>QCXZ01000086.1:6246505-6903741 GCA_025024175.1 Rhyzopertha dominica | reverse complement strand
TTGTGTAGGTACCTACTTTTAAAAAAATTACAGTTAACTCATTAATTTCGTGATCGCAGGATTAGTGGTTAGTCCATTGGTTAGTGTTATTTGTGTTGATTAGTACCCATATAATAAGACCAGTTAGTGTACATGCATAATTTTAGAGAGAACCCATTCTGTAAATTTCTCACTTCACACACACTCATTTGCTTGCTCTTTTATTTGCGCATTTACTGTAAATGATGTGCAGCAGCTTTCTAAATTTGCATTTTTTGTACATAATGTATACAGATGACGCGAGGATCGAGGAGAACTTATGGGACGTGCTTTGTGAAACAAAACACGTAGGACCATACTGCATTAAAATTATTTGCCAGGTCTCCCGATTTTCAATAATTTCACTTATAGCTGCAGTAGCTTTTTCTGACAAGCAATACGTCCTTTGAATATCCCTTTCTTTAAAAAAATTTTTTATCTTTATAGCGCATTTTTTCATTTAGGATCCTTGTGAATTCACTTTCTAGTCGTTATTTTCTAGGATGTGCACACCTCGAGGTTTTCTATAACTTCTTGAGTCCTTGCATCTTAATGTTTTCGTGTGCCATGGATCGAAGTCTTCCGGAAGTTACTGATCACCTGGTGAGTATTAATCCTGCGACCTAACCTGCTTATGTACAAATTCTTAACGTTCACTACTAATAGTTTGCTTTTCAATTAACCATACATTCGAAACCTTATTTCTTTGCTAATGTTTTCAAATATCCTTGTAGATACCTGCCCTTTATTTATAAGCTATACTCTATCTCTTACTTTATACACATGTCCCCTATATTTATTTAAATCTTGCTCTCTATCTGTATTTCTGATACTCATGCATTTCTTAACTGTACATTTCTTTTACTGAACCCAAGTATCTCCCGTTTTACTGCACTTGCCTATTTGCCCGTAGATACATATTTCCTACGCCTAAATGACACTTTTGACCCTTTTTACGATATTTACAATAATTTTTAGGAATGCCTTTGGATGAATAGTTTTCTTTGGCTTTCACATTAAATTTACTGCATATATTATTCCCATATAAAGATAAATTTTCTCTGTTGCAAAATTGATTGACTTCGCTAGCCCCAGAAATTTGAAATTTTGTGTTATCCCTTTGGCGACTGTGTTCCTTAGCACTAACTTTATCTAAACCTTCAGTTACAGTTAAAATTGAAGAATGTAAGCCAATTTCCTTCCGCTTTCTGTGCAAATAGCCCAAAACAGTGCCTTTAAAAATAGATTGACTTGTATTACTCCTCAGGATTAACCTAATGGACAGATTATTTCCAAATTACTTCTAAGCCTTTACAAATAATACCTTTTCTCAAGAAAAGATTTTTGTTTTCCCTGAGTTCGAAATTTTCCGAATTATTTAATGTTACTTCGGAATACAAATTTAGCAGTTTTACTTTAATTTCAACGTTAGACCTTAAAATATAATTTTTAGTAGCAATAAGTTTAAAATTATCTTTGGTTATTAAGTTATTATTTCCTTTTTGCCTTTTGTAAAAATTCTTGAAATTATTTGGACTGTTATATTGTTTGGACGCTTTATTTTGTATATTATGTTCTAAACGTTGTTTTGAAAATTGAGGCTTGTCAGTAATTAAATTAAGATCTTCTTTTGAATTTAGAAAATGCTTTTTTGGGATCTGAACTGATAATACCCTTTCTCTTACATCACTTAAATGTAAAAACTAAACTTTTAAGTGTATCTTTGTTAAATACATTGTGGCTTAACATATAATATGAATTATAAAACGATGGGTGCAATCCAAATTCAAAATGATCACGAAATTTTTCAAATGACATATTTGGATCTACATCGTGTGCCAAAACAACTAAATCGTAAAAGTATTGCTTTATATCTTCCGTTTCTGATTGTTTCCTGGAATTTAATTTCTCTTTTAATTTTCTTACTGTTTGACGACTACTAAATTCATTTATAAAATCTTCCTTAATTTGTGGCCAAATCTTACAGCTATTATTAGGATTTTCTAAGTAGTTATAGTACCAAATCTTAGCAGATTCATGTAAAAAATTTCCTAAATAACGAATTTTGAAACTATTATTCCAACCATTGTAAGTAGAAATTTGATCGTATTGTCTAATAAATGTAGATGGGATATCTGTAATTGGGTTAAAAATTGGCGGGGTAACAAAATCTGGAAATACGGGGTTTTTGCCATTTTTAAGGGCTTCTTGAATAGTTACCATACTGGGCTTCTTGAATCCTCTTCCTTGTTACCTATAAAACCTGGCTAATGGACTAAATTCTTAATAAGTACATGACATTCCTTCCTTGGCAGCTAATCTGGTATAAAAATTGCATTATTGACCTAAGACGTATGTAAGGGTGGGCGGGTAGGGGTTCTTTGGGAAGGGGGGCAAACTTACTTTTTCCTCTTCTACGGTGTCTTGTGTGGCTTGCTGATGGCGTATATTCTTCTTACTCTGCGCTGCATGTCGTCATGGTGCCTGTAAATGGATAGTAACGGGGAAATTTTGCTATAAAATTGATCGGCATTTTTGGCACCAGACTGAAAAACTTGCAGAGTCTCTGTTTAGGCAACGCAGAAAGCCATATTATGTTAATGGAATTAGTTGACTCCTCGGGCACCACATGTCTCGAGTGGCAAGTCACCGTCAGTAACACCGGAATTAATTCACCCCTCGGACACCATCGACATTAGGCTTTCTTTGTAACCATAACTAAGTCCCTTTCTAAGTTCCAACTGGCAATGATTGACCCTCCAATGCCTTTCTTTATCATAAGCAAGGTAAAAATTGGAAATTAAGGAAATGTATGTTTTTAGGTTGACGGGTTGAACGCTAATGGACCTTCACCATAATGTCGCGTTGGGTACTTCGGGATCGAAAGGGCTTCCGCCACAATGTCGCTCTGGGTACTCAGGATCAAAATGGCGGTCTCGCTCTAGGTACATCGGGATCAGAAGGGCGCCTCCACCACAATGTCGCACCCTGGGGTTTAGGGTGCGCGCTGTTTGCCTTGCCGAAGACTAGTACCTGAAACAGAACTCGGGACAAGGGCAGGAGTGATACGACTTAGGTCGCTTTAACATAATAATTTATTAACAACAAATAAAATAAATCTGTAAACAAACACAGACACATAAAGTAAGTAATAAAACGTTAATAAAGACAAAAGTAATCAAACAAACATTCTTGGAACTTACATTGTTGCTCGAGGGTCAGCTCCTGCCTGGGGGTCTTCGAGTCTAAGTATTAGACTGGTTTATGATTGATTATTTGCACTATTTATACTAGAATAAGCGCATACGTCACATAAATCGTACGACGCGTAAACTGCTGAACTAGCGCATAATCCGCCGTTCACGGGAAGTGCATTGAACATAAAAATGCTGATACTGACGTTAACAATGAAGTGAATTAAGAATTATAGTTGAATTGAATAGAAATAAATTTGGAAAATATTCTGTTTGACAATATTGCACGTATGGAATTGGACTACTTAAAAGACTTTGAACAATGCAGAAACGGGTCTCAATCAGCATGGCATGGTGTTTACTAACTGCTTTTTTATGCAGTGCCCATACATAAAAAAATGCAGTTCTTGGCAAGGTGTATACTAGGCTGTTCATAACAACAGGCCGGTCCCATTTTCTGCAGTGGCTGTCTAGCATTTCCTTAAGAACAAGCATTTGGACGATTGTTTAATAAATAAGCTTAACATTGCTTAGCGTTTCAAGAACATGACTTGACTTGTCTCTTCTCGTATGGCAAAAAATGGACGGGATAGCAATTTGTATTCGAGTTTTTTTTGTAGAGTACAAAACTATCAACATTAGTTATCAGTAAATAAGGCCTAAGGTTGAATCTAGTTATGACGCGAAACGTTCAAACGTGGCTGGCGATCCCACAAAATCCTTGATAATAATAATTGTGCAAATTTGTAGTTATCTATGTCATAATAAATCAGACTATTTTAAAGAATAATTCATGAAGTTACTAATCCAAAATTAAAATTCGGTATGTGTACCTCACATGTAAAACAAATTAAACAACTAACATCGTAGAGGTTGCTTCAAAGTAACCGTGTTTTATTCGGACAGATGTTTAAATGAGTATAAATAAAATAGATCCAAGATCACGTGCTAAAATGCTCAAGTACAGAAACTATTATCAACATCATCAGAATCTCCGACTTTAGTAGATAGTACCACTCGTGATTGACTGGTTAACGAGCTCGTACGGAAATGTTGACTTAAGTGACATAAGTCGTATGTCAAATAAAGTAAATCCAACCATTTGTTTAGTTAATTTGGAAGCGTGTAACAGTACGTATTATGGTACATAGATATATTATTGGATCAATGTTGATAATGTAACAGACAAATAAAATAAAAAGAAACTAACATAAAGTAATTTAATATACATATAAATAGACTTAATATAACACAAAGTTTTAAGAAAATGAAAATAAAATGCAGAGCACAAAAATTTAACTAGTAATATTAAACACAGATATGAGAGACATCTTCGAGAAATGAGCTAAAATGAAACAAAAATGCATAATTGCTGATATTTTAAAAAGACTTAGAAAAGACGTAGTTATTTATAAGAGTATCCCCCCAACACTTTTACTTTCAACTGTATGTATATAAGTACCACAATGCTTCTTACGCCCTAAGAATTTTTTTACTTCTTCAATAGAGTTTCAAGTGACTAAAATAGAATTTAGCATCGAGATTCCACTTAACATAAAGACCAAAACTAAATATGCGTTGGCGTACCTAGCTTTTGGTCTAGGAGGGGGGCAAAGCAGGAACGTCCTGTAGAGTATAATTCAACATAAATACAAATAATAAATGTTTATAAGATATAGGTACTTAAGTAATTAATGAAGTATTTATTCCATGAATAATCTTCGTGGATTTTCTGCAAGGCGACTTAAAACATCTTCTGTGAAATAAAGACCCAAATTTGTTTTCTATGTACACTGATCATACAAAGCCCCTTTATTACTAATTCCGTTATTGTGTGAGGCATATTCAGTTCCATCGCTCTCGCGTTTAACAAAAAATGAGTTGGTACATTTTATTTGGGAGAATAAAGATCCGTGATCCACATAATGTATAATATGAAGTACCAAAGGAACATAAATTTCACTTTAAAAGTTCTACTAATAGGAGCACGATTTCTGATTCAGAATTAACACATATCAAAGACTACTGCATTAACCGATGCGCTTTTAGTATAGTTTTAACTTCTCACACCAGAAGCTTTAAAAACTAAAGCTGGGACTTCATATGTACAGGTATTAAAGATACAATTGTAATAATTTTGATTCCCCAGGGAAAGAGACTCGATGGATAACTAACATTATTAAAACTCAGAATGACAGATGCCTCAGCATTATGCGTCAAGCCAACCTTCTTAGATCGCCAGTGCATTGCTCTCAAAAATTAACCGACTACTTAATATTTTAACAAAATTAAGCTTCATTTAAATAAACTGAAATATATTTAATTGCATTTTTAACAACACACCGGGTTTTAATTCGTGCTGATAATGCTTTTACTGGATTCCTAAAACTTATATTAAATAAATTGACTTTCATAAACGTGAGTTTGGATGGATTGTTATTTTTTTTGTTTTTTTTGTATTAATTGTTAAAATGTAATGTGAATTTAGAAATTTGGTACAAAAGTTAGCTTTATGATCGAATATATGACAGATTCTGATGTGATTACATATAACAGTAGCTAGTTGAATAATCTTTATAGGAAAAGGTAGAAGAGCTGAACTAAGTAGAAATCGTGTTATGACTCATCCTAACCAAGATAGTCTTTTAAAGCTATATCCGCTCTAAGACAACGATTCGTAACAACAAGAATGTTGCAGTTACAGCTTCAAAACGCACATGGCATTGATTAAGCTTGGAAACCATTTGACAACGGGTTATTAGAGAAGGTCATCTGTAAGGGTCAAATATGAGTTCTGGATGAAAATGTGAAATACAATTGCCTATAAATTTCTTATTTTAAATTAAATTAATGTTACTAAAGTGATAAAATTAAGAAATTTGAACACTGCAAATGAGGCATTTTGACCTGTACATTTTAGTTACCTATTCCTTATTCACATGATGCATGTTGATTTGTAAAGATATAAAAAAACTTCAGACAATTGATAGATTAGCGACTTTTTTTAATCTTTTGATGCCTACGAAAGTGTCCTAACATCGTCATTTTTAATAATAAGCCAGGACAACATCACCGCGACGACGTTTTCATTTATTGTGATGCAAAATATAAAGCAAATAGATGGTGTAGTAAGCTTTGATGTGTATTATTAAACACCTTTAAGTATAGAACAGTACTCAATGACCGCTCTTTAGCAGTTTGCGACTATTCACTCGTAATAAGTGCACATGGCTACTAAAAGAGTATATGGAAGTTTTGTGCGAAGCGGACCGATTTTGTGACGTAGGCGTCGAGAGAGATAGCGCTACATGCCGGCCTGTTATTGCGAACGACCTAGGTGTATACCCGTCATTTATATAATTTCACTTTGGTATTTAGGACTTTCATCCCCCATTCAGAATTTAATTTTTGTCTCACTCGGGGTACTGCGATACCTTCGTTTACGTAAAAATGTACAGTGCTTCCTGAAAGTCGCAACATGAGCAGCGTATTATCGTAACCGATGCTTTGACCGCATGTTGCTGTTTTAAATTCTGCTCTAAGGCCATTGCCGGTACAGAAAATAACAGACGCGAGTTCAATTCTCTCAGGGTATCGTTGTCCTGAAACGTGAACTAACGAGATGAACGATTTCGAGAAAACAGCGAACTAACCACATTAGGAACGGACGTGCTAACCACGTAGGTGGTTGTACACCTCTGAATACACCAGCATTCGACTCGTCCAGCATAAATGAACATTCTAAATTATCACTACTCTCGATCTGTAAAAATGGAAACGGGGTTGGATACGAGCCTTCAATTTATAAGAGTCCGTGTCTAGACGCAGTTATTTTGCTTGTTCCATCTCGAAATAAGCCAATAATCAAACAGTTTAGTTTCGCAAAGAAACAACCGACGAACATTCAGGGCACGTATCCAGCGCCACCGTTGGCGGTTCATAGTTTATGCAGGCATACGTTTCACGCTGCAAGTGCATATTCGCTTTATTATCCCAGCCAGCCGCGCCACTTATTGGCACATGCATAAGTACACGTTTTTTGTTTCTCACTTAACCTACGGATACAAATTTATTGCCAAGACATAGAATCTTTTAATATTAAATATGTTGGCTTAAAGACTTTGTTAATGAAGGTTTATCAAGTTATGATAAAGTAGAAACGGTTCTTATCCGCTACCGTCATGCATACCGTCAATTTTGGGTGCTATTACTGACTTCGCCGCAAAAGCTTGTAGCTCGGAATGGTGTCAAGCTAGACTGAATTAAAACGCAGACTAAACTTTATCCGTTTCGGTGATTAGTCAAGATTTTGCTAGGGGTTCTATTGAGGACGTGTACGTGTCAGATGGTTTCGTAACTAAAGGCTATAAACGTAGAGCCCGACTGTACATCACTGAAGTGTTGCAACTCGTTGCTATATCATTAATTGAGACTAACGTGAATGCACTTTTTCAACAAGACAGCGCCTGCCCTTATGCAGCCTATCAAACCATGGACTTTTTACAAAAACCTAACGTACATGTTTTGAAGTGACCTGCAAAATCTTCTGACTTATCACCAATAGAACATATATATCACCAGAATATTTCAGCAATTGACACAATCACCAAGGCCTAGGGTTGCTAAAATATGACTGAAGTATCAATATACTTATCGTATCGTCGATACTTTTGCTTACCAGTATCGATACCGAACGCCACCATGTAAAAAAATATCGATACACGGAATACTGGGATTTTTATCCTGGTATATATATTCTTATGAAAATCATTAATACATTACACTTTACTGCTAATTTTATGCGACTGCATGCGGTCGACTTTTATAAAAGCGTCGAAAGAAAAAATATTGTCATTCAGCGATAAGAGATCTCACATTTGCGCTCTATCCAGAATAGATACACGTATGTATGTATCTATTTTGGATAGAGTATTGAAGAAAAACCGTAGAAAAAGTCCAATCAGATCTAGATTATCTTAAGCCCATCTTCGACACCTTCAGCAACACGATGGATAGACGCCAAACCACCTGGTTATGCTGTACGTGTACGTTGGAGGGGTCTCCACATTCACAAGAAGGGTTGATAGATGAATCCCATTTATTAAAAAAGTGACCCAAGACTTTCTCGGGAAGTCAGTTCCTGCCACCTTCTCTGTAGGATCGTTTATGAACTGTTGATTGAATATGACATGTTTCTTAAGTTACCAAACAGAACACCATCCATCTTCAATGGTGTAAGGAGCATGAAGGGGAAATCTATCCACAGAAGTTTTGTGGAAGTTAGCCGAGTTGTAGGTAACTCTTGCAGATCTCGGGAAATCAGAAACTCATTAGGAGCTGATTGATATTTTTGCCAAACTTTATATGTTGCAAACTGTCTGCGAACCTCCGGAGGAGCAATGCTGGAAAAATTGGAAGCCAAGGTAATGGAGTTGACTTAATTCTTCGAGTAATTAGTCGCATTTCAGTATGTAGTTGAGTGTCAATTTTTCCTGTGTGATGACTATTTTTCCAGACAGGACAGCAGTACTCAGCAGTGCTATAAAGCAAGGCAGTTGCAGAAGTACAGAGTACACTTGCGTTTGCACCCCAACTTATACCAGCAAGCTTATGCAGGATGTTATTTCTAGTCTGTAATTTTTAACTGAGAATTATGTAATTTGACATAACTTTTTTTTTGTCTTTTGGTGATTGTTGAAATGAAACCAAGTTACTTCTGTCTTCAAGGGTTAGGGCACAAGCTCCAAGCTTGGAAATAGTTAATCATAATCCCGATATCTCTTGAAAGGTTTTGTTCAAGTACAGAAAAGTCTCTACTTTGCAAAACCAATGCCATATCGTCTGCATAAACAAATTTTCTCGATTGAGTTGCTGAAAGGTCACTTACCGTGTGTCTCATTTAAGAGTGTGACAGCGTAATAACTCTTTTGTTTTTTGTCCGATTTAAATCAAACTGGTGTCAAAAGATAGAGCTCACGAAGGTCTATTTAAAAGTTAAAAACCAATTTCTGTCTTCAAATCCAAGGCTACCTATGATGCTGAATTGTAATGAAAAAAACGAAAAAACATAGTAGGCATTTTTTAATCGGAAAATTTTATTAACAAAACTTGTTGGAAATCATTCAAAACCCCCAAATCCCAAGTTTGGTGAAATTCCAAAAAAAAATAGTTTTGATAAAAATTTTACTCTGGCGGCGTCATATTTTATAATCAAGTGCTCTACTTAAATTGATTAGTTGTCAAGTGAATCTGTTGACTTTCTGTCAGGTTTTTGTATTGTAGCAAATTGAATTTAAATTAAAATGCTTACAATTGCGGAAAAAGTGGAAATTGTTAGATTAGCTGGTGATAATTTTCGAACAGCCAGGGAAGCTGCTACAGAATTTAACAATCGGCATCCGGATAGACCACCAATAGACCATGTAAAAGTTTGGCGAATAAATAACTTATTCAATAGAACTGGAAAAGTGTGCAACAAACAAGACAGACGTGCGAGGGATCATGTTGGAGATGCAGAAATTCTTCGGTTTGTGAGAGAAAATCCAAGATGTAGCCTAAGAAGAATGTCCATACTTTTAAATGTACCCAAGAATACAATTTGGCGATGCTTTCGTCGAAATAAATTACGTCCTTTCAAGCCTGTCTTCTTACACACATTAGAGGATGGAGACGAAGAAAGGCGGCTCGAATATTGCTTTTGGTGTCAGGGAGAGTTTTTGAACAACCCTAATATTTTCAAAAATATTTTATTCTCAGATCAAGCGACATTTACAACTAATGGTACAGTGAACTCCCAAAATACTCGAAATTGGTCCGTCGAAAATCCTCATTGGGTTATAAATTGTCGACGCCAATATTCAGAAAAGGTGAATGTGTGGTGCGGTATTTTAAATGAAAGAATAATCGGGCCTTACTTCTTTGATGGAAATTTAAATGCGGAACGATTTATAAATTTTTTGCACAATGAATTTTCAAACGAAATTGAAAACTTGCCCCTCATTGCTTACAATAACATCATATTTCAACTTGATGGAGCCCCAATCCACAATGCATTGGTAGTAAGGAATTGGCTAAACGAAAACTTTCCTCGGAGGTGGATTGGAAGAAATAGCCCTTTAATTAATTGGCCTCCAAGGTCACCTGACCTTACACCCTTGGACTATTTTTTGTGGGGATTGTTGAAAAATGAAGTCTACAAAACGCAGCCACGAAATAGTCTGGAACTGAAAAATCAGATTAGGCAAGCTTGCGCTGAAATTACACCTGCAACCCTCCGAAAAGTTATGGCCAACGACAGGAAGCGAATTGAGGCATGCATCAGAGCTGACGGAGGTTTGATAGAACATAATATTTAATTTTCTTGTGTTGTTTTTATTATTATTAATTCGTATTGTATTTTCAGTTTAAAAATTAAATTTAGAAATAATGATCTTCGATTTTTTTCATCAAGACCTCATTTTTTGGAATTTCACCAAACTTGGGATTTGGGGGTTTTGAATGATTTCCAACAAGTTTTGTTAATAAAATTTTCCGATTAAAAAATGCCTACTATGTTTTTTCGTTTTTTTCATTACAATTCAGCATTATAGGTAGCCTTGGATTGGAAGATAGAAATTGGTTTTTAACTTTTAAATAGACCTTCCTGAGCTCTATCTTTTGACACCAGTTTGATTTAAATCGGACAAAAAACCAAAGGGTTATTACGCTGTTACCCTCTTAAAGGAGACACACTGTATGTAAAGGTTGAAAAGAATAGGCGGCAGAACCGATCCTTGTGGAAGACCACTATTCAAAACCCCGAATTTGCTACTTTTCTCTCCCAGAAGCACTCTGAATTGACGTTGGGACAGCAATCGTTCGATAAGCTTCACAGTCTTTCCATATTTCATAGCATTAAATAGTTTGAAGATCAATATATCTGTCCACACAGTACCATAGGCCGTCGATAAGTCTATGAACACTATTCCAGTTTTCAATCGTTTCTGGAAACCAGCTTCAGCATATGTTGTTAGAGCCAAGACTTGGTCACAGCAACTTCTGTTCTTCCTAAAACCTGCTTGTTCCTTCGGAAGTGTCTTCAATAATAAGTCCTATTCTCTGGTAGAGTAATTTCTCTACTAACTTGTAGCAGACACTCAGAAGGGCAATATGTCGGTAGCTTCCTGCTTCATTTGGAGGTTTCCCAGGCCCGAAGACAGCAATCACCTTTGTTTTCTGAAACAAACTTGGAAGAGTATTTAAATATTATTATAGAACAATAACAACCATTTTAAAGCATTCGGTCCCAAGTTTTTCAAGAATTCTGGGTAAATGCCATCAAAACCAGCAGCCTTGCTGGCTTTCAGAGCACAAATAGCTTGCCGAAGTTCTTCCAGTAAGAATAATTGTGATAACTCTACTGAAGGTTTGCATCTTCTTCTTAACTGACGAAGTTTTCCCTTCACCTTTTTCAATTCATCCGTTGATATTTGAACAGAACTGGACATATTAACCAGTCGAGAAGCTAAAACATTAGGCGAAATTAATGTTGTTTGTTTAAATGTTTCATTAAGGGTTGATTCTAATTTTTCAACATGCTCTGCATTAGAGTATTCCATTTTTTTCTTCCGAGATTGATTCAGGGATTCAAGAATCATGTCAGCAAATTTATAACTGGGATGAGCTTAATAGTGTCTATACAAGACATCAGTTTCTTTATTCCAACAAAGGACGTAGCATTTCCGGAATCCTCTTGGAATTGTTCTCTTTGCAGCAGCCTTTATTACACCAACAAATTGACACAATCGATAAACAGACTTCGCGCAAAGTATGGGCCTGTTTCATATTTTTTTTTATTTAAAAAAATGAAATTATATGTTGAACTGTACCAGAAATGACTATTTTTATTTTTAGAATAAGTCAGTTAACACATAAAAAATAATATTATATTTTTAAAGGCGGGAAAATATTACGTCATTTCGCGCAAAACCTAAAGGCGCMTRCGCGAAATKCCAAAATCAACATTGCCAATTCTTCTGATTTGTCGGCAAACACGTACGGCATAATACGTTATAACGCGTTACGGCGTTACATATACCTCCAATTTGAATTACTTAGCGCAAGATAAACGAAATATACATATAACTGCGTTCCCAGTATATGTTTTTGTCCTATTATAACTGTCGTAAACTGTCTTTTTGTGTGAACTTTTCGGGTAAATATGGGTCGTACAAAGCGGCGTAGATTGATTGACTGTGTTGTATGTTGGTTGCTAGTATAGTCAGTGCTATTAGGATGAATAAATTAGGTGAAGGGTTTACCAAGGCAGATTCAAGCAATCTGCCTTGTGTTGATGGTGATATGGTGAACCAGTGAACCATCAAAGTGATCTTCACAGCAATGTAGGTACCCACTTTCTTTAAAGTAGCCCTTAGCTTTAGTGGCTAACCACCATCGCTGCCGCGAGTGTAAATCATTCGGGAATCTGATAAATAATTTATCAGGGCAGTTTACGCTATTATTGCCGCAACTTGGCACAATACAAACTTTTTTTCTAGGCATCACAGAATCACTTAGTTCACAACCACACACTTCGACCAAATCGTAAACAAAACAAAAACAGCCTGCCGGCAACACCTCACGCTCACAATGACGCGTAAACGGCGGCGCATGCGTGTTATTACGATGAACGCAATTACGTCACGGGGAATATTAATTTTAAATAGTCAAATTTCATTAGCAAAATTCATAAAAATGTGAAGGAATGGCACTAAATAACTTCACCCACATTCATTTTTGGCCACTGTAGATTAGCTCAATATAAAGATTTCCGTAATTCCCGAAATGTGAAACAGGCCCATTGTCCTACCGCTCCTACTGCTCGGAATTTACTTTGGCAGGTCGCGTTAGAAAGAGCAGACCCCCCACCACATTATCCGACCATTCAGAGCGCGCTGCAATGGAAGGTCGCGTCACAATAAGATAATGCGCATTACTTTCATAATGCACCCTGTATCGCCATATTTACTGATGTACTGAATAATCGAACAGAAACTTTGGTAGTGTAGTGATTGTGCGCTGGAGCGTAAACTCCCGGGTTCGTCTCCTGTTCAAAGCTAAAACAAAAACTATATAGGTCCGCATAATACCTATTAAATAATATATAACAGTTATAAAAGCAACATTAAAATGAAACTTATTGCGATCAATCATCTTTTAGACTCGACTGTTGCATGTTAAGCATATTAATGTACCATTGTTAATAACTCATCCTGTATCTTTTTCCACAAATTGTTCATGATAAACTATATTTCTGCCTGCTGTAAAATTTAAATACTACTTCACCTAACTACAACGAGGCGGTGACTTGTTAGTAATATTTAAATAATAAAATAATACCAGACCAGCACGGGTTAATCCCTCGAGATTCTCTGATATCCAATAAAATTAATAAAAACCCCCAAAGTTGGCGGTTTGCAATCATCCGCATTCAGATTCTCGTGTCCGCGAGGCGCATACAAATATATGGGTTAATGAAATTATTATAAATTCCGTTTAACGAGATGCGGGATATAAAAGGGCATCAGCTGGACCCGGAACTTGCGGAATCGCATTTCATTCAGGGGTGCGGGGCGGCGTCTTTTCGATTCCGAGCCGCATTTTACTGTGAAATGAGAACGATCTTATAGTTATGTAAGCTATAGCGGGATTCGTAGCTCACGTATAATGCCGCCAATGAATAATGCCGAATACACGAACAAATTCGATGCATAAACGGTTAAACACCATGAACCTTCTCGTACCGTCTACAAAAATTGCCTGGGTGCGTCCTGCAGCTCGGGCGAACCCAAATTTTGCGTGCAGACACCGGGGGGCTTTTCCACACGCCATTATACTGAAAATATGAAGCAAAATCACTTTGTTGATCGATTACCGTAACGTAGAAACAGTAGCGCACTGGCGCGGAAAAAACTGTCTTTGCCTTCTGTTAGCACCCTATTAAAAAACCCGGTTTAATTTTTCATCTACTTACTATACGTTGCACTTATCATCCCACTCCTGATATATATTAGGTATTTTTTTTAATGATGATAATAATGATGTTGACGATGTTTAGCTTTTAACAAACATTATATAATGTAATATATAATTGGCTCCCGAATAAATATGTTGTCCAGCAATAACGTATAAATCGGGCAACAAAGATGAGAAGAAAATCTGTAAATCACAAACATGTGGTTCCGAAGCAGCTTGGAAGAAACTGTTCAAGGCGTACGGCTAAACTACAACTCAAAAGAATCCCAGTACTCATAAACGACTTGGAACAAAAGGCTTTAGTTGGAAAGAAAAAATCTTAGCAACACCAAAAAGAAGAGGTAAAAGTACCCACTATGATAATGTTATCTAGCGATCAGTAAGCCATAGAAAAAGCCCACGGCCGCAAAGAATATATAAAAAATGCTCACAGACAAGAAATGATCCCGTAGAACATCACCCGACCTAGAGTTTCAGCAAACGATCGGACAAACACACAAGGAAACGTCAATATCATTATGAAAAAGAAACCTAATCAAGATACAGAATTTGAACAAGAGTTTAATTCACTATCTGTCCTAGTGTTATGTACTTATGTTTATGTTATTATTATTGTTGCTGACGCTATAGTGAAGTAGTTCCGTATATCTAGTTAAGTATATACAAAAAATTACACAATAGTGGTACATAAAATCCTGGAAGACGGAAACACTATGCATTGTAGGTGTACATGTCCCAGCCGACTCAAAAACAAACGTAGTGCTTAGGCAGATAACTCAAGAAATAACAAAATAACAAAATGACAATCTAAGGCAAAGATATCCTTCAGCCAAATGCCTACCAACCGTGCGGCAACAGCAGAACTCTTGAATGGCAGAATGATCATAAAAAGAATAGACATACGTGATGAAATACCAGGAACCCATCTAAAGCAGCGGGGCAGACCACAGATTAAAGAATACCTAGGAACTAAGCGGAGGCCAACGAAACAGAGGAAGACCGTGCTTTACATGGAAAACAACTATGGAAAGGATAATTCAGAAGTCAGGGAAGAACGAAGAATAATAGCTAGAAATGGCGAGGAACAAGAAATTAATCAAGCGATTAATAATTTTCCTTAACATGCGCTAGGCAGTCGGACTATTAGTAATCAGGATGTACCCCTCCAACCCAGCGTTGACGGCAGGCCCGTCGGTATATCTGGGAGTGGCAGAAATGCTGCCCATACGCTGGTTTAATCAATCAATCAAACAACACCTTTATTGTTGTAAGTTATATACATTTTAGACTGCATAATATAATTAATGGTCATTTATTGACCATAAAGGTGTTAGTTACAATAGTACAGTAGTTCAATTTGGAGAAAGCTAAACTATTGCGAAGCATTTTCTTTAATTACTGTCGGATGTCAATACAAGACTTCTCTGTGATCTGCATATTGATAAGATCTGCGGACTGTCGTTAAATACCGAGTGTTGATAAAGTAACGCGTAAAATTGAAAATAAGGGTTATTTGAAAAAATTCAAAAAACGTGCTGAAGATTTAAATTGAAACAGAATAGTCTTTAACTATGACAAATATCTGACGTCATCAATTCTTTTTAAATAGAACCATATGCATTTTTTTCTTAATCTTTGTTGTACTGACGATGACTACCTGTTAGTTGAAAGCGGTTTACAATTAAAGAATTGAGTGGATACACTTGAAAAATTATTTTAAAGAAGAATTCATATATTATGTTGGTTTTTTCTTTAAGAAAAAGTATTTCACTGCAGTCGAGGACGTAGTTATTTGTTTTAACGTCGCGTCCTACCTTACCTGTGAAACCATTCGCATACATTTGTAATAGTACCCGACGCTGGTGGACGGATATCTTGCCACTCGACAGACGGCAGTTCGAGCCTCTGACGCAAATTAATCATTCCAGTCGACGACCCAGTCCAAATCATCCGCGTATCCTATTAATTTTGAATATTAAGCCCTCTGTGATTGTATGTAACCATCCAGAAATGAGCGATGGAGCTGTTTTTACACTTAATTACAAAATTAACGTATGGCGGGGCGACTACGCAGCTACGTTTCTTTTCAAATGCTGAAATATATTCGGTTTTGTACGTTTTCGGAATAACAACATACGCGTGGCTTATGTGTTAGATACTTCAAACTCCATTAGCGTCCAAATTCGAAACTGTTTAAGTTTATTCCGTAAACAACACGAATAAAATAGAATATACAGGGTTTGTCCGCAAGATAATCCAATTCAATTTTGCTCGAATTCCACGTAGTCGCAACGCCTTCAGGTTGGCTGGATTAGATGGAGGGGACACTTATATTTACAATGCTTCCAAGCTCGGTGTGCTGTGAGCCTTGGAAATCTAAAGAATGGCGTTTTCGTGTTTGGTATTTAACACCCATTACCACAATTCTCTTTCTACTTCTAAATCGTGGATTTATCGCGTATGCATGTCCCGTATAGCTGCAGTGGAGTCGGGGTGGATCAAGAAGGTGACTTTTATGGGCGACAAATTTAAAATACCGATTGCCGAATGAGCGTTAGGATTATAGACTTGACTCATAGTACTCCGAAAACCAGTGTGCTCGACGTCGTCATGAACAATTTGCAAATGTGTACCAAGACTGCCGAGCACAAGAACAATGAAGTATGAGGACTGTGAGTGAGCTTTTGGAACGGGTGCGAAATAAAGTTGATTTATTGGGTGTCATTACTAGCGACGAAACATGTGTCTTTGAGTACGACGTGAAAAAAACCATATTCATTGTCAGCCATTGTGGTCCACAAAAAATTTGTGCTACGAAGAGTCAATCAACGCTCTTTGTCAAAGTGCTCGAGAGATTAAAAAGTAGTTATTCGCACTCAAAAAGAAATCGCCGCTACCCGGTGGCCGCATAATGACAACGCTCCCAGCACAACCTTGCGTATCCGGGAGTTTCTTGGCAATGTTGCCTCAGCACCCCTATAATTCTGACCTAGCTTCGGCAGACTTTTTTTTTGTTCACCAGGATCAAAACCGCCCTGAGACTCAAACTGCCGTGATGAAAGTTTTAAACAAGGTTTTCCTTGATGCCTTCCACAATGCTTATCGAGCATGGATGTCCAAGGGGAGTACTTAATTAAGCGTTTTAGGTTGTGGTGGATTCTTCAACCCGTAAATCACACACCCTGATGGCTAAACAACTATATTTAACGTAAAAACACACTTGACATGAATTGGTTTGAAGGCTTCCGTGGTTGTTGTCGATGACATGTTGTTCTTCGGGCTGGTGCCCACGTTGGATATTTGACCTTGACGATTCGACACTCATGTCGGCGTCTTCCTCAGAAGTAGCTTTGAAACTGAAGTGTCCTAATCCGCTCCGGTACTTATACTCGTCCGATCTACTGATGCGTGGGCGTTGATACTCATGACCGGTTTCTAGATTGCAGGTAGTTCGATGCCTCGGTCTCGATTATAATTATGCGGATTGTTCTGGATTTCGATGGCTTCCTTGATCAGTCTCGACCAGAATCTCGCTTCCCTTGACAGCATTTGTGCCTCCTCGAATTTGATGATGTGGCCAGTCTCCATTCGGTGTTCTGCTACAGCCGACCTGTCACATTACCGGTCTCTGGTGTCCCTGATGTGCTCGTTGATTCTCCTGTTGATGTGTCTTCCGGTTTGGCCGATGAAAACCTTGCCACATCTGCATGGGATGCTATACACACCTTGTGTTTGTAGCTCCTCAGTCGTCGAACGATATTTCGGAAAGGCGTTAGCTATCTTTCTCGGGGCGGTGAAGATGGTGTTTATATGATGTCTTCTCAGCAACCGTCCGATCTTATCTGCACATCCATTGGCGTAGGGCAGGTATGCTGCAGCGATGTGCTCTTCTGGTTTCTTCCTCCGTGATTGCATGTTGATAGCTTTCTAAATGTGTGCCTTAGGATATCCGTTCTTCTGTAGTGATCTGCGTAGATGTTCTAATTCCTCTTCTGGGTGATCTGGTTCGCTGACTAGCTTCGCTCGTTGTATCAGCGTGTTGATGACTCCTTGTTTTTGGGCGGGGTGGTGGTGTGAATCTGCATGCAAGTAGCGATCCGTGTGAGTTGACTTCATGTAGACCCGATTATGCATGTTTTTTTGAAACCACTGTAAGAGATACGAAAAGTACTTTCGATAAGGTACTTTTGAATAACACTATTCGCCGTTTAAGCTGCTGTCGTCCGCTGGTGCGCAATCCATTAAGTAGTGATCCCAGTAACACATAGATGGTGTGAGAATGCCGAGTTAAGAGAAGTCTAGAAAGATATGGCGTAGGCGGAAGCTACCTTATATACATATAATGCGCGGGTTAGCGCATGACGTATAATCCAAAGTCTAAAATCTGAAGTTCTGAATTCGAAAAGCAGGCTATAGTCGAGCGAACAGAGCAAATCAAGTGTTTTAATGTGTTCTAAGTGATAGTGAGGCAGTACAGTATTCTGAATAGTGGTTTACTGAATAAATGGTGTTATAACAGTAGAGTTTTGAGCTAGTTGTGTTAAGATACAATGAAGTTAAGTCAGAAATTCGCCGGTTCCGAACCCGTATTCGTAACAATATTTTAAGTATCTACTATATAATTAGAAGTAAGCGATAAGTCCCACATCTACTCCCTTTATGATGAGCGTGGCTAACTTAATCATAATTGTAAATGGACTGTCATATTATAATACACCGTAGGCTTACAGTAGTTGAGCTGTTCGCCGGGCTGACCGTGTCTTTGTGACTGCGACTGGCAAAAAGAGTCTCTGCTTGAAAGAGAAAATCCTTTAAACTCGGCGCTTCTTATCAAAGACATCGTTAATATAAATTTGAGACGTATAAAGGAATAAGAAAAAGTGCTCATTTATCCAACACGTTTCCTATTTAGGTTCGGAAAAGTTGCGACGGCGGCCGGGACACAATCGCTTTGGAAAATTGGAACGTACCAGGGGTCACACTTTGAGCTGAAACTTATATTAATATTTCATTGTGGTAACGGGTCATTTAAGGATGATAATTTCCGCTGAATTATTATTCATATTTTATGTCATCTCCTAATGGTCCTGCCTGGAGTCGCGCCGCTTCTTATGGAAGATAATTCAAGTCCGTTCTGCCGTCCAATCGGAAGAAGTATACTTAAATCGAAGCGGAATTAGCGCGACCGAAGATGTTATTGAGAAATCTTCCTCGTTTTTATGAATTCAAATGGCATTCATCATCAATTCAATTATGAAGTAATTCTTCAWAGAATGCCGCTACTTTAAATWTTCATGAAAGGCTCTTTCGAAAAATACCTTCGGCCTGTTGTTTCAGCTAATTGTAGGTAAATCAGGAGTGAAACCCGCTGTGCGCGGTGGAGGCTTAATTGATTCCGGGAGTACTTTTGAGTTATTTCGCACAGAACGCCCATTTGCAGTTTTAAGATCGATATTAATTATGAAACTGCCTTCCGGTTAGCAAAGCTAAGTAATAACTTTGCCACGAAATGAAATATCTCCGCGGAAATCTTCGACGCCGCCGATCGTGTCGTTAAAAAGCTAAATCAGACAATTAGCAGCATTCCTCAAGGCACTGAGTTTGGCAGTTTCGAATTTTGTCATCGAATTGTCCATAACATTGTTTATTTGATTAATGGTGTCTTAAAGAGTACACAAGTGCATATACTTCAAGATTTGTATTTTTTGCTCATAGATAATGATGGGCTTCCCAATCATGTTGCAGTTGTACCATTGTCTGATAAGGATACGTTGAAAGCGATTAATGTATTTTAAATGAGGCAGGTGTTCCCTTTATACCGATTTTAAGGAACTGATAAGTGCTAATCGTGCAACAGCAAAATATTCTAGCTTTATTTTGTTACGTTGTGTGTTTAAGAAAGGTAGATACATATCTCGTATTAATTGAATAATAGTTAAATGTGAAGTCATCTGTTGGTTCTACATTGCCGGATACAAAGTTTGATCATGGTAACATGGCAACTAGTTATAATTTCTACACCAACTAATTTCTGCATAAAAGTCTTTTTTACGTTGCTTGTGATTGTCTATACTTTTTTGCTTTTCGAATCCTTTTTGTTATTATTAACTTAAACTTAAATTAACTTAATTAATTAACTTATTAAAAAATATGCATTTTTAGGGGGCATTGTATTCTCGCGGTGAGGACTTCTTGGTAAATAGATATCGCTACTGGGTTGCAGTAAGGGTTCATTGTCTTGATGTCTTCGGATTTGGTCTATATGTCTCTTGAAGTCTTTCCTGAAAAAGTCAATCTCATAGTGAAGGTCACCTAGACGTGAAACTATGGTGCCGGGAATCCACTTCTCCATTCTTGGATTTTCTGAAAGGAAGTAAACTGATTGAGCCTCGTGGAACATAGGAAATGATGATTTGAAATTTGCTCGCTGTTTCTGCAATCCTTGTATACAGCTTTTTAGGCTTGAGTAAAGCATTTTAGCAGCATTTACCAGCAAAAGAGCAGCATTTTACCAGCAAAAATCCTGCGTTATCAATGTGTATGCGTTCCCATGGTTCGTGCGGATACTCCCATTGGTGGTCACGAAATTTCGGTGGTGTGTGTGCATGTTTTGCACAGTCTTTACAAGATGTGGCGATGCGTTCAATATCAGCGTCAATGTCAGGCCAATATACAAAGGAAGGTGCCATTTCTTTCATTTCTACGATGCCTAAGTATGCAACATGTAGATCATTGAGGACCGCTTGACGGAGTTTCGGCGGGACGATTACTCCGTGTTCCAAGCCAAGCAGATTCTGTACTCCAATTCGGGTATTTTATATCTCGCTCGTACCAGGCTCTGTCTCGAATCCAGTAACCGCAAAATCTTCTCAAGATGAGGATCTCTTGCTGTTTCTCGAGCGATATTATCCGCACGGATTGGCAGTTGGTTAACTTGTCTTGTAATAAAATGATCGACTCCATAAAATTCTTCCATTTTTTCTTGAGAAATAATGTTGACTGGTGCCAGTAATGGCGCACGGGAGCAATAGTAAGCATTGGCGTTGAGCTTTGTTGATTTAAACATAATATCGTAATGGAAATGAGCAAGGTAGTCAACATAGTTTGCTATTCGACTGATACAGAGTACGGGAAGTGATTTTTCAGGGKGCAGAATCTGCGAAAGAGGTTTGTTATCGGTATATGATGGAAAATGTCGATCGTGCAATTAGTAGAAAAATTTTCGAACTATTCACACTATAGTCAGTGCCTCCTTGTCTATTTGGGGATATTTTTGCTCAGTTGAAGTCAATGCTCCGGCTTGCATAGGCGATGAGACGCCTGTTTAGTGGCATCCGTTGCCAAGATCAAGGAAAGTGATGGGTCGTATGGCATAAGGATTTGTGGGCAGATGAGTGCATTTTTGATGTCCTCGTACGCTCTTTCGGCTTCTGGCGTCCATTCGAAGGAGTCTTTGAGGACCATATTGCACAGAGATCGATTTCTGGCTGTCAAGTCCGAAATGAAGGAACTGTGCCTATGAAAAGCTGCATTTCCTCTGGGGAAGTCGGTTTAGGAGCATCACGAATAGCTTGGATGTGTTTGTGTGATTTACGAATACCTCTGCCATCAATCATATGCCACAGAAATTCGATTGAAGTGGTTCCAAAAACACATTTTTCCTGATTTGAGCCGAAGTCCGTGTGACTTGATTCGTTCTAGGGCAAGATCGGTGATTTCTAGGAGCTTCTCAAAATTCTCTGTGTAAATGATCACGTCAACAAAAAAATTCCTAACATTTGGGAGATTTTGTAATACAATCTCCATGTGTCGCTGCCAAATCGCGGGAATGTTTGCTGCACCATAGACGGCACGCGTGGGTCGAATCAATCCATGGGTTGGGGTGTTAAGGGTCAAGGCTTCGTTGAATCCTTCATCAATTGTCAGATGTGAATAGGCATCTGTGATATCCAAATGGCAGAAGAATTTGGCTCCCTTCATGTTGTTAAAAATATGTTCAGGCTTTGGGATTGGATATTAGTCGATTATCATACGAGGATTTAGTATTGCCTTGTAATTGCCCCGTTCTGATTTACAACCACATGTATCGTTGACGAGCTACTTCTGAGGAAGACACCGACATGAGTGTCGAAACGTCAAGGTCTAATAACCAACGTGGGAACCAGCCCGGAAAACAACATGTCAGTCCACCTTCTTGTAATGTCCTGAGACGATTTTTGAATTTACTTCTTCGGCGTATGTGTCACGTAGGGCCAATGGAATCTCTCTTGTTCTGATGGAGAACACAGGCGTTGCTCCAGGTTTCAGGTGAAGTGTTTCAGGTGCGCCCTCGTTTACAAGTTATTTAATTGATTCAAAACGTTCCACAATGAATGCATCTTCGAAAGCATTCAACCTATTCGGAACTGTTTTCCTTTTTTTTCTTATAGCTTATTACTAACAAAGATTCGTGTKTAAGCGAGATTGTTTCCACGTCCTATGCTGTACGTTATCAAAACAAGAAATTTATGGCATGAATTGTTCCCTGCCGAGATTTTCTAAAGGATCCCATGATCCCTCTAGTTACTTCGCCGGTGGCAGTGGTCGGGTAGCGTAGTCGTGAGACGTATTACGCAAGTGTAAACAAAATGATATATCGAGTGAGCGGGTCCTTAATGTAACGAGCATTCAGGGAGGAACCCCACACCAACGGCCACAGGTAGATTCAGCGGCAAAGATTTCGGATGACTAATTTGACGTGGTTAGAGTATCGGGGCCGTTGTCGGTGTGGAGGGTGTCGCTGGCACGAGTCGTGCCGGTGTTGTTATAAAACACACGTGATTAATGATCCGGGAAGGTCCTGACCCGGCCCTGTTTTATGCCGCCCAAACAAGAACGCGAGCTTCATCAATAATTCGTCGTGTGCTGAAGCGCAGTTTTCAATAAACACCACCGCTAAACGAACCTCGGGGATGCACCGGGCGCAATTTGCGGCTGACGCTTAAAAATTTCCCCGCGACGCAAACCGAGCTTTCTAAATCGTCTCTGGTGGCATGAGACCTTCGAGTGCCTTAATATCAGTGGCAGCGCGTAACATGGGGGAGACGCATTTACTTATTTCTATTATAATTTTTACAGGCGAATATCTCTGTAGAAGAACACTTGACTAACTCGCAGAAACGTTTTAATTCTAATATCTAGATATCATTCCTCACTTCACACCTACATAATGCATGAAGACAAAAAATCATTAAATTTTCTTAACTGCGTAACTTTTGGCATTTTAGACGCTAATCGTGTTTCTCCACATAATGATATCATGTATAGATTTTATATTTAGGTATTTGATCCGTTTTGTATATTACGCCCGTTATACCATTTTATGAGTATTATTTAGCACTTCCTTCCAACTTTTCTACACCAATATTATTATTTTTATGCTTTTACTTTTGATATTTTTCATATATATTCAGCAGTATTGGAAATAGAGTGAGATTTGAATGCGTTCAGGGTTCAGAATATAAAATTAATACGTTAGAAAAAAATGTCTTTTTGACCACAGAAAATTCAACTGTGGTTTTAATTTTAAAAATGAAAATATAATCCTTTTATAGATAGTTTTATTTTGAATTCAATGGCGTACTATATTTTGTGATTAAGAAAATTTATACATCGTTAGGTTCATTTAACCACTTCCTTTTCTAACTAATTTAATCAAATTTTATGTTTGTAATTTTATGGATGTAAATAGTGTATTGCTAAACAATGCATATGTACTTCTCTCCAAACAAAGAATGGTTTTTATTATATACTGGTATCGTTGATTACGGTCAAAAGAACTGCATGAGCGTCTTTACGAGTCTTAAGTATGTATCCAAATAGGCATATATTTTTATTAATAGTGTATCGCCTACGGGTTCGAAAACTGCGGCTTTCTGACTTAACTCCTTTTATTTAAAACACTTGTTTCAAATATGCTAAGTCTGAACACACTAGTTTAAAACACTATTGTTTTAACGCAACTAATTCATCAAATCAAATCACTGTACACACTTGCACTAAGCCTTTCTCTCGCTGGATAACCGGTATTCAAATTCAGAACTTCACACTCAAACTTCAGACTTCTCGCCATGCGTCAGCCCACGCTTTATGTAGGTAATTTCCGCCTATGCCATTTTTCTAGATTAAAATCATTAGATAGATAAAAGTACCGTAATTCATTGTCCATATTGTTGCACTAAAATGACGGATGAAACCAAATAGGTTTGATCCCGTCTTCTACATAAACATTTAAATTTACCGCTGCTGTTTTGCACTAAAATGGTGGAC
The DNA here is from genome assembly GCA_025024175.1 of Rhyzopertha dominica. Lineage (NCBI taxonomy): Eukaryota > Metazoa > Arthropoda > Insecta > Coleoptera > Bostrichidae > Rhyzopertha > Rhyzopertha dominica. The sequence continues at coordinate 6,879,208 of QCXZ01000086.1, read as the reverse complement.
AATTGCGGTACTTTATCTATATAGTGACTTTATTCTAGATGTTTCTAGGACACATTCAATACTTCGAGTACTTTCCATCGATATTCCCGCCCTCTAGCAGTTGCTAGGACAACTACTTGCAGTGCCCTATTACACCGCATTTACATGCCTGCAACTCTGGTGTACAGATGGAGCTGCACATAACGACAGATTAAAAATTGTACTTAATAATATTTATAATATTGTGTATTTTCTTTTTTCATAGCTTCTTTATGTAAACATAAAATCTGATTAAATTGCCAAAAATAATTTTATAAGAATTATTAAAAATAAACCTAACCTTAATTAGAAAAACAATAGTTTGCATTATAAAATGGAAGTATGTTATATCTCAAATACTTATGTGACCTAAAAGACCTAAAGAAATCTGAGTACGCAACGGGATTCAAAATGAAAATATCTATAAAAATGTCTTAACAATTTTTTTATCTACATAACGAAGCGAGATATTGGGAAATGGATAAATGTTGTATTGTGCACAAGTTAGCCGCAGCTTTAAAACAAAAGACGATATAAACATGGCAATGCCAATGTGTAAGCAGCAACTCTATAGCATAAATAGTTACCCAGATATCCTGCAATTACAATGAAAATGGGACACCCTGTAGGGAAACAATCATACTTGTTCTATGCTATTTGGGTTGCGCCGTTACGCAATATAATTTTTTTCTCGATAATTAAAAATATCTATATATCGATATATGCATATGTCGACATCTCGATATGTCGATATCAGTGGCGGCCCTTGGCCCTCCGAAATGGAGGGGCTCACTACTATTCTCTGTACCTCAAAACTAACAATTTATGCTTTCAAAATATTTAATTTTTTAAAAAGCTTTTTCATCCTACTTATTTAGTGTATTTTATAAAATTCTGGGATACTGTGTCCACGAAATTCTTAGTTCGTATACAGTTCCCTCTTATAGTTAATGATATTAACAGCCATTTATAGAAAAATGTATTATTAGTGACACGTTATCCTGCGATTGATTACTGCAGTCAATACATTGTAAACACAAATTTCACTGTTTCTGTTTTTGTGATTTATTTATTATATTCTTAAACGATAAGAAAATGTACCAAAATAGCTATACGCTAGTGCCGCTGTCTCAATATTTAGATAACGCTAAACAACATTTAAGGAAGTTTATGTTTTGACGTTTGCGGTACTTCAAAAGAAATTCAGATATCGAAAAGTTATGTTAGGTAGTTCTTACGGAGTTTGCTCAGTACTCCTCTTGTTCACTGGAAACTGATGTTTTTTTTGATTTGTCCCAAACTGGATCTTTCACGGTGTTTTTAGCATATGCTGATGATAAGGCGGGGTAATGTATGTTCTAATGAGTATAGGTACATTGGAAAGATACATCACAAACTTACATCTGATTGCAGAAGCTGCGTGACTACGACATAACAAAATTTCACTGTTTCATGCCCATGCATTTGCACCTTGTGCAAGAAAATGACATTCCATTTTGCATGTAGTAGAAAAAATATATTTTCACTTTACCAAATCGTACAAAGTACATTTACCAATCCCTAACGGTTAAAAATCACAGTGTTCTGATGCCTTGTTTTAAGCTTGTATCAAACTGCAAATCCAACTTTAGGCTACTGCTGACCAAAATAACGAAAGTCAGTCAAGTTAAATTTGAATTGACTAACAGCTATGAGTTTTTCCAATATTAAACTTACTGTCAACTGCCATCAAATTCAATATCACCACCCGGACTGAACTTTATACGTAAAGCTCCATTTTACTTCAAACTTTCTTTCTTTATCGCTGAGAAATACCGTGTCATAATCATAATATCGCTCAGATTGTAAGGCCCCAATTTCCTGCAACCCGCGTTGCTATCTGTATTTGGTCCTAGCTAATTTGTTTAGGATTATTCCACTTGTGCACTCAGAATGGATGATTCGTTTACATTCACTATTTTACAATACATTGCGGTAGTACTGCCGAAACGATTTACTGTCGTTTCAGCTATCTTAGCTGATATATCATTCACCTAGATTCGTTCATTCTTCAGGAACGGTGGATTGTTATCGTAAATTATTAACAAAGTTGCAAAAAAATCTTATTGTAATCTGTTCTACAATGATTTTATTTTTTATGCGTAAACAATACGAATTCGCGTAAAATGAAATAGGTCAAAAATTAAGATAAAAGTACAGGAAACATAAAGTTTTATTTTTATTTGAATTTTAGTAAAAGTTTAAAAATTACAGGAAAATACATTTTATTTGCAAAATGAAGAAGTAATTTTGTTACAAAACATTCAAGAATAATGAAAAATTGATTTTCCTCTCAAAATATTACTTTAAAGCCTTTTTATAACTAGATATTTTAATTTTATAACTTACGCTTTGGCGTTTTTGGCAAATCCACTGTTTTCCATAAAGCAAACTTTGGACGCGTCTGGACATGAAAAATGCCGCCACTGATTTTTATAGACAATTTTATGCCCTACATCTCTGCGTTTTCCTCCTGTGTATAGTTGTTTCCTACGCATTTGCAAAAAACTGTTGAGCGGTTGGATTTTTGGTCACCAACATATTTTTGGCCTTCTGCTATTAGCAAAATTTTAAATTCCTGTATTTCCCGCACTACTATGTGCCCGCATAGTGCTGCTAACCCTATCTTCTATTTATATTTTTAGTTATATTATGGACTAGTTAAATATGATTCTACTTAATTTATCTATGTAGTTAATGAAGCATTGATGTATCGAATCAACGATTATTATTCATACTCGTGAAATATATCGCCCATAACCAAATTAACACAGATTTATTCAACATCGTCACTATTGATGCAAATAGTAGAACAGGAAAAGGTTTCTACTCGCGGTTTAAATAAAGCTGATAATCTTAATATCATGATGGAAGATAATGAATCTTTTAAAATGTGTTTATTATCAAATAATAGTACTAACAATTATAAACTAATATATTTATCACAGTACTTACTTAGTAGCTGTTCCTTCCAATGTGGAAAGTTTGCTGATGCATAATCTGTTTCCATATTTTTCCCGCAGTCCAAAATGCCAATCAATATTATTTGAATTTCAAGAAAACATGAAGAGATCTAAATTAAAAATGTAAAATACGAGCAAAACACCTTGGTTAGCATTGTCAAAATGTGTTAATCGAACACTGGAACACTGGAACAATGGGATGTGTGGCAGAAAATAGTTACTTAATTTTTGGCCAAATAAAAAATCCATACGTTAAAGCATATTTATCGTTTTTGAAATTTATTCTATTCAGCTTCAATGAATTTAATGCTATGTTTTAATCAGAAAAATCTTATCAAATCTTTATATAGAAAATGTTCGATTTATTTATAAAAGCTATATCCACAAATTTTATTAAAATAATAAATGAAATGTATTATCTGTTGACATTGAGAATATGTATATATATTATCCATGTAATCTTTTGATAATTGCAGACTAAAAAAAATCAATTCAAGAAGATTAATATTATAATAAAACAGTAATTTTTGGATTTAGTGCAAAATTTAATTTAAGACCTGTTACAGATATAATATTAAAAAAATATTGATATAGATAAAGCCAAAAATGAATAAAAAAATATTATTTAAAACTTTAGAAAACATCTGAAGATACTTGCCCAAAGAGCGCCAGTTACATATTTAAAAGAGGGTTATATATTCAAAAATATTGTACAATTGGCACAACTTGTTGATATTGGAATGTGAAAATGCCGATGTTGAACGAATATTTTCCGTGGTATCAAATATAAAAAATTAAACGACGAAATCGACTAAGTACATAATTAATTATTGCATTGTTAAATTTTTAAATATTTTTGTTTGAAATTAAGATTTATTTTTATAATGTTTTTGTATTCTGGACTGACATTCACATTCTTGTTTATCGTGATACCCATAAATGTTATAGTTATTAAAATATTATGTGGTTTTATTTTCTAACCTGTCAGAGAAAATTATTGTGTGCGTGTGTGTTTTGTTTTTCTTTGTTTTTATGTGTTAAAAAGTAGTAGCGACAAAGTAGCGACTTTTTTAAATTTCGTTACGAAAAACGCGACTTTTCTTTTAAAATGGACACGCCCTTCGCTGTAATGTCAGCGTCATGATTTTTATGTTAAACTATACATAGTTAAGTAGTGGCGCATAGAAGTTAAAACATGTTTACGAAGGTTTAAAGGTAATTTTTTGATTATTTTGAGGTTCACGCCGTTGGCCTTGTATCAACCTGTTTTTCGTCCCGAAAAAGTGATTTTCATACACAAATCCCTTTCGTCGGATGAAACAGAAAATTACGGCATTTGCATATTTCTTTAACGAATTGTTTAGGTGCTTATCCGAAAAAAAAAACGCCGAGAGATTAAACTGCTGATTGATGTCGCGGATTTGCATTTCTTTTTAGGCAGCTCTCAGCCGAGGGAGTAGATGTTCGTTCAAATTAATGCTACGAGAAAATGCACTGTTATTTTTTGCACATGATACGCTCCGGCGACGTTGACGCCCCGCGGCGAGTTCCGTTGTAAAATTTTGCTGTTTAAAATGGACAGCACCTTCTCTTAGACATTTATTAGATAAATTCCGCAGTAATTGAGTGTGTTCCAATGAGAATTTATAAACATACTTAAAATAACGGATTCAGATGGCAGTGAAGTTAGGTTGGTTATATTTCTTGCATCTCTAATATCTGCATACATTTCAGTTTATACAGGGTGTTTGAAAAATAGTGGCAAACTTGAAAGGGTTATAGGGTTCATTGCGGTAGAAAATTTGTGCATATGCAGGCGTGTTTTTTTTTCGATGACCAGTGTGGTGATCCCGAAAACTAGCAGACCTAGAGATATCTATGTTTAGGATATGTCAAAATGTCTTTAGTATTTTTAATTTAGTCATACCTATTAAGCCAGCGAAGAAGGCCGCTTGGCGGTTAAAATTCTGGCATTTGGCTTGGCCACAAATAAAAATTGGAAGTAGGATCAAAAACAAGCGTTTTACTATTATTATTTAATAACTTCCAAAAAACTCTACTATTTATTATCAATTTGTATTTTGTTTTTTGTTTTTATAACAAATTTTTCGTTCAAAGATTTAAAATTACTGTTATGCCCTTACCCCATATGCACAGAGTAACTTGATTATTGTAAATCATTATATCATTATATTTTATTTCGCTGCCACCAATTGAGTTTTGAGGATCCCAACAAACCCTATTATTTCACTAAAAATGCTAAAAATAACCACTGATCTTCGGAAGGTTGGAAGGGTAGGGAGAAATTCAAAATAAAACCAGATAAATGTAAAATGTTGGAAATTGAATCACGTGAATATAAGTTAGTTTCTTTTTAGGTACTTACCCCGTCAACCCGGCCCTGGTAACCAGTTGCAAATTTGTTCCATCAGTTGTAAATGAATAACTTGGATATATAAATTGCATAGGCCTGAAAAGTATTGAACTTCACAAATAATGTCCGGCCTCACAAGTCCGCGTATCATCGAACCGAAATTTTTTTACGACTAGTCTGGTTTAACGTCGAAAAGGAACTCTCCTTTCTTTTTTTATATTTCCTAACGGTAATCGAAGATTGGTGTTTTTTTTCCTTCAGTCACCATTAATTTTTCCACAAGAAACGGAAATCATGAATGCTGCATAAACTGGGTGAATGCCCGCGTTCTCATGGCTTGCGACTGACGGGGCAAAACTTGATGCTAGATCGAATATGACCGGTGATTTCTTGTTTTAAAGTATGTACTATTCTAATGTCTACAAAGGAAATTAAACACGCAGTGTTACATCCCTCCCCCCTTAGTGGAAAGAATGAAATGTCTAAATTATGTTTGTCCGTGATAATAGTTCAAATGTAGTTCCAGCTTCTACACTGTGACATACCACACACTCTAGATCTTTCTTTTTCCATTACACTACCCCGAATCGCGCAATCTGGCGTCCCTCGATGGTAGATGTAGTCCTGCAGTTAACATCTGCAGCTCATCCTTGCTGACGGTTTCCTATTAGTTAAAAAATCAATGTTTCGGTGCTTTCATGGGAGTTAAACAGGATAAGGAGTATGCTCGCTCGGTCCTTAGCAGCGGTAGTGTTCTAGGAAGACCACGGTTAATGTTCGTTGAGGCAGTGAGAGTTGAAATGCGATGAATGGATCCTACTTTATAAAGCTTTATCATGTAATGTCCAATGAGATATGGATGGATACAACGGTTTCTGTACTTACTAGATGGTTTAGTCCCCTGGGCACGTGACGATTGATTATTGACTTGGGTAGTCAAGGGTCTCATTTCTATCTGTTCATTTTCTTCGGCGGGTAGACCTTCTTCTGCCCTTCTAATATTTGCCGATGTCTTGCAAAGACTACCAAAGAGTGCTAATCCACATCCAAATACTCGATAGATTGCAAGCCCGTTGATAATTACACCAAAAATGTGCTTAATCATCCTTACTACCACGTAGATTTCAATAAAACCGCTCATAACCATCCCAAGGTCAGTGAACGAACCCCACGCATATTGGAAGGTTGATCGCGCTACGTTTCTCATGTTCTAGGCGTCAAATATCCCACTAATAAGACTCAGCTCGTTGGTATCGATTTTGGACCGGCGCTAAATAATCTCTAGCATGGATTTTGATAGTTGCCGATACTACCACATCTGTCCAGGAGTGTCACTCTTGTGTATACAGGACTCCCTTGCAGGTTGCATCGTCGTTAGTCTTCCAGCCAATGTAAATGACGCAGTTGTGGTACCACTTATCTGTATTTTGCCTATGGTATGTGAATAAATCTTTATATTTTGGTAATTATGTAAGTCTTTACGTCTTCCCCCTCAAGAGGATACTCATATTCTGATAAATACCGTAGGAAAGTGGCTGTGCATTCAACAGTGGGAAATGAATCTAATAATTTCCACCAAACAGGTTTTGACTTTCTGAAGGCCCACTGAGTTTCGCTGGACAATTTGCACCCGGACTTCCTCGCTGTCATATTCCGCTTCACCCTTTGGACACTCCGCTACGTCCTTCATGGACACTACGCTGATGTTTACGTTGCTGTCCTGACAGTCATACACGATAAACGCCAAACACACCTGGCACACTATCAATGTCACAGTTACTAATACGAGTAGAGGCGCCATTAAAAGTCTGACACACTGCTTACAAAAGAAATAACAATATCAATTGATAAAAATCGTAATAAAATAGAAAAAAGACTCAATGTCTGAATTATAGAGGATGATGATACCACATGACTATCTATACCTATATATAAAAAATGGGGGAGCTTTTAAATGTCTTTGTGATTAATTACAAAACTAAGAGGGCGACGAGGCCTATAATTTGAGTACCTTAATTATCTCCCAGTAGAGAATCATGCGGTCTTTACCTACGTAGTGGTCTGACCGCATGTTCCTCCTGTTGGGGTCTTTGGGCAGCTTTATGATGAGCCATTCAGTGAGCTAGCTGCATAACGACATCTGCGGGATCAATGCCAACAGTTTCTGCATGTTCGTCTTCATTATCATCATTACCGATTGTTTCGGCGGCTCCCTTCCTCTTGGTAACCTTTACACACTCTCAAACGGTTTACATGTATTGTCATAGTTTTCATACCCACAAGCTCTTTGATTTTAAACGTCACGGGACGATTGAGTCTTACAATCCTTTACGGACCTGACCATCTCATAGCTAATTTTTTGAAATCTCCATTTCAGCTTTATCATTTCGCAAATAAACTAAATCTCCTAAATTAAACTTCGCATCTTTAGTTTTTTTTTATTGAATTGCGCTTCTAACTTTAGTTGACTTGGCTAAATTTTCGTGTACTATGGCGAACGTATCATGTAACCTGCACATTAATTCTGAAACATAATTTTCGTCTACATCATAGTTTGGCGACAACGGTTTTATAATTTCATCATAAGGTAGAACCGGATCCCTACCATACAACAAAAAGTAAGGGCTATACCCCGTAGCACTATGAACAGAGAATCTGTAGGCCATAAGAACCTAAGGCACCCATTTATCCCAGGCCTGTTGACTTTTACTAACGTAATGTGACATGGTGTCTTTGAACGCTCGGTGCCTGCGTTACATTACGTTACTTTCTGGGTGATACGGAGTGGTTTAACTTTTGTCTACGTAAAAAAACTTACAAACATATTTCATCAGGGCTGAGAGGAAGTTAGGGAGGGCCTTGATCTGTTAATAGTGGTTGAGGAGCGCCATGTCTAGCAAAGATGTCAATTACAATCGTCTCCACCTTTTGATCCGCGAGCGTGATGACCTCCACATGCTTAGTAAAGTAGTCTTGAAAGTTAGTAAATACCTGTAACCTTTGTATGAAGTAACAAATGGACCGACTATATCAATGGTAACCCTCTGAAATGGCTCTAATACTTCAGAAAACCGCTGCAATGGTGCCTTTTTGGTGTGTGGTGAGGTTTTTCTTTTACAACAAGAATCGCACTCTTAGCAGTATTTAACTATATCGTTAGCCATAGTTTGACAGGAAAATCTGGATTTAATAAAACTTAAGGTTTTATCTTGCTCTTTGTGGCCATAAATGGGAGATTATGGAAATAACCTCAAACACTTTCCTGGCGTAAGATCTTGAAACTACTAACCTATCTCGGCAATCGTCTAACTTATATAAAATTCCTTCCTTATCCAAATAATAATTTAGCCCGCTTTCCTTACTTTCCAGCTGCCCACAGATGTTCTGACAAAAAGTATTCTTTTTCTGTTCTTTCCTTATTAAATCTCTGTCCCATACTGGCACAAAAGGAAGAGGTTCATAAACCACTTTTATTGATACTTCGTGTGATGTTCTTGAATTTTAAATCTATCCCATTGTTCATGTGAAAATCTTTTGAAACGCAGTAGCTAATGAATAATGAGATGGGGCCTAGAACAAATTATCTTAGATAGCACGGATATTGGGAGTACTGAGTTTACTATTGTTAACGACTTCTAAGAAATCGTGAAATGTGCTGACTGTTGAACAAATATGAACTGTGACGTCTTTATCATCGCCGTACACTCGGCTGAGGGTATCCACATTACCGTTTTTACGTCCTTGTCTATGTATAACTTCGAAATCGTAAGCGGGTAGCAATAAATTCCATATAGCCAGCTTTCAAATCTTTCAAATTCATTAACCATTTAAGAGGGCGATGGTCTGTGATTACAGTGAATCACCTCTCATAGAGAAAATGCTTAGATTAATGATTTCTACAACAGCCAAAGATTCTAGTTCCGTTGCTGAGTAATTTTGTTGTGATTATAAAAACTTTTTGCTGAAATATGCAATGGATTTTTCGTAACCATCTTTTTATTGACTAAGTACGACATCGATTCCAGTTTTATTGGCAAAGGAAATTAAACACGCAGTGTTACAATACGCTTAACTCGCGCAGTGTCGTACTAGCTGTTTTCGATTTTGATGGGGGGATGGTTGGAGTTGGTCAACTGTTGCGGCTAAATTAAGAGCGTGAAAAGCTTCGGGTGTCGCGTTGGTTTTTCGGACGTCCAGACAAGGAAAAAAAAGGTCTGGACCTTATTTATTGCACTCCTGTTTGGTGTAATCGCGCCCTCTGACAGGCCTGAACAGTTTTTCCGCGCGATTCTTCTCGCACGCCGTGACAAAAATAATCTAAATTGTTTGCGGGCTGCACCGTTGACAAATGAATTTAGTCGACAGCAAGGCCGGGCATGATTAATGCCTACGCTCGTTTCTCTATAAAATGAAGAGTAATTTAATTGGAAGCTGCCACCTTGGAACGCGTAAGTGTGTTTGGACGGATACAGGGATACGCGGGGTGCCTCGCGGGCGCCGTGTCTCTATTAGCCCATTCCCAACACCCCCAAAACTGCCGCCCGCGTTACGCAATTATTATTCGGATGTATGCTCAATTATTGCGATATCTCGAACGATCCCCAACCGCAAATTAAGAGGCTGCTTCATCTTCGGGACTGCGGTCCCCGGTCAATTGCCATCACACTGCAGTATCCCAACGTGATTCGGGATTAACAGTTCGTGGGTCGAGTTCGTTTTTTTCACACCGCTCTCTTCCATTAGAAACGCGGCAACGAATGATTAAGGGCATTCTCGCGTAGGGGACCGTGTAATGGAGGGCTCCGAAGTGTTTGCTGTGACACTCGTTAGTTACTCGGGCATACGCTGGGTTAATCCCGCACGGCTTGATTAATATTTTCGGGGGTAATCGGTGGTCGCCCGCTTTTATACACTGTCGGACGGGTGCACAACGACAAACCGTGATGAATATGACCAAAACGCCGCTTCCATTCGTCATAGCACGTCGAACTCCCAAGTTCGGCTGAAATAGGCAATGAAACACAGGACTGAAACCACTGCCAGTCCTAGCTAATAGCGGTAAAATGACGGGAGTGATGAACCGTCGGGTTTTTTTCTGCCGGGCTATTTTTCTAAATTTTCTCTGGAATATTTCGGTACGACGCAGTCGCCTTAAGGGGCACATTTATGTATTTGAGATTGCCAGTTAACAGTGTTATTTAAGACCTACCCTATTATAATGAGACAGAATAATAACGGGTGTTCATTAAATAAAGTCGTCAAGTTGCTTACGACTTTAACATAACATTTTAATGTATGTCGCTTAACAAAAATGCAAGCCCCTGTTATTTACTTTTTCCATAACACTTCGTATTTATGGACGAAGCCGGAAGCTGATTTAGAAATCAAGCTAAGCGATTTTTTTAAAGTAAATTCGTCTATTTTAGACAACGAACGAAAGCTTACGTTCAACAACAGACACTACATGGAAACACTGTTCATGGAAAATCCTTGTGGCTGATGAAATCTGTACTTCAAACTTTAACATGTAATACTGGCAGACTATTTTAGTCCTTCAACAAATAATAAGCAACTTGTGTTTTTTTTTAACATCTGTTATATTGGCACCATGCATGAAGCCTGGAAAGAAACCTTTAGATTGCAGGGGTTAGGTAATTGGAAATCTGGGGGATGAGGGCATCGTATGGCGCTCTGTGAACTAAACGGAGATCAAGCTTTTCTCTCAATGATGAGAGCTAGGATTAACACATAACACAACTATATGTTTTGATACACCGTAGAGAATCAATATCCCCGATAAGGAGGAGTGGTTTCAGAATGGTGAAAACATGCTTGTACCAGTGTTATAAAAAATATTTTCTTAGAAATTCCATAGTAGTAGTAGTATTTCAAATAAATTAAAGATTGCTAAAGCATAAATAAGTATAGGTATACTGAATAACTCTTTGGTTTTAGTTTTTTATGGCTAAACTGAGCGCGACACGAACAAATTATAAGAGAGAAACAGCGTTTAAAATGAAACAGGCTTGCTTTCCACAAATTTTAAATCCCAAAATAATTCTGACAGAAATAGGCGTAATGTACTTCAGGGTAAACTTAAAACTATGAATATGTAGCAGAAAGATAGCTGGTGAGTGTTACTATTGTGCCAAAATTCGTTTTGATCTATTAAAAACTTTTTTTGAAGCCAACCTGAAAACTCCCATATATATCAACACCCCCTTGAAATAAGCCAAGAAACTTTAAGATTTAACTTTTAACTAAAACACCCTGCATAATATATTATATTTATGTTTAGGCATAAAAGACAATGCAAACCTTAGTATGTAAGTATAAAACACTGTACTGCTTAAAATGCAAGTTAATGATTTACACTAAAGATTTGCAGTTCTGGCGCGGTATGATATTGCTTTCACCATTTGATTTTTAATAAATTTTCATGCTTTTCATTTAATTGTTAACTGAATATCACATATCACGAGCAAAACAATATGTATCATGAAAGTAAGAATTTAGGATGGCAATGCCATCTGTCAGCATTACACTGACATGATGACAAAGCCACCTAGCTGCCTTAACGGGTACTACTTCCTAAAGGAAGTGACCTGTAGCCTGACAAATTGGCATGCAACTGCAAAACCAGTTCTATGCCGTGTTGTCTACACTAGACCTAAACTGCACTGATGAGCTGTAATGACAGCGAAATAGTACTATCTGCAGTTGGTTGAGGTGTAGACAGCACAGCATAGACATGCATTTTAATACAATATGTATCGTTTTTCTACACTGATTTGATATCTTACGCCATTAAAAACTGAAAGAAAAAGATTTAAACTTATCTACAAAGGTACTCAGTAAAACTTACTCACTTTCTTAATAAGTGCCTTGCACACAGTTTTTTTTATTTGTACAAATCCAACTTTTTACGACCCCTCGTTTATAATTTTGTGGAAGCCGAACTTGAACTTATTTATAGCAATAAGTTCTTCGCCTTTTTCACTCACTTTCAGTCAACTGAAACTGGAAATTACCTTGATCATTTGTCTTAGCCCAAGTATTGCACATTTTATAAAGGGGCTACTAAATTCTAAAGCTATAACCAATGAATGACAATACATAAGGAAGACGAGATTTTGAGAAATATAATATCTTCAGCGATAAACCCCTGCAATTGCTTTATTGGGAAGAAACAGTGAGAACCAACTGGCATAGGACCTTTTCTAGCTACCAGGTACACATGGCATTAGTGGGACCCAACTCGTACCTTTCCACTAGGATGCTCAGAAGAGAAGGAAGCTCCGATTCACCTCCCTACCAACTGCGGACTGCTAAGAGGCAAACGGTTTGGAGAATTTGGATCTCAATTTATTGAGATTGAAGATCTTTACGGGTTACCTTAGAAAGAGATACTGCACTTCTTTGAAAAGGTAGGACTTTTCTAAGCTACGGTGCGGGCACAATGATTCACACTACAACAAATCGCTACGACTCTTCACTTTCAACAAACCGTTTTTAATAGTTTAAGAAAATCTAAGGCCGGAAAACTTATAATTTCGTCATAAGGGATGGGGGTGTACACGAAACTATTTATTTTTAAGTCATTGATAGAAAAATAACCATTGTTTTTTGCCTCCAAAAATGAAGGCAACAGCATTATCTGAGATTTGTTGGAAGAATTTAGATGAGAAATAAGATATTTAGGACTTCGAAATTAGTAACTGACTGACTGAGATGTATTATCCACCTTAATCAGTTTTAATGGAGCAAAATTCAAGGAACTGAATTGCGTGTAAAATATAAAAAAGAAAGAGAAATTGGATAAATCTTAAAATACACATACCTATCAGTAAGTAAAGTAGAAGATTATCATACCTTTGATTTAGGTAAATTACAACCTAATATGAACGTATAACAAAATATGTTGATTACTTAGTAGATACATATTCTCCCCTTACAATTTAGGTAACATGAGCAGCTTATCCAAATCAAATTACGGACGGTTTGGAACCTTTTTACTCGCTGTTTAATAAAATATATAATACAATTTGCATATGACATGATATTTGAATTTGGCAAGTTCCATTTCCCCGAAAAATTATTTGTATCGGATTTAAACCTGCCTTGAATGACATTTATACAGGGTGATTTTTGAAAACTTCACACCTTAAATAACTTTAATTATAGCAAAAATTTAAAAATTTGCAAAAACAGGTAAACTTTTGTTTGCAGGGGGACAACTTTTGAGATAAGTTTTTAATGGAACTATCCATCTTGTGATACATCATTTGAAAGCTTATTTCACAAAGAGTCTGGCCATGTAATTAGTTTTACCACGTTTAACTTATTGACGGGGTAATAGATTAATAGTGCCTACGAAACAGGTTGCTTATTAAATTGAATATTTTGGACTCTTTTCAACAAAATGTATTTTATTTTAGAGCGGAAATAAAATTTGTCCTTACGAGAACCCAAAATTTAAACAAACAACTTGTAAAAATATGACACGTAAAAAACTCCCAGAATACTGAAAATTTTCTTTTAACATTATTATTAACATTAAAGTATTTATCATGTAATTTTTTAGAAAGTCCACGTCCTCGAAAAAGAAAAATTATTTATTTGTAACTCCAAAAACAGTGTGAACAAAACCATAGAAATTCAAACCTTACAATAGATTATCAAAATATGCACCACCTCTTTCCATACAATAATACAGACGGTTTTCGAACTACTGCTGCACTTTTCGGAAAGTTTCAGGTGGAATCCTCCTGCACTCGTTAATAATTCTTTCTCGCAGATCGTCCAGGCTAGTAGGTTGTGTTTTGTAAACCACAGATTTTAAATGACCCCATAGAAAGAAATCTAAAGCAGTCAAATCGGGTGATCGTAGCGGCCATTCAGTTGTTCCACGCCTACCAATCCAGTGAAGAGGAAATCTATGACTTAACCAATTTCGCACATTAATGGCGTAATGCAGTGGGGCTCCATCATGTTGGTAAAACAATTCGTATTTTTGGCATTTTGCTTAGGTGTAACAATTATTTTTTAACAAGTTTTTTTAGGCTTAAGTAAGGACAATTTTTATTGTAACTGCAAGACAATAAATTTTGTTAAAAAAAGTCCAAAATATTCCATTTTATAAGCCACTTGCTACAATGCACTTTTTGACCCACTACCCCGTCAATGGGTAAAAAATAGTAAAACTAATTACATGGCAAGACTCCTTGTGTATTAAGCTTTTAAATGATGTATCGTAAGATGGGTAGTTTCATTTAAAATTTTTGAAGGGGTATCTACCCCGCTAAGAAGGTAAGCGCTATCCATTAAAAACTTATCTCAAAAGTTGTCCCCCTGCAAACAAAAGTTTACCTGTTTTTGCAAAATTTTAAATTTTTCCTCTATTTAAAGTTATTTAAGGTGTGAAGTTTTCAAAAAATCACCCTGTATAATTAAAATTTTTTTCATAGTATGTCGTTGCTATAAAAATACACTTGCGAAACGGCGCTGTTATAAAACGCACCTATGTCACCAAAAGGGAAGACAATCAACCAACAATGGTTTAATGCACCCTCACTCACTCACCGCATATGCAACGCTACCTACAAGACGATTGTTAATCAACCACAGAGTGGCATATTGCCGAAACTATCTCGCGAAAAAACGAAAATCGACGTTTCGAGAAGCATAGAACATTCCGAAAAGTTCATCGCAGGGGAGAAGTGGAATGTCTGACGTTTCGAGAATGTCATAGAATATTCTGTAAAGTTCAATAGAAGACGAAAGAATCCTCAAGTGTGGCAGCTTACCGAAACCGTCTCGCGGTGATGAACTTACAAATCGGTGTTTCGAGAAGAGGTTAGATAACATTATAGAAAATTTAACGAAGAGTAGAGAACCCCCAAATGTAGTATATTGCCGAAACAATCTTGCGATGAAGACATTGAAAATCGACTTTTTGAGAAGATCATCTCAAGGTTAGGTTATAGCATTATGTAATCTTCCACAATTGCAATACATGTTCTAGTTTTTTTAATATCATAACTGACCTACATACTTCTTTACATCATATCAAAGGATTTGAGTACTACTAGCTGCACCTGATGAGCATGTTATTAATAACATGCATGGGAAATTACATACCTCTAGCTATAGCATTTTTGAGCCGTAGCCTTAGGATGCTAAATATGCTAATTTCGACACTGAATGTATGGGATTTGAAAGTGTTGCATATTTTACCCTTCATGAAGGTTTGGGAAGAACAAATTCGAAGAGCGTTCATAACAGTAGCAAATGAACGGGTAATTGGATACTCCACTAAATCATAATTAAATAAAAAGTTGATTGTTGTGATACAAACCAAGTCAAATTAAAAAAAAGCATTTCTATGTTTCCAGCGAGTCATATGTATCCTACCTTTGCGACAGCCGGTACAAATACGATCTTTAAGCAACATGGAAAGCAAATCAATTTTCCTTTCACAGGGATGACCTTCGTTCTCAAATTACTTCGAGGTTATGCTCGTAAAAGCTCGTACATTCGAGACTACCGGAACCGAACTCCAGTTCTTTGAATTTAAATATACAAAAAAGTTGGAAAATTATTCATTTTCGCCGTCGATGGAAAGCGGAACATGGGCAAATGAAATTCCTTGCAAACGTCTCGAGTATTTTCCATTTACGAAACGGAAAATTAATAGATTGTATTCAAGGTTTAGGCGTATTGTTGGAAGTCTAAACCCCACGGAAGATATTGACCGGAATATGTGACCTGTACGGTCCGATTTTTATAGCATCAAGGACGTTGTTAAATTCGTTGTTTTCCGGTTTTATGATACAATAAAAAAACAAAGCAGCGAGCTTAGTAAACCATAACATAGAAGATGTAATAGAGTTTGCTCCATCGTATTATTACGAACATTTTGTGAAAGCCTTCGCGGGCGTACTTTGTTGTACATAACCTGGTGTTTGTTATACCTGCATGAAAACTTTCAAGCTCAATACAAAAGCTTTCTCACAACTGCATTCTTAAGAGGAAAACTGCTCTGATTCCCAGTGTAGGAATCCATTCCGCCAATTATAATGCTCTCCCGTGAATTGAAAAGCCGACTCCAGTATGATAAAATAACTGCACTCAGACGGGAAAACCCCAAGCCCCTTTCCCTGAAGTTGGTTGTGCAGGCCTGCAATCCCGTGCGGTTTTCCTCGCACGTAACGCACAAACCTAAGAGCCAGTCGATCTTGCAAAATGAGTCGATTTGACTTGAAGTTTTGCACGCCTGACTCGAATAAATTCAGTGATTCCCCTCATAAGCGACTGTGACACACGTATTGATCAGTTCATCATCGGACCAGCGATCGTGGCGGTGGTTACATTATCATCGCCTCAAGGACATCTCCACAGGGTCGGGAGGCATTAACATTCGCAACGCAAACTGCCACAATTGTTCCCAGTCGKAAGTGCAGCTACTCCGCTTCGACTTAATTACATTTTAAACAGTTCCCTTCTTCTCGCATTTTWCTCAGTGGGATTGGAAGGATTTTACGGCCGGGACGGCCCAGCGGACTGATGCCTGCAAACTGACCTCCTGGGAAACGGCCCTTCTTAATACGTTACTTTGATAAGGTCGGGCGACATCTGTTGATGAGTAGCTTACGATTCACATCTAAAATCGCGACGCTTGCGAAACAGGTTTGCTGCTACTGGGAATTAATTCCGCTCTGCAAGTTTTTAATTCCCGGTAAATAATATCGACGGTGCCTCTATTCACCTGTATATCTGTTTGATAAATACCGGTCCCGGTTTTCCTTTGAACCTGCGCCAGTTTCAAGCATTCCCTCTAATAACCGTTGATTTCCTTTCGCTATGAAATGGAATACTCGTCGCAAATTGAAACCTACCGAGCTTTAATTGAATACTGAATATTTCAGGATACACCAATTGATGCGACACTGAAAATTTACGTTGATGAGCACCATATTGTATTGAACTATTATGTGTGTGGGCTGTTCGTCGCACAGATTTGTATTTACATGCCTTTCTGTAACAGTAGCAGTCACTTCTAATGTTTGAAGTGCAAAAAAGTTATTACGAGGAACATGTATATTGACTGGCATAGAAATAAAACACATAGTAATAATTGTTCTATTTGAATAAACTTTAGTGTGTATGTTTATTGAGGTCAGCGCTTGGTTTTCTTTGGAACCGAAAGTCTACTACGACGATGTTGGCGTTTTGAAGTTCTTCGTCAATGCGCTGCAGCTGCACTCTCGACAACAACCCACTACCGTGTTTATACTCCTATTTGTTTTAGTAGCAATTATTTCTAAAGGATAACGGGCTTCTGGTAAATCGCCCGGTATCACAACACCAAATTGAGGTAAATTTGCACGCTCAAGGCATACTGACAAATCAAAGAAGCTTTTCGAAATCCCTCTGCAGCCACTCCTGAAGTGTCATTTTTTTCAACTTAAGAAAACTCAACAACACAATATCATCGATAAGATTAAAACTGTTTTTTTTTGTTTTTTGTCTTAATATAAACAAACGTGTACCAAAATTTATTCAAATAAAACAAGTATTGATGGGTGTTCTTATTTATGTCGGTATCTATATTTTGCATTGGCAACTATGAACGAATGCTGTGAAAAGGGTTAGTCAAAAGTATGGAATAATCAGTTTATTCTACTTCCACATCCAACGGATAGGAAGTATTGCATCGCGAAAAAAATTTTCAAATTTTTTTATTTGCTCATTCGCTTTAAAATGGTCGAAAACGCATGTCTGTGGTTTTGTTTGTGAGCACGATAACTTTCGAAAGACTTAATATATGAACTTGAAATTTAACAAACGTATAAATCTCAACTACCCAAAGCGACCTATTGTTTGTGGGGCAAGTAGGGTATCGGAAAGGGGGCGAAATTGGGCGTTAACTACCCTTTTTGACAATTTTTATTTTTTTTTCGTTTTAGTGTGTGATTATTAGTATAACTGTGAGTATTATTCGTTCTTATAAAATTCGGTGCAGCAAACTGTTTAGATGATATTAGCAAAAAAGCGTCACTTAAAGTAAACGGTTTTTTCTAAATATCTCCGAATATATTTAATATATTCAAAAAATGAAAAAATCTGATGGATAGGAAATAAAATTTCTCACAAAAAGTGTTTTAGAAAATTTATCCATAATGTTGATATTTTCGAAATATACCCAAAAAAACCTATTTTGGACCCTGCTTGTACGATTTTTTTAAAATTTTGTTATTATATAGAAAATCAAATTTCTGATCAGGAAGCACTCTTGTATTTTTTTGTTAAGTTAATAATTTTCGAGTTATTTGGAAATAACAGATTTTAAAGATTTATATATTTCTGCTAATATCACGAGGACTGTTTGCCTTAGAAAAAATGTGTATAAGGAAAAAATGCTCAAAACCTGATTACCAATCGTATAGTATAAGAAATAAAAACGTAAATGTCATTTTGACAATTGAATGTGGAAGTATTGATTCAATTTGCAGCGGTTTTTTATTATTATAACAGTTTTTTTTGCTAATTATTGTTCATCTCCTAGCTTACTTTTTGTTTTAGCATGCAAACTAGCGTAACTTTCTTTAGTCATTTTTTTAATAGCAACCAGGTTTGTTCAGACTTGTATTACTTATTTGAAATGATCTGGTATTTATTTTAAATGGTTTTGATAACGTAATATTTGTAAAAAAATATTGTTGTCAAATAAATGACAGAAAGCTGTATTAAAGCTAGTTCTGCAAGTTTTTATTCATTTGATGTTAACTCCAATGTTCGTAGTACTTAAATAAATATTGACCTGACCTGACCTGACCTTCTGCAGCTTAGCAGTAACCTAGTCTATCAAAGGAATTTTCCAGCCAGTTAGGCGGTATTTCCTGAATTTCATATCTGATTCTGGCTTCCAGCACTTGCAAATTTCGTGTGTCTTTTTGGACACTCAACTTTTTAAATGTCTGCAGAGTGAGCTAGTAGACCATTCCCCGATGGTCTACCCTCCGACCTGGGAAAATTTTATCCAAATAGAGACGAAGATTAACTCTAAAACATGGCTGAGCATCGACTTGTTGAAATCATGTATTGCGGTTTGACATTCCTTGTCGATCTTCACAAAGAAATAAATGTACAGTGTCAGTTATATAGGTACCTGCGATTACATTTCCATTTATCAAATATGGACCTATAATGTGTTGCCCAATAATACTAGCCCACACATTCAGTTTCCGAAGATAGTGTATACTGTTCAATCATACGGTGAAGATTATTACTACATTAGTAGCGGCAGTTTTGTCTGTTTCCGAATCCATTTAGGCAAGGATTTGCTCCGCTAGAAAATTAATTTTTTTTGCAAAATTTGGATTAGCACTGTCATGCCCATCATCATCATACAAAGGATCATCTTAATTTACCTCATGGACAAAATGTTTAATATTCGAACAAGCGATAATTGACTAATATTATTGTCCAAAGCAAGTTACGTGGTTGTAGCTGATGTCGCACCTCTGAACATTTTGATATCTTTAACATGTTATGGGACATCATGGTGGTCGAGCGGAATAATTTATAGTTGAACTGTTGTCCTGATTCGGGTCTAAAGTTCGCCGTCGGTTGGAATTGCATCCTAACAGTTCGCTAGCACGAGTGCTAGGATGTAGACTACGTCCAGCACCGCAGATKGAAGGACCTCTGAAGAAGCTTGCCACTCGTGCTAGCGAAACGTTAGGAAGCAATTTCAACCGACGACGGCCTTTACACCCGAATCAGGACAACGGTTTATCACCTGGCCGCGAAAACCTTAACCAATTCGTCAATCATAAAGTTGTTTAACGAAAACACTGTCATTCTTCAATAAATGCATAAACGTCACAGCGTAATGCCATAGACAATACCTAGCATGATCACACAATGTTGCAGTTCCGCCATCATCCCAACACACTGTCTTTCCTTCTCGCACTTATATATCCAACCTAACAACCTAAGTCGCGTGATTCAAATTTAAAATTGTGTGCTACAATGTCCTTGGATACTGTGGATTGCACAATAGGATCTCTTTCCGGGTGCGCTTTATTAAATAAATAACAAACATCATTAGGATTTAACTTCATTAGAAAATCATCAGTGTTCACTTGCTTGGCTGCCATACGAAAAACAAAAAATATATACTGCCATGCTAATGTGTTGACATATAAAACAAAAAATTAGGCTAAGAAATAAAAAATAATTAGTAAAAAAAACTTTTGTTAAGGACATTTTGCTATAAAGTTTATATTTACATAAATAAATCGATTATTTCATACTTTCGACTAACCTTGTATGTCGATATTCCGAGACAAAATATAAAATATAATTTCCATCGATACTGATTGGGAAATTTTATTTGTGGTATCAAATCACAAGGCCTATTATCGATTTTTGATATCAATAGCTCATGGTGCCATCTTTGCGTTAACAGCTAAAAATACAAAACACCAGTGGCCGGCGTTGATATCTGAATTCTTTGTGCCGCCTTTGTGTAACTGCTGCCAAGCTACAATATGCACGGCGATAATACTGAAGATTGCAGATCAAGTTATAGTCACGAAACTGATGGCTCTATAAAGATTTTCCAACAACTTACGGTTCTATTTTTCAGTCAAAGGTAGGAAATGCAATAACTATTGGTATAGTAGGTTTGTGGTAACCTTTACAGTCTACACCCTTGCACTGTGGAAGCCTTGTGTAGTGCAGCTAACGTTACTACCACTTAGTTTGTGAATTTTATGTACGGCAGGCTAAAAACATCTTTCAGTCCATCACAATAAAATTATTTAACAGGCTTACTGTAACCGCAACCTCACAAATACAATACATAATACAAGTTATACGAAAACGTGTCACCCCATAGCTCCGAAATGTGAGCTTGCTGCAAGCTTAAAGTTGATTATTCCACAAAACACTACAGAATATGTTGATAATACACACTTCTAAGTGTTTTACCATATAATAATGTATCAAATAATAAAAAAAATCGACAGATGACAATTATACGTCAAGGCAGTAGTTCTGTTTACCTTCCTGAGAGGCGGCAAACTGCTTTAATCGATAATTTCCATAAGCGCCCTGGATGCATGAATCATTTATAGAAATCCTGTATAAGATGCAACTGTAAACTGTATTACAGTATGCATACACAGTGCCTCTTTAACCCTATAATTTGAGGCAATTTATAATTTATGCAAAGAAACCGGAAAATTTCTGCAGTTTCTTACTCAGTGTGGCCAGATTGATAGTTTTTTAAATATAGTAGGATGGGATGGAGAACAGTCGCTTTGTTGATGTGAACAGTATGGACTATACAAAATATCGCTACTTCAGTCATTTTTTAGCAACCCTACCTGTATGTCAGTCAATATAATAATATACCTAGGTATATAATAATATAGTATATATAATAGATATGGCAGTTTCCGCAACTTTCATTCCTCCTTTGTAGTTTATAGTTTTTATTCAGCAACAGTCAGTTTTTTTAAAACAGATTTCTATTTCATAACTGTAAGAATATGTGACTGTATCAGTTTTTTCAGATTGTTTAATGTCACGCCTACACTGATAAACGAACACATCGATTCACGTAAGTTTCATTTCATTATAGTTCTAGGATGATCACCTGCCCATTTTTTAAATATTTTGGGGCGCTTTGACGCAAATTACTTAATTAAATGGCCTGAAAACAAGCCGATTTTAATTGCCCTTTATATTACAAAGTGTAATCAAAAATGTGCTTGTTTTCAAACTGTGTAATTAAATGAAATAAACGTATTCCCTAGTCAGTGACCTTTGAAGGTATTAAAAAAGCTGCACTTATCAGAAGAGCTAGATGTTGGACTAGCGCGACAAGCAGTGGAAGAAAATCAGCTATAATGGTTTAGGCATTTTGCAAGAATGAATGAAGAAAGGCTAGCGAAGCAGTATGGGAGAGAAACAAATGGAAATAAAAATGCGTCTTATAACGTTCGTGATCGGGTCACCAGTTGTAGTGCGTTGGTCCATCAGGCAGGGAGACTTGATAAACACGCCGGAGGGTTGTACACACTATTTATTACACACTGCAATGTTTATACGTTATCACAGACATTACTGCTAGTTATTTATATCGCAAATTCAAGCCTTTATACGTCATTAGTCTACTTTTATTGTTTTGCCTACAAATCGGAACTTATTTATGTTTACAATTGCGTATTTATATACATGGCTATGTAAGTTAAGCATTATGTCACATTAACTACATAACTCAGGTACAGAAAAATTTTGAGAGACTAAATCGGTTCGGAATAGGAAACAAACCTGTCCGAGTTGTTGCTAATGAAGTAACCAATATTGATGTTTTGAGTCATGTTGCTCTCACAGAAAATACGCGCAGTTTTTTTTTGAAAGATATCGCAAGCTTCTGGAGTCAACCTGTCATCATTGTTCAGGATTCTCCATGAAATATAAGTTTCATCCTTTCAAAATTTCAAAAGTCAGGTGTCCAAGAAAATATCAAATTAAATTTTGTCAATTTTTGTTTTGATTCAAATCCTCTGGAAGTGCGTTGTAACTAGGATGGAAAATGCCTTTGGAGATTTTTGTACGCGCGTGCCAAGTAGGACTGAAAGCTATCTGATTTTCAGATTTTAATTCGCATCTATAAGATTCTTATTGTTTGATCTAAACGGCGTGATTTACTTTCTTGGTTCTTTTAAATAAATGGCGTTTTGGCACAACCGGAGAGCTTTCTTGGGTGTGCTTTACTCTCTCAATTAATTGAAATTTAAGAGAAATGTATAAATGAGTAGAATAGCTTGCCTTTTCGCATACTATATTAATTTCACCTCCGGAAATTCACGAATTAGATATGATATTTAGAAAAACGCGCGGGAATTGTGTGAACGGGAGATGGTTAGGTTTCACACAATCGATGGTCAACCCTCGATTTTTTGACTAATCATATTCGTTGAACTAGCCCGGTTTTATCCAACCTATACTTAAAATGTGTTCCCGAAGTCAAGATCGCGAAGCAACTTAAGGTTTTGTCATCTAAAAAGTTTGGCATCATTAACGTAAATTTCGAATCAATCACACATCCCCGACCTTTCGTGAAATGAACTGGTTAATGAAGAAGATTAGTCTCAGGTTAATCAAGATTAATTTATTGATGTTTCAGAAGATCGGTTTTGACAGAATTTCTTGTAATATCTGTAAACTTATCGAGTCGAAGATTTTTTTTCAAAATAGTGATCAAGTTATTTTTTGACGTTCTGATTTATATTATGCGCAAACATGTAATTTCTTGGTCTTTTGATTCTATTTGATTTTTGTTGAGAGTAGTTGGTAAATCAGTTCTCGCCTTCAAAATGTAAGCAGCTTTTTCTTGATATCTATGGTCAATAAAGTCTACCGCGAGCCTTCAATCTTCTCGCAGATGCGCCAGAAGAATGTAGGATTATTTAGTAGATAGTCATCATAATAAGAAATTTAATCTCTAAATGCCAAATATACTTAAACCAACTCTTACTTTGTGTTCATTATGTGAATAACCGGCTGTACGTTTCAGTTTTGAAACGAGCTGAGAAAAAAAAACAACATCTATATGTTGTAGATCGTAAAACTAAGACTTTATGCATCTAGTTCGTCCGATATCCATTTAGCAGTTAATTTTAATTAAAGCCGTCGGCAGACCGTAATAGTTTTTACGTGTAGCGTTGGGAACGCTATAATTTCGTGTTGACGCGAACTGTTTGATACGTCGCAACAAACTTCACGACCAAAGCGCATCTGGTTTCCGTGAATGTTGGAGTTCTGCTGCTAGCAGCGCGTCTGCGATAATGAAAGCGATGAATATGCAACTTCCGAATAAAACCTGTCGTTGGCAGGCTATTGCAAATTTTAATTTACCTCCGGCTGCGATATTTATTATCAATGGACGAGCAATACTACACTAGTCAGATCTTGAATTTTGATATTACACTTTGTGTTCTGGGTTGAGCAGTACAAACAATAAAATCCTTTCATAATACGGCCAGTGTCAACAGCTTAATCATAAAGATCGAACTTTGTAAACAGGAGGGCTATTGTTTGCGTTCCTTTCGGAACTTTTGGAAGCAATTCGTTGTGCCGTAATCTAATCGTATCGTAGCCAATGAGACACGCTCATAAACATCAGAACGAGCTGCTATACGGCTGAACGAGTTCGACTACTAAGATCAATGCGAGTAGATTACTGTATGGGCTGAATATTTTTGTAGGACGGGCATATTTTACATTATAGATTCTGCTAGGCCCGGCTCTGTTAACATACTGTGCCATACATTCGCAGCTGTTTGCACAAGCCAACCAAATTATTAGTTACTTTCCGCTGATAATTGAATTAATTAAACTTAGACGAGAATTGCAACGAATGTGGATCAAACCATATAATTGCTTTTATAGCAAATGCTCCTACTGGGCTTGCAATTGCGTGTTGTATCTAATAATCAATGAATCCAGGGGAAATATTGCTTTGCCTAAAACTGCGTTATTTTATGACTGGGTTACAAAGATTAATTGAACCTGTACATGATAGGTATTTCTATCGCTCCAGAATATACCGCCGAGCCGGGCATCTTGCTGGGTTGGAAGGGCGATACGCTTGTTGCTAACAGGCTTCCACGGGAAACTGAAGTTTGCAGGGTACAGCCAACCAGCGAATGCTTTTCCTAGATATTTCTGTTTGATGTTGACTTACATTGTGTCCAGATTTTTTATTATGTTTCCTGTTTCTTGCTTAGGTTGCTCTTGCGTGATAGTACCGACGATTCTTTGGCTGATTTCGTATGTGCTTATTTCCTTCGCTTGTTTCTACTCTGTGTGCATTAGTTTTTTTTTATATGAGATTCTTTACGGCTGTCCCGGTTTTCTGTGGTGAGCTTGTTTTTATCTCTTCCTGGCTTATGTATAATACTATCTCACTGTCTTAGTGGTTTCTCATTCCTTCTTGAAGTCTGATGTAGACAATGTTTATTTGTTCCTTGAGTGTTCTGCGCCCCTTCAGTGCTTTCGTCTGATTGGCATGTTGTTCCTTTCCCCCCAGAAGCCATCTTGTTCGAAGTCGTTTAGGAGTGTCAGGATTTTGTTAGCCCTTCTTCTAAGCTATTTTACATCTGTTCTTGTTAAGTAATAGGAGACAGTTTCCGTCTCCTGGGATTCTTTGTGCCACAATAATTGTGTGAATTTCAGGAATTTTTCCTTATATATCTGTCTTGTCTTCTTCCGGTGGCCATGAAATCTTGTTGCTGTAAGACAACCTTTTGACTGAAAGATTGTCTAATGAGTCAAGAATTGTATTTATTGTTTGTTGGTTAAATGGTTGTTCTACACTATATTAGTGTTACTACTACTCCACTTATTTAGTAATTTATTGTCAGGCTTGAACGGGTAAGAAAATCTGCAAAATAGGAAACGATGAAAGAAAGTAAAAGATAGTCTGTCGTTTCATTGTTTATTTTCTATACTTAATATACTTCTTCTTTATTGACCTCTAAAAAATTCCCTCCAATAGCAATCTCATTGTCCGGAAGCCATCTTAGTGAACAATCTGCCTAATGTAGACATCAAAATTCTTAAATAATCATAACCGTAATAATGTATTGTTTGTATTAATTGGTAATAAGATAATATGTTTTCGGAAAGATCGCTGTCGCTTTAAAACACTGACAAAAAATTATTAGTCTGACGTTTCTATTACGCCTGACACGAGCAAAATTTTGAAGGTAAATAAAAAATTATCAAGGAAGCGAGACGTCATAGAACCACGTGCCAACCTGATAAAATTTAAATTTAACGACGAAAAAGGAATTATCTACCTACTAGGTATACACGAACTACTTGATAAAAGATAACTATTAAATAGCCTTCCAAATGTCATCCAAGTCATAATTTCCACAATCCCTATTAAAATTATTAGTATTCATAATCACAAACCTACCTGTATTTTGGTTTTTTACTCTTTAATACTTCTGTTACAATTTAGTTTAGAGCATATGTTTATTATATTGGACATTTGATACTACTATGTTTGCTACATAGGGACACCCTTTCATAACTTCAACGGTGCAAGATTTTACAAGCTAATTATAAATAGATAATCTCCTGTTGACATTTCAAGAGATAACCGACATAATTATTTAACTTTGATGGTACTAGTTGTGCGGTAGGGGTGCTGGGTGTTTGCATAGTATCTATAAAACTAAAACATTTCTTGAGCTACCGGCGAGGTATAGCGTAGAGTAGTACCCTCCAAATACAAAAATAAAACCATTAAAATGATTTTCGGATTCGGTGGAGTAGTAACATGTGTAGTAACGCATCCCGCTTGCGAATGTCACTGAAACATACACATATGTATAGCCGTAAATTCACTGATGTAAGATGGTGCCAGCTAATTGGAACCTTTTTTTCTTGAGTGTACGGAACAGTAGCTGATGTTACACTATCTGTATTAGAACCCGTATAACTTCTTAGGCTTCGAAACAATAAAAAATAACCCTACCCACAATATTATAATTTATATTATATTATAAACTTCAGTGAAATTTCGGTGAGGAGAATATCCTCCGGTTAATCCGGCCAGATTTCAAGAAGTCACCTTATTTTTCTATTGAAGATGGTAGCTTAACTGTTGAAATACGTATTTAGATTATTGTAATTTATAATATTGTGGTTAGGGTTATTTTTATTGTTTCGATTTGATTCAAACCACACTCAGCTCTTTTTATCTACTTGGGCTTGATGGTGCTAACCACGTACCTCCCAATAAATTGGTGCAAGGTAGTGCATGATTACTGCAATCTATTTCACCCATTAAAGTAATTCTAAAATTTGCTGGAGTGGTTACATATGTTTTAATTCAACCCCCGTACGAATGGCACATAAATGTAAATAAATATGTAAGTCGTGAATACACTGGTGCAAAGTGGTGCTAGCCAATTGGAAGCACATCAGCCCATAGTGACCTTTCTTGAGCGCTCGGGAGGGTAGCTGAATTTGTTAACTACTCTCCGTAACAGAACCCGTATAACTACTTGACCTTGATGGTGCTAGCTACGTAATCAGTGCTGCTAGGTGGAGTAAGGTGGGTGGAAGGTATAGTAGGGTGTCCCATAAGTTTGTGACCATTTGCGACAAAAAAATTATTTCATTGTAACAAAGTTTAACAGCAGTTATTGTTCAAAGTAAATGCCATTTCCTTCTACTGTTTTCGTTCATCTTTGTGCCAATTGGGTATTTTCACTTTTTTTTTAAAATTACGTAAAATGAATCTTGAAGTGCATATATATATAGTACGCCATGTAAAAAAAAACAAAAAAAAATATTTGTAGGTAGTGAATTTCAGGTCTGAAATTCGAATCTTAGGAGTCACCGCCAAAACGCTTCTATCCAAGGTTATTCAACTCGTGACGTCAAGTGTCATGTAAACATTACCGAGGAGCGTGCTGTATCTTGTAGGAAAAGCTTTGGTGTGGTATTAATTGAAAGGACGGTGTAAGAGGTCGTACCAAAAAGTGGTTTGTATAGTTTTACAAGCATCTATTATGTATGGAAAACAAAACAAGTTACTTGGTTATAAAAGTACTTTAGTTGGTACAGCTATCAAAATTTTTGTAACCGTTCCTCGAGATTATCAACGTATGAGAAAGTTGTTTAAGGTCCCTAGACGTGATATGCCGAAATCGCAAAGTTTGTTTTTCTGTTTTGAAAATCATCTTAATTTTTACTGTAAGTTTTATTATTCTTTTTGGGGTTATAAGTGTTTACCATTCAGTTTCCATTTTGTTATAGCTTGAAGAGGATATGAAAAATTATATGCGTTTTAAGTTGATATAGGGAAATGTTATAATAAAGAACGACGTTGTTCTCCATATATTCGACTGTTAGCTAGACCGAAAACGAGCCGCAAGAGCCCCGAAATAAATAGCAATTTATATTTATTCTGACCTATAAAATAATTGTCAAGTTTAGGGTACATTTTTGATTCTTACATTTTTATGTTTACAAATAGTATGTTTCCAAGAACCCACTGTGATCAAATTATCAATGCTACGTTAATATGATAAAAAGTTCACTTATGCTGTTGCTTTTACGTTCCTCATCTTCGCCGCGTTGAACAGCTCGTCGCTGTACACAAATTGCATAACAATGAACATGCCTTCAGAAGTCATAAGTATTTCACTTTTTCTTGGCGTATTTTAATTCGCTTGTCACAAAATAAATGCAAACAACAAACTGATAAATTGACGGGCTGAGGCTGACACGTGACGCGTTGACCCCAGATGTAAACAAGCGGCCATTTACAAGACACCTGACGTCACGGCCAATATGTTCGTGTTTTGGCGGTCCATCTAAATATTCAGATTTTTAACATTAAAAATACACATTACGATCCGTTTTCTCGATTTTATAAGCTGTCACAGCTGTTTTGTGGATTAGATGCTACCTATTAATATGCAATTTAATAAAATATAAATACATGCCAAATACCCAATTGTTTCGTTGCACAGCGATACCACTCTCGACACCCTCCAGATTATCGAAGATCCTGCTTTGGAGAAAGTGAGCCATCGGCCGAAACAAGTGATAGTCGAATGGCGCAAGTTCAGGGCTGTATGCAGGATGATGAAGAACTTCAATTCCTGTGGGATTTTCGAGCAGATGTCGACGCGACGTTGCTGCTGAGCCGACGTCAATTCGTGTGGAACTTCTCGGCAGTGCCTGTTCACGAGCCCGATTTGATGGAGGTGGCGATCCATGGTGGACTTGGAAGGGCCGAGCTCTGCCAACAATCTGCGGGAACTGGTTTCTGGTTGCTGCTCCACCAGCTCGCGCAAGACCTCATTGTTCACGGTCGATGGGCGGCCGGACCCGGGCTGATCTGCAAGACTGGTTACGTAGTTGTGAAGCGCTTGACCATTCGCTCGCCTTCCACACCGCAAATTTCGGCCGCAGAAGTATGTGAATCGCACATTTTTCGTGTGTTATATGAGACCTTAAAAATATTTTTTTTCAATTTCAATTACAAAAACCAATACATCATACAGTAAAACCTCTCCACAACGGACACCGATGGGGAATAAGAAATTGTCCGTTGTGTAGAGGTGTCCGTTGTTAAGAGGTTATGAGAATTAAATAAATTAAATATTTTTCTAAGCATTTATTAGTTAATTTGTAATAATGTACATAGTTATTTACAAGTAGCATCTTTAAAATAATCATTGATTTTTGTTTGCTTTTTGTTTGAATACTGATTTTTTATAATTTGGTCTTATACACTAAGTAGATCGGAAAATTTTTGCACACTTTCTACATTACCATGCAAAATAAAAAAAATTTTGTAAGTCCTTTATTTTTTCATAAGCATCACTCAGGTTTTTTACATCTGTAATCGGAACTAGTTCGTCTTCACTGTCACTATCACTCTCAATCACAGTTTTGTTATCTTCTTTAAACTCTTCTACACAGTCGGTGATGTTTATATTTATATTTTCTGTATGTAAATCTTCGTCGATATTGACATAATCGTCCATTGGTAGACCATCCACGTTTTTCAAATGTATTGAAAGGGGTAAATCATCTTCATCATAATCATCGATCCAGTTGTTGCACTGTCCAAATCCAGCTTTGAGAAAACAATTATTTATTGTTTGCGGTTTTACTTTTTTCCAAGCGGCGGTAATCCATATTGTTGCATTAAAAACTGTAATGTCTTTTTCTAACTGTTTTGTAGATTCACAATCATTCATTTGACCAAAAACTTTCTGTAAAATAATTTGAAATTCCTGATGATTCCTTGATCCATTGGTTGACATACAGATGTCATGTTTGGTGAAAAAAACAATAACTTTACATTTTTTAAAGTTATGTTTGGATGTGATGTGGCGTTGTCCAAAAAAAGAAGCACTTTTCGATTTTGTCTTTCCATTGTTCTATCAAATTTCATCAGCCATTCGCTCATTATATCCCTGGTCATCCACGCCTTTTTATTGGAATACCAATCAATTGGTAATTTATTTACGTGAGATCCCTTAAAACAGCAAGGATTCTTGGCTTTTCCAATGATTAGGGGGTTGATTTTTTCTCCAGTCATGCTAGCACAAAATAGTACAGTAAGTCGTTCTTTTGACGATTTTCCGCCAGAAGAGACCAGTTTCATCAGCATTAAAGATATCTTCTGGTGAGTATCCTTGAATAATGGAACAAAGTTTTTTCCACTGCTCCACTTCTTGTATGTCGACTGATGCTTCTTCACCACAAATCGTTTTTAGGTTTATGTTCCAGCGCTGGCAAAATTTTTCTAGCCATCCATTTGAAGCTTTAAACTGGTCTATTTCCAATTCTTTGGAGACTTCCAACGCTTCTTCTTGCAGATTTGAACCAGAAACGGGGATATTTTTGCTCCAAGCTTTGCAAAACCAATTGAAAACGATTTGATCTAGTGCAGATTCAATAATTTCAATTTTTTCTTTAACACTAAGAAACTTTCGTTTTACTGAAGACGAAGCCATCTTTTCGATGTCACACTCTGAATAACACTAATTTTGCTCAAGAAAAGAGACGCCAATTTATACCACTCTGTCAACAATTAGCACCCCCTATTTGAATAATCTTCAGTGGCATATTAAACAAGAAAATTTCCAAATTACCCAGTTCTGTGAAATCAGATTTTGCTTAATACCACCCCCCGCTATGTAAACCTCATTAGGGGTCGTTTCTTGTTGACCGCCTATCTTAATAGAATTCCTTGGAAAAATTTGTCCGTTGTTGAGAGGCAATTTTGCACATGGGATTATACACAAAATCAGAATTTAGCTGTCCGCGTCCGTTATTGGGAGTCTCCTTTATAGAGAGGTTTCAATAGACAGTTTTGCATATATTTTGATAACGCAAACGAAAAACTGTCCGTTGTTGGGAGGTGTCCGCTGATCAGAGGTGTCCGTTAAGGGAGGTTTCTCTGTATTAAAGAGGAATAAAAATACTACAAAATAATATCAAACAATCATCGATTTGAGTTAAACGTCATAATGAAATATATTTTTGAAAATTTTAGCTTCAAGTGGCCACGAGCTTATGGGACACTCTAGCAGTGGCGGCTGGTGGCATTTTTATCTGGGGSGGGGGCTGATTGAATAATACAAAAAGTATTCCTATTTTAAATACTTTTACTTTTATTTCTTAGAAATGTCCAGTTATCATCGCCACCAACAATAAACAAACATCCATTCCCATCCGCGCAATCATGAAGTCTTTTCATAAACATTTGCATCAAACTTTCTGGTAAATGCTTTCGATTTTTGGTAACTGGGTTGTACTTGATTCAACTTTAATACATGCACAGGGCGTTTCGTTTTCCTTAATGTTTACTTTGTCCGCCAAACTCAGAGAACTGAAGTTTAATTTATTTAAATCACACACCCTCATTTTTTGTCTTGAACACAATTTTCCACAAAAAAAGTACCTGTACGTACGCATAATAACCGCTCACGTTCGGGTGCATTATTTGCAGGAATGCGCGCTCGTGTCTCGGGCTGAACGAACTAAGCCCAAAATTCCTCTTAGAATCGCGTGTCGAGGCGTGCCATTTCCATCGCATTGGCCACAGAACATTGCATTGGCATCGAAACGCTTTGGGCTTACAGGAATCAGCCCGCCCGACAGCTGGCAGCCAAGTGAAACAGATGGCTTGCGGGCTCGCTGAACGCAAATCAACATAATATTGTAAATGTAATACCTATGGGTAATAATCAATAATTGGTATGTTAGATCATTAGATGTAAATATAAATAAATGTTTTAATTTAATTGAATTTGATGTACCTAGTCATTTGCGTAGGGAGGGCGGCGCCCCGCAGCCCTCCCTCATCAGCCGCCACTGCACCCTAGTATGTACTGGTAAAACATTTCTTGAAGTGCCAGGGAGGATATCCTGAAGTTTCTGTCAAACTTTGAAGGGCAGTTACTCAAAAACGAAAAACTGTTTAACTTTATTTCAATAAATCGTGCTCATTCGACCCACCCAATCTACAGTTAAGCGTTGTCGGTGTAATTATGGAACACCCTGTATMTAATATAATTCAAAAATGTCTCACTTTCTTAAAAATTGTAGTTAAACTAAGGTTAAGAAGCAACGCTGCCTTTGCGTAAGACACGTTTCATGTAGTTTAAGCCATGCTGCCCAGCAACACTAATCTATTTTGACCTCCCATTTATCTGAAAGAAATCCTCCCTCCCAAATATTAATACACACATTGTGTTCTCGTTAAGCTTGGCATCAGTCTAGCTGGGAAGAAGATTGGCCGGAGTGCAGACGGATTTAATTAAACGAGAAAATCGATGAGCGGGAACCTTCATAATAGGGCCAATTAAGAACGAAATCATATCCGCTGAATTGCAAACAGTGTCGATAATGGCCAGAATAGTCGCTTTTTTTGCAGTCTTTCGCACCGACTGAGCGTTTCGGCGAGGTGTTTGTCAAACATTTCGAAGGACGTGAGCTACTTTCTAATTCAGGACGTTTTTCTTTCTCGAGTGATCGCGCAGGTACCTCGCGGATACCCTCTTTGATCGTACTCAGCGCTATGACATAACTTTTCATGGCAGGTGTATTACGTCCGACAGTACGTAATAATTAACGGCCGCAGAAGTGGGATAGTTAGTAAGTTGGAAGGCACTTACACACATAATGGCAAATAACAGGGCCAGTCTTGCATGAGGCCCCGACCTATCTGACCCATCATCTAAGTGGCCAGAGTTTTGGCTACCGGACTCGCTCTGGCATTACGGCCATTAAGCTCGGCATAAATCACACCATAACGCTAGACAGTGATAGGATTTTAGTCGCTGAACGCCAACATAGCTCCGTCCACTTTCTTGAAGATAATGGCAACCGAACTCATTCGACTAAGTGCGAAATTAGTTCGATGCTTCGGGAACGACTTGATCAATTAGCATGCAGAAATGTATGGTCCGAATCACACGGGACAATTAAAAATTTGTATGGATACAGCTATCTGTAATAGAAGACTTMCATTGTACTGTTTCTACGATCTAAGAACTTTTTTATTTGCTTTGCTTCTAAGTACATAACCCATTTGACTGAGTTTCTAGTCCTCTATTGCAAACGGAACTGCGCTATACGCAAGGGTCTAGCCTAGGCCGTTCATATAATAACAGACCGGCATGTAGCGCTATCTTTTTCGACGCCTACGTCACAAAATCGGTCCGCTTCGCACAGTACTCCCATATACTCTTCTAGTAGCGATGTGCACTTATTATGAGAGAATATTAGGAAACTGCTAAAGATCGGTCATTGAGCACTGTTCTATAATATACTTAAAGTTATTTAAAAATACACGTCAAAGCTTACTACAACATCTATTTGCTTTATAATCTGCATCACTATAAACGAAAACGCCGTCGCCGTGATTGGCTTATTATTAAAACTAACGGATTTGGGACAAGTTCGTAGGCATCGAAAGACAAAAAAGTCGCTAATCTATCAAGTGTTTAAAGTTTTCTTATATTTTTTCATAAAGTGTGGAACACCTAACAACCGCTAGCTTTACAAATCAATATAAATCATGTGCATACGGAATAGGTAACTTAAGTGTACATGCCAAAATGATTCGTTTGCAGAGAGTTCAAATTTCTTAATTTTATCATTTCTTTACTAGCATTAATATAATTTACCCTATTTTTCAAAGACGCTACTGTCTGCACTTAACGCACCAGGATCGCTGGATATGTCTACCCATGATTAACATGTATTTATTTTTTTGCTTTCTAAATATAAGATGTTAACATCAACAATACAAAAAAAATACGCTAGATTGTTAGCGAAATAGCTTTTATAATCTTGTTTAATATTACTAGTTACATTTTTGTGTTCTAAATTTTATTTTTGTATTCTTAAAAGTTTGTGCTTTGTTAAGTCTATTTATATGTAAATTATTTATTTTATGACAGGTTTTTTAATTTTATTTTTTACATTATCTACATTACCTAAACAACCGATGGGTTGGATTCACCTTATTTGACATACGACTTATGTAACTTAAGTCACTATTTCCGTACAAGCTCTTTAACCAGTCGATCAAAAGTGGTACTATCCACTAAAGCCGGAGATTCGTATGATGTTGATAATAGTTTGTGTACGTGAGCATTTTAGCACGAGATCTTGGATTGTAACGATATCTATCTATTTTATATAATCATTTAAACCTATGTCTGAAGTCTGAATCAAACACGGTTACTTTGAAGCAATCTCTATTACAAATTATTTACAATKTCGCAKCTGCACATTAATTATTAGCAAGGATTCTGAGCGATCGCCAGTCACGTTTAAACGTTTCGCATCATAACTAGATTCAAGCTTAGGCATTATTTACTGACAACTAATGTTGGTAGTTTTGTGCTCTACAAAAAATCGAATACAAATTGCTACCCCGTCCAATTTCCGCCATACGAGAAGAGACAAGTCAAGCCATTTTTTCTTGAAACATTAAGCAATGTTACATTTATTTATTAAATAACTGCTTAAACAATCGTCCAGATGCTTCTTCTTAAGGGAATGCTAGGCATGTTATATAACGAATAGCCTCGATTAGTGAAGATAAGCTTGCATTATTCGTGAATTGTATTTTAGGCAGAGTGACGTAAAGTGCTGCACGCAGCCACTGCAAAAAATGGGACCGGTCTTGTGACGTCACGTTTGCCGCCTGCCGGCCTTTTGTTATGAACGGCCTAGGTCTAGCGTAGGGTTGCCATTATTAGAGCTTTGATCTCCGGGACACATTTGCCAAAATTTACAAAATGATCAGTACAAATATGGAATTGGAAAATACATATATATAGGTCTAGAAGCGCTTCCATCATTTCATAAAAAAAGTTAATTATTTTACTTTGCTGTAAAATATAACAAAATGTTACCGTAATAATAAAGCTATATTAAATTATACAAATACAAAAACAACGAAAATTATACTTATCAGAATTCATATAATAATGTATTAAGAAAAAATTCTTTTTGAATAAACAGTAAAAGCTAATCACTTTTGTTTTACGCATCAGCCATGTTCTTTTTTAGATTTGTATACCTGTTTCAATAATGCTGCTTAATCTTTTACATACTAGTACTCAACTGTTGTATTTTTTCTCCTTTTCTAGTTGTTTGATTGTTACTAAGACACGTGCCAATTGAAACATGCACATTGTGCTCTGCCACATTAGTTTTTTCGAAGTTTTAACTAAAAAATAACCTTAAATATAAAATAGTTATTTTCTTAGGGGTGCTTTTGAGTGACACCCCCGACAGAATATTTATAAACTAGAACATATTTTATAGTAGATACAAAAATTATATGTAAAGTAATATTAAAACTAAACAATAATGTAGAATTGGAAAAATACCTAATAAAAAAAATACAACTGGGGAAACAAAAAGAAATCTTAAGGCGAAGTTCAGATGTAAAGCAAAAAATATGCTTTACTCTGTTCTTCCACTTAACCTCGACATGTTAAACAAATTAAGTCCATAGAACTGTCTTAAATCAGAAGAAATTTAAAATACGTTTACAAAAGAGTTTTTGAATAATCAGTTAAAACTAATAACGCAGTAATCAACCTACCTGCACCATCAAACATCAGTATTTGATTAAATATGCTACTAGAAATCATCTACTGATCTTGTGATATCGTCAGTTAAATATAACCAGTGACGTAAATGGAGAGAACTGGAACGCTTYCTGAGCATCGATGGTTAGGTTAGAGTGTGAAGCCGAGAAATGAAAGTGAGACGGATGCTCGATGGTGTGTATGCAACACTTTCTTGTGCATTTATTTAGAGCAGCCGTTGAAATTGTGAAATACTGTTCCGTGGGCTGCAATAGTGAGCCCTAACTAAATAGATCTATGAAATTTTATGAGTAGGTGTCTACATGATTAGAAAAAGCACGTATTCCTTGGATGGTTTAATTTCAAAAACGTTTTTATTCCATAAAAGTTTACAACCAGATTATTTTCGACAAACTTATGCGCAATGTGTATTATTTAATGCGTGCAAGTTTTTGAATCTACTTTTAGAGTTGGTATCCCTTTATAATAGTACAAGTGGGACTGCTAAACACGTCTATAAAATTTCAGGAGTACATGTAATTTGCAGTCAGGTGTACTCTGCTGCACACAATTATACMTCTTTGTTCATATATGTWATGCTTGCAGAMATTAGAAGTATATATTTTATTTATTTGTAGGTTCCAMCGTATGAWATAATTATTTGTAGCTGTCTATAACTTATACATAGGTAAGTATGTGCAAGTTGTTTATAAATTAAWAAAGAAGAGCTATCATATTATTTTTATATACATATGTTTATTATATACATATACAATATTATTAAATAAAGTTGTTTATATTCAACAATTAATTTATTATTGWGCACATGGAGAGGTATTACTTAAACTAGGAAACGACCGTCCAATTTCTTAGCACACCKCACCCCAGATTACTWCTTCTCCTAAAATCTTAWAGATCTGTTTATATTCCTAGGCTTATCGTAAGTAGCGTATGCTAAAAATAGATGTTTTTTCTAAGAATCGTAATAAAATATAAAAAAGAGAGCCTTTATTTATGTCTCATTGGTTTTGTACATATAAGTAAGTATAAAGTATAAGAAACCTGAGTTAATGAAACTGTAGATAATTGCTGTACGGTGGGAAAAATTTGCACCAGCACTCAGTAATATGCAATAAACATTTAACATTTAATGGTTATCTAAAGTCATAAAAAATTATAATCTTTTGAAGGATGCGGTTCTTTTAGTTTTCAGTTTTACAATCCCGGAGAATATCCTTAAATAAAAACTTAAATAAAAAAAATGACAATCTGAGTTCCAGTTTCATTTACGTACGTCACTATCCAGGTTACGGTCGGTTGCACATTTGCAAAAAACCGTCGCGCTTGAGTGATTCCGATACTAGTATAAATACCTGTGGTTCGGAACCCATCAATCAGTTCGCTTAGTACTTCAACAAGCATCGAGATGTTCTACAAGATCTTTCCGTTCGCCATCGCCAGCCAGACAAGCTTCGAGGATCTTCCAGTGGAGATGGTCGCCCACGTGTTTCGGTAAGTTTACACTTTCATAATTAGCTTCCCTTACTAAACTGTTTTTTTTCTTTCAGATTCTTGGACGATGAATCACTACTGTCTGCCGCCAGAACCAGTRGGAGATGGATTGCCGTCTGCAGGGGAGACCCAGTTCTAAGGAAGAGGGTGAGGAACCAGCTTAAGWAGCTGGTCGAGTGGAAGAAGCAGGCCATCCAAGACCCAGGAATGGCAGTCACGGTCCACCGCCTCCAGGACAAGCTGTTCCATACCAACGTCCAGAAGAAAGTGACCAGAAACGTCGAGTTCGAGAGGCAAAGGGAGATGTACCAGAGAAGCCAGCCGGTCGCTAGGATCTTCAACATCGAAGACAAGTACGTCGGCAGATTGGGAGGAGGAAAGGAGAGGAGGACCAGGAACACTCAGAAGATACCCTATAGAAGCATGCGATTGTAAAAAATAAAAGACTTCGTTGTCAATTTAGGGCGGCCCAACAAAAATAGAAAAAATGTCAGCCAGTCGCCAAGATTTTCAACATAGCAGACAAGTACGCCGATAGAGCCAGAGGAGAGAAGGAGAAGATAAATAGGAATGGAGGCAGGCGACATTATAGAGTAAGCTAATGTGTAAAAAATAGTCAATTTAAGGCAATCCAACTGAGGAAAAAAAACTCAAAATACCAATTTTTCAAAGCACTTCTGCAGCAAGCAACTCCGAATAGTTGCTCATAACTTATGTTGGACGATTAGAATTTTGAGCAAAAATAACAATTTAAAAATATATATATTTGTGCCTTCAACCGTTTTAATGTATGTGAAAAGATAAAAGATTGTACCTGGCAGTACATACTTTTTTGCAAAAAGAGCAATTATTTGATGAATGTGCAGGACACTAGTATTACGAAGTGACGCGCGATGGAATAGTATCGCCCATTAATAAAAGTATACATTACTTAACGGAACATTCTGCTACAGATCCGCGAGGAAAACAAAGAAAATCAAATTGAACGGGTGAGGCATATACATTGTTTTTCTAGCAAATCCAATACAAATTGCAATCTAACCGCGAATAATTTAATTTAATGCCGTTTACAAATAGTGCAGCTAACATATCCCTAACGTTGTTGTCTGCGTTGGGATTATAGCTGTGCTGATGAAGCTTTATAAGCCTAAACAACTATGGCATAGGCGTAGTTTTGTTATTATGCTTGAGAAMTGCAGCTGCAGAAATCGTCGTTGGGGACCTCTGTCGGTTTTTAAACGCCTACAGCAAAGTAGGCTACTGTTCTGATTAGTTCCCTACAGACACGACTAGATAATATCGTTAAATTGCCACTAGATGGCATGGTACTGTCAACATTGTAATTCTCGCATACATGTCGCCTATCTTGGTGTATATAAGGGAAGCCAGATCTATGCCGTGTTGTCTGCGTTGGGACAATAACTGTACTGAGGAGGCCTTATAAGCTGAACAACCTGTCCACAGATTCTTTTAAAACAGGCGACATGGCATAGACGTAATTTTGTTATTATTCTTGAGAACTGCACTCTTCGCAGAAGTCGTCGTTGGGGACCTCTGTCGGTTTTTAAATACCCACAGCAAAGTGGGCTACCGTTCAAATTAGTTCCAGATTATCTTATTTTAGAGAATTGAGCTGTAAAACAAAAACATAGGCTTTTTATTTAATTTCCACAACGTAGTTGTTTTTAACATTTTTAGAAAATCTCACAGGCCTACAGTCAAGATGTCGATGAAAACAAAGTCAGTATTTTGTGAAAATTCCCAAAATATACTTTATACTAGTGTACGCTCAATCTACTTATGCCACTATCGAGGTTACGGTCGGTTGCATATTTGCGAAAAACCGTCGCGCTTGAGTGATTCCGATACTGGTATAAATAACCGCGGTTCGGTGCCCATTAGTCACTTCGCTAAGTACTTCATCAAGCACCGAGATGTTCTACCAGATCTTTCCATTCATCATCGCCAGCCAG
Source organism: Rhyzopertha dominica (assembly GCA_025024175.1). Lineage (NCBI taxonomy): Eukaryota > Metazoa > Arthropoda > Insecta > Coleoptera > Bostrichidae > Rhyzopertha > Rhyzopertha dominica. The sequence goes on along the minus strand of QCXZ01000086.1, from coordinate 6,839,649 downwards.
ATAAGCTTCGAGGATCTTCCAGTCGAGATGGTCGCCCACGTGTTTCGGTAAGTTTACATTTTCATAATTAGCTTCCTTTACTAAACTGGTTTTTTTATTTCAGATTCTTGGATGATGAGTCGCTACTGTCTGCCGCCAGAACCAGTCGGAGGTGGATGGCCGTCTGCAGGGGAGACCCAGTTTTAAGGAAGAGAGTCAGGAACCAACTGAAGAAGTTAGTAGAGTGGAGAAAGCAGGCTATGCTAGACCCAAGAATGGCAGTCTCAGCCCACCGGGTTCAACAGAAGCTGTTCCATACCAACGCCCAGAAGAAAGTGACCAGAAACGTCGAATTCGAGAGGCAAAGGGAGATTTACCGAAGAAGCCAGCCAGTCGCTAGGATCTTCAACATCGAAGACACGTATGCCGGTAGAGTGGGAGGAGGAAAGGAGAGGAGGACCAGGAACACTGAGAAGAAATCCTTTAGGAGCATGCGATTGTAAAAAAATAAAAAAACTATAGTTAATTTAAGGCAACCCAAAAAAGAACATCAAAATACCAGTTTTTCAAAACACTTTGGCAGCAAGCAACTGCACATTAATTGCTTAAAACTGCTGATCAAATTTTACTAATGCTGAACCGATTAGGATTAAGAGGTAAAGTAAAAGTAGAGAAAAAGCTTGTTTCTATTAAGATAACCATTTATTTAAATTGAAAAGAAGAAGACCTCAACGCACCAATTTTTGGCCGAACTGAACGTTGAACGGTTTGCAAGGAGTTGTTTAGAGGATAAACGTAAGCCACTAGCGATGTGCAATGGAATAGTGTTGCCGATAGAAATGTATATCGCAATAATTTCGACATTCTGCTGCAGATCTGCGAGGGAATTTATATCTTCGATGAGCAATGCGGAGGAATTCCTTAAGATTCTAAAACCCAAATGTTTTCCTTGATGTAGGTTATGTTGGTTTTTCTAGTCTGAGAGCCCAGTGTGTAAAATTCTTTCTAAACTATGTTATGCAGAGTATGTTGACTGAGTTAGCTACAGATTAAGAAGGAACCCAAAAACATTATGGTCTTGCGTTAATCATCTCAAGAATGTTTGCCTAAGTCTGTGTACATACTTAGATTATAAAGAGGCTACATTAGAAACCGATATATTTGTGATGTATTCTTATATCAGTGTTCTGCTATGTTGCTGATAGCAGCGAACACAATCATTCTTAGTTGGATAGTAATCAATATTGTATTGCCTTAGTTTTTTGTTGTAGGTAGTTTTTAATAAGATATTGTCTATACTGGACAAGTCGACAATTAGACCTGACGGTGTCCTAAACATCTTGCTGATTTTGTTTAATATGTTACTCGATTTTCCAAGAATACGGGGAGAGATGTTAAAAGTTATCGTATGGTTTGTAACGAGCCCTTAGTACCTACCATAAATTAAGAGCCATGTAAGCTTTGTTTGTAAGTAATTTATATCACCTAATCAACATGGATTTGCCCGAAAGAAACAAACAGTAACTAGCTGGCAATTCTAGTTTATTGAGGATCGGTTGTTATTCATACTTCAGTTCGACTTGGTCGGATTTTATTTTGCTGTCCTCTAATCCACTATTGAAGGCCGCCCTCTATCTAAAAGTGAGATCGTTAATATTTTTATTTACTTTAGTATTATACATAGTGAGTAGTGAAACTCATGCGTCCATCTCGGTGATGTTCCTAATAATTTGTATTTACAAATTTAGTTTTGATTATACCGGTACATTGTAATCATAGGGGATCGAGTTCGTACTCCGTTAGCGATAGTTAGCCGCACTATCTGTAAACGGCATTTAATTAAATTACCGAACGTATCGTTGAACCTTGTGCATTTTATTACTCGAATCTTCTAATTGTTACGACGGTTGATTCGCCCCATCGACCAATTTCAAGAGAGCTACCATTGCCTGAGATCAATCCTCACCAAGGCACTATAAATATTTTGTAACGGTAATCACCATTCGCGGTTAGATTGCAATTTGTATTGGATTTGTTAGAAAAGCAATGTACATGCCTCACCCGTCACAGATTGTATTACAAATTTTCTCTTCGTTTTCCTCACGGATCTGCAGCAGAATGTTCCATTGAGTAATACACATTTTTAAGTAATCGGCAATACTATTCCATCCCACGTCACTTTGTATTTTCGTAATACTAGCGTCCTGTACATTCATCATTTCATCAAATACTCGCTCTTTTTGCAAAAAAGTATGCACTGCCAGGTACAATCGTATATCTTCTCATATATATTAAAACGGTTAAAGGTAGAAAAATTATTTTTTTAAATTTAAATAAATGTTTGTCTAAATTGTTATTTTTACTCAAAGCCTAATCGTCCAACACAAGTAAGTAAAATTTGATTCGCAGTTATGAGCAACCATTCGGAGTTGCTTGCTGCCGAAGTGCTTTGAAAAATTGGTATTTGGAGTTTTTTTCCTCCGTTGGATTGCCTTAAATTAACAATTTTTTACATTAGCTTACTCTATAATGTCGCCTGCCTTCATTCCTATTTGTCTTCTCCTTCCCTTCTCTGACTATCGACGTACTTGGTATTTTGACGTTTTCTCTATTCTCGTCTTTTATTTCTTACAATCGCATGCTTCTATAGGGTAAGTAAGTCAAATTTGATTCGCAGTTATGAGTAACCATTCGGAGTTGCTTGCTGCCGAAGTGCTTTGAAAAACTGGTATTTTGAGTTTTTTTTTCTCCGTTGGATTGACAATTTTGTACATTAGCTTATTCTACAATGTCGCCTGCCTTCATTCCTATTTATCTTCTCCTTCTCTCCTCTGACCCCATCGACGTACTTGTCTTCGATCTTGAAAATCTTAGCGACTGGCTGAGGTTTTCTCTATTTTTGTTGGGTCGCCCTAAATTGACAATGAAGTCTTTTATTTTTTACAATCGCATGCTTCTATAGGGTATCTTCCGAGTGTTCCTGGTCCTCCTCTCCTTTCCTTCTTCCAATCTACCGACGTACTTGTCTTCGATGTTGAAGATCCTAGACTGGTATTTTGAGGTTTTTTCCTCAGTTGGATTGCCTTAAATYGACYATTTTTTTACATTACCTTACTCTATAATGTCGTCTGCCTTCATTCCTGTTTATCTTCTCCTACTCTCGTCTGGCTCTATCGACATACTTGTCTGCGATGTTGATAATCCTGGCGACTAGGTGACATTTTTTCTATTTTTGTTGGGCCGCCCTAAATTGACAACGAAGTCTTTTATTTTTTACAATCGCATGCTTCTATAGGKTATCTTCTGAGTGTTCCTGGTCCTCTTCTCCTTTCCTCCTCCCAATCTACCGACGTACTTGTCTTCGATGTTGAAGMTCCTAGCGACCGGCTGGCTTCTCTGGTACATCTCCCTTTGCCTCTCGAACTCGACGTTTCTGGTCACTTTCTTCTGGACGTTGGTATGGAACAGCTTCTCCTGGAGGCGGTGGACCGTGACTGCCGTTCCTGGGTCTAGCATAGCCTGCTTCTTCCACTCGACCAGCTTCTTAAGCTGGTTCCTCACCCTCTTCCTTAGAACTGGGTCTCCTCTGCAGACGGCAATCCACCTCCGACTGGTTCTGGCAACAGACAGTAGCGACTCATCGTCCAAGAATCTGAAAGAAAAACAACAGTTTAGTAAGGGGAGCTAATTATGAAAGTGTAAACTTACCGAAACACGTGGGCGACCATCTCGACTGGAAGATCCTCGAAGCTTGTCTGGTTGGAAATGGCGAACGGAAAGATCTGGTAGAACATCTCGATGCTTGTTGAAGTACTAAGCGAACTGATTGATGGGCTCCGAACCGCAGGTATTTATACCAGTATCGGAATCACTCAAGCGCGACGGTTTTTTGCAAATGTGCAACCGACCGTAACCTCGATACTGACGTACGTAAATAAAACTCGAACTTAAGTTATCATTTTTTCAAGAGTTTTTATTTAGCAATATTTAACTTCTTAAGTTTTTCCACAACATCTTGGCTTTTCCAATTATATTGGCGTTTATATTTGTATTTTGGTTTTGTCACAAGAAAAATATTCACCATCTTGCCTCTCATCGATATTTTGACTATGTTTTCCGGGCTGGTTCCCATTTTGCCCATTTGATCTTGATGTTTCGACACTCATGTCGGTGTCTTCTTCAGAAGTAGCTCTGAAACTGCGCATCGACAACAACCACGGAATCCTTCAAACCAATATATTAAGCCTGGGAGATTCGGGAAAACGTGAATCGATTTTCGATTCGACGAAAATATTTAATCGTTTAGAATCGATTCGCATCGTTAAAAATCGATCGAGATCGTTTAAACTTCATTCAAGTTGATTCCATACGCTGTGTTACTAGCATTTTAATACTAGTGGTATAATAAAATTTACAACAGAGTTAAATTTGACAATTATTAATTTTAAACTAAGTAAGAAGAGCGATTAAATATTAATTATTAATATTGATGTTATAGTATAATTTTTATTTTTAGTTCCTGGGCGTAACTTACTATGTTTTTACAATAATGGATTTGTACTAAAACTTCGTCTTTATTTGTGAAAAGAATTGTAAAATGTAAAAAGCTTTAATACTTTTTTACGTAACATATCGTATATTGAAACAATAAAGCTTTTATTAAAAATTTTTCTCGCCCTTCTCCCAGAATGCAAAATTTTGTACAGAGTACGGGTACCAATTTCGAATGGAGGGTTTTCTATGTCGTGGTAGAAAAGTGCGACTGGTTGATAAGGAGTGAAATTAAAAACGATCTTTTTTACTGGAATTGTTTACTTTTTGCTGAAAAGAAAGAAAGGCGCATGGGCCTTATACAGTTATGACAATATAAAAGATATAAGAAAATATTTACTAATTTATAAATAAATAATATTATAACTAACTAGAATGGACCGAAGTTTTTACTGCTGCCACCGGTATGTATTTTGTATTTCTCTGTGCAAATCTTGATGATTTCTTCTGATATGCTGTGTTAAATTACTGGTATTCCAACAGTAACGCGTTTGTTTGTCGCATTTGATACATTGAGCAAGTTTATCTTGTAGGTAGTTCCATAAAAGACTGCTACAGCTACTTTCCCTACGATTTGCTATTTCTATATACGAAATGTTCACGCTATTTTAATTCCAAAGCGCAAAGAGGACAAGAGAAATCCCGTATTTCAGTACATAACTGATAGCAGTTAGGGGAACCACAAATTTGTTTCACCACAATATTTGTTGATACGGCAGTGTTCTGATTTAGATGTTTCCAACTAGGGTTCTCGAGTTTCACTGGCTAGAGGCTACGCAGGTTCTAATTACCGATGCAATAAGCATTTGAGGCAGATTGCGTAAAGTCGAATAGAATCCATATTTTAGCTTTTTTTGGTTTAAATTAATATTTTAGATTCGAATCGATAATTTCGTTTCGAATCAGATTTTCAATTCAAATCGACATTTTCCTGTTCAATACGATACTTCGATTTGATTCCCTGGGTAAATCATTTTTTTTTGACCAAAGAAAAATAGATTCGTATCGATTAATCAACCTATTACAGAAACGAATACTAACTGTCACTAATTACTTATTTAGCGAAGCTGCTGTCATTACTGTACTCATTTATGGGAAGTGTAATCGGATTATTAGTAAAACATGTGAATTTGTAGGGTTATTTAGATAAACACAGACCAACTCATAACATGGTCAGACGACTATTAATGATTGTCCTTGGAAAGGAAAGTTTTGCTTAATATTAATAAAAGTGAATCAATCATCAGTGGACAATGAAGGTAATGAAATACATGTATTGGCAACAGGAATTATTCACAGAATTCTAAAGAAGTGTAATGACAATTAGCCCCGAGATTTGCGAATAGTTTCTTATAAAAGCTCAAGAGGATTTCAAAAAAAAAAGTTCAAACGTCACAACATAAATTTTTGGTCTCCCCATATGGCTAGAGAAAACTATTTTCAAGTCTACTAGAGTTTTTGCTATACAAATGACGAAAATATATAATGTATGAATATTTCTCATCTTTTTTATTGATTAGTTAAGCAAAGCGGGCGATTTTTTCTTTGCTGACGTTTCGTCCATTGTTGTGGTGATTACCTTCAGAACTGAGTTCATCGTTGACGTAGTTGTTTCCGTGCAAACGGTTGGTGGGCTTTTACGATTTGTTATCCTACTTTCAAAATACAATCCTCTTGTGATATTGCAATTTTCGTGGAACAGATTATCTTATCTTGACATTTATTATTAAAAAAAAACAAATTCTTCAATCCCAGATCACCTTGTTAGACCTGATGAAATAAATGGGCATTTCCTGCAATCTGCAAGCATTCTTGCTAATGCAGATTTATTAATATTTTACTCCATTGTTGAATTCACTACTTTTAATTCACGTTGCAATTTTTCCCTAGTAGATACCACTGCTGTAAGCAGAGCTTTACCCTTTAAATCTAAATCAGTAGATAATGATCGTGGCAGCATAGATATGTTACTTATGGGTGGATAATATATTTTACCCTATATTACCAATATCTTTAATAGTTGCTTTTCTGGATTACATCTTTCCCAATGATTGGAAAATATCTTATGTCAACCACAAATAAATAAATTGATTGATTTGATTGATTGATTGAACCAGGCAGCGTAAGGTAGGCGTTTCTGCCGTTCCCGGATATACCGCCGGGCCGGCTACATCTATGCTGGGTTGGAGGGGTGACACGCTTGTTGCTAGTGGTCTCCCACGTAGCGCATGTTACAGGAGTTTGGGTACTGGAATGGGGATCCAACTAGCGGATATTTTTTTGTTAGCCTCCGTGTTGGATGGTAGTTTGGTTCGGCTGCACTGTTCTTGTTCTTCCTTAGACGAGCTGCGGTCTGAGACTGTATACAGCTTTAGGATTTCCTTATATAAATAAACAATAATGTTTTCTTGTCTTTCCGACCATTGTTCTTCAGTTATGTTTGATTTTGCTATGATTCTTTCCACCGTTGTTCTCCACGTGTAGTACGGTCGTCCTACTTTAAGCTTGTTGATGTTGATTTTCACGCTTTTTGTAGTGTATGGGAATACAGTGAATGCTTTTCTTAGATGTTTCCGTATTTGATGTAGGCTTAGCGCGGTTTCATTGTTTTCCTCCTCATGTGAGATGATATCTGAAGTTGTGTAGAGATCTAAGACCTCTTCATTAATTATTTTCTTGTCTTTTTATTTGCTCATTTGCTCTAAAATGGTCAAAAACGTAAAAAAAATTGAGCAAAAAAATTTCTTGTCTGTGTGTCTGTGCGTCTGTGGTTTTGTTTGTGGGCACGATAACTTTCGAAAGACTTGATATATGAACTTGAAATTTGGCAAACGTATAAATCTGAACTACCCAAAGCGACCTATTGTTTTTGGGGTAAGTAGGATATCGGGAAGGGGGGAAATTGGGTCGTAACTACCCTTTTTGCAAATTTTAATTTGTTTTCGTTTTAGTATAACTGCGAGTATTATTTGCCCTTATAAATTTCCGGTGCAGCAAATTGTTTAGATGATATTAGCTAAAAAGCGTCACTTAAAGAAAACAGTTTTTCTTAAATATCTCCGAATGTATTTGATATATTAAAAAAATGAAAATAGCATCAAAAATTTCTCACAAAAATGTATAGAAAATTTATCCAAGATTTTGACATTTTCGAAATATTGTATTTTTTTTGTTAAGTTAATAATTTTCGAGTTATTTAAAAAAACGATTTAAAAAATTTATGTATTTTTGCTAATATCACGGTGACCGTTTGTCTTAGAAAAAAATGCTTAAAACCTTATTACTAATCGTATAATATAAGAAATAAAAACGTAAATGTCATTTTGACAATTGGATGTGGAAGTATTGATTCAATTTGCAGCAGTTTTTTAAATTTAACCTAAGTACATAATTTTTCTTGTGAAATTTATGTTTGCCTAAATATTCACGAAAATCTACTCGCATGACATTTTGTTTCACAGCCAACCTGCAGCTATCTGTCTGTTTTTTCGACTCTGTAATTATGAAATAGAATTAAAAGGTGCATCGATTACTATTATAAAACACATGATGTTCTATTTAAAATAAGCAAGTTATTGAACTTTCAATATGACACGGTTGGTCGATATTTTTTCGACGCTCTGAGTAATTTGCACCAATTTTCTAATATTCCAGATATAGGGATAACTTTCAGTATTGTTCTAGCTGTCTAGACTGAAAACCAAAAGAGACAGAACCGATTAAGTGTAAGTATGTTTTTTTACAAAATTTCTGAAAAAATAAAAATAACCCAGAAACAACTGAGTTTTAGGATCAAGTAAGTTGATGAAATTTACCTCAAATTTGACGTGGAATCCCAAAATGAAATATAAAATAGTAAGTACATTACCTTTTAAATAAGCCAGTTGACGTTTACCACCGATAGAAACGGAAGTTCCACGGCGACGCCAATATTTATAATTTATAGAAAATTGATTTTCGGACTTCCAATATACGTAACATCCTAACTTCTTACTGTTAAAAAGTCACTTTTTAGCGACCTTGTATACATAGATTTAAGGCAAGGAAAATAACGTAATAAATTTTTGATACTTTTTGAGCCAATACGACTTTTAAGGTTGTAAAGAAGGAGATTATCTTGATTATCCCGTTCCAGTTTGCCGGATGAAAGCCCGTAGGCACAGCTCGGACAGTAATAAGTATAGACAGAGTTAGCCCCATTTAAATTTTCGGACCTATTAAGGGTGTTCGAGTGCGACAGAACTTTTTTTCCAAGTATAAACCCGTAATGAGAGAACAAATTGCCGTTCTCCTTTGAAATTTCCTGGTAGGTAACCGAAAGCAAATTGTTTATTGCGTCGTACAAAAACGCTCAGTAATTTACCGCGTTGACGGCATTTATCTTCTTTTCACTGATGCCTTAAAGCTAATGTACGAAAAATTTCAATTATATAAGTATGCGAGCTTTCGGGGTACTCATTATCCCGGTCGTAATTAATTCTCCGGACTCCAGCAGTTTCTTTTATTTAAATGGGGTTGTTAGCTGTTCAGATTAAGTCGGCGAATTAAGGCGACTACAAATCCATTGTTTCCTCACAAAGGGTCTTTCATAGTAGCACTACGACACCTACTTGTGCACAAAGCAGAACATTTGATAAAATTATTACTTGTTCGCTGTCGTAACATAATATCACTGAAATTAGTATTCGCTGTACTTCAGAGGCTGACTTGTAATGTTCGAGAATGCTTCGATGGTTGTTCGTCAGAAGTCTATTCATCTGCTCATTTGCTTTATATATTTAAAGGTAAATATTACAATTTCACTACCTGATACAGAACAAGTGGGAACAGTTGGAACTTCAGTCAGTTTTCAATCAGGAATAGTTGCCATCTAATGCAAAGCTAGATTAATCCTACGTTGCAGACATTTGCGATTACTTTTTTTGCACATGGTTGAGTATAATTTGTATAAATAAAATGCTTAGAAATAGAGTCGTGGGGACATGCAATCAAACAAATGGTAGTTAGAAAGGTTGTCCACAAGAAGAAGTTTTGTCTCCGCTGCTGTGTAGCCGAAACTGAAACCAGCGAGGTGTTTACCCACAAGAATGAAGAATGGGGTCAAATGCCGAGAACTAGCACTAAATACCAAAATGACCTGGAGACCTCAGCTAAAAAAAGGTTATCAGTAAAGCAACAAAAGCCGCAGTTGCAAGGCTGGAAGAACATGGAGACTAAAACCTAAAACAGATGTGATTGCCATGGGTACATGTGCGTCTTTAGTATAGTGGCACAAACACATCCACAAGCGTACAAAAGGCAAGCTAAGCAACTTAATAAAGACAACGTCTACAGCAACCGCGTAAATGTGGATATTACACCTTGTAATATCAGGAGCACTATGGCAAGACATAAGTTAAAAATCACGGGACATGAAGATACGCCGGTAAGAAAAGGAACCAACACAGAAAGTCAAATGGTAAGCATGCTGTCAGGCAGATGCAGCTTGATGTTCGATTTCCAGAAACCCTTCAGACTACATATCGCTGATCTGAGATCGATAGGTGGTTCAAAAACAAGGGATAGTTCTGGGGCAGGAATTTACAGTATTTGGGAATGCGAAAGTATAAATTCAGGGGCAGCGCTAGCTCATTTTGCGCCAAGTCGCCAAGTGTGAATAAGAAACTCGGGGCTTGGAGGACCTAAACATATACGTATACTCGTATATTTGGATAAACTTAATTTAATTTTATAGTTTCAAATGATGGTAATTCCTCAAAAAGTCTAATTTATATATATCAGATTCACTTTTTTTTTTCACTTACCTATATAAGGCTGAATTAAAATTGTAGAAATTCTTTTTTAAATATTAGTGAATAAAGTCGTTGTCATACAGTTTAAAGCGTTCTTTAAATGATTCTGTTGCATGCTCAATAATAGAAAGAAAATATGCAATGTAGATTTTTTCTTTCGCACCTTTAATTGATGATGCTTTGTGCTTTCTATGTTTATACAAATTGCTTTAAAAAGACGTAGATATTTTGTTTCATATGTAAGTATTTCTAATACGAACGGACACCCTTATTTTATTGGTTACTACGTTGGATTAAAGCTTTCCGAAAGACGAGGTTAGAAAAATAGTTGTTAATTGCAATTGACAGAGATAAAAAGCACCCTGAAAATGATTTCATTAAAGGTTTGACCACAAGCAACTGAAAGCCGATACAGTCCGTCATTGTTGTCATTGCTTATTTGAAGAAGTCAGCTATCACATAAGGTAAATCATTGGTTGAACCTCAATCCTTAGTAGGTAATTATCGAAAATATCCTAATTCCATCATCCCGGTAAAACAAACTTGCGTGCACCATCACATGAATGAATATTGTTTTGTAGCCCAATGATAGTTAACAAAATTCACCATCAGCGCAGATGGGTTAGTATACATAATAATCCGAATGGAAATGCAAAGACCAAAAGGCATTTGCATTTGGAGTTCATTGGGATAGAAAAGTTTGTTCTTGTTGCTTTGAAGTGCAGTGCAGCTTTGAATTAAGGGATGCGGAGGAGTAGCTTCCCTAACTTAAGAAACACGAGCAATCAGGACAACGTTCTACCTGATGATTTATTAGGCTATTAGTTGCATATTTAAATGTGCATTATGGACCCACCCGCAACCACAGATAAAGTTCTAACAAAGCAGTTTCTTTGAACCGCCGGTACCGTGTTATGTGAACGCAAAACTCATCGCAAACTGAGAAAAGTGTTGGCTAATATTTGTCTTGAAAATCAATACCCACACATTTGAGGTACCACTATCCTACAGTCATTTGTTTTGAGATATTTCAGGTAATATGTTTTGTGTTCACGAAACAGTCTACAATAGCTAAGTGGTTTAAATGGGAAAGTTTCTTGATTTTTCGAGAAGAATTTGACGGTGTTTCCAAAAAAAACAATTGAACATCATTCTACGATTTCAAATAAAAAAGTTAGCTATTGTAGACTGTTTCGTGAACACAAATCATATTACCGGAAATATCTCAAAAACAAATGACTACAGGGTGTTGGTAACTTGATAATGTTTTGTTTAATTTGATATGGTGAATCGAGTGCGATATGAAATGTGGGGTCGTTCCATTTAAAATAACAAACTTGTAGTCAATATCTTTGAGAGATGATGTTCAAATGTTTTTTTGTAAACAATTTTTGTAAATCAAGAAACTTTGCCATTTAAACCACTATACTACGATTTCAAATAAAAAAGTTAGCTATTGTAGACTGTTTCGTGAACACAAAATCATATTACCTGAAATATCTTAAAAACAAATGACTGTAGGGTAGTCGTACCTTAGTACAGTTTTGTTTAATTCGACGCCCTTAATCGAGTGCGCTATAAAAATGGGATTATTCTATTTAAAATAACAAACTTGTGGTCAATATCTTTGACAGATGATGTTTAATTGTTTTTTGTAAACACTATCAAATACTTCTCGAAAAATCAAGAAATTTTCCCATTTAAAATACTATTCTACGATTTCAAATAAAAAAGTTAGCTATTATAGACTGTTAGCGTGAACACCCTGTACATGAAAACAACGGCCCAATGATGATTCCATGTGGAACTCTAAAAGAAAGGCTTAACAGTGATGAAAAATTGTCCCTCAACCTCACTATTGCTCAGGTATGCAGCTATTAATTAAAGTAACCGAACTACTAACTAACTACTGTAACTGCAATTCACGTTACAAAAAAATTTCTTAATTTTCTAGACTTGTCTTTGTCATCAGTGAACAATAAAATTAATTATGAAATACTAGTATATAGAAAACCGACACAATCAACTAACCAACTCCAGTTATCAGTAGTTACTAGTTATAAATTAAGCATTCCATTTTATTTAATTAGCCACTAAAATCGCAAAGCAGCTAGCATTTAACAAACGTTATGGCACAAAAATTACAAACAAATAAAAACTTAGAAAACAAAAAAATATATGAAAAATAAGGCACAATGTTAGTAAGTAGAAGTAAATAAAACCCATTTTCGAGTGCCTTTTTAATTAACAACAAACCTAAAACTAATAATAAATTAGACAAAGTAGAGTTTATGAACTAAACACGTGCAATGTAATGTTGTATACATAAGATAGGTTAATTAGAGAGACCTATTCAAAATAGGAATAAAGAACGCGTTTCAAGTATGAAAGCCTATATAAAAGCACAAGAGGTTTTGCTGTCTGCATTTAGGTAGGTCAAGTAAAATTTATCTATTTAACTAGTAACATTCATGCTAAATTGACGCCAAAATGATATTGTACAAATAAAAACCGCTGCAAATTGAATCAATACTTCCACATCCAATTGTCAAAATGACATTTACGTTTTTATTTCTTATACTATACGATTAGTAATCAGGTTTTGAGCATTTTTTCTCTCCACACATTTTTTCTAAGACAAACAGTCCTTGTGATATTAGCAAAAATATATAAATTTTAAAATCGGTTTTTTCCAAATAACTCGAAAATTATTAACTTAACAAAAAAATTGCAAGAGCGCTTTCTGACCAGAAATTTGATTTTCTGAATAATACAAATTTAAAAAAAAATTGTAAGAGCAGGGTTCAAAATAGGTTTTTTGGAAATATTTCGAAAATGTCAAAATTTTGAATAAATTTTGTATGACATTTTATTTCCTATCTGATGGTGTTTATTTTTTGAATATATTAAATATATTCGGAGATATTTAGGAAAAACCGTTTTCTTTAAGTGTCGCTTTTTTGCTAATATCTTCTAAACAGTTTGCTGCACCTAAAATTTATAAGAACGAATAATACTCGCAGTTATACTACTAATCACATACTAAAACGAAAAAAAAATAAAAAAATAAAAATTTGCAAAAAGGGTAGTTACCCCCCAATTTCGCCCCCTTTCCGATACCCTACTTACCCCACAAACAATAGGTCGCTTTGGGTAGTTGAGATTTATGCGTTTGTCAAATTTCGAGTTCATATATTAAGTCTTTCGAAAGTTATCGTGTCCACAAACAATACCACAGACACACAGACAAGAAATTTTATTGCTCAAATTTTGTTCTTTTGCGTTTTCGACCATTTTAAAGCGAATGAGCAAATAAAAATTATTGAAATTTTTTTTCGCGATATAATACTTCCCATCCGTTGGATGTGGAAGTAAAATAAAGAAGGTAAAGAATTGCATTATTAGAAACTTGTCCTATATAAATCTTAAGAGGTGCTAGGCACAATACGCTAAAGCTTCAGTGCAATTGGTTATACAATACAATACTGAAAGAATTATATGCAACAATTATGTTAATTTAAACGGTGATATACAAAAAACAAATTATTGTCAATGAGATACTTTGGCCATAGAAGGTAGAGATTTATCTCCGTGACACTACGATAACCTGGAAAATCGTTTTCGGTAACTGTAAATTTAGATTATTCATTGTCMCCGTCMTTGTCTCACACTCKTCGATGTGGGGGAAGGCATCCATCATCAGACGGTCCCGCAAGGAAAWCTGTCAGGTCGTTGAAGAGAAACAAGACTTTGCGAACTTAGCAGACGTTAACGATTTAATTAATTCGTCGAGGGAAAATCTGTTCACCCGAGCCTTTTTTTAATTAGTTCTGCCTGTGGTTGACGAGATGAATGACAGGATGCAGTTCGTAGCTTTTGGAAACATTTTCTTACGTAGCGGAGCCGGTAGTTAACTGTTTCGCTCGCAGTTGTAATATCGGACCGCTGAAGTGTTTTAAAATATCACGCTAAGCCTCTTAATATCGAGGGTTGCGGCGAGCTATTATTACTGGCCGAGCACCATCGAGAACTGAACGCTTTATTAAACCAGAAGTTACCAACACGCATCATACTTATGCCTTATAATATTGTGGCGTAGCTAAATGGACTGTTTTCAAGAGGTCGCCAGCCCAAATGGCTCATGCGATGAGATATTGTCGTGCCGTTTTAAAAGAAGCGCCCAGTGGCATTTAAAACAAATCGTAGATATATTTTAAAGTATAAAATTTATCAAAAGTTTGTAATAACAGGCTTGGTGCTGTGTATATGAACTTTACAGCAAAATGTCATTAACAAAGGGTTTCTTTGCTAATTATTTTTCATGTTTTGGCTTCCGGGTTTTAGCCGTGTTTCGCTTCTGCTGTCTTCTGCCGATGTTTCGTCCACACCCCTTCGGGACATCTTCAGGGCTGTGTTTGTAGAGGCGACGTACATCGTTTTTATAATAAGCTAACCTTAACACAAGACATGAGTTGGCACCCCATATTTACAAAAATAAATTAATGATAAATGTACAAAATTAATGAACTAAGCTAACCCAAAATGCTTGAATGTATATTTTACGAACTCAGTCTTTGAAGATTTCTTATTGTTTTTGTTGATCTTTGTACATGTTTTTCTTCTGTTGTATTATATTCTTCTTCGTTTCTGTTTTAGGTATTTTATATTTCCATTCGTACTTAAGATTCAGGTTTTTTTTAAGAGCACATTAATTTAGGTGCATCCTCATTGTTCGTCATACCGTTTTGTTGTAATTACCCTGGTATTTTCTTAATTGAACCACATGGCGGACCCTCTGTCTGTAAAAATCTTCGCAATATATTAGATAAGTAACTTTACTTAATCGACTAACCGTTTTTCCCATTTTCCACATCCATTTTTTATCTTTTTGAAGTTTGTACAGTACTAGTTCACCTGATTTGAATGCGATGTCAGTAATGTTATATTTTCCGGTACCAGTATTTTTCAAAAATTCGGGTTTAATTCCAGCCAGCCTTTTCTGGGCGTAAATTTGCAAATAGTAACTTTTATTATAAATAATTGTAGAGTTATTGACCGTTGAATTATAGATATTATGTAAGTATAATGGGTTTCGATCTTCATAAGTATAAACTTTTATACCGTTCTTTAGGCACCATTCCAGGAATTGATGGGTACTAAGATGGCGTCAAGTGAAGGCGTGTTTGTTGTTTGCTCTGTTAATTTTGCTGTAAACGCTAAGCAAATTAAGGGCATCATACGTCAAAAAAGATACCATGCAGTCTTGTTGGTGTAAAAGACGCAAATTTAAAACTTATTAAAGAACATTAGGTGACATTTGGAAGGCTATTTTGTAGTTATCTTTTATCAAGCATATGTCATTTGTTATACCTGTGTCAAGTAACAGCAATCACAAAGCCTTCTTGGTTTTTATTCAACTGATGATAATTCTAATGTTCGTAGTCCCTAATTACCTTAAATATAAGTATGTTTAAATTAAATTAACTGAAGATCTCCCGCAGCTTTTCGATAACATTGTCTATCATAAAAATTGCACGACGACGGATTTTCTAACCAGTTAGGCAATATTTTTGAATACCCTGTTTAATTATGACTTTCAAATCATGCAAATTTTGTTGTTTTTCTTTGCACACTTAACTTTTTAAACAACCCCAGAGTTTAGATCCAGTGGACTTAAATCAGGCAACTCAGCAGAGCATTCAATAATTCCCTGACGTCATGCCCACCGACTTGGGAAGATGTTATCCCGACACATTGACACTGTTGCTGTCAATAATTAGAATTAATATTTAAGATAGGACAAAACTAGTCGAGGTGGTGGTGTAGCTGTCCAGTAGTGTCAGCTTATCACGAACCCCAAGGGATCGTCAAAAATCGCTCGGGTATAAAAGATACCTAAATCTGCCTGAAAACACACTCGTGTAACCGGATGTTAAGAAGTGCGCAACACTGTGCAGCATAGGGAAAACACTCCGCATCGTAAAATAGTTCCAAATTGAAACGCGTACTTTTCAAGAACTAGACGCCACCGCTGGAAATTGATTTCAGATTCCTGTTCAGGGGGTCATTTTCTAGAGGTAGATAGGACTTACCATTTTTCAAAGTAAAAGCTTTATATGTTTTCTCTGAAATTGCACGCTTTTAGGACATAGATGTACCTAAATATAGAACTCTATCTAAAGTTGTAAAAGTGATCAAGTGGTGTTGCAGGCAATACATTCTCAGTTCTGACATGTATAGTAGTAGTAATGGTGTCATGTACAACCTTACAATAGCGTTAAAATATCAAAATGATGTTTCTGTGAAAAATATAGAAACTATTGACTTTTAATAAGACGTTTGCTCTGTTTTTGTCTAACCACTGAATTGCACGCGTTTACATGCAATTCTTTGCTCGCAGCTTCCTGTAAAATACTCACATATCGTGTAATTTTGGTTTGAAGGCTTCGGTGGTTGTTATCGATGACATGATGTTTTCCGGGCTGGTTCCCACGTTGCTTATTTGACCTTGACGTTTCGACACTCATTTCGCTGTCTTCCTCACAAGTAGCTCTAAAACTGAAGTGTCCTAGTCCGCTCCGGTATTTATACTCCAGGTTCCAGGTAGTTCGATGCCTCGATCTCGGTTAAAATTGTGCGGATTCTTCCAGATTTCGATGGCTTCGTCGTACAGTCTCGGCCAGAATCTCGCTTTCCTTGACAGGATTTGTGCCTCCTTAAATTTGATGATGTGGCCAGTCTCCATTCGGTGTTCTGCTCCAGCCGACCTGTCACATTGCCGCTCTCTGGTGTCCCTCATGTGCTCCTTGATTCTCGGGCTGATGTGCCTTCCGGTTTGGCTGATGTAAACCTCCCCACAGCTGCATGGGATACTATACACACCCGGTGTTTGTAGCACCTCGTCGAACGATATTTCGGAAAGGCGTTAGCTATCTTTCCCGGGGCGGTGAAGATGGTGTTTATCTTATGTCTTCTTAGCAACCGTCCGATCTTATCTGTACATCCGCTGACGTAGGGCAAGTATGCTACAGCGATGTGCCCTTCTGCTTCCTTCCTCCGTGGTCGCATGTTGATAGCCTTCTCAAGCTGCGCCTTAGGATATCCGTTCTTCTGTAGTACAATACGATAACAACCACGGAAGCCTTTAAACCAAAAATTTAAGGTTCGTTATATCCGAAAATCCGTTATAAACGGGTTAGTTATTTGCGAAAAAATCTATCATATGTTTAATGATAATTTGGTTCATACTTTTTAGATTGGTTGGCTGTAAAGTTCGCTAAAAGCGGATTCGTTATAAACAGACATTACTGTATATGCARAGAACTCAATGAAATACTGTGAAGTTTCCTCTGTAGCGTTTGAATCATTTTAATCAATATGTATTTCTGTGAGTGCAAATCTTGTTGGCTCTGCTTATCAGCTTCCGAATTCTGATCAAGTTGCAGGTGTTACCATCAGATCCCTACGTGGAACGTCCGCATTGTCCAAGTACCTGATTCACAGCAAATGTTTTCATCAGGTGTTTTGAACCCAAGGACGATCAAGTGCATAGTACTTTCACATAAGGTGTCTACACCGGGTCCAGCCATCCACTTTAGAGCAAATAACGTTTTAATTCATAATTCAATCTTTTTCATTTGCGGCAGATACTACTTTAAACGAACACATATTAACATTCATGTGATAAGGATCTGCGAATTTGGTGCTCAGAGTAATAATGTGCGCGGAGCTTCCCTTGTGTGGAATTGCCTGGCTTCCGGTATCGATGTAAAGCAATTTTTCCTTGCAGGGCTCCCGCTCGGGTGGGCAATTCAGAGCGGTGCCAATACATGGAGGAAGCGGACAATTATAAATACGCCCGATTCTCCAGGCTGCCGCTGCTTCGCAACGCCGAAAGACAATCGGTCTGGCTCACAATGCCGTCGGATTAGCGGTTCCGTATCAAACTCTATCAGGCTCCGTTGAAAATGTAATCCTCAACTATTCGTGCCGTTGCGGCCGAATACCAACAAAATACTTAACGAAATGGCCTTCTAAAACAGAATTTATACGGATCCATTAACAAAGCAAGTCGATCGGAACTAAACGAAATGGATTCGCCAACCCGGTACGTAATAATTCCGGTTGCTACTCGCTTTAGCGTGTGTGACATCTTCCGGATGAGTTTCGAGCTTGTTTTGTTTGCAGCAGCCGTGCTTCAGAGACTTGAGCACGTGAATACTTGAAGCCACAGCGTGCCGAGGCGAGTCACTGGCGCGAGTGTCTTTGCAACCACCCCGGAGGGGCTAAGAAGTGCACTCGTTGCCATTCAGCCACTATTACTTCCTCTAGAATGGCCCAATAATCTCTCGGTTCCAAGGGATACTTGTGAATTCCATTGGGAAATAACAAGAGCATCAGGTAGTCGTTCTAGTAAAATGTTCAATGTAATAGCGTGCCATTGACGAGTTTCTTCATAACTGTAGTGTTGTGTTTTATTTCGATGCAAATTAACTTACGTAGTGTGGCTGCATGTACCTGATGACTTCGAAGCATCACTTTTCCCCGTAACTCTGGAGATGGCAGTTTTAATACTCTTGATTTCGCGTAGTAGCTTAATACAGTTCTGCTATAACAAATTCCACGAAACTAACTAGACTGACGTCATATTATTAGTAGACAGATTTTGCTAAAAGACCCAACCAGTTATACTGTTAAAATTATTCAGTTGCCTGCAAATTTTGGGCAATAAGCTTTCAATTGATAAATTCAAACCAGAATGCGTTATTATATGCACGATTTTTCAGTTCAGTAATACAAGGTACGACCGTTAGTATGACCAATTGACACCATTCCCTAAATAAATTAAACTTTATCTTATGCAGTTTTATCTTTCTTAATTGTCATATCGGCAGAGTTGCTGTCAAGTCTGGTTGTACTGCACTACAACTGTCTGATTGCGTCTCGCCTATTCCAAACGTTGAGTTAGCTGCACAAAAATTACTTTAAATGCCTTGTATATAACCATATATACAACCTATATTACATCTGGTCTTCTTGTTAAAAACTGCGCTTCAGTACTTTATATATGGAGAACTGTATTAATCGTGACCATCATGTTTTTATAGCTGGAGATTTTAATATCTCTGAAATTGGGTATTTGCCTTGTATTTATATTTTATTAAATTGCATATTAATAGGTAGCATCTAATCCACAAAACAGCTGTGACAGCATATAAATTAGAAAAAATGGATCGTACGGTTTATTTTTAATATTAAAAATGTGAATATTTAAAGGGACCGCCAAAACGCGAACATACTGGCCGTGACGTCAGGTGTCTTGTAAATGGTCGCTTGTTTACATCTGGGGTCAGCGCGTCACGCGTCAGCCTCAGCCCGTCAATTTATCAGTTTGCTGTTTGCGTTCATTTTGTGACAAGCGAATTAAAATACGCCAAGAAAAAATGAAATACTTATGAGTTATGACTTCTGAAGGCATGTTCATTGTTATGGAATTTGTGTACAGCGACGAGTGGTTAAACGCGGCGGAGGTGAGGAACGTAAAAGCAACAGCATAAGTGATTTTTTTATCAAATTAACGTAGCATTGATAATTTGATCACAGTGGGTTGTTGGAAACATACCATTTGTAAACATAAAAGTGTAAGAATCAAAAATGTACCGTAAACTTGACATTTATTTTAGAGGTCAGAATAAATTCCATTTATTTTCGGGGCTCTTGCGGCTCGTTTCCGGTCTGGCTAACAGTCGAATATATGGCGAACAACGTCGTTCTTTATTATAACATTTCCCTCTGTCAACTAAAAACGCATATAATTTTTCATATCCTCGTCAAGCTAAAACAAAATGGAAACTGAATGGTAAGCACTTATAATCCCAAAAAGAATAAAACAACTTTTTCATACGTTGATAATCTCGAGGAACGGTTACAAAAATTTTGACAGCTGTACTGACTGATGTACTTTTATAATCATGTACAAAACAACACTTGTTTTGTTTTCCATACATAATAGATGCTTGCAAAACTACACAAATTACTTTTTTTGGTGCGACCTCACACCGTCCTTTCAATAAACACCACACAAAAGCTTTTTCAATACAAGACTGATACTACACCATTAAACAGCACGCTCCTCGGTAATGTTTACATGACACTTGACGTCACGAGTTGAATAATCTTGGATAGAAGCCCTTTGGTTTAGGAGTCACCCTAAGATTCGAATTTCAGACCTGAAATTCTCTACCTACAAATATTATTATAATATTTTAACATGGCGTACGATATATATGCACTTCAAGATTCATTTTACTTAATTTTCAAAAAAAAGTTATGATACCCAATTATGGACTGTTTCATTAGGTTAAGAAGAACACAACTGTTTATTATAGTAAACACAAAAATTTTATATCGTTTAATAGTTGCATACAGCACAATAATATCACAAATGGCATAGCGGTCACAGTAACTGATGTGATGTCTCAATTATTACTTGTTGAGAACTGCTGGAATATCATGCGCGAATGAAGATCAACAGAGCTTTTTGGCACACGTTTGACTTTTTATTACACACTAATTTTGGTGTAATACTAATACTACGCGGAAAATTATTTATACGTCTGGCAGACAATTGAATTAATTTGAAATATGCTTTTAAAAGCTTGAAACAATTCTTGCAAACACTCGAATCAATGTGTCTCTAAAATTCTATCTCTAAGTAAGTACACTTAATTTCGTGTGAACTCGTAAATAGTGAATTTCTTATAGTCTTAGTCTCGAAACAAATACAAACGTTTATTTTGTTCAAAAATAATTCATGTCACATTTTTCTTTAACTTAAATTGTATACAGTAAATACACTCGTACCTGTGGCTCTGACGTTTTCGTTGAACATCGGTTAAATATTTGAAAACATGGTAGACAAGATTTTGGCTCTCTTGGTTCTGTTGTACAACATATGTACCTTCGTAGAATTTGGAAAAATCCGCACCATTTTAAGAAGTGGTAGATCAGAATTAGAACGATGATGCTTCCTAGTAGCAATAGAGCTGTGGTGTACCATGATGATTTCTTTATGATAAACGGCTTATTGTTGCTGAAGTTGCTCGTCAAATTGGCTTAGCTTTGCTTGTGCGTATTTTAATTAATTCAAGTCAATGCCTTTTAATTTGATGGAGTCTAGGTGTATTTCGTTAATTTTTCCTGGAGTTTGATGCAGCAATCATCTTCATCGATGTCAATGAATGGAATTTCGTTTTTGAGATTTGATGTGAACATTACTGAATGAGCTTCTAGCATGATGTTCTCGGCGATGGAAGCCTTGCAATTTTCTTGGAGTTGTAGAATTCCGATTTTGGAAATGGTGATTTCTTCAGCTTGACTGTTCTTGCATATGATGGTAAGCGATTGTTGGTTGGAAATAGTAAATAATCATCGGTTGTCTCGTAGAGAATGCCATAGTTCCGTTGTTGCCATTAGATTCCTGCTTTTGCAAGTTTTCGGAATAGATTTTGTTGTTTTTCTGAAGAGCTTGATTTCGCAGTCTTCTGCTTCATTTTTCTTTGTGATTGGTAGATTCTTGCAGATCCAGTACGTATATTTTACTTCATAGACTTTTAAATCTTCCATTAAACAAAGCAGATTTTGGCAATATGCTTATCATTCAACTTGTAAGTTTTATTCGACAACAAAGTTTTGAAGAACAGAAATTATATTGAAACCATGCACGAAAGATTTAGCTGTAAAGTTTTGTGTATAAATATATTCTAATTCTACTATCTTCAGCGTATGAAATACATCATCATTTTCAATAATTGGACGTGTGCAATGTAAATACGGTTTTTTTTTAATACCAAGGTGGCCATGGAAAACGCCGAGAACTCAGTCACACAGCTAAGCGTCAGTAGCCCTGGAAAGCCCGGCGTGCGCGTGCAGCTTCCCAAATTTTCACAAAAATTGGGTGGAAATATCAAACTGCGGTGTGAAACAGACCGTTTCGTAGTAATTTAGTAACGTGGTGCTTCGACTAATCTAGTTTTGGCCACCTTATCGGGTTCGCACGGGAAGAGATACCGGTGAGTTTAGTTATTACTTTTTATCGCGTAGGAATCGCGTTGAAACACCTTGTATAGGTAAATTACACACTTGTTCGTTGCGTTTATGTGATTGCAGTTTCGAAATTCGTTTAAATAGGATGGTTTAATTAAGTTTTGTACGATAAATGCTTCGTCCAGTTCAAAACACGGTAAAAAAACTTGCATGGGTGCGGAGGTAAAAACGCTACGACGCGGTGCTGGTTTTGTCATACGCCAGCGGTCGTCAAACGGTTAAATAATCTAAAACTGTTTGTTTTACTTATACGGCATAGGATTTTTAGCATTGTAGTTAGCTTTGCTCATTTAGGTAAGTACTTTCAATTTTTCGTTATGTTGGATGTCCAAAATCTAAATACCAGCACAGAGGTTTTAAAAAATAATTCAGTACTTTTTATCTGTATCACCATAATAAACAAGAACTACGTAGGAGGTCTCTACACTGCAATTTTTTGTCACTATTTAATTCATTTATTTACGTATTAATCTATTCCATGTGGCACTGATCTGACCTATTTATGTTTGTAAATCACTATTGCCGTCTACATAAGTAGCTCTTCGACAAAAAAATGAGTGGAATTAACAATAAATCCCAATGTTGAGTTGGCAATTCGAGTTTCGTTAATGATATAATGTGTTGATTATATATTATATATTATATTTCCTGATGCATGGAAGATTTTTGTTGTCAGGCCGCAAGCCAAACTACCCGTTTCCACAGAGCTTAAGGACACCAGGCCCATTAACATTTTACCAATTCTTTCAAAAGTAGACTATTCGATACTGTTAATTATCAGATACTTTACGCTATTTTGGAACATATTGTCATTGGGCAAGCAGCTTTATTTATATAATAGACTTCAGTCTGTTAATTTAGATGGCAATTCCTCTGCTTACGGTGGTGGTGTGGTGTCCCTAAGGGGTCTGTGTTAGGTMACAGATATACATCTGTAATAACCAAAAAGGACAGATATCCATAATATAAACATTAGATGCAAAGACGCTATTACTGTAGCAAAATATAATCATATTTTTTTATTCGCGGCTTTCCATACAGAATATAAAAGATCTACAACTCACTCCCAGTAAAACTAGAAAATACGGGACTAGACTTATTTAAAATAAAACTACAATAATCTATTTAAAAAAACTGAACAGTTCTGATTGACATTTACTAATTCTTCTTGTATATATTTTTTCACTTATACATCGTTCATCTAAATTGAGATAACTGCTTTTTTTTCGTTTTTTATTGTTTCTCACCTCCACGGCTCTCATCAATAACAACACAGGAATATACGCGTAAAATTATAAATTTGTTTTTCTTTTCATTTTTATGGTTGAGTRGAAGAGAAGGGCGATGCCACTAATCATAAGTGTCATTTGCCACTAAAATTTGCCGTTTTGCCCTGCTACGAATCCTGCTATTCAGAGTCATAATAATACTATTATGTACATCAATGTAGTGAGCAAATAAGGACGAATTATTATTATTATTATTATTATGGTTATTACTATTATTATTTTTCTAAATATACTTTTTTGAGCATAGTCAGTATTTATAAAAAAAACAGTTCGAAGACGTACGTCCTCATACAAACAATCAATCTTTAAAGAGAATATAATATATAAAGTTATGTGGTATTTGGAAATGACATCTCTAMGGAGATAGACAAGTCTAAAATCCGCATTCGATTGTTAATACATATGTACATAGTACACACATGGTATACCTACAAAAATCAATGCTTCAGTATGCCATGAAACATGATACATTAGGACCTTAGTCCCTGGATGATGGTTCAGTGCATTCTCAATAGCTGCAAAAAAATAATTAATCAATAGTTTCCTAGGTAGGTAGGCACATACTCAAAAAGGATATTGTACCCTACGCGTTGTCCCGACTTTGCCCCTAAAAAGTTATCCAAATTGGTATAAGCTTTTTTGCATTTTTTGCTTGAATTCAGCTATTTCTATGTATAAAAGAACGGCCAAGTGACGTGCTAACTATTTAGATCGTAAAATAGTCTACAGTAGAAGAATGCTTCAACCGAATGTAGAATTGATGAAAAAAATGAAGCTTTATACTTTTCATTACACTGCGACTTTTTGGATCACCCACGTATGCACTAATCGCTCAAAAACATAAAACAGGAATCTTTACAAACCATGTCTCCAAAAATTTAAACCCAAAACGGGCCTCTATTAAATTTTCTCCGCTAAATAAAATACCTCCTAGTGTTTACGTTTTTGCGAGCACTTTTTTTGCGGCGTATCTGGGCGTACGTGAGCAATTATTAGGCAAAAAAAGGACCAGTCCATTTGCGGGCCGGGTGAAGTAGCTTTTAATGCGTCGTTTATTGAATTAGTATCGCCAATGATAACTGTGCGTGATGATGTGCCGGTGAATACGGAGTGTTTTTCAAGATTCGTTTTCGAAATTATTGACTTTTGAGTATTAGTGACGTGTGTGGACTGGTGGAGGAACACATCCTACACTACATATTGCATTTAAAATGTAAGCGATGTTTTGTACATGATGCTATACGTGCGATCGAAATTTTCGCTAGCTGGAAGCTTTGAAGAATTTCATAACTTAAGTGAACTCTGAAACAATCAAGCACGTAGGTCGAAATGGAAATTCGCTCGAAATAGATTTTCGAAAGGCACAATGTAGTCTCGTAAGATAGCATACGTATATTATTTTTTTATAATGAAACAAAATTTTTCTTAAAGAAAAAATACGTAAACCCTTAAGCTTAATTTTAATTTTCTTGTGTAATTCTTCAATTGTCATAAAAAATTATTTTTGCATGCCTCATAAATCATACGTCGTATAAAATTTGCCTGATCATCTTTGAAAACCTTCGATGAACCAACGTCTTTTCGCACTTTCCTGTCCTAAATTCCTTTACAGCTATATTTTTTACAGTTGATTATGAAATTTTGATCATCATTCTACTGGCTTTTGCGATAGCTCCACTTTCTTCCTCTCGATTAATCGCTTAATCTATGATCGATTATAATATTCCTCTTTTTGTAAAGGAAATTTGAATACTTAATGAAAACATAATACTAAAAACGAAATAATTTATTGACATGATAGTTTTACAATTCATAAAATTTAGTTTTTTTGCCTACCTTTGTACCTGTTTCTAATATATTTTTTTCATTGTTCCAGGTGTGTAGTGTTGTGTTAGTGCCAATCAGTGCCAGATGTGGATCAAGAGGAGCCAAAAGCTGCGGTCTTAACCAGGCACTGTGAGTTTTTCAAATTCAGTTTTTTTCCTGAAAAGTGACACCTAATTTTTTTTTTCAGGCAGGGGGAGCAGTTACTGCTGTGTCTGGTTGGGTGAGTCGATAAAAATTAGTTGTTTTGCACGCGTTTTTGATTATTTGTATGTTGGGTCGCGTAAACGTTACTATACAAGGGCGTGCGTTAGGGGAAGGGGGCGTGACAGTGTAGTGCTTTGTTTTAATGTATGTAAGTAATTATGAAATGTTATATTTATATCATAATCTCTCGTTTTCAGCAAAATTTTCACAAAACACTAGTAAGTGAATGAAGTAATCTGAACTATCCACTTCACGAATAATAACAAAGCCTAACGTTAGTTTCTCTTTGTTTCAGGAGATATTCAACGAATCTGATGGTTTCAACGGTATTTTTGAGTTAATTGGTTATGAACATGTTAGAAAAAAATAAAATAAAACAAACTGATCCCCTTCCTTAAATCATGTCTGCTTTTGAGCGAGATTACTAATTGTTTTCTGAGCTTCTGTTCGCAGATTCTTCATTTAGAGTTGCCAGCTTCCAGAGTCCAGGGAATTGAACTTGTCTATGAAATTAAATCAACCAAAGGTAGGTCTATATGTATATCAATAGCTTATTATGCTGCTCCAAATGAAATAAGGTTATATTGCTCTTGTAAAGTTCCGACTACCCGACAATTGTTCGTTTACTCACAGTGAACAAACTTAATTTGGTACAGCAGTTAATTTTAAGCTCAGCTTTAATTTTCGTGTATAGATCTTCAATTGTCAATACAAAATTATTTTTTCATGCCTCATAAATCATACGTCATATTAAATTTGCGTGACCATTTTTGAAAACCCTCTATGAACCACCGTCTTTTCGCACCTTTCTGTCCTGAATTTCATTCACAGCTATATTTTTTACTGTTGATTGTGAAATTTTGGTCATTCTACTGATTTTTGCGATGGCCTCACTTTCTCCCTATGCATTAGTCACATGAAGGAAAAATAACGAAGAAGTTTGAAGAATTATTGAAAACATAATACTGAAAACGACATGACTCTTAGAAAATACGCAATGTTCATAAACATTCACGCAAAACGTGTAGTCTTGCAATTGATAAAATTTAGTTTGGTTTTGGCTACGTTTATAATATATTTTTTTCATTGTTACAGGTGTGTAGTGTTGTGCTAGTGCTAACCAGTGCCAGATGTGGATCAAGAGGAGCCAAAGGATGCTATCTTAACCAATCACTGTAAGTTTCTCAAATTTTATATTTACAATATTACAATAGTACATGTAAAATTATTTTGTATGCCTCATAAAACATACATCGCGCGTCGTATTAAATTTGCGTCATCATCTTTGAAAACCTTCGACGAATCAACATCTTTTCGCAAATTTCTGTCCAGAATGCCATTTACAACTATATTTCTCACAGTTGATTGTGGAATATTGGTCATGTCATTCTACTGGTTTTTAAGATGACCCCACTTTCTCCTTCTACGTTTTTATGTATTCATAAACATTCAGGTTCAGATGGTAAATGATTATGATTCCGTTTAATCATTTTCAACACTATTGTCAAAAACATCTCCGCCATTTCGAACTCTTTAACAACTTTAACGTTGATTTCACCTTCTTATGGGTGGGAAACTTCCACCCCATTCCACGGTCTCCCCATTTTTATAATGAGTAAGAGCTATAAGTGTAGTAACAATAACTCTTTATTGTTTTTTAACAAGCAAGTTTTAGCTTTATCTTACACTATGTGCATTATACGTACTATTAGTATTATTTAATAATTAAATATGCTGCATCTGTCAAGTTGAATATAGTCAGTGATACTTTCTTTATTTGTAAAATTATAGTGGCATGTTTTTTTTTGTATCGTTGTTGTTTTCTAAGACTAGAAAGTATTCAATATTCTTGTCTTTTTTCTAGTAAGTCTTTAAAATAAAGACACGTCGTAAATATAGGGATATTATAACTTTCCTGAAAAACAATTATTTTCAATGTGGATCAGAGTACCGAAAAGAGCGTTTATAGCCTTTTCGAATACACCTGGGAGATATACTTAACAGCCGCAACAGAAATTTCTATAGTGACTTAAAAAAGTACTATAAATTTAAATAAAATCAATGTGCTCTATTTGTCGCCAAATTAAGTGAAACAACAAGTTATTTATTTTTATATAAAAGACCATCTTGTTAATAACCAACAATGAGAAAATTTGTTAAATTATGTCTAAGGGTGGGTTAAGTTTGTTCAAAAAGTAATCTTCTAAAAATCATCGCGGAAATGTTTTTATGGTAAAAAATTAACAACTATAAGTGCAAACTTTCTAGCATGATGTTCTCGCTGTAGGCCTTGTAATTTGCTTCGCGTTGTAGAATCCCGATTTTGGAAATGGTGATTTCTTCAGCTTCACTGTTCTTGCATATGATGGTAATCGATTGTCGGTTGGAAATAGTGAATAACCATCGGTTGTCTCGTAGAGAATGCCATAGTTTCGTCGCTGCCATTAGATTCCTGATTTTGCAAGTTTTCGGAATAGATTTGGTTGTTTTTCTGAAGAGCTTGATTTCGCAGTCTTTGGCTTCATTTTTCTTTGTGATTGGTAGATTCTTGCAGATCCAATAGGTATAGTTTACTTCATAGACTTTTAAATCTTCCATTATACAAAGCAGATTTTGGTAATATTCTTATCATTCAACTTGTAAGATTTATTCGACAACAAAGTTTTCAAGAACAGAAATTATATTCAAACCATGCACGAAAGATTTAGCTGTAAAGTTTTGTGTATAAATATATTCTAATTCTACTATCTTCAGCGTATGAAATACATCATGCGTAAATACATCTCTTTTTTAACGAAAGGGCCTACTTCAGTTTCAAAATCCCGAAAATTTTCAATAATTGAACGTGTGCATTGTAAATACGGCTTTTTTGAATACCAAGGTGGCCATGGAAAACGCCGAGAAATCAGTCACACAAAGCCCGGCGTGCGCGTGCAGCTTCCCAAATTTTCACAAAAATTGGGTGGAAATATCAAACTGCGGTGTGAAACAGACCGTCTCGTAGTGATTTAGTGACGTGGTGCTTCGACTAATCTAGTTTTGGCCCCCTTATCGGTTTCGCACGGGAAGAGATACCGGTGAGTTTAGTTATTACTTTTTATCGCGTTGAAACACCTTGTATAGGTAAATTACGCACTTGTTCGTTGCGTTTAATGGTTTAATTAAGTTTTGTACGATAAATGCTTCGTCCAGTTCAAAACACGGTAAAAAACTTGCATGGATGCGGAGGTAAAAACGCTACGACGCGGTGCTGGTTTTTTCATACGCCAGCGGTCGTCAAACGGTTAAATAATCTAAAACTGTTTGTTTCACTTATACGGCATGGGATTTTTAGTATTGTAGTTAGCTTTGCTCACATAGGTAAATACTTTCAATATTTTCGTTGGATATCCAAAATCTAAATACCAGCACAGAGGTTTTAAAACATAATTCAGTACTTTTTATCTGTATCACCATAATAAACAAGAACTACGTAGGAGTTTTCTACACTGCAATTTTTTGTCACTATTTAAAACATTTATTTACGTATAAATCTATTCCATGTGACACTGATCTGACCTATTTATGTTTGTAAATCACTATTGCCGTCTATAAAAGTAGCTTCTTAAAGCAAGTTTTAATGGCACTAATTTTAATGACTTCATACTTGTTTGACCATTCGTCGTCAGAATCTTCCACAAAACCTGCAAAGTACTAGGTTTATAAAGGAAGAATTTGACCACGTCTATATATCTTTTAGATTTTGTGACACTTGCATCAGATGTGTCCTAAATACCATTCACTTTTCACCATAACCTACAGGTTAGTCGCAAAAATTATATTCTAGTTAATTTAATAACATTTTTTGCAAATTCCGAAGAACAACAAATTTAAATTGAATTTGATATGATTACATTGCCAGTCTTCCTATGTAAAGCGATTTTGTCGTGATTTAAAGTAATTTTAGATACAGGAAAAATCAGAATTCATTCTTTAACATCATAAAAGCATAGATGTTTTGACAAATTTTGCGAAATACATATTCGTTAAATAGCAGTAGCTAATTCCTACATTGCCCTCAAATTCTTCTATGTTTTTTTATTTGCTATAGAGAAAAATTACAAAACCAAACTCTATTTTATTTGTGAAACACTACGACCCAAAAATATTTTAACTTCTACAGAGCGTTCCATCTACTGTTTTGCTTAAATGAAGTAACCTAGCTAACATCTCGCAAAGTAAAATTGACAGCGACGTGCTGTATAAAAAGGAACATCTTTCTAGTTAAGGTTTGATGTAAATTAGGTCTTGCTTGTTTGACATAAAGTGCATAAATAAAAGCCAAACCATTCTTTAACAGTCATAAAAAATACTTAGTAGCAATTACCTGTGAGTCAAAGTGAAATCTGCACAATATAAATGGATATGGTGTTTACTATGGAAGAATGCCAGAAATAATGTTTTTTGTCTGCTATCTTGCACAAACAAAAATATACTGTTCGAGGTTTTCTAAGTACTCGTGCAAAAAATTTTTGCTCTGTTTGGGCAAAGTAGAAGGGTACACTGAAAAGTACTTATTACAAAAACTTTTAGGATAGAAAAAACTCTATTTATAATATAAAGAGTGTGGTTGAAAATGCAAACGTCAGCACCAGTTAAATTATTAGTGCAATTGGTACAATTCTACTATCTTTAGCATATCATATATGTACATCATGCGTAAAACTCCTTTTTTAACCAAAGGGCCTACTTCAGTCTCCAAACCCTAAAAATTTTCTAATAACTGGACGTGTGCAATGTAAATACGGCTTTTTTGAATGCCAAGGTGGCCATAGAAAACGCCGAGATATTATTTGCACGGCTAAGCGTTAGTAG
Source organism: Rhyzopertha dominica (assembly GCA_025024175.1). NCBI lineage: Eukaryota > Metazoa > Arthropoda > Insecta > Coleoptera > Bostrichidae > Rhyzopertha > Rhyzopertha dominica. The sequence continues at coordinate 6,809,048 of QCXZ01000086.1, read as the reverse complement.
CCCTGGAAAGCCCGGCGTGCGCGTGCAACTTCCCAAATTTTCACAAAAATTGGGTGGAAAATTCGGACCGCGGTGTGAAAAAGTCCGTTTCGTAGTAATTTAGTGACGTGCTGCTTCGACTAATCTAGTTTTGGCTACTTTATCGGGTTCGCACGGGAAGAGATTCCGGTGAGTTTAGTTATTACTTTTTATCGCGTAGGAATCGCGTTGAAACACCTTGTTTAGGTAAATTATGCATATGTTCGTTGCATTTATGTGATGGTAGTTTCGAAATTCGTTTAAATCGGATGGTTTAATTAAGTTTTGTACGATAAATGCTTTGTCCAGTTCAAAACACGGTAAAACTTACATGGGTACTGCGGCAAAAAAAACGCTACGATGGGGTGCTAGTTTTTTCATACGACAGCGGCCGTCAAACTGTTTTGGAGGCGTTTTCCACCGAATACCAAACTTTTTTATTTTTCTTGGGCGATTTTCGTCAAGTACTATTTATTTCATTGTTGTAGTAAATAAAGTTAAAGCTGAACTGGTTTAGGTATTTGTATTTTGTTCTTCAAAACGTTCTGTTTTCGACAGCGATGATTTCCAACAGAAAACAGTTTTTCAAATTGTTCGTAGTAGGTGATGTCTAGTTAGGTAAATGAATAATAAAGGCCAACTAAATATTACGAATCGCTAAATATCGATACTTCGATACCATTCAATACTTTCGATACTTGAATACCACGAAAAAGTGGTATCGATACTCGATACAGTCAAAGGTATCGATACTTTGCCCAGCCCTAGTGTTGTCCAACGATCCAACTTGGTACCGTTACTTTTTATAATCTTTTTAACGATGATGTTGTCAAAGTACTTCCTTGCAAGAACGTATTTTTTTCTGTTGATTTGAACTGCTTTAGTAGGATATCAAGTTATTCTGATTGCATAGGCCCCGTTGCACAAAGCGTGGTTAACCAGACCCCCTGGTTAACACGCGGTCAACGGGCAATTGTCATGGAAACGGTTCTTTTTAACGTTCTTCATTGGTGCTGCCTATGGCAACGGCTGGTTAACTGCGTGTTAACCAGGGGGTCTGGTTAACCACGCTTTGTGCAACGGGCCCTTAGTGTTGCAGGACTGCATTAATAAATTAATAGAGTGATGTGCCAGAAATAGACTTAAGATTGTATGTAATGTAAAAAAATCTTATATGTAGTGGGAAAAAATACTTTATGTGAATTTATGTACACAGTGAGCAAATAAGAGAGGTAGCCGGTCATATCTCATAAACCAATAGCCCTAGAGCTTTGAGGTAAAAAATTTCTTAAGTAAAGTGACCAAGAGAAATTGCTGGAAAATATTTTCTAGTTTGTAAAGTGACCGCTAGAGGGCGCTATGGTACGTCCAAATTACAAAATTAATGTTTGTGTCATTTTTAGCCTAATAAATGTTTGCAGTATTCAACATATTCAGATTGTTTGGACTGAAATCTACCATTTTTGTTTAGAACATTTTTTTGTTAAATGTCAAATAAAGGAGTGGGGGTGGGAGAATATTAATATAGAAAATCGCTAATATCTCAGGTTTGGCTTGACCGATTTCAACCGACGAGGTGTCGTTTTCAAGAGCTTATGTGCCTTTATAAAAAGCAATTTTAAGTGTCACAACATTAATTGTGTGTTGGCCGCAAGAGGGCGTTTTCTGAAGTTACTACCTAAATATCAATTTTTCTCGAAATTTTTAAATGCAAAGATATAAGGCTATTTACTTCATTAAAAGAACAATTGAATATATACTAAAATGGTGAGAACCGCACCACTTAAAAATTTCGAGAAAAATCGATTCTAGGTAGTAATTTCAGAAAACGCCCTCTTGCGCTCAACACACAAACTATATTCTGACACTTAAAATTGCTTTTTATAAGGGCACATAAGCTCTTGAAAATGAGACCTCGTTGGTTGAAATCGGTCAAGCCAAACCTGAAATATTAGCGATTTTCTATATTAATATTTACCCGCCCCACGCTCCTTTATTTGACATATAACAAAAAAATGTTCTAAATAAAAATGGTAGATTTCAGTTCAAGCAATCTTAAAATTTTTAATACCGCAGACATTTATTAGGCTAAAAATGATATAAACATTAGCTATGTAATTTGGAGGTGCCACAGCGCCTCCTGGTGGTCACTTTACCTACTCGAAAATATTTTCCAGCAATTAAGATTGTTTGGACTAAAATCTACCATTTTTGTTTAGGACATTTTATTCTTAAATGTCAAATAAAGGAGTGGGGGGCGGGTGAATATTAATATAGAAAACCGCTAATATTCTGGGTTTGGCTTGACTGATTTCAACCAGCGAGGTGTCACCTTCAAGAGCTTATGTGCCTTTATAAAAAGCAATTTTAAGTGTCGGAACATAGTTTGTGTGTTGAGCGCAAGCGGGCGTTTTCTGAAATTACTACCTAAAATCGACTTTTCTCGAAATTTTTAAGTGGTGCGGTTCTCACCATTTTAGTCGTTATTCAGTTGTTCATTTAATAAAGTAAACAGCCTTATAACTTTGCATTTGAAAATTTCGAGAAAAATTGATATTTAGGTAGTAACTTCAAAGAACGCCCTCTTGCGGTCAACACACAAATTATGTTCTAACACTTAAAATTGCTTTAATAAAGGCACATAAGCTCTTGAAAATGAGACCTCGTTGGTTAAAATCGGTCAAGCCAAACCTGAAATATTAGCGATTTTCTATATTCATATTCACCCCCCCCCACTCCTTTATTTGACATTTAACAAAAAAATGTTTTAAACAAAAATGGTAGACTTTAGTCAAAACAATCTTAAAATGTTTAATACCGCAGACATTTATTGAGCTAAAAATGACACAAACATTAATTTTGTAATTTGGAGGTACCACAGCGTCCTCTAGCGGTCACTTTACAAACTCGAAAATATTTTCCAGCAATTTCTCTTGGCCACTTTAAATAAGAAATTTTTTACCTCAAAGCTCTAGGGCTACTGGTTTATGAGATATAACCGGCCACCTCTCTTATTTGCTCACCCTGTACATATAAGGTACACGGTTTTGATCTGGACCGTTGTGTAACATATAAAGACTTGGGAGTCCTCATGAATCCCAATTTCAGCTTTGTTCCTCATATAAAGCATATCACTAGTAATGCGCTCAAAATGTTAGGATATGTAGTGCGCAATACAGGTGATTTCAGTAATTTGAGCTGTATTCGTCTTTTATTTTCTCTGGTAAGACCTAAACTTGAATAGCATTGTATGGTCAAATAATATAAAATTATAAATTAATTAAAAGGGCTTTGTTAGAGTTTTCACAAATAACCTTCATTTTGAAATCAATGCCCTACTTTATCGACAATCGCCGGTATTTAACTCGTGATCTAATATTGACAACAAAATTGCTTAGCGGAGACGAACGACTTGTTAGTCCTGACTTTCCCACTCGTTTAGTAATGAGAGGGTGCGGTAGTCGGATTGTCTTACAAGGGTTGGAAGAAGAATTCCGGTTAATATTTGATTTACCCTTATTTGTTAAAAAAAAAACGGACTTTTTCGTATCCTTTGCATTTCTTCATATCGTACCAAGTTACGGCAAATGAGAAGTCGTTTTCCACAAATGTGCTGCGTCGAATACACTTTTTCATACAAGGATGTCGGTGAGTATTTCATTTCATTAATCTGAAAATCTGGTGACCTGCATTCCCATGGGAACGCCCTGTGGAGTATTTCTATTACACGACGAGAACGTTTAAGAAACCCGATTCATCCCTACGTTCCGGAGTTATTTAATAAACCCAGGACTATAAGCAGCATATAGAGGACGACGTGCTGTTGCAGCTCGTGCATCGTGTATTTTTCCACCCCTAATTTAATCCAATAAAAAGCGACAACTGTCATCGTGTTACGGTCCCGCGAATGACGATAAAAATATTGGTGGCCGCAATGAAATATCACGTAGACGAAGCAAGACCACGGATACGTGACAACGGCACGGGCGCGAATAAACTTAACGTATAAATCAGATAAAGCCGATTTGTTTCGATAATTGCGCGGCACGTAGTTTTCGGGCCTAAGTTGGCTTGACTAAATGTACTGGTTACTTCCCTTAATAGGATCCAAGCGCTCTGTTTGTATTTGCGATAGCAATTACGGATTTTGTTTGCCTTTTTATTATATGCATTTGTGGTGCGTTGATAAAATTGTGCCATGAAACGTGGAAGATTAACGACGGGGCTCAATATATGTCTAATTCGCACGTGCCTGATGGAAAGTGTCCGAATGTAGAATGGGTAGATACTTTTCCCAAAAAACGAGATTCCACTGCTCATCTTACCCACCCTGGTTTACATCATCTATAATCTCTGATTTGAAAAGGACGAAAACCACTATGGAAGTTATACAAGAAGAGCGGCTTGGAGTAAGTACTATCTGCATCAAGTAAATAAGCTTCAGAAATTAATCCGTTATAGTATTCGTCTTGAATTTACCAAATACATAAGTACCGTACAGAATGATGTGTTACGTGAACCTAAAAAGTTGTGGTCCTACCTGCGGTCAAAAAAGAATGTCTCTGGTCTCCCTTCAACAATGCGTTATCAGGATAATCTTGTGTCGAATACAACGGATACTGTTGGATTTTTGCTGACTTTTTTGGTAGCGTTTACGTAAAAAACAGTGATGATGCACAGAGTCAAACTAATATAAACTTGTGTTTATATTGGTTTAGAGACAGGTATTTATCCAAATGTCTGGAAGAGTTCTAAGGTTTTTCCGGTTTTCAAGTCCGGAGATCGAAGTAATGTTGAAAATTATAGAGCAGTAGCCATAAGCTGCAATTTTGCCAAAATTTCTGAGTCTATTTTTGCAAAGTATCTATACAACCACATGCACATATTTATAAATGAAGGTTAACACGGTTTTATAAAGGGTAAATCTACTGCAACCAATTTATGTGAGTACACGCAACTGCTTTCTGTTAATTTAGAAAATAAGCTACAAACTGATGTTATTTATACAGATCTATCAAACGCTTTTGATGTTGTCGATCATCGCATTTTATTGCGGAAATTACAAAGTTACGGCTTATATGATTCTTTGATATTGTTCCTTAATTCTTTGTTGGCAGCACGATTTCAATATGTTGAATATTTAGGTTATAAATCAAAGCCATTTCAAACATGTAGTGGAGTAGTGCAGGGTTCCAATTTAGGACCACTTTTGTTTTTGTCCTTCTTTAACGATGTTTTTTCTATATTTAGGTCGCATGTATTGGTGTGCGCAGATGATTTGAAAATAATTGCAAGATGCATAAAATCTGTTGAAGATTGTACTGCGATGCAAAATGATCTGGAACAGTTTTCTCTCTGGTGTGCAGAGAACAAAATGAATCTAAATATTGTTAAATGTAAGATTATTTCTTTCTGTAGGATTCAGAATCCGATTGTTTTTCACTGCAGTGTTAATAGTACTAAGTTGGAACGTGTATCTCATGCATTTGTGAGAGGTAAACTAGTGTACTGTTCAGTAGTTTGGTGTCCTGGTTATGCTGTTTATGCTACTCAGATTGAACGTATACAAAAGAAACTCTGTAGATACTTATATTATAAGAAATTTAACATATATCCCCTTTTTGATTGTCCGTCTTCGACTCTGTATACCGAATTTGAGTTGCATTCATTAAGTTTTGGGCGAAATCTTTATGCTATAGCTTTCTTGTATATAGTTGTAAATGGTCGCATTGTTAGTACATTATTGTGTCAATTATCTTTCTTAGTGCTAAGAGTGAATTCAAGATCTTGTGTAACATTTTATGTTTCTCCTTCACTGACTAGCCATCATTTTTATTCTTCGATGGTACGTATGATACTATACGTACTTACAAACTGCAAAAAAACGCACACGCAAGCACGTACAGAGTTTATATAGAAGACTTTAAGTTGGGCTGGATTCTTTAACCCAAAATTCACACACACTGGATACTAAACAACTTTATTTTACACTTTTACTTTTACACTTGACATCAATTATTTGTCAACATCTAAAATTACTTTGACGAACTGACTGGCATCTGCCCACCGCCCCGGAAATGATTATCTGTGGCTGCGACGCCTGCATCTCCTGCTACAAGACCAAATAATAATTGCTCATCGCATAATTGCAGACAGAAAAATTCCAGACACATTGGCAATATTTAAAAGGATTGTTAAAGAATGAGCCCGCAAAATCCAAAATTTCAACTGCACAAAGTGGAATCAGGAAAGATGACAGCATTCAAGATTATGTATTTACATTAAAGCAAATAATATACAAAATGCTGCAGCAGAATATGGAATTGTTTCTGGCCTTCGTAGATCTTGAAAAGGCTTTTGATAGAGTGCCCAGGAAGATAGTATGGAAGTGCCTGGAGCACAGAAATGTCGAGTCTCAGTTGATTACTGCAAGCAAGTCTGCAACTACTGCGATTATGTCAGGCTTAGAAACAATGAGTCGCAGGAACTGAAGGCTATCAAAGGTTTGAGACAAGGTGGGGTACTGAGTCCATTATTATTTATAATTGCCTATACGTAGTACATAAGTTGATTTTGAGATGGGGACATTAATAAAAGACGTTGTATCTTTGCCGACGTTTCGAAGTCATTTATTTTTTTATTAAGGTTAAAAGCATAGCACAAAATTAGAAATCACAGTGACATAAAACTCTAAACAGATATCCAACATTACAAACTTTAACAACACATATTGTCACAGTCATATTAGTTAATAAGTAAATAAACAATCAATAAAATCATAACCTACAACCATTACCACTACACTCACGAATACATCCATAGTTTATTAACTTTTAAATCTAAAATCAGACAGACTATGTATCGGCGTGCTCGGCAACATAACGACTGTTTTTATTTTTCATACCGATGCATTTCACAATGTCAACATATGATCTTTAATAAAATGTGTTAGAACAACCGTTAACAAGTATAAAAACTGTAGTCCACTTAAATTAAACATAAACGTTTTTATTAGTATTGTAATTACAGAAGAATTTTTAATTATACATGAAACTGTTATTTTTTAAGTGAACTATTGTATACCATACTTATATACGTTATATCCACCCTCGAAAAGATGTGTAGTCAACGCGGTTTTATCTCTTTTGTGGGAGTTGATCACATTGCAATCATATTAATATGTGTTGCTTAATTCTATTGCGTAAGTATTGTTTTGTTTGTCCCGCATTTATCATTTTACTTCCTCATCCAACGGATGGAAAGTATTGTATCGCGAAAAAAATTTTCAAAAATTTTTATTTGCTCATTCGCTTTAAAATGGTCAAAAACGCAAAAAAAACAAAATTGTCTGTGTGTCGGTGTGTCGGTGTGTGTGTGTGTCTGTGTGTGTGTGTGTCTGTGGTTTTGCTTGTGGACACCATAACTTTCGAAAGACTTAATATATGAACTTGAATTTTAGCAAACGTATAAATCTGAACTACGCAAAGCGACCTATTGTTTGTGGAGTAAGTAGGGTATTGGGAAGGGGCGAAATTGGGGGRTAACTACCCTTTTTGCAAATTTTAATTTTTTTTGATTTTTGTTTTGTTTTAGTATGTTATTAGTAATGCAGCAAACTGTTTAGAAGATATTAGCAAAAAAGCGAKACTTATAGACAATAGTTTTTCCTAAATATCTCCGAATATATTTAATATATTCAAAAAATGAAAATACTATCAGATAGGAAATAAAATTCCTCACAAAAAGTGACTTAGAAAATTTATCCAAAATTTTGACATTTTCGAAATATTTCCAACCTATTTTGGACCCTGCTCGTACGATTTTTTTTTAATTTTGGTATTATATAGCAAATCAAATTTCAGAAAGCACTCTTGTAATTTTTTTTGTTAAGTTAATAATTTTCGAGTTATTTGGAAAAAAACCGATCTTAAAATGTATATATTTTTGCTAATATCACGAGGACTGTTTGTCTTAGAAAAAATGTGTAGAGAGAAAAAATGCTCAAAACCTGATTACTAAGCGTATAGTATAAGAAATAAAAACGTAAATGTCATTTTGTCAATTGGATGTGAAAGTATTGATTCAATTTGCAGCGGTTTTTATCACAATTTATACAGTCAACCCTGTAAACAACATTAGGTGATTGTTTATTAGGCATATAGACATTTCCTAATAGAATTATATTTATAAGGTACTAGATTACAATTAGTTTTAGCGAAACATCATGATATTTTCTTATATGAACCTATTAATCTGTTTACTATAAGTTTTGTGGGGTAGTTTTTTTTTTTGGACTATTGGACTAATTTAGACTACTGGAATGAACTGCAAAGATGAAAGTGAATAAGGTTAACAAATACAGAATTTAAAATACCTGGGAGTCACAATAAATGAAAAAGCGAAGGAAGAAGCATAAATAAACGAACGAATATCAGCAGCACAAATTTATACCACGAACTAAACAAATCCTTTATTACCAGAAAAGAAGTGAGTAAAACTACAAAAATAACTTTATAAAGCAATATTTCGTCCAGAGCAGTGATGGGCGTTTACGCGTAAATTATAATTTTCTACGTTACACGCGTAGAAAATGTAGACAAAGCATTTTGGCGTAGATTTTGAGTAGAAAATTCAAGACGAGTATATTATGGTTAAAGTGTATTAAGTAGGTACGCGATAAACCTGAATGGAAACCATTTTGTTTCTAATTTCTCTGTTTTGCTAGCTTCTTCACGTGTCGATTTCCTTTTTATAATAGTTTTCTTTAGAACATAAAAGACAAAGCATTATGTTTTCCTTCCACGACTATATTAAGTACATTCTTAAGAAGCCTATTTTCACATGCTATCAAATTAGTACAAGTTGATTTTTCTCCAAAGAAAGGTATCTACTGTAATCAATTATCACCTGTTACTTTTAAATCAATGTACCTAGTTCAGTATACATATATACGACAATCCAATTGACTTGCAATTAAAAACGTCTGGTGAAAGAACAAGGATGGCATATAAAATTGGCCGCGTTATTTCCATTTATAGAGAATAAAGATAATAAAATCCAAAGTGCGCCAAAGTGCTTTTGGACAGCACACTTAGCCTGCTTACACAGGTCTTCTGGCTATAATTGACGTATACCCAAACAAGTTATTGTTATTTAAACATATATCTAGTCAACTTAATTACAACAAAGTAGTATTTTGTTTAATTAAGAATAAATATAAAATAATAATAAAATACAAAATAATATTGGCATTTGAGGCGTTTTGAGTGGTACTGATTTTGAACACCAGAACACCACTAAAAAAAACTATATATTTCTAGAGTTCTGTTTGTCTACACAATGCTGTTTTCTACAGTAGACTTTTAAGGTAGAATATTACATAGTTTACGCGTAGATAATAGCGTAATTTACATGGCGTATTCTACGCGCCCATCACTGGTCCTGTAGGTACTGGGTTTTACTAGAAAACACCGCATACCAAATGACACCATAAGAAAGGAACTGTAAATAGATCATTTACTATCAAAGATTGAACAAAATCACTTGAAATGTTTCGGGTATTTGTCAAGAATGGGTAATGAATCTCAAGGCCGATCTGTAATGCACTGGAATGAGAAAGTTGGTGAAATAATGGGAAGAAGAGGATTAACATGGAGAGAGGCGACAGGCCTATCGCAGGACAAAAAAGGATGGGACAGATTTGTATACAAGAATGAAATTTAATTTATCTATGTGTAGAGGGAATTGTTATTTTATTTGTTGTAACCCCGACACTCTTAAGGAAAAAGCGAAGTAGCTGGTTCTTTAATCATTAGGATGAATATGCAAAATATGTTTGTGGATTTATCGTATTCGACATTACTGGTTGAAGTATTCCTTTATAATTCTTTGCCAATTCATAGAATTCCTGGCATATTTTTAATTAAAATAAATCGGCAACTGTAAACGAATCAGCTTCGTAGAGCGCCTGTTTCATTCAGAAAATGCTGAACTTGCAGTTATGGAAAACATGTTGACATTTACATTATTTTTGAAGCTTTTAAAAATTACTAGCTATTTTTTGCAGTACTTAAATTTATCTTCTATAATAACGATTTGGTTTAGGCTTTTGCGGCCAGGTGATGAGCTGTTGTCCTGATTCGGGTCTAAAGGCCGTCGTCGGTTGTAATTGCTTCCTAACGTTTCGCTAGCTCGAGTGGCAAGCTTCTTCTGGAAGGACAGTTTATCTTTAATAACTTTATTTAACTGAAATAACTATATTTCACAATTAAATTAAAACCTACAAAAAATATATAGGAACTTAAATAGCTATTAACAGATGTAAATCTGATATGATATGATACTAAATCAGTTAGCATTTTTTGCAACAGTTTTTTTATAGTATCAGAAACAATTTTAAAATTGGAATCAGGAGAACCGCCCWTCACTGAATCTCCATAAACAAACGTCATAACGCATTGTCAATTGTTAAAGGAAGCGGGATACAATTTAAAGAGCTAAACTCATTGTTAGATAAAGAAAATTTTAAAGTTTTTTATATTTCGAGTGGAGAATTTGTGGAAGACATTGAATCATACCCTTACATAACAAGCAATTTAAAACATGCTTTCTTAATTCCGTCGCCGTTGATAGGATATATTTTTTCTGTATTTAATATAGCGCATTTTCATGCATATTTTGCTAGATTGGACCATATTTGTCAATAATCGTATTCATATTGTCGTTAAGATTTGTGCATATTTATGAGCATATTTTACAGATTTTTATGTGCATATAATCTTAGTTTTAATTATAATGATGAAAGTATAAAGTGAAAACGAGCGGAGAACAATCATGCGAGTTCTTTCTTTTCGAATTTAGTTATTTAAAAAATCCCGATTCGATCATTTGAATATGTTAATGTTAATATATGACTTCTTGTAAAGCTTTTGTGCCCCCTTTTGTGAAATTTTGCTATTGTTAATTAAGCATTATCTAAAAAAGCTTCGCTCTTCATTGTCCATCCTGTTGCTGCATACTCAAACTACATGTTGGATTTTGATTGCTTCCTAAAATAGCAACTAACTGATAGTCGTAAGCACTAATTTCGTAAAGCTTTTGTGGAAAAAAAACAAGCGGTTGCCTTGTTCGAAAATGACTCCTACGTCTGCTGTGATAGAAAGCGACGAATTCTCGGTAGCTGAATTGGCCAAATCTTGTTTGTCTTTCTAAAACGCAGCTCGAGTAGTTTGAGTCCAATCGATCGGACCCTTTTTTGCAACTATTCTTAAGAAATTTGTGAACATCTGTTTGCGTATGGGAATCTTCCACGATCGTTAACTATTATGACTTAGGCATATTCTAATTAACTTCTACTTTACGTATAGATAAATTTGTATCTTCCACGCTGCCCCGCAGGTGAAACTGTGGCCACGAATATCGGTCTCTTAACAGCATGTAAACGTGAGCTTGACGGCAAGTCCTGCTGTTAGTGAAATACGTGTACTAGGAAGAAGCGATATACGAGTATTTAATATAACGTTGCCCAAGTACGCCCCCGAATTTGTCGCTTAGTGCTTCTAAACTTGACAAATTCGCAAACTATGCGTTTGATCTAGCCCCTATACGGGCCTATCGATTGATGCTAACAAAATTTAGATTCATTTCATAAGATTAAAGCGATGGCCAGAGGCCTCTCGATCTGTCCGAGATGACAAAGCGCAAGAGTGCAGAGGTATGCCTCGAGCGGAACAAAGTAAAACTATTCAAGTACCACACCTCTGGTATTACGATGTCACCTTTTTTGTTGCAGAAACCATCGTTTGGAGACCAAGGACAATGCAAATGCGATGTTCTAGATGAATCGGCCTTTCGCTCACGTCTCTTTTGATATGCTGTCGATGAATCAGCGCCGAGTGGTCTTCAATGAAACATAATACGACGATGAGGAATTAAAAATTCTGTTACTAGCACGAGCTTGTGGCTAAGAATATACTCATGGTAAGGCAGATGTTTCCTTTAGTTTAATTTAATATTTATATTATGTAAAATTCATATCACCATCCTATAAAAACGTAACTTAATATGGCCTTACCTTTGCTAGAACTGTGCAAATCGCAGTTCGTCCAAATATTACTTGCATTGACCATTATGTGTTTAAATCGGAAGATCTATTAAATACAATCACCAAGTCCTAACCAAACTTAAATAGTAAGCGCCATAGAAGCCTTCTGTCAAGTTGAAATATGTCGGCAGAGAAAAATCCAGCGAAGTCCAACTCCAACAGTCGTGCCCCCGGTTTGAAAATGCGCGGGAATCAGTATATATATTCCTATATTCCACAGGTGTTTTATATTTCATTTCACTTCAAAATGAAACAAGGACTTCTTAGAAAAAACATTTATCTGTAGCAGATTAAATTTACAAAGGCAATCATATGTTATTTACTTTTAGACCAAAATTCTACCTACAAAATATATTCATTACAAATTACACATGTGTGTATCATACTAAAACAAAAGCAGAGCAAATAGCCGACTACAATTTTGGGAATGTGTGTGTTTAGCTGTTCTAAAATAATCTCACTGCATGCATAAATTAAAATGTATGTCTATGCTGTGCTATATCTGTATCGCAACCAACTGCAGATAGATCTATTTCGCTATCATTATAGCTCGTCAGTGCAGTTTAGGTCTAGTGCAGACAGCACGGCATATAACTAGTTTTTCCTATATACCAAAGGCGTGGTCAGGCATGTCGATCCTTGCCCGCTTGCAAAAAGTTCCGTGGAGGCCTGCTGCAGGTGCATGCCAATTTGTCAGGCTACAGGTCACTTCGTTTAGGAAGTAGATCCCATAATGGCAGCTAGGTGGCTTTGTCATCATGTCAGTGTAATGCTGACAGATGGCATTACCATCTAAATTCTTACTTACATGCATAAATATTCCAACACATATAGGATGCCATACATCTTAATTATTCAGGAATTCATTGCCATATTTATTTTACTACTGTATGTGCACCGCTCAAAACCTGGCTTAATGAAATCAATAACGTCGCCATGTAGCTTAACGAAGCAGCATCAAAGCTACAAATAAACATTTTCATTAACAAAATAGTGTATTGAAATACTGCCGTGTTTGCTGTTGCTGCATATTCTGATTCTAAATACCAAAGAGAAGCTGAAATCTTCAAAATCAGTAAGTCTTAAACTTGGTTTAACTTAACCACAATAGGAACTTCAGAGAACACGATCGCTACTTCTCAAAATTGTTAACTAACTATGCTCCACGTCTTGCATTGCAAAATTATAAGGCAGAATAGAAAATTTATTGCAAAATATGGCAGACAGGGCGATCGACCTGTCGGCGATGCCTGTTGCCACATGACAATAGAATTCAGTCGCCCAAAAGCCGTAGCGTAGAAAAAAAGTATTTATATAGTACACGGTCGCTACAAAGTATGGAACCAGCAGGATATTTCAGGTTCTGTTCGACCGATTTTTCTAAAATTGTGCATGGGCCTATAGGTAATTAAAATGCATTTTCTGCAATTTTTTCAACTCCGTGTCAGCTCTCATTTCCGAGATATGGGCGCAAGTTGCATTTTTTAAATGGAAAGGGGGGCGGGTCAAAACACATCATTGAAAATGATATTTTTCCTGATTTCAAAAATGTATCACACTTGTACAATTTATTGCTTCCGAGTTAAGAAAAGTGTAAATACAATAACTGAGCCTGACAAAGAACGAAAAGAATGAAAATAATCTTCTTTATCCCTAAAATGGACAAAAAAGCCAGGTATTACCATTTATCCTTGATTGGTGATAATTTTTGTCTAATTTGATCAATTTATTGCGAATCGCTTACCCAAAAAGTAAAAAAGAAAAACATGATTCCGTGAAAAATGTATTTACTTTCTGGCAGTAATGCAGCCTTGAGTAAAAGTTTTCTAATGTTCTTTGTAGCATATTTAGAGGTAAGTTCTGAATTTCTGCCCTGATTCGTCCTTTTAAATCTTCTGCATTATGTGGCCGATTAGCATAAATACGATTTTTGAGATACCCCTACAGGAAAAAATCAAGCCAACGTGCTGACCATTCTATTGCTCCGCGCCTACTAATTCATCTGTCTAGAAATATCGCATTCAAATATCCACGAACGTTGAGTGTAAAATGGGACGGTGCACCATATCTGTTGAGAAGGACGCGCAGCATTTTCACGATTAGGGAACACGCGAATAAGTGTTTGCTCAACAGCTGTAAATACTTGACCGCATTCAAATTTCCATCGATGAAAAAAGGCCCAATAATGTGCTCACCGATAATACCACACCAGACATTCACTTTCTGAGGGTGTTGTGTGTGGACTTGTTCCATCCAATGTGGATTTGTATCCGACCAATATCTGCAGTTATGTCTAATCACATTACCATTGAAGCAAAAAGTCGCTCCACCAGAAAACAATCCAGTTTGAAATGTTTCTATCTTCATCTATCATGTTATAGCAGTTTCGCAAAATTTTGTCCTACGATCAAAATCATCTTTGCTTTGTTCTTGTAATAAGTGAACTTTGTATGGATGAAACTTCTGTTTTTCAGAATATTCTGAACAGATCTTCTGCTAATATGGTGAATGAAAGCACGCTGTTGTACGGAACACTTGGGTTTCTCTTGCACATCTAAAATGACATTCAAGCTACTTTTCTCACACGTTTTTGACGATTTTTAACACCGCCGGTTTCGTCAAAACGTTGCAATGTTTTAAGAACTGTTGATCTGGCAATTGCTTCACGATCTTCATGAATTGCATTGTAGAGTGCAACTACTTCCGAATAACTTCGCCTTCTATCTCCACAACCAATCATCATCAAAATTTAGATGCGATCATGTTCAGTTAACTGAGGCATTGCGATTGCAAATAACAAAGTGAATGAAATTATCACCAGTCACGAGGAAAATGGAGACACCTGGAGTTTTTGTTCTTACTTAGCGATAACGAATATAGTTTTTATCCCGAAGTTTTTTATCACGCTTTTCTCAACTCAGAAGCAATAAATTGTACAAGTGTAATACATTTTTTGAAATCAGGAAAAAATATCCTTTTCAATGATGTGTGCATTTTAATTGCCCATAGGCCCATGCACAATTTCAGAAAAATCGGTCGAACAGAATCTGAAATATCCTTCTGGTTCCATACTTTGTAGCGACCCTGTATATTCCCAAAGATGTCACGCTATTATGTTATAAAACAAAACAGTTTTAAATTTTACAGAAAATAAAAATCGATTGTACTACCATGAATTTCTTATACGAAAATATCAGATAGATTAAACGGTCTGGCAACTTCCCAGTTTTCGGACGCTAACCAGATTGACCAATCGGAATACCGAATCAGCAAGGATAAAATTTCGCTCAAAACCGAAACAATTTTCCGATTTAGTTGGCATCCTCAACACTCTTGTCTGATGCAGGTCGGTGTCAACTTGACAAATTACAGGCTACTTCTCTTAATTGATGGATTTGTACGATAATTCAAGCGTTAAGCAAAAATAACTGTCCATTCCAGTGCGATCGTCCAAAAAGAAACCAATTTTTATTTTACCCGGCCCTCTGAAAATTTCTCTCTGGTTCCAGTGAAAATTATATTCGTTCCTTGCTAATTGCTTTTTGTATCCTTTGCGTTTCTGTGGAAATTACAATTGATATATCAGTTGATTTTGACGATCTGACAGGTGGTTCCTGCTGTTCCATTGTGACTCAATAAACCAATCCATGAGGGCATATAAAGATTTTAAACAGTCATAAATTAAAAGTAATTGTCAGTTAGCGTTTCATTTGTTAAAAGTTGTCCTGTACAGATTAATACGTTCGCACATTCCTGTTTTTTGTTTCTATTATCCTACACTAGATGTCCAGAAAATACAATAATTCCTTGGCTTTTTGGATTAGGTTATGTATATCCACAATGATTCGTTATTCTATCTTTTAATGTAAAACCACCGTTTTCTCTGTTTTTATGGACATGGAAGACAGGGTGAAGCTTCCACAAAATACAAATGTTATCTATAAGCTTTTCCTTCTTCAGCCTTCACTATCCGCGTTATCCTTAAGTTTAACCCATAACCATTTGGATCATCGGCGTMCTCCGTCATATAACTATTGTAATTATCGACCAATGAAGAAAAATTAATTATAGTTGATTAATGATGGATGTTGTAATGTAACATACCCAGGTTCGTAGAGATTTCGATTGAAATGTGATCGTCCAGTACTTACCTACGTTGTGTTATTTTAATTAAACGTACCTTCGATGCACTGGTTACTCACGTAAATAGGGAGATTTGATGTAATCATAAATAATACGAAAACAATCTCAAAACAACTAATTTATTACTAAACAAGATCAAATTTGGAGAGTTAACAAATTGTAGCAATGCTGCTGAAAATTGTTATTTAACACAATGAATGAACTGCCAATTCTAGATCTGTGTTCGATATCACTTTCACTCTCAAGATTCAAAACTGAAGAGATTTTTGTTAGCATAGCCGACTATGGTCAGCAGGTACTGAGGTCCCATGCGGGAGGCAACTCAGCTATATAGTTGAATGGTTTGGTGCAAAAATCTTGGTTTTTCTTTTACCAGATGTTTGCCCAGCACGGGAGAAAATATTAGTTCATGCATCAAGGCTCTAACATCCTACTTTCAACCATCACGTATAACTATTGCTGCGTGGATACAGCTAATCAAAGAATGCGAGAACACAGTTAAGAAAATGACATAAATAGTAAAAAAAACGGACTACAACAGCAGCATAGCTTACAATGTTACCGTGGACTCCAATTACAGCATTTATCCTAATTAATTAATTAACATAACTGTTTCAGCTAAACAACTGAATTATTTAATGACAATGGTGCTTGTTTAAAACTAATTACATAATGTGATTGAAAAAGGAACACAGACAATAAAAATTAAAAATTAAAACAGTACTAACCTGTGAACAGTTGAAGGARCACACTGAAACTGAAGCGCATCTGTTTCTCGTCCACTTAAGAACCTACCCCCTCGAACGTCGCAAATATGCCCCATTCCCAAAACCGATACGAAATATAAACTGAACAATTTGAGAGGCAATATGAAATAAAATACAGAAATTTGAAGATGGCATACCTGGTTACTTCAGAACGCCCCTTTGAAAGGTTGACGAATGCCAATTAAACCAAATGAGACAAACTTTCAATATACCCCGAAGTTAACAGATGCTAGTTTCAAATTTCAGCGTATTACCACTACACCCCAAAATAATTTACAAATTATGTTCTTATTCTAGGAGAAACAAATCGACTAATAAATAATGTTTGTACAGAAACAAGTTCTGAACCTAAATAAATGATACTAATAACAGCAACTAAATTATATACAAAATAAAAGGACCCTGTACAGCTACTACATATAATATTAACAGATCGCTTCATTGCGATAATAAAACTTTAGATTGCTTATATTATAATTTCCCTTTCTTTCATTCGATACAGGATCATTTAACGTATAAACATTAGGGTAAGGGTTACCAGTAATTTTGTATGGACCTGAATATAGTGGACAAAATTTATATATAATTTTGTTTTCAGCGTCCGATGTGGGATTTTCTCGCAGTAGTACATAATCATTTGTCACAAATTTACATTTGGAGACTGCTGGAAAGTGTTTTTTCATGCGCTCTGCTACACGTTGTCGGACCTCCTCACGAATTGTGGACAATGTTTTATGAGGTCTTGGAGGTAATAATGGTGCTAACAAATTACTCAGTTTGTTGGGAGGATCTGTTCCATATAAAATTTCGTTTGGAGAGTAACCGGTGCTTAAATGGGGTGTACTATTGAATAAATCCTGAATGTTTTGGAGCTGGGAAACCCATCCACGATGTGATTTACTACAATAAGTACGGAATAGTCTGCTGAGTTCTTTCATAACACGTTCTGTAGGGTTTGAAGCTGGATGCCTAATTGATGTAAGCGTCGGGCGAATGTTGTTACGTCGCATAGTGTCTTGCCATAACCGGGATTGGAACTGAGTTCCGTGATCACTAAGGATTACTTTTATTTTAATAATCTTGTGGAAATCGTTAATAATCTTGGCGGCTGATATCTTAGCTTGAGCTCGTCTTAAGGGGTATAGCCTGATAAATTTTGAGAAAGCATCAATTACTACAAAAATGTAGGAGCTTTTCAAACGCCCCTCGGGTAACGGCCCATAATAATCTAAGGTCACTTCTCCTGTAAGATGCCTTGTCGAAAATTTGGATTTTTGACATATATCGTAAGAGCGTACGACTTTGTGAAGATGTTTCCTTAAATGAAGAACTTTAAAGCGTAATGGTCAGTCCTAATACTTTAAAAAGCATGACGCAAAATCAACATTCGAATTTTTTTTAAATCTCTTCAATCTGTAGTTGAAAGGGCTAAATAATCTAAAGTTATAATATATAAGGCACCTTCTTGTGAAGCGCCTTACAGACCTGACAAATCTATCTAATCGATCAAAAAAAAATACAGCATAGGATTGACGTTCTGGAGAACGAAAGATAGGTTTTTCCACAGTAATAGCGTGAAGGGATCCGACTACTTAAAGCTAATGTTACACATTTCCAACTATCGTCCAAATTTACATTATTTGATACAATTTCTGCTACGTTAGAGTTACCTCCTTCACATGGCGTGTATATTGAACCTGATAACCCTTGGATAAGGTTCCTCTCATTACTAGTGGATAGAGTAAGCTGGTGGTGCCAACGTGTCCATTGTATTTGAAGATGCAGGGTAGTTAGCTACCGAAGCTTGTTGTAGGTCGCCAACATGTTCCTCAAAAATTGCTCGTACATGGCCTGTTGATGTTAAATAAAAGTCCAGAGAATGGTTGATTGTTGCAGCAACAGCTCGCGAAGATCGATCATTTTCCTGTTTCCTATGTTTGTGGCCTCGCCTGGTTCGACAGTTTGATCTTGCGCCCCTGAATTTATGTTCTCCATGTTGTCCATTAAAAGAACCAGCTCGATAGTAACTGTGAACAGTTGAATGGACAGCAGTAACACATTCACACTAATAAATAAATAAATATTTCATTTTCTATTTACTGACAACTGCTTGATTTGATACCAAATATACTACTGTTTTCCCTTTTTAAAAACAAAATGACGTGCGGGGACAATTATAACAGATCGATAAGGTATAGTGCGCTCCTAATTAAAGACTCAAATAATAAGATGAACTGACAAACCTTGGACTATAACTTATGTTATGTTATAACACATTGATTACGTATTTCTTAACTTAATCATTAATATTTTTTCTCTCAAATATGTCATGCCTACACAGAATTTTGTAATTTTCAACAGCGGCTGACTAAACAAAACAACGATAGAAATGGTTCACTCAAATTTAAAACAACATGTTTCGGTCGTAACATCTGGGAACGTTACGCATACCAAAAACTGACCTGCTTGCTTAATCACCCTCACACCCTAAAAGACGCAGAGCTAAACACTTGAAAAGGGACGATTTATCGTTAAGTGTGGGTTGACTTTGTATATGAAACTACGCAGTAGGTATATTTTAACAAGTATTCTAACTTAAAAGAATGTGACCTGGTTGTCTGTTTTGGTTGCCAAATCCACGCGGTGTTGTCAAATGGACAAACTTTTTTTTTAATGCAAGCTTCAAGAATGGACCACACATATTCAATTAGATTATTACCAGAAAAAAATAAATTAAACCAATTTAGCACATAGTAAACGATCTGTTATTCCCCCACATACAATACACCCGTCATATCTATACAAAAAATCAAATCTCCACAACGCTTTTACCAAAAGTGCATCCTGGTCACGGCACCAAAATTATCTCTGTAATGTAACATACCCAGGTTCGTAGAGATTTCGATTGAAATGTGATCGTCCAGTACTTACCTACGTTGTGTTATTTTAATTAAACGTACCTTCGATGCACTGGTTACTCACGTAAATAGGGAGATTTGATGTAATCATAAATAATACGAAAACAATCTCAAAACAACTAATTTATTACTAAACAAGATCAAATTTGGAGAGTTAACAAATTGTAGCAATGCTGCTGAAAATTGTTATTTAACACAATGAATGAACTGCCAATTCTAGATCTGTGTTCGATATCACTTTCACTCTCAAGATTCAAAACTGAAGAGATTTTTGTTAGCATAGCCGACTATGGTCAGCAGGTACTGAGGTCCCATGCGGGAGGCAACTCAGCTATATAGTTGAATGGTTTGGTGCAAAAATCTTGGTTTTTCTTTTACCAGATGTTTGCCCAGCACGGGAGAAAATATTAGTTCATGCATCAAGGCTCTAACATCCTACTTTCAACCATCACGTATAACTATTGCTGCGTGGATACAGCTAATCAAAGAATGCGAGAACACAGTTAAGAAAATGACATAAATAGTAAAAAAAACGGACTACAACAGCAGCATAGCTTACAATGTTACCGTGGACTCCAAATACAGCATTTATCCTAATTAATTAATTAACATAACTGTTTCAGCTAAACAACTGAATTATTTAATGACAATGGTGCTTGTTTAAAACTAATTACATAATGTGATTGAAAAAGGAACACAGACAATAAAAATTAAAATTAAAACAGTACTAACCTGTGAACAGTTGAAGGAACACACTGAAACTGAAGCGCATCTGTTTCTCGTCCACTTAAGAACCTACCCCCTCGAACGTCGCAAATATGCCCCATTCCCAAAACCGATACGAAATATAAACTGAACAATTTGAGAGGCAATATGAATAAAATACAGAAATTTGAAGATGGCATACCTGGTTACTTCAATGTATTTATAAAATACTTGTGTAGGTATCAATAACTACACTAGTTTTTTGTAGTGTATTATTAAACTCGAAACAAAGAGGAATGATCAATCAAATGACGTGATGATTATGAAGTGGTGTATTTTTTACATCCAAGTTTAGGTACATACATGTTGCCAACAGAAAGTTAAATCTGTGTTCTTTCTAAGGTTTGTTCGAATAAGCAAGAGAATTGCTCTATTTCCACGCTGCTGAGCGGTGATTTTTACGAGCACATTAGGCGAAAATGAAATTTTAAATTGAAAGGTAAGCATTTCTCGCATACTTAACGATTTTAGAGGATAATAAGGACCATTATTCATATTTTAGACACCTGCTTCTTTACATGGTGCCCACTTTATTGTACATGAAGAGCGATCTGTTAAAGAGACCGCATTAGAGACCTCATTACGCTTTGAACTGTATCACCGCTCGAAAACCAATTGTGAATATTGCAAATAGAATTTATCTGCGGTGCATCATTTCGAAGCTGCTCTATGATTTTGATGTATTAGTTGTGGATTTGTTCATTTTACGAAAGCCGCAATGCAGCTTTGAATTTATTACATGCAGTTTAACTTTTGAACATTCATTAGTTTTTATTATCGTTCAGTGATACGTGAAGTTTAAAAGCCTGTCAATGCTTCGAGTTTTAATGATGAATGGTATTTTATTGTCGTGTTATTGTATACTGAATGAATGGACTGACAGCATAGCAAGTACTCCGTGCAATTTTTTTGTCTCTGAATACCACGTGATTATGGTATGTGGAGACATTAAGTTCAAAGTATTTCAGTGTGTTCCGACATTGGAAGGCGGAGTTATTTTTATCGTTATCCACGACATAGGCGTCAAAAAATCATAGTTCTTTATGTTCATGACATAAGTTACAATTTTGAACCACATGGCAGTACAGTAAAACGATCTATATGCAAATCAGGTTGAGATTTGTGGTTAATAAAGTTGCGTCATCTCTAAATACTATAAATAAGTATATGTTTTTCCTGTGCAGTTTTAAGATCATTGTGGAACTTTACTCATATTTTTCATCTGTGATCTTTTATTATTACTTGAAAACAAGCTAGTTTTTACTACATCAATCGAATTACTTGCATGTGTACATTGTTAAAAATAAGCGGTTTTTCTTAGAGTAGTATACCTATGTATTCCTTTTTTGTTGTCTATTTTCTGTTGGATGCTCTTTTTCATGTTCTTGCCATTAATAACTTCTTCACAACCTGAAATTCCATGTCCACTTATTTCATTATATACGAATGTGCAGTTTCGTCGATCTTAAAATTTGCTGTATTCGGAGAGGTATATTAGTTGCTGGATGCCAACTTTTGTCTTCTTCAATTTGTGTTATTGCCATGTATGCTTTATTTATACTTCTTCTTAATGAAAAACAAGAAAAACTTGTCGCCGCCTTATTCTGAGCTACAATTTGGAAATACGCAACCTTGTCCTAAATAGCAAACCTTATTAAGTTTTTTACTAAACAAATCCGCATGCACTAATCAAGTTAAGTACGTAAATGCTAAGAAACTTTACCTTGTCACAAAGCTGTATAACAGAACCATACAAGTTCAAATCATGAGGAACAATTAAATTAGATTGTTTGGTCTTCCCTTTATTTATTATGACTCTTTTATTTGCAAACCAGTGCACATCATTCTTAGAAATAGTACTACTATCACTTGTGCTACTGTATAAAGTAGATGCCTCAACTAGCACATTGGTATCGTTTGCATAGTTTACCATTGGATAATTATATATTTGGCTAAGGTCGTTTATGTAGATGATAAACAAAAGAGGTCAGTTACACTTCCCTGGAGAATTCCATTTGTAACAGAATACATCTTTGAAAAATGTGTTCGGAAATGCTTGACAACCGCAACCTTCTAACATCAACTCGTCAGGTATGATTTAATCTATATTAAATTATTACTTCTTACACCGTACCGATCTAGCCTTAGCAAAGTATTTCATAACAGACAAATCCATAAAAATGCCTAAGCTGAGCTCTTCATCTTCAAAACCTTTGTAAATTTTGTGTCAAAAGTCATACGCTGCAGTTCCACACGATCATTCTTTCAAAAAGCCATGCTGGGACCTGCTAATCAAATTCCTTAATGAAGATAGAAGGCTAATTGATCTATTTCATAAAGGGGCATTATTAAAGCTGCTTTTAGGCAATCAGGAAATATACCAAATTTCAGGAAACTAGATGCAACAGAACACAGTAGCCTACCAATTTCAATTATACACACCTATGTAATACCTGTTGGGACTGCATCAAGTCTAGAGGTCATTTTGTTTTGAAGGTCTGTAATTATACCATCAATCTCAAGCACTTTCATCAATTGTCTCTCGTTAATTACAACATCACAGATTTTCTTATCACATTTTGATTTCAAATTCGGCACTACTTTGATTAAACAATCTTATAATTTATTTGCTACATTTCCAGGATGTATCAGACTTTTTGTTTTAAGTTCGTTTATAAAATTGCAGTATTTTTGTTTTCTTAATTAGTTAATAACTCGTTAAATAGTTGTTTTGTTTCATTATATTTATTTAATATAGAGTTTATCTAGTTTAGTTTTACAGTTTTTTTATTTACTGAGGATAGTAGAAACCTTCACTTTAGTTTAGGAACACATTAATTCAAAACAGGCATGAATATATTTTTATAAACATAGCCAATTGCTCATTGATATAACTGTCTACACAGTTACCTTTAACCAACTGACTCGACTCACTTTTTTAAGAAAAATTTTTTCGTTTATTGCACTAAAAGAAGTAAAGTCATTGCTTGTTATCGTTAGAAATGGAAATGGTTAGAAATATTGAAGTTTAATACCTTTGTGCTGCCTTTGATAGTTAGGCTCAAAAATCTTCGTTAAAAGGGTTTCAACATTAGAGCTTCAGATTCCTGATTTATCAGGCGGTGGTCCGTTGGGAAAACTGTAACTTGTCATTTCAACATCAAGTACCTACTTTTCGATGTTAAGGATGTGGTAATAATAATCTAAAATATCTAAGGTTGTGAGTGGATCAGTTACCTACCTTAAAAGATCCTCGAAAAAACCTAAATCTTTTCATTACCACATCGTTGGGCCACTGGAAAGCGTCATACAGTGTTTACAATAGCAAATCGTCGTAAGCTATTATAGATATAGATATGTTAAAAGAGCTACTGGGCCTCTTGCTTTCTGATGACACATTAAAATCTGATCCACTGTACATGAAGCTTTGCAACAACAACAAGGAATGCCGAATGCGCTCGGACGGTAATTTAATAATAATAATCTTTATTGTTAAGAACAAAGGATAAGCGGATAGTTACAACTATGTTCCTCCGCCGCCCTGCAATATAAAACTAAATAATAATAATTATACTAGTCTACCACTAATACTATTGCTAACAGTAATAAAGCCGCAACGTAAATAAAAACTAAATTGTCGATGACTTTGAGTTACAAGTTACTGTTCTTGTACCAATTGTAGCATAATACCCTAAATCTATGAGGTGGTTCTTCCACGAAATCGATGCATTTATTTAATAATTTGTACRCTACGTACGCAAAACAGCCTTCATATTTACAAGTATGATACCGTGGCACGTGGAACATATTTATATTACGAACATTAACATTGTGTTGCTGGTATCTTCGTGATAAAAGACTGTAGAGGTAATTAGGCTTTTCTGAATATATAACATTATGAGCCAATACAGACATTAAAAACATATTCGGGACTCAACTTTTAACTGTTCCAAATGACGTATGTAAGGTGTAACATGTTCACCAAATGAAATTCGACAAACAAACTCCACACAGGCATTCTGCACTCGCTGATTTTTATCATTTTGAGTTAAAAAGAAGTAATACACTCCACAGCAATAGTCATTGTGAGGATATACTAATGTTTTTATAAGTTTTAACTTAGTGGCTACATCAAGAAAGCACAGGTAACTATATAATAAAATATGTGGTCAACATGTGAACTAAATGATAATGAGTTTTCCACTATCACACCAGGATTTTTTGCTTTATCTGTCCATTCAATTCGGCAATCATACATAGACAAACAAACATTTTGCACAACATAAGTTCTCTTTGTTACGGAACCCAAACATAATGCTTTTGTTTTAGACACATTCAAACGCAAGCCATGATTTACTGAATAGTTGAATACTTTATTAAGTCCATCATTAACACACAGAGAGAGCAATTTGTTTGGAAGAAAAAAAATATATTTACGGCAAACAAATTATTTCTTTGTTTCAAATCCTCAAAATTCTTAAAGCGGCTAAAATAACATTTATTTAACATAATATATACAAAGCTTTAAATCAACTTTTGAAACTATTGAATCAAGAATAGTCATTTCCTTTGTAGCACAAAGTATTTGTTTCACTAAACCATGAAGATGTTTGGAATAAACATATGATTAGATTTGACTGAAACAAATATTTGGTTGGAATCGGAGAAGAGGTAAGTGATTCTCTGCATACCAAATAAATATTTCTTTACAGTATAGATATCACTGATTTAGTCCAACGAAACAGCTATTTCCTGGAATCAAACAATTGTTTGATTGAAAGAATTCATATACTCAATTCATTATCTCTGTTATTGCAGCAAACTGCATGTAAATTTTAATGGAATATATATTTTTTTAATTAGATTGTATTAATATTGCATTCAAACAAGCCCTTTAAACATATGTATATATAAATTGTTTTTATGTTAAAGAAATAAATTTTGATTAACCCACTTCGATATGTCTATATATATTTTATGCAAGTGTATTCCTGCGGGTTCCTGTTTTTTATAGAGCGTATAAAAGTTGTTTCTTGTAAATAAAAATGCAATAAGTCACTCAATTAATTTCCGCAAAACTGTAATTGGTTTAGTAAGAATTTAAATCAGCCTAACCTAGACAAGTCCATTGACACGGTAAATTTTGCTACTTATATGTACGAATATAATGCAGACGGAAAGTATGATATTTATTTTAATTTAAATAACAATCACAAATCTACTGGTTTCTATAGCGTGATAAATGTGTTCCATTTTAGTATTACAAATATACTGAATGAATAACGCATTACTTGTAATAGTAGTTTGGTACAAATAGGGCACTTCATTGAGCAGACTTTACTAACATGTACCTACTTCAAGATGTAGAGAAACAACGCCGTAATATCCTTACGAATCATTTTGTAACAGAGCTTACTTGTTTGAATGCCTTATTTTTCACATCGTATTAAGCAAATACTTTATTTAGGCTTCATTTATTAGGCGATTTACCTAGATACAKTCTGTCCAGKGTCCGACCGTTGCTAAAGAAGCGAAACCCCCAACTTCCACTTTGCTAGTGGCACGCGCAAATTCAAACAATTATTTCTTTGTATCAAAAAACAGATCATTTATTTTGTTTAAATACATGTTGTTTGCTGTAACAACAGGTGTGTTTGAGTTGAGTTGAGAAACACTGATTTAACGAAAGATATTTATTAGAAACAAGCATCTACGTTTGTTGGTATAATTCTTCAAAGCACTTAATTTAAATATTTGAAATTTTAACTCATTGGAATAAATTGTTCGATCGTGAAACATAATATTTTATTCGCTCAAATAGTTATTAGGTTACTTGAACTCGCAAGTTCTGTTTGATCTCAAATAAATGGTAATATAGTTACCAACAAACTGAAATTCTTCTTACAAATAAAATTTGTTTGTTTTAAGATAAATTTGTTGGGCCTAAAGAAATGTAAGTCAAACAAATTGCTTTTATAAATCCAAACAAATCTGTGCAGTTTCGAATTACTGAATGTCCCTCGTACAGTTTCTGCGAGGTTCAGTCGATGTGTGTTGCGTTTTCCACTTTTTTCTGTATGTTCGCTGAATATGTGAAATGGAAATACCCATATTTTCGCAGCGTATATCGAAAACCAATACTGATGCTCGAACCAATTAATACCTGGCGTAATTGCTTCCCGTGCGTAACATAAACATCGCTCTTCTTGAGCGGCCCAGAACAAGTCCGCGTTGCTTCCCTGTCGTTCCGATAAGGGGAATCTAATCTGCATTACCGAAATGTCGCTTCGAGCAGTCAGTCTTCATCTAATTCCCGTTTCCTGGCTCCTTCTGGATTAAGTAATACGCGATCTTCCCGTGTGGGTGGACGAACTTTTTGAACGTCGTACGGAATCGGTACGTATCGCCGCCCGTTCGCCGTACTATACCGTTCACGGTTCCTGCTGGCTGCCAGTATTCCTGCGGTGGTCGTGGTGTGGCTGTGTTAGGTGCCGTTGCGGAACGCGTTCTGGAACACGATGATTCGACGCTGATCCCGTATTGGCCATGGCAGATGTAGAAGAAGACTCACCATCGTAAAGAAATGGATTCCTGGTGGATCGCCCTCGCCGTTTCGTTGCTTGTCCTTGCCACCGCCGCTGCTGACAATTTGGGTAAAACGCTCTTGCACAGTTTGAAAGATTTCAAGTCATCGAATCCTGGCCTAAATGTGGATGAATTGGCAGGCGACGGTTTGATGATGGATCGCCCTTTAGGGACGGCGCGCTCGGACGAAATTGCATCCAGGCGTGCCCGGGTTGTTTTTCCTAAATATGCATTAACGGCTTGCACAAAAATTGTCGGGGTGATTTATTATGCACTTCGCGATGTAATTTTGAGGAGCGATTTCGAAGGAGGAGTTATTATCAAACCTCTTATCCCTGTGTAATTAAATATGGATATGCTTACCTTACCTGAAGTTCATTGCCTACATTTTGGTTAATGGAATTTTCTATGCGCGGTATTAAACCGGCAGAGCGGGCTTACTTAAGATGTGCTATTTGACGTAACTCATGTATCGCGCTTAATTCCCTTATTTGTATCATTTTCGCCATCATGCTGTTTGATGTTGGCATTACTTGGTAATTACACCCGGTCCCCTGTATGGCCCAAGATATTAAGCTAATTAAATGATATGGCTGTGTACATTTCAAAGATAGTAACATTTGTTTTAATGGCTTTTAATCCTATTTAAAAATGGCTCGTCCTGCGGCGGTAATATATTTTTGAGGCGTGACGGCATTTAGCACTTGTACATTTTCGTATATTACGCGTGCATTTGTTACGTGACCCATTTTAACGCGAGTTTTACTACACTCCCCCCACGCCTTTTATATTCATCGCGTGTACCAACCAACCACCTTGATGTATAGCGGGAATCCGTGCGTGCATCTGTCCAGATACAGGAGTGCTCCCCCACACGTCAATGCGACGTTTTTACCTTTCCTACACTTGCTATTCATCGCCTTCCATTTCTTCAATTCGGCAGCCATAAAGCCCCGAGTGAAATGTCGGGGTTCTTTCACCTTTTGCCGATCAGCAGTCATTTGCCACCCGGCATTCGGCATATTAATGTTGCACAGATGGCCGATATCTTTGGCTAAAAGGCAAAAATTTGCGACACACTCCACATTTTCTTTTCTACATTTGTACTGAATTTGTCTTGCGCAAGTGAGCTCTGCAATTTTGAATCTTGAGGCAAACTCAGCACCACCAGTTAGGGGTCAGTTTGTGTCAAATTGTGCCGCGCTCATCCCCCAGTTTCTGTTAAAGCAGTTTGAATATTGAAGTTGATTTTGCACCAGCGCTCAGTTTGTGTTAATTTGTGCTGTGGCTTAACGGGGTTATATCGAATTTTAAACCGGCTGGTCTAAGTTTGTACTGTTTTGAAGATTACCTTTCATCATCACTTACTGTTTAATTTGTGCTAGCATCTTCTATCAGTGTAACAGTGCTAGGTATATTGAGCTATAAGGTAATTACCATGTGCAACCAGCAGTTATATGTTCACATTTCCCAGTCATTTTGATATTTAAGTATAATAATTTATATTACCTAGTTAACTTAGACTGTAACATCTAAAACAATAAGCACTATACCCGTACAACGAAGCAGGATTAGGATGATTTAAATCAGGATGAAGATTAATTGAAAACCAATGATAATTTTGAGAAAATTTATTGCATCACAAATAGGTACAGAACTTATTAAATCATTTTTAATTTCAAAAACAAGAAACGAACTTAATAAAATTCCTAAAACCACTCTAAAAACGAAAAGTGAATGTTAAAACTGCTATTAACACATTTAATTCTTGTTCTCATTATAATACACGACAAAAACACTGAGTTGGCTTCTTTAGTCTACCCCTCGGTCAACCCATTATATTTCTTAATTCAGAATGTACAAGTATAAAGGTACAAAATTAATCGTTCCACTGAAGCTGTAGTAGCAATTACGTAAAGGAATTGCTTTAACACGTATATCTATATTTTCCTCGCTCATTATTAATTTGTGACATCCACCACTCCATTCTTCTACTGTTATTCGTAATTTCTTCGGAGAACCGGAGAACTAACATTAAATTTTACTAGCAATGGCTGTAATCCGGTAGTACTATACATTGCAGTTTCTAAACCCAATTTTTTTTATCAGTTATGTACCTGTCTTCATATAAACCATATAGTGATAAAGTGTCAGTGCTGGTTAATATTAGAGCTGAAATTTTTGAGGTGTAGAAGTGATAGTTGTACAACTCCATCTTCGTTGAGATATTTTTCAATTGTTCTACGGCTTTTGAAAGGGTACTGTACTGTACTAAGCAATCGATGTTGGCTTTAAAATCGGCTTCCTGCGCTTGAGGTCAATGTTTGAAACTCTTTAGAAAATTGTATTATGAATGCGGTGTAACCAGGCTTCAGTAATTGGAAAACTTTTTGGACTTGCACATTTTTTGTCAGAAGCTAGAGTTTGTAGCGAAGATTGCTTCCACCATTTGCTTGTTATCTTGTTTATCGCCAGTTATTGATGTCCTAACTAAGAAACATCGACTCTAATTTTGAAACTATTGATATTTCGGTGAAGACTTTGCATACCTTGATAACGTACAGGCAAAACTTATAAGGATGTTGGTTGTCCTTCGGTTTCTAACGGAAATATTTGAAAAAAAATAAACATAACACACGGATACACCGATGTAGTGAAGACCCAAATAATGTAAAATAGCTTGGTGTTTGAAAGAAATTAGAAATTCCACAAGTCAAAAAGTGAAATCTTATTTTAGGGTCATGTGGTCGTCTGACGGAATTAATTTGTGGTGTGGGCGTAAAATATATTTGTTATTCCAGAAAACTAGAAAATTTACCTCACAATTATTTTATAACTTACTTTTACTTTCACTACTTGCTAATACATGTTTATTTTATTCTTCACTTTGGTAGTGTACCTGTAAATTCATCGTTTAATGTACATACTTACTGTATAGATAATGTGTAATTACTATTAGACTGTGTACTGTATTAGCAAGTTTTTGCTAAATAAATGCATACTTACTTACTTTAAACAATTCCGTGCATTTCTGCAGAAATGACAGAATCTTATCTTCCAAACATAGTTTCTGAAATGCTATGAATAAGGTTATTTTTAATACTAAAGCGTCTGTATTGATTCGCACACCAATTAGCAAATCTGCACAAGTGAACATCACATAAATGTCCAGGCGTGTGTACCACAAATTCATTATTTTACAGTAATTTTTCATTACGATTTTTTTTGTCAAAACAATTTTTTGTGCTCATTCAAGTGGGGGGCGATCTGTGCTTAATGAAACAGGTTAGGCCAATTCCAGGTACATTTAATGTTTCGTTGCAATAAAAGTCATTGGTTAACACGTTGGAATATGTTTTTAAAGTAAACATGCCGACAAATCAATTTTTATTTGTATCAACTGGACGTAACAGTGTACACATATCAAACCTGTTGGTTTTAAATAAGCGCCAATGAGTTTGTGATTGCTGTAGGATTGTTACTTTCGTAGGCTATATAACATTTTTTTTGAAAGTATTCGGAAAATAAAGTCTGTAACTTTACCGGACATAACGGTATAGTAGTGCAACCAACTCATGGGAAAAGTTGATGCTAGATAAAAAGGGAATCTGTTTTATGTCAATATTAGTATACGGTTCTGTCGAAAGAAATGAAATCATCTGAAGCTTTAGGGAAGTGTTTTACCCAAAAGGCATTCCTCTGGAAACTGTAATTGGTGTTGCCAGTGACGAAAGCGAGATGTTGATTGGTAAACACAATTCTGTACTTTCAAAAGTAACTTGACCATATCTACCCGTGTGAGCTATTGTATAATATTTTATAAAAAAGAAATAACACGCCTTGTACAACTTCAATGTGTCTGCTATTCATTAGCTTTAATTTCTAGTCTTGCTTGTCTGGAACTTCCTAAAATCCCAGAAGATTTAATTTCAATGATTGGAATACCTTTGAAGGTCACAACGATGCAATTCTGAAATAATTTTAAGAGTATTTTCACCAACAAAAAAAACGAAAATTTATATAGCTTAGCATGCAGCATTACCTAGAACGTGTATTACAAAACGGGATAAGTCTCCTGAACTATTTTCAGTTAGCTGTGATAGAAAACCTTTAAAATCGTGTGAGAGATAAGTATCTGATTAAAATTCAATCGCCTCTTAATTTTTAAACAACTTTAAGGTCATGTTCAATAGTAGAAATGTATTAATTGACACCTGCATGAAAGCTCGGAACTGTTGTTGCGACAGTTTTTTCAAAACTTTATTTCCTATTATTATTATGATATTATATTATTTTATTTATATAAACCTTTAAATAGTATATTATATCAGTAGGACCTAAATCTCAAGACCACATGGAAAAAGAGATTATTCCAGCAAATTTAAGAGACTCATTGGTATCACAATGAATAAAGTTTTATGTAAAAGCAGAAAACTAAATTTCAGATAGATTTCTAGTTGGCAGCAACTAGTTTTAGGAAGTACAAATTTTATGTCCTAAATCTGCATTATACAAAAACCAACTTAAAAAATCAATACAGAAATTGGGAAAGCTGGGTAACGTTTTTTCAAATGCATCATATATTTTTTAAATATAAATATCGTTCGCAAATTTTTTAATGAGTTTGCCTCATTCCAGTGCTAACGCTGAACGCAGCTTTCTGTAGTAACACTGTGAAATAAAAAAGAAGAACTGCTTAAATAGCAGTACCTTAAATGCAATAACTGTTTTATCGCATTGCACATAGAGATTGGTGAGACATGCTTCTCGTTTATTATCGAAAGGGAATATCAATTGCGTAACTATAGCATGTATTTATTGAAAGTGCGATCAAAAAATTAATAAAAGACTTTTATGTTTGACTTTATTTATACACATTGTGTTCGTTCATGTTGATCCAGATAGCACTGTAGGTTTTAATTTTATTTATATTTATATTGCAATGGAGGTATTTAGTTATTTTGCATGTCAGTTTTTACCGATGTGTATTACTTGTAATCGTGTGGTATCATCCATTTATTTTTCTTATGATCTTATGCAGAACGTTTTTTAAGTTTATATCTACTTTAAAATGAATTAATATGTTATGTCATATTTTTACTTGTTGCTCGTTACACAGGTTTAAGTTGTATATGTATAGGTTTTTTATTATTTACCTCTAACAAATTCATTATGGGAAAAATTTCTCTAGAAGGGGTAAATTTAAGAGGGGTGTGAGAATTTCTTTATATAGAATTTTTTAGCAGGGGATTTAGTGTTCTGGTAACATGACTACATAAAGTGCATCACGCTTGCGAGGTAAACTGCTAGCGAGTCTTATTTTGGAAGTAATAATAGGGCGATGCAATAATGTGAGTAAGGAGGCACCAACATTTAAACCAATTAAACATTTTGAGCTTATATTACATTTTCAGACTTCGCTCATGGTTAAAAAATTTTGAATTCACATTAAAATTACCCATATTTAAAGGCGGATATTTGTCATTGACTAATTAAAATTAAATATAAATAGAACTGCTTATTTCCAATTTTGCAATTGAGGCCCGGACCGTTATGCATTAGTACTAGAACTTTCTCCTTTCTATTGATCTAATATTATTAATAGTGTTTTAGCTCATCCTTTACCAAGTAAAAACGCTGTATATTCAAGCATGAGAAGAACAACACAATAATTACGCAGGCTGAAGTCGTAAAGCGTGTTGTACATTCTTCAAAAAAATGTTTCCGAATAAAACAAAGCGAAACGATCATTTTGTCGTCTCCATCGCGCTGATTTTGCCTCGGATGTCCATCGCGTGGCCGTTTCAAAAACTGCCGAGCTGCTCAATTATAAAAGCATGCAAAAGACGGGTAGCCCGATAAAAACTGCCGCGCCCCCCGCTCGAGGTGATCTCCGGGTTTTAAATTTTAAATGAACCGTCTACGCTAAACACATAACCGTTCTCCTCGACGTTCATTGGCAAGGTTTAATTCAACCTTTTAATTCTTCACTTAGGGAGCGAGATGGAGTCTCAGTGCCAGGTCTTTGGCGCCATTTACCATGATTTATTTTTAATTCTATTTATAAAGCAGGGGACGAAATGAACCCCTCCGGAACACCTGTAATCCGGATGACGGGATTGCTTATGTAAACAAATCCACGTCAGCCCTCTGACCCTTTCCGGACAATTCGAAAACATCTCGCACCGTCTTACGTCACGGGCGCGCGATATCTCCGGCTTTTGAATTCCGGATTGGCGTAACAAATTTACTGTTAAGTGTCGGCGATATACGCGAGCATTATGGTGGATTGAGTTGATTTCCTGGCAGCCCTCGGCGCTTTCCTAAAACAAGAACATAACACGGTGACAGCGGGCGCTGCGATAAAAGGGCTGCGCCTTTCCGGCAAAAGAAATGAAAAAGTAAGTAATTTAGTATGGGGACACGTGTCATGATATATGCACTTTCGCGTTATATACGGCCCCCAGAGGAATAAAACTAGTTCATTTATACACCTTACCTGTGCGTGGCGCTCCTTATCCTCAATGGGCAGTGGCGTGCCTGGAGGGGGCGACCATCGCCTCACTTAAGTGAAGAAGTTCGCAACCAAATACTAGCATGTATATAAGGAGCGGACTACATGAATTTTGTTAATAAAAAATATGTGATTACGCGTAATTTTTTTACAGGTGTTATACGCAAATTAAAAAAACTGGCGATATTTTTCTTACGACTTTAAAATATAAGTGTTTAGTTATATAATCGCTTTTAATGTAATTATCAAACTTCAACAATTTTTTACACTTTCTTGATATAGTCATAATTCCTATATTACCCGTCAGTATACTTTTTTTTTGTTAAGTTCTTACCAAACCCGTAGTGCTCCGTAAATTATGTTTGTTCTGTACATTCAAAATCACCACGCAATAAAAATTTAGCTTTGATGGGTCACCTGCCATTATAGTAGTGATGTATTTAAATTTTTGCGTTCCTCTCATTTTAGGCAAACATGAACAACAATTTCGGATCAATTCCATTATCCCTGGAGATCCGAAAAGTTTATGAATAAAACACGAAGACTAAAATTAGTCACATATACTACGTGACTGCAATAGTGATGTCTCTGCTCAAACCCATAATACTTCATAACATTTTAAGAAAAATGTCAGATTTCGTTATTTTATTTTCACGACGGTTTGTAATTTAAAAGGGACAGAATTTGTACGGGAAAATGTACGTACGTCTATGAAGTATTGAAAACATCCAGACTCCTGGCTATTTACCAGTCATTAAAAAACATTTCTTGCGGCACTATTTATAGGTGCTATCAAGTTGAGATAGGTCAGTGTACTAGATTATTGTTTATTTATATCCGATAAACAGCCAAATGCGGTCAGTGACGGCGAATGGGGTCCGGATTTTGGAGGTTTTACTTTTTAAAGAAAATGAGTTATATATACTACCGATATATTATTTTCATATATTGTTGGGATGCTGCAGTTTAATTTAAGACATCACTTTCAAAATCACGTTGTATACATTTTAAATATGTTGTATATTTTGCCTTTGTTTCTATTCGACGGCGAATGTTTTCAGCGTTCATAAAATAAAACTATAAGGTTTAAAAAAACGCTGTCATATATCAAACTGACGTTTCAATTATTTCTATAATCTTTGTTAAAACCTCTGCAAAGTGTCTGGCACTAAGTTCATACATATCTTTAAAAGTAAATAATCAAATGACCCATGAAGAGAGAAGTCACAGAAACAGCGTGCAACCCGATAAATACTAGCGTATCTACTATTCTATATATTATATATCTACTATATAAGAATTACTTAATAAAAGAAAACTTTTTTTGTTCGGTCAGACCTATATAACATTTGCCCCAAGAACAGGTAATTTTGTAAACACTTTCTAGATGAACTTTATCTTTACTACAACGCAATAGTTTATCTAAATTATTGATTATATTTACTATCAACAACCAAAGTGTCATGTTTTCTAAGCATGCTCTTCAATTTTTTCTAGAGGCCCTGCACGCAAGGCAGACATAATTTTAATTTACTTTGCTTCTTCTTGCTGTTATTGGCAATCATTTTAGCTTTATTTTATCCACTGCGGCGCGGAAAAATCCAGCTGTTGAAACAGAAGACCATACTCTAACGTATTTTAACCATGAGTGTATTTTCCCCTGCAACTTGTGTTGTAATAAGCCACATCTTCTTTGATTGCGCTTTTATTTACTAGTCTTGACCTTAATTAAGATTTCCAAAGTCTCGTGCATTCTTTGAAGAACTTTTGCATTTGTCTGTCCATGATATTCTTACTCCTCTCGATATGTTTATAGGTTTCGAATGAACTCCGTCAACAATAATATATGCTGACTGGTCCCAGTAGTTTACTCTTTGGTGATTGAGAATTTACCGAATGTGGTCAAGCATTTTTATTGAAAATTCGCCAATTTTCTTGTTACTGTAACCATTTCTTACTAGCGCTGGTTTAAGATGATAAATTTATGTCTGAAATTCGTAACAAATAACGTCCTTATAGGACTATTATTTTATGTGCGATTGGTGAAACGTATTGGTTTGTTGGTTTTCTATAGACTTTGTATTATATTTGAACATTGTTTTGTTTGTGAATTTGGATATCAAATAAAGATAAACCATCTCTTATTTTATATCAGGGTTTTGACTATCAAATGATTTAAAAACTTCCCCGATTACCGTGGGGCCGAATACCAACCTATGCTAACATTTTGGTTAGTCCTATCTTTTCAAAGTTTTCCATAAACAAATTGGGCACTATAAAGAGTTAAAGATGAATCCATTACACAAACTGATTTTTGTTCATGAAAATGGCCGTTTCATAAGAAATAGGTAGATTTTAAACAATGTTTAGATAATTGTGATGTCTCCACTAAGCTGAGGTTCATAATATGAGTCGTATTTCGTAAATAATTAAACCACGTCAAAACTAACTCGATTTAGTTTTTGAATTACATATAACTCTTGATAACACCAGTAACATCTGAAGAATATTTTTATAAAACTTTTCCTGAATATGGCTTCAAGTAATTAGAACAAAATTTAGCTGATTTGTAACAAGGACTGTCAGTTGTATTTACTATAAGTCGTAGGGAAACATTAGTTAGTTTTTATTATTTTCTGTTTAATTTTATTTTTTGCATTATGCTTAGAGTCAATTTATACTATCCACTACAAATTTCACATAAATATTAACCCCTACAATTTTCTACCGTGTAATTTCATTTATTGAAACGTTTATAGTAATTTTTTACATTTGGCAATGAAAACGATGCATTTCCAGCTATGGCTCCGCTTGTGTAGCAAAAGAATGTTTGATTATGGTAGGAAGTGGAAGATTAGACGTATGGCTTTATTAAGACACTGGATCCTCTTGAAGGATTAGGTTTTGCTTTACTGAAGTCTGACAATCAATTTCATAAGGGACATTCTCAAAGCACGCGTTTTTATTGCTTTTTCTGGTGTCCTTGTTCGTTTATGTAAATACAATAAGTTGCGAAGTAACGTAATTAGACATTTAACTTTTAAAATTATCTCTGCATTATTTTAACACAAGGTCACCCGAAAAAATCAGTCACGAAATCTCAGTGGATATTCGTTGTGTTGGTAGAAGAAATAAGAGTTCTTTTCCATTATTGCATTGGGTTAGCATCCAGTGATTCTTATAGGATTTTCAGCGCATCAAAAGAAATTCGTCATCAAAACACTAAGGCACATATTTTTTATTTAATAACTATGTTGCTAATAAGAAATGTGATATTGCCACTTTTTATCGCCGTAATGACATTACTACTCAATTTAAGCCCGTGCAGTTTTCATGCGCCCTAAKGTCAGGGAATCCTGTATTTGAACACAACAGGAATCACTCAATTAAGAAATTTCTACAACGCACTTCGAAAATCCTGTAATCGGCTTGTCAGCATTTTCATTCGAACGCTCGTTAGTAAACGCGACTCCGCCCCTGGTTTCGAGTTTTCAAAGCCTGCAAGATAGCAGCCAGAACAAACGGAATCCTACTGCAACTTGAACATATTACATGCGGATGTGCTCCTGGATAACTTCGCGGAATGCAAGCACTGAAACCCGGAGAAGAAAGGTGGGACTATAAATACGACCATGAATAGGGGTGCGTCCCTTGTACAGGTGTTTTGTGCTCATTTGCCCTGAGTTATTAGCACAAATGGTGTATTTCAAAAAAAGGCGTTGCAGGGTTGTAATTTTTGATGGGTAAATTCTGCCTGGGTCTGAAAGATAACAAACATAATGCAGATTAACTCCCCGGGGCTCAGCAAGCTTTCTTTCGGATTAAAATCAACATCAGTTACGTACTTCAAGATGCATGGGGACACGCCCCACGTTGGCTTCATTAAAAATAACCGAGTGGGGCCTTGTTAACATGCCAGGTTCCCCTGCGAGGATAGTTCGAACACACTACACGGCATTTAATTAACTTGCTAAATTAAAAAAGCGCGCATACGTGAGTTTACCTCGCGCTTCGTTTCTAAATCGGAAAAGTTCCAACGAGAGCAATCGACGTCAGAAACACGTAACGATCTACCTCCAATGGCATGGCAGCCGCGAATTTTGAAAACAGCACGGAAACGAACGCTTAAAGTCGTGAGCTCTAATTTGCGACGTAGCTGGCACTTAAGCAGTTAATTTGTTGCAATTAGCCTTCTGCACTCGCGAAATGAATTATATGACGTGTGACTTGTGTTAATTGTGAGCGGTGGAGTCGTGCTTCCGCGCCAGATCGAGGGGCTGCATCTTCCAGGAATCAAAAAGTGGCAATTTGTCATTTTCCCTGGCGTTGGGTGATACATATGCGGGT
Organism: Rhyzopertha dominica; assembly: GCA_025024175.1. Taxonomy (NCBI): domain Eukaryota; kingdom Metazoa; phylum Arthropoda; class Insecta; order Coleoptera; family Bostrichidae; genus Rhyzopertha; species Rhyzopertha dominica. The sequence goes on along the minus strand of QCXZ01000086.1, from coordinate 6,770,888 downwards.
CGAAACATAGAAACAGATTGTATCGTTTTCCGCCTATGGAATTGCGCCATATAGGCTTTTTCTGTGTGCAATATATTTCTTAAAATGACACGTTTGTTTAACTGAATCTAACCGGAGGGGAAATACCGCGCCAACTGCCAGCCGAATCGTAATACAGCTACTTTTATTTGATTGTTCATACAGGGTGTTCCGGCGAGGATTAACTCTTCCGTAGCGCGCGACCATGTTACACCACATCATCTAAATGTAGAGAAATAATAGATCTATTGTTTTAAATATGCAGGAGTAAATTTATTTCTTTATTTATTATATTATAGGTTGCAAAAAGTACGTGTACGATAGCATTCACAATTGAGTATGTAGTATTTCTTTTATATACTTATATCCAAGAGAAATGTTTTCAATTATTATTTTTGAGTAGATCTGAGCAATTAATTACATTTAAAACTAACAATTTATGTACAGAGTGTACATCACATCACAAAAGAAATGAAAATTGTGTTTAAAGCAGAGAAAATATGTATATTTGCGTATTGGGCATTCCATATAATGGAAGCGAGTTACTAAATACATAATATAAAAATATAAGCGTTGTATGGGCCATAAAGTCTCTAAGAGTTTCAGTTCCCAATGCCAACCATTCTATTAGAGGTGTTTAATATTAGTTCTATACAAAGACAATATAACTCACTACGTTAAAAGCTTGTAAAGCTCTTTCATTAATTTGGCAGCGAACAGCCAGCGCTCCACTAGTAGCTGCGTGTACTAACGTAGCGCACACATGCGCATTGACGTTGGCGGTCGATTTGAACTGTAGTTCTTAGGTTTTATAACAAACAAGTTCCACCTACTTCAAACGGGATTATTCTGAATAGTATTATTACTCCAAGAATTCTTGTCAATAGTAAGATTGCTTTCACAACCATCAAGTCTGAAGTAGCTGACACAGATACAAATGATTCAATAAAACAACACAGTATTAATAAGAAATACAATTTTTAGTGCACTTAAAAAAGCTTACAAAAACAAAACTTTTTCATCACCTTACTTATGAATAATTATACCAGTGAGATCACAATCACTTACTGAAAAGAAAAAACCTATACTTTAAGAGAATGGTAAATAAATATTTATTAACAGTCTTTAAAATAATAACAATTTTTGCAACGCAAACTCAGTTTGGAAAAAATATGGCAAAGAAAAGAAAAATTGTAAAATAAATAGTACATAAGTAACATAAGCTTTCAAAACAAACACTTGAACTATTTTTACATATAAAACAAACAATTCCCATCAAAGAAAGTTCTATCAACTGCTATAATATACACACAGAGTGTGACAAAATTAAGACATTCCGAGTTCACAAGCGCTATAGGAGAAACTCCGTAGAGAAGGTAAAAATTAATATAAATATATTCTGCCGACCCGGAGATTATTTCCTTGAATCCAAACTGAAGTCTGTTTATTGAGGTTACAGCCAGTAGAAAAAAAGTTTGATTGCTTTTATAATTTTGGTAAAATTACTTGCTGTAGTAAAGCCTTGCAGTTAACAGCCGCGGGCACAAAAACTATTAAATCATCGCGATCATTCTACCGCTTTGTTCCGTGACATTTCACATTTCATGCAAACTGGAAAGAACTTGACAATTCACTTTGGCGCTGAATGCGCATGTTCTGCGCACAGTACGCAGTTCGCGCACGATTTTTGTTGCCAGTGGACCCTATTTGAATGATCAGTCTTGAACGTAGTGAATTGTATTGTCTTTGGTTCTATATCACTAAACGACCCTCAAATTTTTCATTTCAATGACCTGTTTTATGTTTGTATTATTTATTTCGGAAGTGTGATAAATTTTATCGATTTTCTTGGCAAAAAAAGAGACAAATATTGAAAATTAGTTGACTGTCCGTACAGTATTTTTTAAGCCTGCTGTATTTTAAAACAGTCATCTAAAGTTTTCACCTCTCGATATATTTTTAAGTTGTCAGTATAGAGCAACACAAACAAGTTTTCTTACTGTTCATATATATAATGGAAAAATAAAGGCCCCAAGTGACTACCCTGAGGTACACCTGATCCCCTCAATATTCCTTACAATATTATAGGCATTCTATGAAACGATAATATGACGTCAACCCTTAAATTAACAATTTTGCCTACACGCGAGTTTTAGTAAAGTGACAATGAATTTGCAAAATATCGGGATGCGTGATTAACTATCTTATAATCTAACTTCTAAGACTTGCTAATTGACTTTAGTGACTAGAAATTACAGTTCTTCAGGTACATAAGAGGGTGGAACGTGGACTGAAGACTTAACTTTTCAAAAAAATACGTTACTTGGTGGAGTTTCTGAACTGAGACCAGATGGGTCAAAATTACTCCCACTTGCTATTATTCTCTACGCGCGACACAGGTCATATTCTCGTTAACAATTGTCTAATTATCAGTTCATTAATTCTAAATCAAAGCTCATCAAAACTTAACAATTATTATAATCAGACCTATCTAACTCGTGGATTACCAACTGAAAAATTTATGAAAGTACTCCGAAACGAACAAAATTAACAAAATTCATGCCTTTGCTGCAAAATAATGTTAAAATTTTATTTAACTATGCACTAAAACCAACCATTTTGCTACAATAGCAAATGTCACTTAAAAATCCAGGTCAAGAACTTCTGGCGTATATGGCGCTGTTCACTATCAATACAGMCTTTAGTGTTAATTATCAGTTTACTATACTTCTAATTTTTATGCCGCAGTACTTGAAGCTTATTTGGCGCTTGATTCTATATCTTGGGATGGTTAAATTGTTCCGCGTTCTTGTTCCATATCCATGGTGGGTAGAGTGACTTTCTAAGACATGACAAAATGTTGAGGTTGACTTGACATTGCCCAAAACATTAATTCAAGTGAAATTCATGCTCCGATGTTACAAGCAAAATAACAGCTCTCAGGAAAAGGTTTTTTTTTCGTTTCAACACAAAATTATGAACGAAACGGACAGTTTGTAGAACTACTTTGGACTAGTATAATGTTATTATTGTCGTTGATCATTTTCAACTATGTTTATTTAGGATTAGCCATTTTAATGCGGTGTCATGTTCGCCATGTATATGTGCAACGATCTGTTCTTCTCCCAGCGGAGATGGGATATTAACATTTGCGCGTGACGTCAACGCCCTGCGTTTGACAACCTATCAGCGGTTAATCTCGCTACAGTGTTTCGAAAAGGTATTTCCTTGTTTATCAGTGTGTAATACACTTCATTCTGTTGGGCTGATCCAGTCGAGAGGTTCGCCGGTCGTTCCCGAACATTTCTTATTGGTTTCCGGACCTGTAATTACGTAATCTCAAGCTAGAATGCTTCTAACTTCCCCGGACTTAATAGTTTTCGGCCTTTGTTCTTGTACTTTTTTTCGACCGGATGTCTGTATTTAATAATCCCCGCAGCGGCCGAGACAATAGGGCAACGTGGATGTTTGTCTAACAAATTATTTCCTTTCGTGTGCCTCGGTGTTAAGCGTTCTGATTAACGTGTGGTCGCGAAGAACTTCTTGCGCAATATCTGTTCGGATTCGTGTATGGCACAAATTATGATGTTGATGTATCGTGGATTTAATGAAACGAGTCGTGCCGTCCATCGTTCTCGATGTTAAGCATTTATATCACTCAGTTTAAATTAATAATCATGGGCACGGTTCGTTGTATACAGATATTTTATGAGGATGCGCCGGAGTTCAATAATTGTCGTATATTGATGATCGAGGGCCACTAGATTCAGCTAATGTACCTAAATCATTGTTGGCCGGTCTAGGGCGTGTGCACGGGCTTCTAGAAAAATTTGATGGATGACCGAGCTCAGGAAAATTTCCAGATTAATGACCTGACATACGTAAATAGTCGGAATTGATTTTACTGCGTGCCATATATGCAAAACGGTATGCAATGGCCGGCAGTGTTGTATATTCTATTTATCTGGATTGTTTGCCGACACACGCGCACCTATACTCAAGCAAAACAATGAACATTGACAGTTTCGTAACAAATCCAATTTCGGTTCAAAATTATATTCATCAAACTAATTTATGAGCGACTCAAGTTCATGGCCACTCATGCCGCGAGCCGGCCCACATCAGACCGTTAGTTTTATTGTGTTCCTCGCCTCCGGACAGCCTACAATCAAAAAATGACGATCTCAGGTAGCCACGTTTCCTTAATTATCGGAATCTTCAGTAGATATCCCGGACTTTATTAAATACGCGTATAACTCACCGCTATCGCGTTCTTTCTCCCGAACAACCTTGACAAGAATGAATAGGATGGCTACCTACGCTAAGGCTGGCAAGGTTACTGCGCTTACGAAAYGTTGAAACCGTTGCCCAACTATGAACGCTACTCCCACGTCATGTGTGAAGAACACATTACGTAATGGTCACTTGTTCCTGCGGCGGTCCGTGCGTAATGCAGGACTAGCTCAAGCTGCAGGATTGTTTTGTCGAGTAGGTCACAAAATCTCCCACTGATATTGCTATTATTTCTCAAGAACTGATAATTTGAATGGATACTACTTCATACGATTCAAACTATTTGAACAGAGATTTTCAGAAATAACCAAAATGTCAATGTAGCTATGTAGATGTTACTTTTGTTGTTTGTCTCCATGATAAAAGACGGCTAGGTAAGTTTCTAATTCATTTAGTTCACTGAACTTCGCCCCCCCCCTCCCGTTCCAAATTTCGGTACCGAAGAATAGTAGACAGTTTGCCCCCACCTAGCACCCCTTTCTCCGGCTAAACAATACATTATAGAATCGGGGGGGGGGTATGCAGCTTCAGGATACCCCCCCCCCTCCCTACGGTACTTCAAGAAACGTTTTACCTATCTTGCACCACCTAGCAGCACTGATTACGTAGCTAGTACCATCAAGATTAAGTAGTTATACAGGTTCTGCTACCAATTTATTGGTAGGTACCATTCGCTTAGGAAAAAGACAATATTTAATTTTTGTATTCGAGGGGGGGGGCAACTTCAGGCTATCCGCATATACTCCCTCCGTAGTCCAAGTCACGTTGCATTACCGATTACGTGGTTAGCACCATCAAGCCCAAGTAGTTCTATTATTGGGGTTCTATGGATAGGGGTGGTATAACATCACCTACCCTCCTATACACTCAAGAAAAGATGGACTGATCTGCTTCCAATTAGCTGGCACCATCTTGCACCAGTAAATTTAGGGCTATACATATGTTTATATTTCAGTGACATTCACAAGCAGGATGCATTACGAAGCATGTAGCTACTCCAACGAATTTGAGAACCATTTTAATGGGTTGAATAGCTTGCACTATCCTTGCATCAATTGATTAATTTCAATTTCAATTATAATAACTACTACGTTATATTTTTGTATTTGGAAGGGTACAACTCTAGGCTATACTTCGCTGGTAGCTCAAGAAATGTTTTAGTTTTATAGTTACTATGTAACCACCCAGCACTCCTACCGCCTAACTATTACCATCAAAGCTAAATAATTATGTGGGTTCTCTCTTAAAATGTCAAGAGGAGATTATCTACTTATAATTAGCTTGTAAAATCTTGCACTATTGAAGTTATGAAAGGGTGTCCTTATGTAGCAACCACAGTAGTCACATATGTCCATAATATAATAACTACTAACAACTACCCGTAACAGAATACGTATAACTACTTAACCTTGATGGTCCTAGTTACGCAATCAGTGGTGTTAGGTGGTGCAAGGCAGGTAGAAGATATATATGCTGGTAAAACGCTTCTTGAACTACCCCCCCTGATACTAGAATGTACTATTTAGCCGGACAATGGGGTGCTAGGTTTTATGAAAGGTGGTGCTAGGTAGTGCTAGGTGGGTGCAAACTACCTACTATATTCGGTACCGAAATTTTGAATGGAGGGGGAGGCAAGTTTAGTTACCTACAACAATTTTATAAATAAAATTACGGGAGACGGACGGACGGTCGAATCTTAAATTTATTAATTGTGGGATATTTAACCGAAAAAAAAATGTGTGATCGACTGAAAATCCTAGAATAAATCGTGAGCCCGGTCAGAAATCTGATTTTTACTAAATAATGTGTGGTGCGAAATATTATGTGATCGACTTTTAGGCCGTTACATGTATTCGGAAAAAAATTAACAGGCAACGTATATTTATATTTTTAGAAACAGAATTTTAAAATTATATGGATGAAATTTCTCCGAGGATTTTACAGAATATCTGATTCCAACAGGATGGTGTACCACCACGCAGTATTGTGTTGTTCAGGAATCATTTAAAGAAATTTTTAATGGACAATGGCTTGAGACACCGGTACCTTAGTATATTTGAGGAATTTTGGATTTTTTTATGGAACTAGGTCAAACAACGTTGCCGAATTAAGGCAGAATATCCTAGTTGCCCGCAAAAGTTTATAGCCGTGGGATATCCAACGTACAGGTAGCAGTATAAAATAGTATAGTTAAAACGACTATTTTTGTCTAGAACAGAATGGCGGCTTATTAAAATATTTACTTTAGTACCTGCAGATCATTGTCATTATTTAATATGAAATTTGCAGTTCGTATGTTTATACTATACTACCGTTTTATGCATAACATAAAAAAGAAGTTTATTGTGGTCTCCTGGCATAATTAGCGGAAACTAGTTCTATATTTTATATATTTTGATGTGCAAATTGTAATACAACACTGAAACTACAATAAACAAAACCGTTTGTTTAACCATAGGTAACTACGGCAATGCTAACTGTTTTAAATCAACAACTGTCAATAAAAAATGTTTTTTTCTGGATTTTAAATGTAATGCGTTGCATATCGTTGAACTCAGAAAAAATATATTTTTTTAATGTTGAACATCAAATTTAACAATTTTGCTACTTTAAGCTACTTCGTAGTTCTGCGGATAACAACTTAATAACTTAGACAGGTTGGGCTGGCACCCTGTCTATAATTAAATATTCAAAATTTTATAAATATTCACGCCATAACTATTTCGACCTCTTCGGTCTCTTGCAGTTTTGTGGTCAGTATGAAAGACATAAAAGTGTAAAATGAAATAGATATTCCCCAACGTTTCGGTAATGTTATAGTAAGTGTAGTAATTAATCGACGATAAAATAAGCTTTCACGCGTAATAATAGTGCCACTTTATTGTTAATAGCTTCGTACCTGCGTAAATGTAGGTTACACTAGCTGACGTCACAGGACTAAAGAACGCCGAAAGCTTAAGCCCCTGCTGTTTATTTTATCTGCATTTCCTTCTACTGATCGATGCGCTTCTTCAACAAGTATCCATTGTATTAAAGTCGCTCATTAAGTAGCATTTTTGTGTTTATTAGCTGCAAGAAAAGCCTTTACAAACCGGTCTCACGATTTTGTAGTTTTCTTTGAGTTCTGTGGTTTGTTTAGTTATTAGTGAACATCTCGGTTGTGTGAATTATTTTAATGCGAGCTTGTAGAGCTTAGCGTTCGCTTCATCAGCGTACGTTTCTATGACGATAATTTTATTAAGATATTCAGCAAGGCCCGTAATTACCGTATTCAGTACCTGAAGCGGCTCCGATCGCCGGGACTATTTTATAACGGTCTTCCAACAGCCGAACGAGCTGCTAATGGTGATTAGTGACTACGCCGGAATGGTAATGCTTACAGTTTCACTTCGCCGCCGACTAGATCTAGTAATTTCATTTTAGGTGAGGCCTTAACCGTGACAGATAGAAGAATTAGGATTGACGTTATCGCTGCACAACGCATCGTCACCAAGGGGTGATACGTGAAATGTGCTAGGAGTCGACCGTTAGGGGGGCGAGATCGATTTTTAAAAAACCGGGAAAAGTGGTTTTCTAATTTGTTGCGTAGCCGCTCGATACTCACGTCAAGTTTTTTTTCAATCATGTTGAACCCCAGGTGTGAAATGACGGACTGTCATTCGCAACGCACCCATTAGGACGGACGTGTTCTAACCCAATTTCTAGCAATTCAGTTAATGTTGCAATTACGCAGAGTACACAGGTAAAAAGTGGAACTGCCCGCGGAATAATGCAGCGGGACGTTCACTGCATACAAATTTCCTGTAAACGCGTTGCCTCCAACGCAATAAGTCTATAACCTGCCCGTTTTTGTAATATGGTCATTTTTAATTGATATACAAACGATAAATCAAATTCTGCTTTAAAATTATCCGTGTAACACGATAGTAAATCATCGAATTTAAATTAGCCCATCAAGCATTCAATTTTCACAATAGAATTGCATTTCAACGTAGTAATATGCGCTCCAGTCCCCGCATTAGGGGTGTTGCCCAAAATTTTTTATTTTGATGTCCACTGAGTTTCGCATTTCATTGAAAACGATTTACAAAATGTTAATATGTATTTGGTTTCAAGTTCAGCTACACACATTCCTGGTTGCATTACACACTGGGCCAAAAAACTTACTAGTCCATATTTCGTTACAAACGACTTGACGTGACAATTTTTGTGTTTTAAGTGACCATCACAGCTTCTACGCAACAGCCATGGTGCCGAACTACACAAAGGGCTACGGCTGATACTGTACCTGGCATAAAGACAGCACGTGCTACTGCTATTCCTTCACGCAGCTCGTCGATTGAAGTAGGTACAGATCGAAGGATGGAGTACTGTGTGAATGTTTTCAGCACATGGCTGACGATGATGAGAAATTTCAGGGATTGCGGGTAGTGGACCGTCACACTTGTGTCTACTAGAATGCTAAAAATCCTTACGTTTATGTGGACAGAGCGCTGAATGGTCTGGCCTCTCAATGCGTGGTTTGATTGGACCATTTCTTTTTAGGAAACCTATAGGGTGATGAACGTTTTGATATCGAACAAGACAAATTGTCACGTCCAGTCAAAGTTACAATATACAGCTAACTAACTAACATAAAATGGCAAATAATTATTAAACATTTTGAAAGCTTGTAACTCCTTTATTCATTTACGCGCTATATGGATCTTTTCACCCAAACATAGCAATAAGACATAGCATAAATTCCAAAAAGACATTTAAGGAAACCAATGTCAAAATGCTATATAGCTGCCATAAAGGAATACGGTTAGGACAATGGGCTAGTTTCATGATTTTTCATTGCATTATTCAAAACTTCATAATACAGAGTTTCTATAAATGACTCATGCAACGCGGGCGGCGTTGATTTCTGAMTTTTTTGTGCCGCCTTTTTGTAACTGCTGCCAAGCTACAATATGCACGGCGTTAGTTGCAGATCAATGTCACACCACAACTCCGAAATGTGAGTTTTCTGCAACCTTAAAGTCAATTATCCCACAAAACACTACAGAATATACTGAAAATACACACTCCCACGCGTTTTCTCATATTAAAATATATCAAATAATTCAAAAATTGACAGATCACAAGTATACGTCACTTTCGTGAGAGGCGGCAAATTGATTAAATCGATAATTTCCATAATCGCCCTGGATGCATAAATCATTTATAGAAACCCTGTATAAAATGTTGGTAAAGCTTGTCTATTTGATCTGAACCTTTCTTCCCTGAACCATAAAAATTGAAAATAGAATTTGAATTTTATACTAGTGACGTGAATAACCTGGTATTACTGCCAACTAATCCCTGAATAAACATTTATTTCATTTTACCCTTAAGTTAACATGAAACCGAATATATTAATATGAAAATAAAATAGCATCTGACATTTCATGATCACACTTTACCTACTGTACCTACACTTGATCTAATTCGAACCACGTTGCCTGCAAAAGCAATTAAATTACTCATTTGGAACCATTTTTTGGCAATAATTGTCAATGTATTTTGATTCTAGTGCAGATAACGCTTGTAAATTCTTATTTTTCTTTAATGCATTTGCTTTGTTGATATTCAAAATTATTATCATGTAAATAATGGTGTACTGTTCAAGTTTAAGCCGACCCTCCGAGCAGTTGGCAGGCCTTTTGGACTTATGACGTATTTTAAATATTGCAACTAATTAAACTGCCTCTATAGCATGTAATTTGGATTCCAATCTACTTGATACATACAATACTGAATGGGAGGTAAATTAATGGACAACTATTTATTATATGATTTTTACTTGAGTGGAACTACCACATTTTATATTATATTGCAGTGAATAAACCCCATAACCAATTTTTAWCCAGTATACTAGKGCAAATAAAATATTAACTGATTATTAATTGTGAGTWTTTCAGAAGTGGCAGRGACTACTCATGCAATTCTACCAATAGACCAACATTTGCGTTACGAATTGTCAGAAGATGTAAAATCTTTGAAATATTTCAGAAACTGACGAATCAGGTTTATGACTGACAACAATATTTTACGTGGCCGGAAACGGTAWTAATTTCGTCGCTCTTTCCGACCTCTGATCAGTAGCATCGCGGATTCGAACATTAATACTACGCGGCGGCGAATGACGTGTCACTATCAGCACCTTCTATGATCAAGAGCTGCAGGCATGTTATCCTAGTAACAGATAGATGATGGGGAATGTCGAGCATAGAAGAGTCTAGAAATGTCTAGATGGCGTAGACGGAAGCTAACCTATGTAAAGCGCGGGCTAGCGCATGGCGGAAAGTCTGAAGTGAAATTAAAAGTGAACCAGTGAAGCGAGTAAACAAAAGCGAACCAGGTGTTTTAAAATGTTTTTAAGTGCCAGTGAGTGCAGTATAGTGTTCTGAATAGTGGTTTATTAAATTAGTAGTGTTACAAATAGTAGCGGTTTAATCTATTTGTGTTTGGATATAGAGTATATCGGTCCTGGTATTTTCGAACGTTTACACTTAGCAATATCGTTCGGAGCCACGCAAAAAAAATAAGTGAGGACAACATTCCGTAAGGTCAGACTTTAGTCTAAACTCGTTGCCTTGCAACTTTGATTTGGGAGGCAAGAATTTTGAAGGTGTGGAATCGTTAGTGCTCGATTGCGATCCGTTTGATTCTTCACACTGGCGCTGAAATGCAGGTAGTTGTTTAAGGAGCTCGGTTGCGTTTAGGTGAAACAGTCGTATCAATTCTTCATTTTTTAGTTTGTTTCTGACTGTTACCCTGCGTAGCTGAAAAATACATATTATTCCGCTGCGGATGATTCACGGTCCTTAAAGTTCGAACGCATTTTCAGTTCCGCCCAACATTCGAAACGGTTTCGCATAATCTCGGAAAAAATTCCGCATCGATTCGGCGCATAACTCATCAGCGATTTATTATATATAAAAAAAAAACTCCCGTTATTGACAGGCTCAAGCTATAAAACCAAAACAACGCCGAGCGCACAGAGACGAGAGTCAGGCGATAAAAATGCCAATCCTTTCGCGTCCACAGTTGCCAGATAATTTTTTACCCCCAAAAAAAAGCGGTTAAAGCTAGTAACGCACTAGATACTGCTAACGACGAGATCGATGATGCATGAGGAAAAATAATATGAACAACAATTCACAAGTCTGTGGGATTGGTGATACGCCGGGAGATCTGTTAACATAGCCCTTTCTGCGCTCCTTATCCACTTGTTTTACTTGTAAATGAAAGTGCGTTATTTGGAATTTATTTGGGACGCTATTGCTTATTAATGCCGTGGGGTTGCGAGAAGATGTCCAAGGCAGCGCACTGTGCCTCATAATTGACGTTTTCCTCCCTTATTTGGCAATTTTCAGAATTGGGAAGGGACGATTGAGGGTTTCATTTGTGCATTCTATTTGTCTTCGAGGACTTGTTGCTGCGGAATGTGCCCGCGCTAAATTTGAAATCGGCGACCTTCCTAATTACGTGTGTTGCTTGCTCCTCACGCAATAAAACAGCGGAATTGTATAAATACACTTCTGTTGGAGGTCGCTGGAAAACAAACAAATAAAACGGGAAACCGTTTTATATCTCGGATGTATTTGACATCGCTGCAACCTAGCTCACCGCTTATGTTTGCAGAACTGAGATTGTGCAAATTCGGATAATGAGAGCCGTGGCTAAATACGAGTAGCACTGGTCAGCTTTAGTTTGCCTATTAGAGCATGTATTGCAACAATAAGGTTTACAGGAAACTGCTTTAATTCGTCAAATTTCTGTTACAGTTGGCTAACTATTGCAGATATGGACGCTTTGTAGCTTAGCGGAAGGCCTATTCCTAAAACAGATCAAACAGCTTTTTAATGATTACACTAAAAATATTAGGAACTAGTAGAACTGAGTAACAGGTATTGGCCAATGTACAAATAATTTTTGATATTTTAATGTTAGGGGTTGTAGATTTGGGTATTAATAACTTGCAGTAAGCACATTCTAAAATATGTACTAACAATTGCAAAACAATATACACCCACGTGGAAAATATGAGCTCAGTTGAAATGTGGATTTCCTTTGTAATTTTCTGTTTTAGGCTTACACTTAAAAATTGTAAACCATCATACTACACTCAGCGGCACAAAAAACGATCGAGACGTATTTTTTAATATATTTGTGTCTGTTGGAAACGCATCGTGTCGCTATTTGTTCTTAATGTATGAAACTGTTTAACAAAGAAAGTAAAAAAAAGAAACAAGCTGAGATCGTGTTTAAACTAGTTTTCTTTTATTCTTTTAAACCGCGTCGTTTTAACTGTATCGCTCCTTCTAAACGTTTACATCAAAGCACCTCTGGATCGACCTCTAGAAAGAAAGCATTCGTTAGGCATTTGTCAATTACCTACTGTCATACTGACAAACAGCTGAACACCATTGTTAAAATGGTTTTGAGTGCAACAGACTCAGCGAGAGCAATTGCTTTAATTCAAGACGGGCGGTCCCAGTATTCTGCGGCTAGGGGGTTTCGAGATGTAGTGTTCAGCGAGCATTAAATCGATTCAGAGAAACAGGAGCATACACAAGAAAAGTTGGGTCGGGCAGAAGAAGATGTACAAATCACCAAGATGATAACTTTTTGGCGTTAAGAGTGTTGCGTAACAGAGTCAGTACTGCAATTCAGATGAGGAATGAATTGGAGTAGGTGACAGGAGTAGCTGTAAGTCAAAGAACTGTAAAGAGAAGGTTGAAGGAGTATGAATTAAGTGCAAGAAGACCAGCAAACGGTCCAGAATTAACCCGGGGTCACCGAGTGGAACGACTTCGCTTCGTCAGAGGACATCGCAACTGGCGCATTGAGGAATGGAGCAAAATTCTTTTCAGCGATAAATCCAGATTTTGTCTCCGATCACCAGATGGTCACCAGCGAGTATGGAGACGAACTGGAGAAAGATCTGCACAGTGCAATATCGTTCCAAGGCTTAGCTATGGGGGTGGCTCGATAATGATGTGGGGGAGGTATTGGTGCTGAAGCTCGAACGGAATTAGTAGTGGTTCATGGAAACAGACTGAATTCGGATAGGTACATTCGCGATATCTTGGAGCCCCATGTTGTTCCTTTTGCCCCATTTGTCGGCGATAACTTTTGGTTTATGCAAGATAACGCCCGTCCTCACGTTGTACGCATAGTAAATGATTACCTGGATGAGGTGGACATCCCACGCATTATATGACCAGCAAAAAGCCCGGACTTAAATCCGATAGAGCACGTCTGGGATATGCTTGTAAGAAACATCAGAGCTCAAATTCCCTACAAATTTGGCAGCACTCAGGAAAGCACTAGTACGAGAATGGGAAAAACTTGATCAGGGAAGCATTCGGAACCTCTTTGAGGGGAAGCCAAGACGCATAGAAGCCGTAATCCGAGCTCGAGGAGGCAATACACAATATTAGTTATTTTTTTGTTCAGTTTGTCTCTATTGTTTAATTAAATTCAGTATATGGCTTCATGATGGTGTTTAATTTATGAAAAACGCAGGTAATCTTCATCAGAAATATAAAACTGAATTATGTTTCTTAAATACAAATGATTACCTAATACAACGCATTTTTGGCACAAAAAGCGCATGGATCGTTTTTTTGCCGCTGAGTGTATATCCTGTAGCTTAATTTAAACTTTGAAACTTTTTTACTATTTGTTCGAAATAAGATAATAATTACAATACTAATTGTCCTTAGGAACAATATGATTTAAAAAAATAAAAGGAGAAAATCTTTTCACTGAAGAAAAAGCATGACTCTAGCGATTATAACGACCCATATTCTGCTAGGCATTTTTGAATTTTGAATTAGGATAACATTCTGATCGATGTTCTTCCACTCCTGCACTAGAAGCCCTTCAGGTACTGAGGAGTTCTTGGAGCTAGTATATGCTTTCTCCACACWAGCTGACGTAAAAATACTCTTTTTCAGTCGGCAACAATCCATGCCAAGTGATTATGGGCGAAATTTTACAACTTTAGGCCAACGTCGCAATGGTCGTTCTACAACGCGATTCAGCAGCGTCAAGTTTCTGCTAACGATCCAATCACTAACATTTATACTCGTATATCTAACTTCTTGGAGCAAAACCGTAGAAGCTCTTCCGTTCCGTTAACTTGCGAACAACAACCACCGGTCATCTCTTTGGGTGATGACTTCTTTTATCCTGGATTTTGGTCTTCTGCTTAGTAGCCAGGTTGCTCTGGTACCAACCAACAACTATTGTAATTACTCGGATTCCTCAGGCATCTTGTATCAGCGTTACAATTCTTACTGCAACGATAAGATCTGCAGGCATTATAATTTTTTAATAAACGCTGTGTCTACTAGGTATTGGAACTGACAAGTTATACAGAACTAAATCTAAAAAAGCTTAGAAATGTGAATTCTTAATTTTCGAAACATACTATTGTGTAAAGTGTGTTGAATATAAAAACCATATAAAATATATGATTTATAAATTCAAACTGAGCTCGCCAGTGTATTAGAAGTCCTGAAATGAAACAATTTGCTGAAAATGAACAAATAACACCAAACAATCGGTGATATAATACGGTTCAAATGCAACCATCTATTTTGTAAAATTCCGATGAATGTATTTCCTTTTATATCTATTACTATTTCCCGCAGCCCCCAGTTAGTTACCATGGTTTTTACCTCATGACTTTTCTATTGGCTGCACAAAGCACAACACACAAACAGAGAAAGCAATGGACTATGACAGTACTTACGCATGAATAGTAAACAAAGGCTTTGGTCAAACATCATATTTTCGCGAATTTGGCTTCAGCCGCCATCTATGCTATCCGACTAGCAGGCTTATCGATGTGATGAAAATTGTGCATAATAATAATAATAAATTCTACGGTATTAGTAATTAGTAATTAGTTTTTGGAATCTTAAATCTTAAAATAACCAAGTTCATCACTTAGCCTTGGGCTATTTATGATGGTATGTATTCGGTATGTCGTAATAGAACAACATCACATATCTACTATACATTCTAGGCACATACAAACTAATTTTTAAAAAAGGTTGGTAGGTATTGTGTATTTGGTGATTAATCAATCAGTTTTTTGCAAGAATTTTAGAACGGTAATTTTTTTCTCGGTGTAGTTGAAGTTTCATTTACAATACTAAAAAGAGATAATGTTACAATATTCTAATTCCAGTCTCACTAGTATTTTGAATTCATTGTTACATCGAAATCAGCGCACTCACTACATATCATAGAAATAGTTTATATTGAGATTTTTCCTGGACAAAGACATAATACGACTCTTATCTATTTTTCTGGCGCCATGTAACCATACTTTCAGTGTTGCTTGTAAAGCTAGGCAGTCCAAACACCAGTTCACCTTAACCTTTTTAAGTCATCTGCAAATATCAGCTTATGGACACTTTATACAACCTGCCACATCATTGAAATGTAGAATAAACATTTTGAGGTCCTAAATTGTATTCTACAAATTGGGAGCTGCCAGTGACAATGGATTTTATTAATTATATTAAGTAAATGCAATCTTTCAGAAGCTTTGGATAAGTCCGTGTAAATGACATTCATATGAAGACGCTTGTCTGTTGCTTCTGGAACAGATTCAGTAAACTCGCTCAAATTAGTAACAGTTAAGTAATCCATTCTGTTGGGCAATTATTAGAGTAAAAAAAAACATCATAATTATTTCTAAAAGTTTGGCGCAAAGTTAAACAAAGCTGCTACCTATAGGCCTACAATTTTTAACATTAGCTTTATCTCCCGATTTTCGTATAAGAAGTGGCAATAATCTGATTAAATAAATAACATAAGGGAATGCTTAAACTATTAATCAGTGGCGGATTTTGAAGGAGGGCTCTAGGACGTCACCTCTCTGTAGTGTCTTTCAGGTTTGGCACGATTGTACTAGCGTTGTCTAAATATTCAGACAGCGACACTAGGGTATAGCTATTTCGGTACAGTGATATAGTGAAATTTGTATTTATAATGTATTGACTCCAGTAATAATTTGCTAAAAAAATTAAACCATATATCGTCAATAACATTTACGTCAACCGCATGAAAACGTGTCATTAATAATTCCTTTTTTATAAATTTAACTATATAAGTATCCTTCGAATACTGTTAATTGAAAGAAAATTTAGCGGTAACGTTATCAGTAACGGGTAACTTTAACAGGGAAATGTGTACAAACCAAGAGTTTGGTGGACACAGTATCCCAGATTCTAATAAAATACACTAAATAGCTGTTGTATATTGTATTCTTAGAATGTAAAAGGTTTTAAAAAATTAACTATTTTGCAGGCATAAGTTGTTATGTTTTGAGGTGTGGGGAGTAGTACTGAGACTCTCCAGTTGGGAGGGCCACGGGCCGCCACTGCTATTAATACAGTGTACTAAAAAAATGGAGGCACATTATCACGTCCAGATAGAAAATTGCACTTATTTTTTTTAGCCATGTCCTCTTCAGAAATTTTAAAATTATGTAAATCGGATAAATTGCTATAAGAGCAATATCCGGCTTTACAACATACAGTACCTACACATATCAAAATACTCGTCACAAATATGATTGTCACTGAAACTGAAAACACACTTGAAAATCGTTTAGTAAACGCATTTACAATTTGTTGTGGCGATGAAGGCGTTTCATTCCCGTAAGTCATTCTTCGTGGAATACTGGTTGATTTTTTTCACCGGCGTGAAAACAGCAGGCCAAGATAGCAGCCTAAATCAACGAAAACACCCGAACACCATAGAACTACCAACAGAGCTAGATGGCCACGTCGGCGTAAAAAAATTTTCTTGCTTTTTTTTTCAAGTAATGTGGATTTTAGTTCAGATGTGCTTTACTTCTTTCAAGACATGGCTGGAAAGAACGAGGGATCGTTTTGCACTTTTGCAGGAAATTGCTATTGAATGTACCTTGATGGCGTTACATGCCAATTCTTCAATAACACAAACATATTGCTTATTTAAAAAAAATCTCGGGCCGAACACTCGCTTGTGATGGTAATTAGAACAGCCCATCAAAGTTATATGACTGTATTCTTTGTTGGTTCCGAAAATCGTAGATTGATGCAAACAAAAACACTGGAAGAACGTAATGAGGAAATAAACGGTTCTTTAGCTACCTCGATAACTTCATTACTAAAACACTAAAACAGTTAATCGTAGCGACTTCTGTAAGGTGTACATTTTTTGTGGAAAAAAGGGATAGAGATACTGATTAATCGTCCAAAATATGTATTATAGATACAGTAAGTACGAAAAAGTTCTGATATTCTAAATCCACCTGAAGTACCGTAGATGGCGTCTCATGCATATATCAGTCAATGCGTGAAAATATTGAACTTTGGCTCAAGAAAACCCAGAATGCTAAATTTCGTTTAAATATTTCAGTTCTTCCAAAAGTTATTACGGAATAGCGTGAACAAAATTTTAAAACACCACGTATCTTTGTTAACTTTTGGATTGCGATAAGTGTGGTCAGATCGGAATATTTTTACACATAAATATGATGATTCACTGTGTACCATTACTTATGGACCATACAGAGATCTATACTTATACCGCTAAATAATATTGCTTATTGACACTGCTAGATAGGATTGCCTGTAGGTAAACTTTCACGGATTGCACCACAAAACAAAAGATCAGGCGTATCCACGTCGAAATAAACATATTTGACTGACACCGTTACAATTTCTGATTTGATAAGTAAAAATTGTGAAAATAACAAATATATTTTTAGCAGCTGCTTGCATTTATTAAAAATGACTACTACTATAAAATAATAATATAATATATAATACTGTTCGAGGGATTAGAAAAAGCTGAATATTTTATTATTTTGTTGCAATCAAGTCAGGTTTGCTTCATGATTTTATACTGTTTTTCCTTTAATACAGAAGTGCCGCTATATATGAATTTACTAATAGTAACTGTTTCTCCCACTTTGACTGCAATTACTTATGCACATGCATCTACCTAAGCGAATATGATCCCGCCCATTTGCTACCTACCGCTTCCACCCGCAAAAAATAGGCCGCGAAGCCCTTTAAGCCGGACGGACCCTTTTTGTTGGATTTTATCTAATTAATATGAATTAGACTGTCAAGTTAATGACATACGCTTACTAGATTAGCAGTATTTTATGAACATTAGCAGGGATACATTTTTCAAAGTGAATCCACCAGTCTTTAAGAAAATATCGAAACGTTCTATAATTATGTATTCTACAAAAAGATATTGCAAACACAAAATAATAAATGAGCGTCTTGAGTGCCCTCTGTGATTTATTCAAATTGTAAATATATTGCATAATTTGGAATGATTGCATATACTAATGTACCAAATTTGGATAAAATACTTTGAAAAAAAAAAGAGTAGTCAAAACAAACGAATTAAAAATTAACTTTGAGAGTCGTAAGGAGACAAAATTAGACTATGGTAAGTTGGTTTATTTTGACCCAAGGAAGCCACTACGTAATGTATGTCACATTCGTTGCCGGACACTCGGTATATTATTTACTCTATTTGATAAAAAAAGATATGCATCAATGAAAATGAGCTCTACAAAGGCAAATTTGGATTACCCTAACGAAGTAAAGATACAATAACAACTCTGTTCATGGGTGGTCTATAATAAACAAACTTGTCCCAGCTATCAATTGCCACGTGTTTTACTGGTACACTCCACTGTAGTAAGCAATCTGATCCCTTTTGCGCTGTCTATTGGTTTTGGGAGCGCTCGAGGCCGTCGGCGATAAATGTAAATCTTCCCACAAAAAAGCGTTTCTGAAACAAAGTCCTAGATGTCATTTACGATCGCGAATGCCCGATTCGTTTATTGTGGGCGTCCTTTTATGGGCCCCGTTTATTAACGGAAGTTTTCGTATTCATCAGGTCAGCGGAGGTTGCTCGGTAATTTCGGATGCAAGTGACGGGCACGCATCTCCTAAATCGTCGAAGTCGATAACCCAACAGCCGGAATAACACATGGAATCACAGTCGCTGACCCCAAGACAAAGAAGCGGAGCCGGCTTCGTTACATAATGTTTTCCTCGACGATTGCAGTTGCACTGAGCTGGTTATGCTCTTAAAGTCTCTCGATTTCGCGGTGTTCCGCTTTCCGTCCGCTTGACTGGTTTTCCTCCGTTTTCATTGATGTATTTTGCGCTTCATCTGGCCGGGCAGGCGGCGACCGCACTCGAAAAAAAACGGACGAAAACCAGCTCGAGGCTGCTTTAATCAAGTCACGTTCTCATTAATAAACATAGTCGCAGTTCTCCATTCATTGAAAAACACGTATGCTTTCGGTCTCTTTATCGGACACGCGGCGGAGCTTTTAACCGAACTATRAACAAACAGCAGCGCAAATTATATCCCGATCTTTTGTATCTCAAATACCCTCGAGCTGGAGGCTGGAGGCACTGGGTGCCGCGAAA
Source organism: Rhyzopertha dominica (assembly GCA_025024175.1). NCBI lineage: Eukaryota > Metazoa > Arthropoda > Insecta > Coleoptera > Bostrichidae > Rhyzopertha > Rhyzopertha dominica. The sequence goes on along the minus strand of QCXZ01000086.1, from coordinate 6,751,071 downwards.
TTCGAACATCACGCCGCATTTACAATTCTGATGCGTTCGGTTTAAGTTGTTTAGTTGTTTTAATTACAATTTATCCCGGCATTGTGCCCGCCGCGGTTGGAATTTTGAATTGCTTCGCTCACGGGAACCCCCGCTGATGGCACGACGACCAGTCGAACGCTTTCAGCGACGCTGCCTGATGATGACGGCTCTCTGACGCGCCGCCGATGAACCGTAGTATTAATTATCATCCCTGTGATTAACGGTTGAAACAATAAATGTTAACGCGATCTCTCCCGCATGCGATTTTCCATCCAGGCCTGTGATTCGGCTATTCGGCCGGAAAGCGTCCGGTTTTTCACTTCCTCAATTTGCATGCGAGGGGGTGGCACCCGTATGCTTGCCCCGCTTCAATTAAACCTGTATACGCTATAAGCGTGACGCGAGTCCCGATTTGACGTCATCATAATCTGATTTATTCGGTAATATATTTACAACATTACTATGAGAGCCACTACGGGTCAGCTTTCGTCTAACTCAAATCAGTTATGGAAGAAATGTTTGTTTATATAGTATTTGAAACCGTCCCTAAACATAAAGTCGCAATTTTTTCCCTGCGGAAATGCTTAATTTTCATTTTCACGACTTTGGAATAACTGAAACTAGTAACATGAAAATACGTTTTAGTTTTGCATTCTAGACATTTTTCTAAACATAAACAGGCAAAAAACTTTTTGCTGATATATAGCAGTTTCGTGTATCGATAAAATATTGTATATTTTAGAATGATTTGATCTGTACTTAACAAATGGATCCCATAAATAGGCGCGAACAAAAACGTTCGACAGGTGTCATGTGACATGTCGTTAAGATAGTATATCAAGAGCTTTTACTTCGTGGTGACCTGGTTATCGTAAGATATACAGGAATGAAACATTCGCGAGCTGTATAAACAGGATAAACAATCACGTCGGGGTCACCAGTTATGGATACTCATCATCAGTCATGCAGGCATCTCTGCCAAAAATTGTAAGGCTCCTGGCCTTACAATCATAGTGTAGATTTGCTTTTTACGTTTGTTTTCTATTGAGTTGAAGCGATATTAAGCTGAGAATAATAGATATTATTCATGTTGTTTATATTACTTTTTCAATAAAATTTCAATTTATTTATTTCTTGAGGTTTTTCATTTGGGTTAGTTTGGGATGTGTCTCCGCAAACTTATTTTTGTATACGTATATTCAGAAGGTATTTAGAAGATGATAAAGTGAATTAAAATATCTGCATAACTAATTTCAGTTGTTCTTAAGTTTACAATATTTTATCAAAAAATGAAAATGAGACATATATCCGCAAGATGTTTTTTGTGTTTTTTCTTAGAAAAGTGTCTATAATGTAAAACAGAATGTAGTCGGCAAAATGAAAATGATGCATTTCCGCAGAAGTTTTGTGATTTTGTATTTGGAGAGGTTTCTATATACTGAAAATGTGGTTTCAGCTAAAAAAAATTTCSCCCGCCACTACTACCACTTAGTATACAGGGTGTACAACGCGATCCTTTAGTTAGAAGTATCTATCTGGGGAAATAAAAATTAGAAAATTTTGAAAATTGGGACACCAAACAATGCGCGTTTTTCGTGGCCGCACCGACTATCGAGGTAGATATCTACTTTTGTACCTAAGGCCCTGCGTATACAGAGTTCGGTTTTACCGCTAAAGCTTATTGGATGTGATCCTGTTGGCACCGGTAGATGGCACTTTTTAAGGTAGTGCGGCACAGAATGCGCCGCAAAGACGGGTCCGCGTCAAAACCGAGATAATTGTGGAACAGTTGATTTTAGATATAAATGACCTTGTACAAACCTTAAACTAATCGTAGAATCCAAAAATATGAAAAAATAGATGTTGTTCCGTCTAAAATAAGAAAGTTACCGACTACAACTGAAAGTTGTAGCAATTTGAGAACATCTCAGTTCAAATGGCACTGTTTGAATTAGTTAGTGTTAGAATTGTCCCAGATACTTTTCGCAGGAGCCGTCACTGAAGCCATTACTTAAATTAAGACAACACCCGCAAATCAGCAAGTCAGGTGCGAAGAAGCTGGCACAACACCTGCAAAATGTAAATACGGAAGATGTCCAGCACAAACAGAGCTGCGCCGTTGAAGTGCCCGTATTTGTTTAAGATAATTGAACATAAATGCCTGTGGAATTTTGCCATTAAACGCCTGCGTTTTTAGTTATTCGTGTCAGTAGTGCTCAACGTTGATTCATTATCGCTCGGCTCCTCCTCTAGCGGATGTGGTAGATAATGGTCGTAATATGTTTGATTATTATATAATTTTGTGATAAACCTTATTATGATTTGTTAAAAAAATAACTAAAAATGAAATTTCCGATATCCGTCTCCGGGATAATAAAAATGCGATAAATAGCGTGTGTAGGTGCGTAGCTTAGAGAAAAATGTTTCAAATAAAAGTGGTAACAACCAAGGAGCACTCTATAACACCATTGTCTGGGCACTCTCACCGACCATAAGCTACCATCACGCAAAAACCCTAGATCAATCTTATGCGTTGGGCCCGAGATCTAACTATCCACGAACAAGCGGACAAAATGAACGCTACCATCTTTGATCAGTTGAGCTAAAACATCTGGTTAAACAATATTTTACTGAACTGAGTACGTAGAAAGGTTAATAGCAAAATTAAATATTTTAGCGGTTCTCGCTGTACCGTCTGATTTTGGTAAAGCTAAATGACGTCGCTCACTTCAACTGTAGTTTCATTTTAGCGTTTGAACATGAAATTAAAAGCCTTCCCCCTCTTTTTAATGACGAAAGAGCTTTGTATCTTGTGGGGCTGTATTTCTCCACTATACTTGTCCAATGTAATGTAAAACTGATATTTTTGTCTAAAACTTAACTAGCTTCCGTTCGGTGTATTGTGCGTTAAAAATGGAGTTTTATAGTCCGGGAGTGTTCTATATATACATTGCTGCTGCTGTTTGGAACAATTCTAGAACTGAGATACAAGAAACAATGAAACAAAAAATATCTAAAAACTGGTCCTGACACTTGCACCTCAGTTCTCGAGCCGTCCGCACGATATTTGTTCACGAAGTTTTAGTGTTGTTTTCGGGGATAATACATGTTTAGTTATTACGCGAGATTTATTATTCGGCCACCCGATACATAACAGGGAGCCATCATGAATTCTCATTGCTACTTTTGTTTAAGCTTAAATTACATTATTGTTATCTTCATAAGATAGCCTGTCAACAAAATCAACTCCTACCACTTTGTTAGCGGCCAATTAGCAATTAGCAAGAGCATGTGAATTAAGTTTTAAAAAACTGTTTTAAATTACTAACTAGAAACCTTGTCTGCGGTTTAAAGATGTCTTGTTAAGTTATAAATTTCATGCTTATGAGATCCATGAACTTCAGAAGAACGATACTGACCGGCCCTTACAATTTTGCGAAGCGCTGATTAAAAGATAACTTTTCAAGAAATATCTGTTTACCGATGAAGCAACTTTTTATCTAAACGGCATAATCAATTGGCACAATTTTTGTTAGTATACTCACGAGAAAATCCACCAGAGATGATTTGGTAGCTGGTACTTGCACTGGCTGGGATATTCCAAAATAAGACATTTTGTTCCGGCGAGATGATCCACCCGCATATTTGGGTGTAGCGGTACGTTTCTTCCTTTGATTACGTTTTAATTTAAAAAATAGAGCATACGTAGACACATGCAAACAGGAAAAATTACAAACTGAAATGTGTTGAATGCTGTGTCCAGGGTGTCTGTCTGCGACTTAGACAATCTCAAGTTGTAAATGGACTACAATTTGAACATTTGGATGTGTTAAATAATCTTTTTGCTAATCCTAAACCTTATTAATTCATTAAATGTGGAGACCAATGTCACTTGACGTATTTTGTTTTATTTGTGAACTTCGTGTTTATTCTCATGTTGAATAACCATTTTTCCAATTGTGTCCATTTTGATGTTTTTTTTATGCTACATGGCATAATGGTATGGTTCTATAAAAGAACCACTTGATGAATTTATATCTTCGTCGTACTAACAGACGGCGCTGTTTTGTCATCTCAAAATAAATCTCTCGCTCTTTCGGCGTCTTTTTTATTTTCAAATGTTATTAGAAACAAACTAATGCAGGCTTGAGTGTCGCAGATCTTACTGTAAATATGTTTGAATCGAACAAAAGTAACTTGACACATTACAAAATGCTAACTCGATGTTCTTGAATATTTAAGCCAGGTATTTGATATAGCTGATGGACTTATAGTAAAACTGTCGAATGCGCTGCCAGATATCCTAATCTCATCCTCTTGACTACTTATAAGGGTAGCTAAAAAGCAAAGTCTCTTTCAGTAGACCAAATACGATCGACGAACTGTAGGACTACAATTTACTACAAGAAGAGATGACTTGATCCACTACCTAAAGTCGCAAGGACGTTGAACCAAAGCATAAAAGGGAAAGATGTGAAAATGTAAGTTCCGTTGCTCCGACTTGGGAAACGCTAGGCTTCATAAAGGTTCGACCTTCCCCGTGTCAGTATTCATTTTTGTTTCGCAAACAAAAAATATACATGTGGTTTCTCTGACGTTGTCACAGGCATACTGAAGGTATTACACATGTGAACATATCTCACAGATTACTACCACTTCACCGTGAATTTAGGAGGTCATCGCAGACCGCACAAACCATACGATAGCCAAACGATTTTCGTTTCTCTGTTTCGAACGTAGCTTAAAGATTACTGTAACACGATTGTCCGAGAAACAGACAATCAAACAGCACAAAAACACTTCTTAATTGAAAGTTTCTTGTAGCTTGAACGCGTGTCATTCCCCTTGGCGTTTACAGTTACGCACAGACCGTGGAAATCTTGTACTTCACATTTCTACGCGGTAGGTCATCGGACAGGTTGTATTGTGCGTAATTTCGTGCATTGTTTGGAAGTATCAATTTTTACCTAACGACCCATTGTGTCGGTCTCCAAGGTTACGTCATCTAGAACTAAACGCTCCGTATTTCTTAATCGCTAGCGGCGGCTCGGCGGGTTTTCCTTAAATTACCAGTCATTTGGGGGGATGAATTCATCCAGCTAACTTTTTTAAATTAGTTTGTAATACAATCCCTTACAAACTGCTGCAATTACTGAATAAAGAGGCTAATTTTTTACAACCGGGCAGCTAATTAGGTTCTTATTTGCCCTTTGACATCTGTCGCACGTAATTTGAAATTCAGATCGACTTGTTTTTATTGTTTACTCTTATGTTATTTATTATTATTTTTTATAAAAAGATTAAGTAAGTAAATGGGAAGAACTATTGTATTGGCGTGGTTTAGTATTAACACAAAGTTGAATTCTTTAATAATTATGTGATTCAATATTCATAATATTCATACGTCTATTATAAAGTAAAACAGAACTCCGTATCCGCAGGGCCGTAGGTACGAAATTATAAAGACAACGCCATAATTCTTCGTGCGTAAATGTTTACATATTTTAGAAACGCATCGATGATAATCATGCTGAACAATCGCAAAATTTCATATTATATAAGGAAACGACTGCAACTGCCGCGGAATGAAAAGACCCTTGAACACGTGAACGGTGCCAGTTTGTGATGCACATATACTTGCAAGCAACGATCTATGAGACTCATTATACGAACACCAGATTACCGCTCTCAATGGTTTACAAGTATTACCTGAAGCTGTCGTAAATAACAGGCGGGTTCGGCACGTTCCACTATTTTGCAGCGGAGTGAACCGTATCCAAAAATTGTGTTTAGGCTTTTTTAGAATTTTTTCCGTACACATAAATCAATGAGCATTATTTGGTATTATTATTTGAACTACAAATATTTCTCATCTAATAGCTTTTAATGTATGACAAAAAACAAATCGAAAAAAATTTAAAATTGACATTCTCGCTTCTGAATGTGAACACACCTTTCTACGATTACCCCCATATCATTGCATTTTCAACCCCATTGAAATGATATGGGGGCAGTCGAAACAAAGTATTCGACAAGGGAACACCGGTGGAAAATTCAGCAATGAAATGCTGCTAAAAATTAGACGCGAAGCTGAAATAACAAGTGTCGATGCATGGAGAAATTTAGTGCGACATGTACTAGACATTGAAAATCGGTACAGAGAGAATCATGTACAAGAATTAATAATAGAAGTTAATCGTGATTTTAGCAGTGAAAGTGTAGTGAATAATTTTTTGTGACTTTCTTGTAATATGCTTATTAACAAGCTGTAATGAACATAACCGATACCGTGTATAAATTTTATTGTGCACTATCGTACATTTTTTCTAACAAATGTAAATAATTTTCTACTTACTAATTTGTAATTTTTTATATTAAATTTGTATAAATTCGTTTGATGTGCAAATGCTTTTATATTATACATCGGAAAATTTTAACGCAATAAAGTATCACATAAAAATAGATCGCAGGTCGCGCCAGTTAGCCTCAGGTCTGCATTAAATAAAATTTGTTATAAAATCTTCTAAGTTTAATTGATTGAAAATATATATCTCAACTAACAAATTTCAAAAATTTATAGTGGCGTGCCACTAATCCCAATAGTTTAGGACGACCGACCATMAGGATGTAAAAATCCTCATTTACAATACAATAGTTTACGACGGCCGACGATCAAGCTGTAAAACCCTCTGCATAAGTCAGGCTCATAGATCGTTGCTTGGAAGTATACTAACCTAACATTAGGTAAAAACTCTTAATACTTGTGAAGATATTTCAGACAATCAKATATCGTTGTACTTGGTCCAGTGTAATGTAACCTGAAAGTATGAAACCAATAACATGCGAGCATTGACGCCATAACTCTTTCTATAGTGCATCAGACGTGTCCACGTTAATAGTTGGTACGGGTGTATCGAAGATACAGCTCTCCCACAACTTTTTTATCGCATAAGATAATATTTTGTCGGATAGATCGCTGTCACTTGAAAACACTGACAAAAAGTTAATAGTCTGACGTTTCGATTACACCTGTAATCTTTGTCAAAGACGAAGAACCTCGCATTTCTATATTTTTCTTAACCTTTTCGCGCTGTATAAATTGAATTATTTTCCTGAATTATTTGCTTTGCATCACCAGTTTTGTAATTGTTACTGCTTAAAGCAGAAAATTTAACATCTAGGCACATTGTAAGTTTATTTTACAAAATTAACGACGTTGGTGAATCGCAGCAGTCTTGTTACTTATGGGAAAATTGAGGGGTTCGGAATCCGAAAAATAAACTCGTCCAAGTTGTGATCCATTAATTCAAAACCTGCTAGATGTATAGCAGCCATGGCAATACAAGATGCATGGTTGGGAACATTAACTTGATGGAATAGCACATCCTTCCTTAACATGCCTCGGCGTTTCTTTTTAACAGTGCCTCGTAATTTAAAAATCAATTGTGTATAATAGGCTCCTGTAATGCTCTGTCCCTTTTGCCAATAGTAACCACTTTGAATTTGCCTGGAGGAGGAGCACCATGATGTTTTCACTGTTTTCTATGCGCTTTGGTCTCGGGATCATAGTGGTGCACCGATGATTCGTTTGTGGTCACATACCGACTAAGTAAGTAAGTGTTTACTTCGTACCTTTCCAAAAGACAACACCCCATTTCTTTTTAATCATTGGCTAACATTCGGGGCACCCATCTTGCACTTATCTTTTTCATATCTAAATCTTTAACCCGTATGTTGTACACCATATGGTATGGTAAGCCAATCTTCCACAATATCTCTGTTGCGTACTCGTCGTTCTTGCTGTACCTTGTGTGTACCTTTTTAATGGTTTAATCTGTTGTTACCGCTGTAGGAGGTTTACACAATATATTGTTCCGCATCTCAAATCTCGACACCAGCGTTTGACTATTTCATAAGACGCTGCAGACTCCCCAATAGTTGCCACGATGTCTTCAGGAATTGAAGTTGGCGCCATGCTCTTTTATTGTATTGTGGCTCTTTGTTCTATAGGATCCATTTTTATGAAAAATCAGGACACAGTTAAAGAATTAGCTAGAGGACACCAACGCTTTGAGATACAAGGTTGATATGTAGTGGGTATGATCTATAGACGCCAGTTAACTACCTTTCACAAACATTAATCAAGCAACCACTTAGAAATGGGTCAGGGGCGGTGTACATCATACTCAATTTTGTCTACCTTAGAAATTATTGAGGGTGGCTTGTTTTCCTTGAAACACCCGGTGGGAGGTTAAACTGATGAGCAGTTAAACTTCACCTCCTTATGTGTATCTAATTTCATCTTCTATGTAGATAAAAGAGACACTATTATTATTTCGGGCGCGTAATTCTAAATCTAGCGTGTCCGTGCGCTCTATTCATTTAGGAACGTGTTGGGGAATGAAAGGAGACGCCTGTTATCTCACGACAAGGAAGTTTTGACGAAGGTATTGAGTCGCGATCTTTTCCAGCCGTTGGAACGTTTCTCTGCGACGCAAGTTGAATGAGTTTCAAAAACACAAGTCAACGTGAGGTGTTGCCGTTCCGGATGTCTAACGGTAATAAAAACGGAACTCCTTGATGCACTTCAGTCTTTCAGCGCTCATCGAACTTGTTGCGAATTGATTAAGTCTATGAAAGGCCTCGCGATGTGATCAAAGAGTCGACTTCTTTATTTCCTGTTCACCTCCGTCCCTCATCCGAAAAACACACGCGTTTTGATTTTTATTCCGGCCATTGCATTTTGATTAAACTGGTTGGGATGCCGGTATCTGAATAAAAATAGGCGGCCCGTCATTCGGCATTCCGGACGGAGGTGGTAGAGGCCCTTGGGTCACGTTGGATTTTAAATCGAATACATTCCACCCTGCCCTCGGAGTCCCTAATGTCTGCATTTTCCGTAATTCCTGGGGGTGTTCGGCGGTGTCCGGTCCCGCATCACGTGTAATGCGTGGAGACCGCTGGCTTTGGGGTTTCGTCAAATTAGAGCTAGATTTACTATTGCAACGGCGGAGTAATAAACCCACTTTCGGCTATTGTCCCCGCAGCTTCCGGAAAAACTCCACCGATGGTTAATAAATTACAGCGGGGCACGTTCTGCTTAGGAATAAAACGAAAAAAGAACGCCCATGCCAGAGAAATTTAATTTATAAAGGTAATTAATCAACATACCGACCAAAATAATGATGCCAGTAATTATGACTATAAACTGGAATAATGAAGGTTTTAGAATAACCGCTCTGGCATGATATCGATCAGTGACGTAGCTGCGATTTGGCAGGCCGAAAAAAACGCCAAACATTAGCCTGCCGTAATCGGCTTGGGCACGTCACATCGCCATCACGTCTCGTCAACGAGGGGATTCACCTGCGGAGCGGTACAGTTTTCCAGCTTCCGTCATTCCCGTACTCGTCTTGTCTGGCCATCTTGAGCGAGCCGTGCCACTTAGCCGGCCTTCCGTTCAACGACTCGTCCTGTCGCTTGTTTAAGGGATATAACTGTTAAAACTTCTTGTTCTAGCCATCTGATAAATGTATTCGTGCCCGACCGTCCCGTCCGGCATAATTGGATTGGATGCCCGACAAACTGACCTATTAGACGAAATTCACCCTCGTCCGACGTAAAGAACATCGTGCCCTACGGCCAATGATTGGTAAACACCGGAATTCATTCGTTTCTTCTGCTGGATTCGCCCGTCAGATAAATGACTCTTTCCAGACGCGCGGTTACAGTTTGAAGGTTTGAAGCACCAGGACAAAATGTTGACAAACTCCATCCGCCAGCTTTGTAGAACTTACACGTCGACCCATTCTAAACTGTGTAAGAAAAACGTGTTCTTCTGTAATTATGATGCATTTTTATTTACGTGGGAACGATTAACTGTAAGGAAAAGCATTACATACTTGATTAAACAGGAATGATTATTATATAACACTATAACTTGGAACTAAAACAAACAGTAGCACTCGACAAATTAAATAGTAACAGTATTTCATCCACATTACTCAGTAATTCGATACGAATTAAATTTATACTTCCTTTATTGCTTTATAAAACAAGTACATATTACCAAAATCCAGAAAATAATGTCTGTAATAAGTGTAAAATTAAAACTAAGAAAATTAACATATAGGATCACTACAAAGTATATCTGAAATTGTGCATGGGCCTATTGGTAATTAAAATGCATTTTCTGGAATTTTTCCAACTTCGTGTCAGCTCTCGTATCCGAGATATGTACGCCAATTGCATTTTGTTAATGGGAAGGGGGGGGGGGCTCAAAAGGCACATCATTGAAAAAGATATTTTTTTCCTGATTTCAAAAATGTATCATCGTACTTGTACAATTTATTGTTTCTGAGTTGAGAAAAGTGTGATAACAAACTTGGGTCTTGCAAAAGAAACTTTGGGATAAAAACCATATTCGTTATCGCTAAGTAAGAACAAATGCTCCAGATGTCTCCATTTTCCTAATGACTGGTGATAATTCGCAATGCCTCAGTTAACTGAACATAATCGCATCGAAATTTTGATGATTATTGGTTATGGAGGAAGTAGTTGCACTCTTCTATGCAATTCATGAAGATCATGCACCAATTGTCAGGTCAACAATTATTAAAACATTGCAACGTTTTGACGAAACCGGCGGTGTTAAAAATCGTCAAAAACCAGGACGTCCAAAGGTTGCTACGAGTGAGGAAAGTAGCTTGAATGTCCTTTTAGCGTGCTCTCACTCACCATATTAGCAGAAGATCTGTTCAGAAATTTTTGAAAAAAGAGAAGTTTCATCCATACAAAATTCACTTTTTACAAGAACTGAGCGAAGATGATAGGATAGAATTTGATGATGAAGATAGAAACATTTTAAATTGGATTACGTTTTCTGATGAAGCCACTTTTTTGCTTTACTGGTAATGTGAATAGACATAATTGCAGATATTGGTCGGACACAAATCCACATTGGATGAAACAAGTCCACACACAACACCCTCAAAAAGTGAATGTCTGGTGTGGTATTATCGGTGAGCACCGTATTGGACCGTTTTTCATCGGTGGAAATTTGAATGCGGTCGAACGACGGTCGGACGAATCAGGGCAGAAAATCAGTACTTACCTCCAAATATGCTACCAAGAGCATTAGAAAACTTTTACTCAAGGCTGCATTACTGACAGTTAGTAAATGGGGAACATTWTGAGCAWCTTTTGTAATGTAAATCTGCAAATATACAGCATTTTCACGGAATCATGCTTTTCTCTTTTATTTTTTGGGTACCCGATTCGCAATAAATTGATTAAGCTAGACGAAAATTATCACCCAATCAAGGATAAATGGTAAAGAAAATTGTTTTCATTCTTTTCGTTCTTTGTCAGGCTCAGTTATTGTATTTACACGTTTCTCAACTCAGAAGCAATAAATTGTACAAGTGTGACACATTTTTGAAATCAGGAAAAAAATATCCTTTAATGATGTGTTTTGACCCCCCCCCCCTTCCCATTTAAAAAGATGCAACATGCGCCCATATCTCGGAAATGAGGAGAGCTGACACGGAGTTGAAAGAATTCTAGAAATGCATTTTAATTACCCATAGTCACACGCACAATTTCAGCAAAATCGGTCGAACTGAACCTGAAATATCCTGCTGGTTCCATACTTTTTAGCGACCCTGTATATAGCATTGTATGAAAATGAACACCCAAACCAAAAACTCGAAACAAAAAATTGAGTTAGCTGGAAGCCCGTTGTCATGAAACAAAATCATATATTCGGTCAAGAGTCCACGGCGTTTTATTTTGTTTTCTAACATATTACTGTAATACTGGCTCCTGATAGTTCGTAGCTCTTCAAAATAGGCCGTTGTGAATCCCAGAATACTGTCAGCATGACTTTACCTGCAAGTCGGGTAGATCTATGTTTCATCACATGTAACACATCTCCCCTAAATGCTTATTTTCAATTAAACGTCGTTTCATAGCTGTTGACAGATTTGAAGCATAGTTTCTTTGTCGTCTTGGTACCTATCTCACACAGGTTGTCTTGTACTGTAGATACTGGCAGGTGGTTCGTGATGCTCACTTCTGACCTGCAAATGCTTATGTCAAACGTTATATTTTCTCCAAAATCAAGGAGAACCACCCAATTTTGTTTACATAATTGACACTACAGTGAATAAATTGGAGTCTTCTTCCAGCGATGGAGAACCTGAATTAATGCACTTGTACTATCAGGACGTTCGTAGAATTCTTTTTTCATTCTTCCGGTTCTGGACTCCGAACATTCTATTGTGTTTAATCGAAACCTGATTAACTGCCGATATGTCCACATCCGAACTGTTTCCAACTTCCAAAAAGGGATTCATGCACCACGTCTCCAGCTAAGAACTCTACAATCATAAATAAGGAAATTGTAGGTGTAGATGGATAAGTAGTACACATTGGATTTAATGTATATCTAGAGAAAGAAAGTGTCCTGAGGTCACATATTTGGGATATTATAATGTAAAAAATCCTCACCAGCTTTGCTATATGAGGAACTCTATCTTATTGAAATCACATGAAACTGGACTATCAAATAATTTCCCCTTTTTTTTCTCTCAACAACAAGAAATACCTGACCATAATATTAACATTCAGACTATAAGAGACCATCGGTGATGGTGTACTGTCATTCAAAAGTGAAAAGGATCGTCACCCTCTTGTGATACTTTATGAAGCCATTATGGTGGAATTAACTTCATCAGAAGAACTTTTTTGAAAAGTCATTGTTTTTTATACTTTTCTAGAATCCACTGGCTAAACACTAGCCTGTTTTGGAAGTCCACATTGTTGATGACACTGAATTCAGTAGAGATGGCATTTTGGATGTTTGTAATATACTATGCCAGTGCTACTCTTTTACCAACGTTGTGCAGTACTGCAGTTTCTCTCACGGTTGCATGTGGGGATTGTACTAAGGACGCAGTACGAAAAGTTCAATGTTTATGTTGCAACAGTGCTTSTACGAATTATTTGTTGATGTACCACATCATTCCCAGAGCTAAAACATCACTCCAGTAGTTGCGTGAAAGATAGCTCATGTGGATGCGTTAAATTTGAAACTGCTTCTCCTGTTTAAATTTCCTTTAGCGATTGGTATCAAAAATTGATAACAAAACAGAGAAGCACACACAATATTAAATTAATACATCTTGCTAAGAAATGAAAGGAAATCGAGAAAGGACGCTACCATAATTCTTGAAAATTGTAAAAAACTATTACCAGTACTATATTGAATAAAGCGAAATTTAGTTTTGCACCTGATAGTGCAAAATATGTATACATTTTTCTAAGAAATGGCTTTAAATTGACAGGCATCAAAAATATTTTTTTACCATCGATATTTTTTTCTGTAAGCAATGATGTTTGAAATGGCAAAAAATCCATGGCGCTACCTTTTTTTAATTTAAAAGTTACTACACATTTTCACGCGTATTGCAACCCCCATTTTTTACAAATTTTCGAATAATTCCGTATTGGTGCATTTTAGACCTAAGTAGTGTTTAGTGGCACTAAAATTTTATAAGGAATGCAAATATGGAGTTTCATTTAAAAAAAGTACAACCCTAAGTTGGCCATCTTTAAAAATGATTTTAGGTTGTAGATCTCAAAAATTCCAAAGACCGCAGTTGCATAAAACATAAAAGAAGTATGTTCAGTTAGGTCACTCTGACTTGCCTGGTACTCTGCCGATTATATAAACTGCGATTTTTAATACTTAACTAAATGAAAGCGGACCTCTTCGCCTTCACTGAAATTGTACCGTCTTAACAGATAAGGGTCACATATATGGACCCTAGAGAGAGTTACCGATTCTCCTCCGTTCCATTCTTTTCGTTTTGGACAAAGATCGGGACCATATTTAACAGCTGTGTTCAACACTTCATCATTCCTTTTTCCAGGTACATCTTCCAAAACTCGAAAGCGTTCTAACCACTCTTTCACCACAGATCACAGAATCAGATAGATCTCCACGAGAAGAATATTAAGCTTTTAAGCTTTCTGATCCCTTTKAATTCAGGAAATTGACAATTTGTTGTTCCTCAGTGAAGCTTCTTCACGAATTGAACGTCATTTCCGTTAAATGTACTGCTACAGCATACGCATTCGATGTTATTATTGTTCAGTCGGGTTCAAAAGCAGGCTTTACTTTCGGAAGAAGATTAAGTAATGAATCTGGTTTGAACTGTGAAGGTTCAAGCTGGATGACAAAATAGCTGAGATGTTCATGCTCATGATGTGTTCTCCTTCAAAACAACTGGAGGGTCCCCAGATTTTTACGATTTAAACTCTAACTTGATGTTTAATTTTCACCCTTGGATCTTGGCCCTTTGTGATTTGTGCATCCACTCCGGAAACCGATGGAATGCGTTGGAACGAAGTTGCACGGGACATCGATTGATAGTTCAATTATCCCAATTATCGTCGGGCTGTAGCGGCCGTGACATCCAAAAACGAGCCAATCCAATTGCGGATTTCATTTCTAGACACTTCATTACTAGGGCTAAACGCTATTGATCCGTCATTGTTACGGTCAAATTAATATCAGCATAGGTCGGAAGTTGCGGGCGGCCAGCACTGCGTTCCGGCAAACTGATTTTCCCAAACCCGACATTTTCGGCTTATCGGCGTGCTTTCGAAAACTCCGCATCTTCCGGGGAAATATCGACGCGTGCGGTCCGGTGGCGGTACGTGCGATTGGGACGACGACGTCTTTTAAATTTACCCGAGTTTTCTTTATATTACATGCAAATTTCGGCGGTACTTCGTTGGATTGTGCGCGGATCGGAAACTTGCTGATTGCTGCTTCCAGGCATCGAAGATTTTTGCGTTTTAGATCTGCCCGATCTTCCATTTTCGAGACAAATCCGTGTAATTGTGTGTTTAACTGTTCCATTACCTCTGAATGGCTTCTCACAGCGATCTTTCGAAACATCTGCAATACGTTGAATTAGCTCTCTAAATGAATAAACTCGTTAGGATAGTTAGCGGATTTGTGTAGCAGAATCCTGAAGTGGCGTGCAGCAGGGAGGATGTCATTAAATTAATTAACAACTTCAGGTTATAACCGTTTCGAGAGGGTGGGCGACTTGGAAAGGAAGGTTAATATGATTATGAAGTTGCAAAGCAGCAGACGATTGTACGAGAATATATATTATTGTTATTATTATTTTATAAATTTTGCAATGTTTGTGTTTCCTAGCCGTTAGGTTTAATTGTCATTACGCGAAGTAAGTTGTGGCTCCTTTTATGAGTGCTTCACGCTGTACCTGCAAGTTCTTGTTACAAAGCTAATTTCAAAAAAKGAGGTTCACACACCAACAAGAACAGGAAATAGAGCGATTAATCGCAAACAAAATTGAGAAAACACTGTTTGACGCCTGGATGGTTCAGCGGCTGATTACAATGATAACGAAATGCTTCTGGTTAAATGTGATAACTTGCAACTAATTAGTAGAAAAAATAATTTGCGAGTGTAGCGTCCTCGCTCGACTATCATTGCAAGTTTTTATATTGTTTTGTGTAAAATACATCAATTCCAAGTAAACCGTCTTTCAATACGTACTCCTGTGAGCTTTCCATTGAACCTTACCACTCAGAATATTCACAGTGGCCACGAGTACTAATAAAGTGAACTCAAAATTTTCATTGGGCGAATAGAAGAATTTAAAATTGGCCAGCAGAACTGGAACACGTCGTCAGGTTAGAACAGTAAAATTAGATAAAGGCGTAATTAAAAGCCACCATCTTACTGTAGTTGGAAACGAAACGTTTTAATTAATGACAGATTTATGGAGCAACCAGAAACCAACACGTGGATGTTGTAAAGAAACATTTGCATCCTCAGCAGTCAACTCTAGCGGAGAAGTTCAGGTTTCGACAAAGAAAACAGGCCCCGGGAGAGACCATTTCTGAGTAGGTAGCAGCATTACAAAGATAAGAACATTAGCGACCATTTAATTTTTGGCGTGAGGATTGAAGTCATCAGCCAAAGGCTTTTGTCCGAAAGTGACCTGAAGTATGAAACTACATCCCCTTGGCCCTCAACTTGGAAACAGCTGAAGCAAATGCCACGGTAGTGCATCGGAAAGCGGAAAGTCCCGTGGAAACAAGTTTAATAATTCGCGGTGAAGTTGGACACATCCAACTTGTGTGCAAGAAAAGGAGCAGCAAAGGAAGAAAACCAGCAGGCAAAAACCTTCATTCAGAAGTTGATTATCAAACTTTGTTACCCAGTGCTAATTTGCATGACTCAAAATTAAATAAATACTGCAACGAAATTTTAGGGTTTCATAAAGTGGATATAAAACATAATCGTGTTTACAAGGAAAATTTATCTTTATATGTTATTAGGAAAGGGGGACCATCTTTAATAGGCAGAAACTGGTTAAAAGAATTAAACATTCCAACTGACAATTTATTTAAAATGTCTACTAATTCTGTTTCAGCAGACCAAATGAAGTTACTCAATTTTTAGTGACTACGTTTTCAAATGTATTCAGCGAAGGCTTGAGAAAATTTTCTGACGGAAAAAAGTTTTACATTTAAAAGAAGGTACAGTGTCAGTGTTTTGTCGAAAAGGAATTAAATGATTTGGTTAAATTAGAGGTACTTACACCTATAGAATTCAACGCATGGGCAACACCAATCGTGCTGGTGCTTAAAAATTTTAAGGTATCCTTAAATTTTCAGTAAAATCGATCTCTCACAAGCTTATGCTGAAATTTTGTTGGACGAGGGTTCAGAAAAAACTCGTTACTACTAATATGCATAAAGGTTTATTTACTTTGGATTGCCGTATAGTGTTGCATGTAGCCCTGAAGTTTTTCAAAAAAAATAATAGAACAGGTCTCTGCAAATTGTAAAGGTATTTTGAGATGATAATCTAGTTGGTGCTGAATATTAATAATAATGTGTCAGCTATTAGCAAAGTAAAAAGACCCACAAATATTGCAGAAGTTAAAGCTTTTTTGGGTATTGTCAAGTACTATGGCAAATTCATAGCCAATTTAAGCACAAAATTACAACCTTTGTACTAACTTTTAAGACTAAATTTTATTGGGATAAGCAACAGCAGACAAGATTTGACCAAATTAAAAAGGAACTTGTTTCATCTAAAGTTTTGGTTGCAGTCCTTACTGTGTAAGGACAGTGATCTCTCATGCATATGAAAATGGTGATACACGACCCATTGAATTTGCGTTACGTACTCTAAGTAATGCAGGAAAACCTTATTCTCAAATAGATCGAGAGCTTTAACGATAATATTTGGAGTAATAAGGTTTAACCCGTATTTATTCGGCCGTCATTTCACTTTGCTTAGGGGCCACAAACTCTTGCAGTCAATTTTTATAAAGTGAAAGGGTATTCCGATTTTAGCGGCTAGTAAACTTCAAAGATGGAGTATTATTTTAGCAGCTTACAATTATAAGATTCAATTTATTAATACAGGTAAAAATGGGAATGCCGATGCTCTTTCTCGACTTCCAGCGGAAGAATCAGTGGTAAACTATTTAGATTTTCATTTTCATTTCATTTTTTGATATCGAGGAAGGTTTATGCATTACTCACCAAATTATCGCTAAAGAAACAAAAAAAAAGACAACATATTGATTAAAGTATATAATTTTTGTCTTATGGGGCAGCCAAAAGACAATATCGACAAAAATATAAACCTTATCACATGAAACAAAACGAACTTCATTTGGAGCAAAAATATATTATGTAGGGTCATCGTGTTGTAATACCGTTATCCCAACGTTCAAAATTATTACGTGTATTGCACATAAGTCATATGGATATAAAAAAATGCAGGTCATTAGCCAGATGTGATTTTAGTGACCTCGCCTAGATGCAGACAGAAAACATGGGTAATAATAGTGAGGCTAAACTTACTTTGAATCCATGGCCAATTAGTCAGAGTTCTTGGTCTTTGCATTTTGTAGGCCATTATATGGGAACACATAATCACTGATGCTTGCAGTGAATGGCTAGAAGTTTTCAAAATGCCTCCAGCAACTGCTTCTGCCACCATAAATGTTTTAATACCCCCCTTTTGCATTCTGGGGAGTACTAAACTGTGTTGTTTCGGGCAATGGCCCACCATTTACATCAGCWGAATTTTCCCAATAATTACGTTTAAACATTAGTCCAGCCGAAACTTGTAGCGTGCTTATTAGGTAATAACTGGTTGGCCAAGGAGGGATTTGTTGTACCATGTCAGTGTTTTTATATTTTTTAAATTGTCTGAGTTGTTGTTTAGCTCTAACTACTAAAGATCTCCCGGTTTGTCCCATATAAATTGCAGCATGTGCATGAGCACTGTTTGTGTTTTGGAAGAAATAACTTTATAGTGTCTGAAATCCAGGAGCATATGACTAGTTAAAAACTAGTATTATCAATTCTCTGCAATGCAATTAATGCATAACGGTCAGGGGCGTTTTCTTATAAAAAAATCCTACGATACTTGTCTGAATGGTCTGCCAAAATTGTCATATTGTTCCCGAATACAGAATTTTTGGGGTCGTGAGGAACCAGAATGCTTGGAATGCTTCGATTGCTCTTCAGTCGCTGGATCATGAGTGGTGGCCATCATCATCCATAGCAACAAGTTGATACAAGAAGTTTGAAGCATCACAGTTTGCTGTGACACTGAGCATTTCGGAATCCGTTTTACCGAACGCTTTATCATATTCAAGTCATAATGAGCGTTCACGAGAAGTACTCGATCCATCTGCACTAAGTGTTTAAAATCATATTGCCGAGTGTGGAACCACATCGAACAGTCCAGAAACGTCTGGAAAAACGGCATAGGCGGAAGCTACCCTATATAAAGTCTGATTCAAAAAGCAGTGAACCAGTGAAGCAAGCGAGAACCGAGCGAACATAATGAATCAGGCGTTTTAATGTTTTAAGTCCTAGTGAGTGAAGTGTGGTGTTCTGAACAGTGGTTTACTAAGCTAGTAGTATTATAATAGTAGTATTTTGAACTATTTGTGTTTAAATTTGGTGTATTGCGGTATAAATGCGCAAATAAAGGCAGACAGAAATCCGTATTTTTCAAACCAGTACTCGTAACACTAATACTCTCAGAATCAATCTTTTCATGATTTGTTACAGGAATTGATACCCTCGGACATCTGATTATAATCTCTTAGTAATTTTGCAAATAGCACCTAGTGTATGTTTTCTGCTGCATCGTCTGATAACGTACTTGGAACAAACGTATGTACGTGAATTATTACCGCGCGTCGTGACAAAAAAACGACGCAAGGCTCGTGTTCAAAAAAGGACGTGCTCGTACAAATACCACAAATAATAGTCGTTCCCGCTAGGTAGCCAACGCGTTCAGAATTTTAAGTTTCTGAACCGTTACCTGTTTCACACTCGGCCTTAGCGTTGCACCGGAGTCCAGTTCTTCATTTTCCTTGTGCCGGTGAGGCAATTTAGTTTTAAAGCCCTCGTTATTTATGAAAACGACGCGATGCACTGCATAATCAACTTCCAAATAAATGATTAAGCCATCTCGGCAATTATTCTGTTTAGTAATAACGCGGTCGCGGAGAATAAACGGTTCACCGAAAATCTAGCGAACTTTGAAGTGCTGGCGATGTTCGGATTATTTCCGCACGTTTCATTAACATTCCTAGGGAACAGCCCTGTGATGTACAATACGTAGTTAGCCATATTCCGGCCATACCACGTACACCTAATAGAGCGCTTGCAGCGATAAACCAGTAATTAACTAATAACAAAGTTGTGAATTTTCGACGCTGTAAAAACGACGCAGACAGCCTGATGCTCTGGTGTTATCTATAACGTTACTACTTCTCTGTCGCGTATTTCAAAATAAAAAACGACACATGGTTACTGGGTGGTCGCTTGGGACCAATATACTACCCCTAACTCGATTTTATTCGTCCAATTTCTAAGCCGGGGCGTTAATACGGGCCACTAGAACAATGGCTCGGTTACCATATAACACGGGCACACCTTGCTCTAATTGAATAATAAAATTCCCAAGATTAAAACTTAATTATATTGCTGACGTGCGGTCCCGCTGCACGTCGTCGTGGATTAATAAATCTCGCCACTCCACCACGGGTAAAAATTCAAATCGTCCGTAAAAGGTCCACTATTATATACCACGACATGTGGATGACAAACTTTACATTGTTAATACTGCTACCCATGTCGCACAGTTTTACTTTTTCGTAAGTCCACTTTGGTTAACAATAAATAAGCCACTATCGCTTGGAATTCTTTAAATTATCTTGAAAAGACAGTTCGAGATTACCCAGAGCTAGGCTCCACTTCTTCTAAAGGTAGCTCCTCATCCACTTTCATAATATCCAGAAAAAATCTGTAAAACCAAGCTTCGCCATTTTATTACATAAGAATGAAAGTCTAGCTTATCTCATCTTGCAACCAAACACTGAATTCACCATAAAAAAGGGATAGCACGTTGGAGATCCAGGAAGAGCTTAAGGGGGGCGTTTACCTACAGCGGAGCGGGTCATTTTAAGCACCTACCGTTTTACATTTTACCGAGTTATTCGAAACTTTTTCGAAGTGAAATTTCGACATGACAATGACAAAAGATGTAGCTACAAGGTAGAGTTCGAGTTTTTTCTGAATTTGGTACGGTAATGTAAATATTTGTTGTTATATTTTGCTTAAAAATGCGTATTTTTGGCGAGCTATTTCTCGAAAACTAAGGCACATAAACGAAAAATTCGAACTCCACGTTGTAGCTACGTATTTCTTTGTACACTACCAAAATCATGAGCACGATGAATGAGTAAAAACATTCAAAAAATCTAAAACCGCAAACCCTTTCGCACGATTCCGTCACCAGAGCGGAATGCGAATGCCCATCCCCACCAGGTCCGTCGTATGGTATCCAGAGAACAGTGAGGTTAAGATACAAACCTGTCGGGAATGATCGAGCAGTATACGATCTATTCCGATATGACTGGATTTCTAAGATTGTATGTCTAATTAGTAATTATACGGGACAAGTTTAATGTTAAAAGCTCTTTCACATTTATTTACTGTCTGCCGAAGCAATGGGGAGGCGGAAGGAAAATTATTATAAAAGTTCCTCCAGAAATCATAGTCGACATGCAGTTAGAATGAAATGTTATATAGTTCATATTTGCAGAAATAAATGGGTTATTCCATATTTTGAATAACCTGGTATAATATCATACTAAGTTACTAAAATCATGCTTACTTTCTTATGCACACACTACAGTTAGCAATTTTTCGAATATTAGTTTAGCCCGTCTGTTGCTCGTACGATCTTTGCGTGATTTCAACCTATCGGCTCCCTCTTACGTCCCATGTCCCGCTGGTAATACGGGTTGCATAGTTTACATTTCTGCCCGATCGTTCCAAGTAAATTAAATTAAAGAAGCACCGACTTGCTTACAGTCACGTGGTAAACTTTGGTCAAAAAGGTCAACAACTATCACTAATACAAGCCATCAAACAGGGTAATATTTGTATGCTAAAGTTGTCGAATTATGACTATTGTAAGATAATTGTGCTATATTTAACCCGCCATGCCTTCAATCACCTGACAGTCTATAACATTCCTTTTCTTATTGTGAAGTCAATAGCATGCTCTAGCACCATCCATATCAGTTTTATTAGATCTTTTCACCCTACATTCTTTAGAACTGGCTACATGTAATTTCCCTATTTTTTAAATAGAAGATACGGTTCGATATCTTTGGCTGTATTGTATTAGCATTTTCTTTCTTTCGGAATTTAAAAATTAATAGAGTATTCAAAAAAATCATATTATTATACAGAGTGAGTCACACGAAATTTTAAAACACGCCAATTGTGTTTTATTGTAGTGAATATTTATAACATAAACTAATCAAAACGAAAAAGGAGCCACTTGTTTGTTCTGTTAAATTTTAAAAGTTAATCGTTATCCAGTAATCGGAGCCACTTTGCAAATTTGTAGCAAAAACTGTAATCTTCAATGAACAGTTCTGTTTACTAAAGCCATATAGTGAAAAAGTGCAAACTTGAATCAACATGAATCTTGATGTTCTTGGTAGACCGCAAAGGCGTAAAGTGCATCAGAAATTGCTTGGGCCGTCACATTAATTCAAGAAGGCCACTGGAGACGACAAGTACCCTGGATCTTAAATGTTAACCGTGCTGTCATAAATAGGGCCTGGATACGTTATCAAATTTATGATATTGTTAGAAGAGAAGACCGTTTAGTACGGCTTTGGACTGCTAGAAACCACAGAACTACTGCTACAATGCTCCAAATCGGCTGGTAAAAACCACAGGAACCAGATTAAGTACCCAAACAATACGCAACCGACTTCGCGAAGGTCAGTTTAGGGCAAGTAGACCAGCTGGTCCTCCTTTTGCTGAAAAACATGTTCCATGGAATTTACAGCAGTGGAGCAACGTTTTGTTCACTGACGAATCCAGATTCTGTTTGAACCAAGAGTTCGAGTCTGTAGACGCCCAGAGGAACGTTCAACACGTCGAAGAAATTCTCTAGGAAGAATGGGAGCAGCTGAATCCTAAGGTCGTATGAAATTTAATTGAAAGTACGCCCCGGCGTTGTGCAGAAGTTTTACGAGATAGAATGCCCAATACATTTTACAAACTGCAGTCTGTTTCTGAATTGCCATCTCCTTCGACTAGTTGGGTCTACAA
The DNA here is from genome assembly GCA_025024175.1 of Rhyzopertha dominica. Taxonomy (NCBI): domain Eukaryota; kingdom Metazoa; phylum Arthropoda; class Insecta; order Coleoptera; family Bostrichidae; genus Rhyzopertha; species Rhyzopertha dominica. Next base: position 6,728,322 of record QCXZ01000086.1, on the reverse strand, counting down.
TTCTTTTAGTTTCACGCAGACTTTACAGTTTGATGTAAATTTGTCTGAAAATTTGTTAAGCGGTCGATAAATATATACAGTGGATTGTTCGATTCAAAACTAGCCCACAAATCAGGATGAAATAATGACTCCTCGGACGTCTCTGTTAAATAATCTACTTATATATCGTGTGATCATAGAATACTCAGCAAATAAATACAACCCAGTAGGAAACTTGATATAAAAGGAGAAAAGGAAGTCTAAATGTATAATTCAACCATTTACCCATTTTAGCCTCACTTCTACAGTAATCTGCTGTTAAGCCTATAATGACAACCCATTATTTGTGAGGTTTAGACCACACCATACCTATAGCAACATAAATATTTTTTTTAAATTAACCACTAGCTTTAAATTTTAATTGCAAACATGTTTGTTTTATTTTTTTATAAACAAAATAATAATGTAGTGTACTGTCAGTTTATGAGACTGTAGATGCTAAATAACTGGGTAAAAAGATTTAGACAGTAGTCAAAAGGCCATCCATATAAAATGATAATCTGAAAGTAATGTTATTAACGTAGGACAAACAAAATAACAAAACTTATCTATACATAATGAATTGCAAATGTATGGATCACTCCTAAACGTAACTGGGCTCACGAATAAAATAATAAAATCATTACACAACTTAAATATCAAAAGTGGGTTAAGAAACATAAAAACTGGTAGAAACCTTTTCAGCAAACTTAATTAAATTTAAAACTCCAGTCAAATTCAAATCAAACGTTAATATACAGTTTGAGTTGTGTTGATTGTGATAGTAAGTATGTGGGACAAACAACACATTGGATAAAAAAATAGAATTACATTACACAAGAGTGATATCACCACAAAAAAGGATAGATGTGCATTAGCGATACATGTTGCAAATAATTCACATCGAATGGACTGGAAAGAAATACCAACAAAAGATGAATATTAGAAATGTACCATATACAATGAACAAACAATGTAATCAACAAAAAACGGACATCCAGAATTTAAGCAATATATACACGTATTTGCTATAACAAGAAGTACAGCGGGCCTCTAATAATGAGTAGGTTGTTTTGCTGTGTGGTTAAAAAACTAGTATTTTAAATTAATTAATTAATTAAATTAATTAAATTCGGTATATCTTCATTAGTTTGTAATATAGGTTTCTCTGTACTGGCTTTTTAACCCTTTGTACGGTTGAGACCTTTACTATGTACTACAACATTTTGTAAATTTGTTTTTACGGTAAAGGATAGGATAAATGAATGTTTTGAACGGTTCAATTTCCTAAAGAGGACGCAACGAGAGGGTGAGCTTCGAACACTTTCTAAGAGATTGCAAGCACCTCATAAGAAGCTGTAACTATAACACTCCCACTGATAAAGAAACTGCAAAAGACAAAGCAGTAAGGGACAAGATCGTCACGGATATAAGGGATGCCAATATACGAGAAGCTCAACTGAAAGTGGACAACCTGACGTTGGAGAAAGCGATACAAATATGCAAGACCAGCGAATAGAACAAGAATCACAGCCTCCAGTTTCAGCAACAAGAAAAGAATAAAATCAACTTAGTGAAGAATTGCAGTAAGAATAAGAAGAATGAAAGCGTGATATACAATAAGGACGTAGCTGTGAATCCTAGTACTACAGTGGTGAGGATTCCAAAATAATAAATTTAAATGTAGAAGGTGTCAAAAATGCATGGTCCACGAGAATGTCCAGCATTCGGAAACAACTGTTTTTGTGATTTTGAATCATTTTGCTGTTTCGTGTAGGGTAAAAAATGTTACCGAAGAAGATTCTATGGTTCAAGCGATGACTTCTACATTAGAAGTATCAATGGTTATAAACAAAATTTCATCAAAACAAATTTGAAGAAGTTATTCAGATTGAAAACAAAAACGTGAAAGTAAAATTAGATACTGTTGCTGATATAAATGCCATTCCGTTAAAACTTTTCAAGAATATCGGCAACAAGATTAAAATAAGAAACACTAACTGTGTAATAAAAGCTTTTGAAGGAACTGTTGCTAAATCCTTAGATATGGTAAATTTATGCTGTAAATATAAAGGTAAATGTATATTTACAGATTTTGTAGTAGTCGAAGACATCAAACAAGTCCTTTTGGTGGGCAAACATGTGCCAGTCATAGTATAATAAAACGTTTCAATAAAATAAATGTTACTGAGGTAGATACTGATAAAGAAAGGTTTGTTAGAGAAAACGAAGATATTTGTACTGGATTAGGTAGATTTCCAAGAATACGTAAAATAACAACTGTATCAAATTTTTTTAATCAGTTAGTTATCCACCAACAAAAATCGCATTAGCTATACGTGTCGCTTTAAAAACCAGTTGAAAAGGTTAGAAAAAGAGGACCTGTAGTAAAAAAAGCAAGTATCAATAGGATATTAATCGCAGAGAAACCAAATAGAAATAAAAGATTATGCCTGAACCCTGCAGATTTAAACAAACAAATCGTTAGGAATCCAAGAATAGGTCATAATATTGAAGAAGTGTATTTGACTTGGCCGAAGATTATCATCATTTAAATATTGATGAAGACTCTTCTTGGAAATGTTATTTTTACGCAAAATTTATTCGAAAAGAAAGTAGAAAAAAATTCGAAAATCTTAAAGATGTGGGTGGTAATTTGCCATTATGACATGATTGTATTTGGGTCATCAAAGGAATAACATATGCAGCTGTAGTACACACAAATCGTTAAACGTACAAAACAGGTAAACGCTAAATTAAATTAGGCTAAATTTCAATATTGCAAAAGAAGTGTCAAGTTTATGGGAGAAATTTTCTGTGGACAGTAAATGCGCGTAGATCCCGAAAGAGTGGAAGCGCATTGCAAATTACAAAGTCCTAAAACTTAAAAAAGAAGGACCCTTTAATTATATTAGGAGGTATGTACCTAACATAGCACAACACATGAATTGATTTGTGAATTACTAAAAACTGATTATGAATGGCGTTGGTTTTGGTTTGAAGGCCAAACCGGAAGACACATCAGCACGAGAATCGAGGAACACATCAGGGACCGGTAATGTGACAGGTCGGCTATCAAAGGAAGCGAGATTCTGGCCGAAATTGTACAAGGAAGCCATCGAAATCCAGAAGAACCCGCACAATTATAATCGACACCGCGGTATCGAACTACCTGGAATCTATAACTTAGTAAACAAGTGTTTAATGTTTGTACCACATAGTATAGGATTTTCTCCACTATATAGCCCGCGCTGGCCTGGACTTTTGTTTTTCATCAACATCATTATAATTTTGTTGATTTGTTTATTTTCTGGTGATGGAATTTCTTTTATGTGTTTCCATCTGATTCTCATATTCCATCTTGAAATTCAATATCGTTCTATTTTTCGGTTAAAACTTCTTATAAATGTTCTCCTCATCTACTTAATCTTTCACCTAAATCTCCCAGTAGGTGCTCATTTTTGCTTTTTGCCTTTCTCGACAAGTTTCTTATTTCCTTATTTACAAAATACCCCTTCTTTTATCTTCTGACTTCCTTGTGCGTACCTACTCTATTCCTTCAAACTTTCTAATGGTATGGTTATTTCTTTTCATGGGTATTGTTAATTATTATTTCCATCCTTGCTTGTTTATCTTTTTTATCCCCTTTCACTCTCATCATCAAACCAGGGTCGATATTTCTTATATCTTCCTGTCAGGACACCTAGCTCTTTTTGTATTATCTTATATATCCTTCATTTCTCGTCATCCTGTTTTATATTTTCAGGCTCTAATATCTCTTTGCGATTTTTCGCCTTATATCTTTTGATTCCCTAGCTTCTGAGCTTCAATAATCCTTATGAAAGGTGAATTTGTAAAATGAACAACTAAATGTGGTGGAGGATGAACCTGTTCGGGAATTACCATGGCAACGCTCACGTTTCTTGAACCTCAGTGCAGGTATTATTAATCCGACAGAGGGAAGTCAGCTTGATGCGTGTCGTTGTTTGGTCCCGATCGGTGCACGTAACGTTTGTGCTCTGTGCAAGGGAGGCTGTCATCTCGCGATGGTAATTCAACTTGTGCAGTATTGTATAATAGTCCCGCGGGATGTATCGCGGTAAACTTGCCGCAAGCACCGTTCGGATTCAGTGAATTGAGCCCCGCCGTGTGGTAAATTGCTATAATTGGTTTTGTTAAGGACGCGTTACCTAAATTCACGTCGTTAGGTGGCACGGRGTGCGCGTCGATTTAAAACTGCTCCTCTTTTTTCTTCGACGAGTCGGGACATAATCAACAATTGCATTAGTCGAATCCCCTGGAAGTGCGGTAGTTTGCCAACAGATGGATCCGCTCCAAATGAGGGCTTACACCGAATTGAAATGCTAACGACGGATTTTCCCCCCAAAAGTTTATATCTGAGTTGTGTCAAAATTAATTGTTATCGACATTGCGTTCCGCCAACTTCTGCTGGTGCGATGGCCGCGGGTATTAGAGAAATCCCTGCTGTAGAAGGAGCTTAACGCTTTGACGGCGTTCTCTCCCAAATACGAAAGAATTTGTTTGTCATTAGTATACTTCGGCTTGCATCTGCACTGATCCCTCTTGATTGGTTTTCAAATAATATACCCATCAAGCATGTTTCGTTCAGTTTCGGGGTCTCCGACGAGTTCAGCCCCTCTACTTTCTATTTTGCAGGCATCGAATGCATGCGATTTAACTTTTAATAAAAATGTTCGCGTAGCCCGCGAAATTAAAAGTACGCCGGTGATTTACAGCCCGGACTTCGAAGCGTGGTTGTGTTCGAACCTTTTTCGTAATGGCCAAAACCCCTTTCGGGCCAAATTAAATCAATTTGAAGTGAATCTCTATTTTATTGGGATTGATCGTGGCTGTTTATTTACTCCGGCTTGGCCGTCCGAAAAAACGAAACTCCATTAGGTGGAGAGAATGGAAATGTCCGATAAAATGTTGCCTTCTGTAAATAGCTTATTTTGAGGAATCTGCCGAATCCTAATTGGTCGTATTCCGATTCGTCGGATTCAATTGGAACTTGAAGCGAGTTCTGTTTATCGTACGATTAAGCACACGTTCGATGGGGAATTCGGACTAGAAACGCGAGAATTTTAATTAGTTGTCCTAGCCGCCGTGCGAAAGGGTTGTGGTCACACCGTGGGGGTGGCCGTAGGATTCGCTTGCGTCATCTCTCATCGCTAGAAGGACAGCGTTCCTATATTTCGGATTTAGATTTGGATCCGCGGGATTTCCCTATTTATGCACAAAGAGGCTCTTTGTTTTATACGCCACGCGTATGGATTATAAATACTGGCGCAGGTAATTTCAAAGGCAGCTACTTTGATGTGGTTTCGTTAGCACTAATCTAAACATAAAGTGCTGATTATACAGACTTAGAGGCAGCAATTTTGTTAGTCAGCGAAATATGCGACAACGGTACACGTTTTTAAGTAAGGGCCTACCCAGGCTGGAGCTGTGTAGGGTTTTTTGTGGCTTTGCAAAAAGACACAAGTAACGACGCCCATCTCGATGTCGACGCGACGACGTAGGCTAAAATTTATAAATAGTAATCTTTGTTCCCGAAATGATTAATATGCCGTCAGCTATTCCCTTTATTAACGCAGAAGACGAAAACCCGGCTGACTAGAGTGGCAAACTCTGTAAACCGCAAATGACGCTTTTGAGAAGTTTGCGCGCCGTCTCCTGAGGTTAATCCCGAAAAATACATAGGTATAATGAATGCCCATGTATACAGATTCATGTTTCGCTGGAAAAATAACTCCGCCTCATTTTCGTCGCCTCGCGTCGGCAAAAATTAAATTAGACGCTCACTTTTGAATGTTGAATGCCGAAATTAGCATCGCAGGACTTGTCTCAGAGAGAAATGCATCAAAGTCATAAGGCAGGAGCAACACTGGGTCATTACGTCCAAATCCTATTAGGGAGATTCACGTAGAAGCCAAGGCGCTCCCGATAAGCTCGCAAAGGCTTTCCGACATCACAAAAGTATCCTCCAGTACTTTTCTTAAGTAATACACCTAGATACAGTACACGCGCTACGTTTCTCGGACCGTACGGATTTTTGAGCTCGGTCGCTTAGAGATTCTTAATCGATCGTCGGGAATAATCTATTTGATTGATCTTACAAAATCATCTACTTTTTCTGTAACTAATCAATCAATTTTTCACTTTACCCAGATTACGTATTTCTGAGAACTTGGTATTAATCCTTTTATTCGATTCATTAATTCACTATGGCTTAACTTAGACGATTTATTGTTATTTCAATATACTGCAGAGAATATTATAAATTAGTTAAATAATTATTGATTTGATGTAACAGTTTTGCTTTGCAAGCTGCAAGTGTTATAAGTGAATCGCTTCTAATGTCTTCTTCTTCTTCTTCTTCTTCTTCTTCTTCTTCTTCTTCTTCTTCTATGTCTGTAAAACCAAATAATTTTAAACATGCCATAAGCATTATTAAAGAAATGGCCAAAGCAAGTAGTTGCGAAACAATTAATAAGCAAATTACATAAAAAAAAACAAAGCACACATGCATTCAAATGTTGCGTACATATTTAATAAAATGCTTATATCAAAAAAAGTTATGAACGAAAGAAAGCTCATATCATACTACTTGTCAAAATTCCACTCAAAAAAAGTTATGGTGTCTTACTTAAAGTAGCTGGTCAATAAAATATTTAAAATCTATAATTATTCTCCTGCTCTCCACATAAGAAGAAGTCGAAGAATGTGAAGATTTATCTACGTTCCTGAAATAAGCTAAGTAACCATAAGTAATGAAAATTATTTTTAAAATATGCAGGTATCATCAGTTTGTGTGAAAAAAACTAAAACACCGGATTCTTTTAGTAAAGTTAGTAGGTATAATTTTTTGATATATGCCTATAGAAATAAACCGAGACCGTATAAAGGATAAAGGAGAGCATGGCTTTTTCTACAGCATTTACTGACGAAGTACGGCTATTGCCACCAGGTGGAGCAATTTTAGTACTCTGAAATATACAGAGTTTAGAAATGTAACGCATAAAATTCAAATTAAAGGTTATTTCCAAAAATTTAAATCAACGCTGAAACATGACTTAAGTTATAAAAACAAATTAATTTTTAGATGATTGAAACAAATCAGTTTGTTACTACGACGAAGATGTGACGTCTTCAGATGTTTTCGTTTTTAATAGAATCATATGCATTTTTCTGTGATTCCAGCCTTTATTATATAAGGAAATCGACCATTGCGTCATTTCACATAAAAAACAATGATAATTATTGGAAAGATGTTTATTCAACATTTGCAAAAATATGAAGTTCACAAATAAAACAAACTATGTCATAAAGTGACTTATATGGTCTCCACATTTGATGATTTAAGAAGATTTAGAATTAGAAAGAAAAAACATCTTACACATTAAATGTTCAAATTGCAGTCCACAGTTAAACAGTTGACAAACTTCCTGAGGACTCCGGAGTCTATGGCCATAATTTACCATTATTAAAATTTGGATTCGTTTAGTCTCTGTTAACGGGATGGGTATTAATAAACAAAAAGTTATCATCTGCAGATCCCGGCATCTGTACATTCTGAAATCGTTTAGTTTTAGTTTAGTTTATTGATACTAGTCGGTGGTTTTGTAATTTATGGGACTATTTTTTATTCAAAGTATTCAAAAAGTATTTACTGCAGTTGGAAGGAACACAGTACCAGAAAGTAAAGTAAACAAATATTACTTTCTCGAACAATTTGAAGTGTTATGTGGATTGATTAGGTGTTTGAATCCCTACTTCTTTATGTATCTTTTTTCTTTGTATTTTTGAACGTCGTTTTAGGCATATATTGAATAACCACTTTTCCAAATGTGATTATTTTGTTTTGTTTTTTTAACCCAATGATGATGTAATGGTTTATTTCCTTGGATAATAAGGGCCGGAATTACCAAAAATGCCTAGGGTTCTATTTAAGACATCATATCTTGTCAAATCAACAGACTGCTCTGTTTCAATAGTCTCAAAATAAAGCTCTTTTTATATTCTAAATTACCTGTTTCAGTGTTTTTTTTCCAATTTTTGCAAATAACCCTAATTTCGAATTCAGCACAGGCTAGTCAGTATAGTCATAAGCAAGTACATAAGTACTTACCTCCATTTGGATAGGTTGGATTTTGTTCCTTTTCTAGAATAGCGTGTGTTAGATAAGCGTACTTTAGTTTTATTATCTTTGCGGTAAACCTCCTTTTCTTGAGCGTTGTCCATAACAAGAATGCCACAAAAGAACATAAAACCTAAAATTCGCGCAAAAAAAATACTTCACTGATCATCACGAGCATATTAGGTCCACTGTAGTCGAACGCGAATTCAGTATACAGCGCTAGGTGGCAGCAACAACCAGAGCGCATTTTTACGCTTGCAAACTTTTGAGAATAACTGTTTTTTTGCAGAAATAAAACGAATTCTTTTTATTGGACTGATAAAAGACAGATATAGGGTATTTATTGGGAGAATCTGGAAATTAGACTTAGAATTGGCGTAAATTGCAATCAAAAATCGTAAAACTTTTTTAGGGATTATAAAAAAAGAACAGTACAATAATTCGTTCGTTATAGCTTTTTTCAAAACCTATGTAGTGAGCAGATTTTTCACGTTAGGTATTCCCTCCCAACAAATAGCGTGGCCCTATTTCCGACGGACCCCGTAGGAGGTGATCCATCCCGGAAAACGTTCAAGTTTAATTTATGCGCTTCTTTAATTATGTCGCCTTATCCGTGGACAGGAAAGAGAAGGCCGCCGCTACCTGCGAATGTGTGCGCGTCTGAATTTTAAAACAATCTGGAGTTTCGGCACTACCGGGACGCATTCGCCCCTTCTCTGGGCACTCGTAAATATGATAAATTTTTTTATGATGCCGCCTCGCCAAAACACTTGGGACGCGGATGCGTGGGAGAAACGGCCTTAAAAAATCTGCTCCCGTTCCTCTACCCATACTACGAATATATGTGAATCGGTGTGGATCTAGTGCAAATGCACGCCAGGTGATCTTATGGAGGTATCGGAGAATATGGCAAAAATGGAATTAAAGAGACACCGTTTTGCATGTTTACTCTGTTTATCTCTATATAAAACTGACACATTATAAGAACTACAACTTAAGAATTACTTGGTGTATAAATCATGGATGAAAATTAGGAACAGTAGAGGTGCGAAGTGAGAACCTGAGGAACACCTAAAATGATAGTAATGGTTATGCAGTGCAGTGCAGAGCAGTAATGCTTTACCTATCTGACAAGTAACTTTCCAACCAGCGAAGTACATTTTCGCCTACGCATAATCTCTCAAGTTGAATACAAGGAGCTTGTGGTTCACCTTGTCAATAGTCGGTAAAGTTGTAGAAATTAGTTTCAATCAATTTAGCCGTGTTGAACCCATGCTGATTTTGAAAAGTAATTATAGAAAATGTTGCTGAAAGCTAGGGAGACAAAATAGATTCAAATATTTTAGGGAGAACAAAATGAAGTCTTTATGCCCAGTTTTTTTATAGATGTAATCCTAGGGATATACCAGGATTCTCACTAATTTTGTGGGACAGTGAAGGTTTAATATATACTGGAAGAAACGAAGAGGAAGCGCAGTACTTTAAGATTACTAATGGTATATTATCAGAAAAATCAAGCTCCGAAAGTTGATTCAAGAAATGGTCCGAATTAAATACGAAATTATTTAAATAAATAAATAGAATTTGCAGATAAAATGTGGTAAATGGAATTTTTAGAATCTCTATTTAATTACCTAAAAGTTTCGTTACCACATATTTTCTCTGGTTGCTATGGTAACGTCACTACAAAGCAAAATAGCGCCATATCTTCTAAACCAAATTTAACGAACTAGGACTCATTTTACAGGGAGTTTCAAGGAGACTACTGTTGATAGTAAATTGTTCCAAAATTGATTTCTCTAAATAGGTTTAGGGGCGCAATTTGAAAAATTTTAATGCTCTTATCGATTTCTCAGGCTATTATGTAAGAAAGAGATTGGTGAAAACCCGAGGTGAATGTCATTTTTCGTTTTGAAATTATTACCAAAATAGTAAACAAAATAAAAAAGGATGTTCTCCTTGATTTCTAAAGAATATCTAGATAAGACGACATACTTTTCACTTTGTTTTGTATTCTATTATTTGAGACAAACTGGTAAAAACTTGAGGTTTATAGCTTTTATCGTCTTAAAGTTATATCAAAGTAATACACACAACACATGAAATTGCAAAAAAGTAACTTTGTCCGGGCAACTAATTTCCTAATTTATTCAACAGTAGTTGAGATTAACTTGCACTTCTAATGACTCATACAGTTGCATTTTTCTATTCTATTCACAGAATATTGCTTTTATTCAACCTTCAAATTTTATGTTTAGTGGTTAAAATTCTCTTATTTTTATCACTTGAATACCTTTAATTTAAAATAAAAGTCGATACAAAAGAAAAGAAGTCGGCATAATAATTTAAACTGTTACAAATAAATCCATTTATAAATTAAGAGGTGACGTGGTTATGCCCTAGTATTTTAGAGTAGTTGTCGCCTTTGTAGCAATAAAGACAGTGGCAAAGTAACTGAAGTTTTATATGAATATATATTTATTGATAGCACTGACATTAATTTAAATAATAACGCCATGCTTCTTCATTTGTAAACGGATTTTGTAAAATATATATAATCGATATAAGTATGACAATTTTACAGATGGCGTCCTCTACAGCTATTTAGAGAAACCAATTTTGGAACAATTTACAATTTGGATTTATTTGCGTTTATTTGTAACGTGATGTAAAATACGTTCCCTAGCGGGAACTTTAAGAACTTTAAAATATTTTAATGAATTTCTCTGGTACCTACGTTTTTATCCAACAATTTTTTCTTTAGAGCGATAGCTTGAGAGGTTTTCAAGATACAGCCGCTCCCTACCCTTAATGAATCACCCCGTAGATTCGACTCGTTGTAAGGTATTAGTGAGAGGGAATCGCACAGATTCTTAAGGTCAAAGAACTTCTGATAGTCTAGGGAAGAATTTTACTGTTTGTAAATTTTAGGTGCAAAGTTTTTGTCTTTAATCACCTTCTGGAGTTCTTTGCTAACGCAACAAGAGTAACTTGACTTGTAAGATTCAAGAGGCTCATATTATCAAACATACTTTTAAATATACTTACAACAAGGAATCAGATCTTCTAAATTCCTTCAGGAGGCCAAACTATATTTGGCAAGTTATAATCACCAACAATAATGATTTTAGAGCTTTGTTATTTATTGGAGATAAGCTTAAGTTAAATCAGATTATGGAGGTACGTAAATACAACATATTCGCGATTGGTCTACTTTCAATATTTCTTCTGCGACATACCCACATACATGTTTTGATATTCTGAAGAAGAACCGAAAGATTCAAAACAGCTCTAAATTGATTACAAATTCTGTGAAACAACCAACTGCTTTTATTTTATTTATAAATGGGGATTATCCGGATCGGCGCCTACAGTTTTGTGAACAACTTGTGTTCCGTTGTGATCAAAATAAGATATTTTTCTCTGATGAAACTCGCTCCCGTCTTAATGACATGGCTAACCATCACAATTGTCGATATTGGTCCTAAAAAGATCCCCAAAAGTCACACAGACAAAGAAACGGGAAATTAAGTATGTGCGGGTTAGGATGATTGGTTCTTTTTCTAGAACATCTAATTCCAGCTCGCTGCCTAGATTTTTTTAAGATTTGGACGTAGACAAGCACTTTCAGTTGTTTTTGTTTCAAATAACGAAAATGATGTTCTTCCTCGCGTGGACCTTGGCTCTAGCAAGAGAGTTCGTGAGTACTTGAAGTTGTATTTCCTAATTGTTTGATTGGACGTTGAGAACCTATGGAACATCACCACCATCGCTTGACTTATCCCCTTTAAATTTGTTTGTGGGATTACTGAAATGGAGAGTCTGTTTTAATAGACCAGATAATTTAAACATTTACGCTTACGAATCCTTGGTGAAATGGCGCATAATAGTCCCAAACACAAACTGTTGTTTACATTAAAAATGTCATGCAATGCATACTTTCGAATAGAGTTATCAGCAAAATTTTATGTCAATTTAAGTATGAAAATCGTTCGTTCCAGCGTTTCTTTCGAAAATAAAAGCGTTACGTAAATTAAGAATTTTGTTCCGCACTTTATGATCATGTTGCTTCCTGCGGTTTACCTTTTGTATTACTAATAATAGAGAAAACCACGTTTGCTTTATGATGTTTATGGACCCGCGGTCCCGTTGACCACAGCGCGCTTTATTCGAAGAGCATGAATTTCATGCATTCATTATAATTAAAACGGGCAGCATACAGGAATTGCCGGTTTACCCGTGTTTGGCAAAATCTCAGCTTTATAGGTTACACTGGGATCGCTGTGGTTTCCAGCATATGTGTTAATTCCAATCATTTTAATTTGTTACATTTCTGTAATATGCAAATTTTATCGCATACGCACACGGTATAAACATGATACTGACGCAACGCATTAATTTACTGACCACTGCTCAATTATTTACGATTCGGTTTTGACCTCTGGCGATGCTCTTGTATCTCGTGACTTCAACTCAGATCGGTCGTCCAGAAATTTTTTTCCAATTTTAAGTAAATTAGCGAGTTTCACTATTACGCTTCGCTTAGCAAAAGAAAACTCTCAAAGAAGCTTCAACTAAAACTTGCGAACAATCAATTCCTTTTCTCGCGTCTCGAGATCTGTACATTTCTATAAATACCATCAACCGGGCTGTGAGAAACAACGAATGTTTTTCTCGCACAGAGACGCTAGCACAGCGTTTGATTTCTGAGCATAATTAGGCATATAAACGACGGGAACATGTGTTTGTCGTTTAGGTTATCTCCTTTGATGCGAAGTTCCTCTTGAACTCGATTCGTTTAAATCTCACAAACTTTCTATGTCCCGTACGTTGACGACTAACTACCTATTGTTAGTTATATATTCTGCTACACTAACGCATCCGGCTTTTCTCAAGAATAATAATACTTTTCCATTCTAATGGAAGGTTTATGGCATCCGTAGGACGATCCTAGTCGTCGAGTTTGATGTCGAAATAAAAGGACAAACAGCGTACATAAAGACGAACAGCGTTCGACCGTAAAAGGCCGCGTACAATAAAAATAGGGCTAAGGTCCTATCTTGACTTAATTTTGTGGCCGGAGTGCAGCGACTGTAAATCATTTGGTCCGGCCCCCTGCATCGAGAAACTACTATAAAAGACCATACTAGTTTTTTATTGCCCCTAAAAAATAGAGCTAGAAATATACATGGGTATGTTAAAAAACAATCGCAATGTCATGACTACGACCACAGGACAAAACCTGCTGCTGGGCACTATTAAACTAACTACATAGGATTACTACAAATGATTCATGCATTCCGAATAAATCAGTATGCCGTCTCTCAGGAAAATGAACACAACTATTGCTTTGTCATCTGTCGACTGTCAAATTATTTGATATATTTTAATACGAGAAAACGCTGGGAGTGTGTATTTTCAACATACGCTATAGTAGTTTGTAGTGTAATTAACTTTAAACGATTGGAAAAAGTGTCGAATTAGGCATTTCAGAACACGTGACCTCAGTCCTTTTAAAAATGGCGGCTGTTGGCACACAAAGCTAGTGTTTACATTGAGCTCTTATGGGAGAAAACTTTTACAAATTTATTTCAGTATTTTGTGACACGAAATTTTAAGCTAATTCCTATATTTAGATTCGTTATGGTTAGTTGGATATATGTATATAATTTTAGTGCAATATACGCTGTCATTAGTGAAAAATAGTGCGAATAAAGACAGTTGTTYTAGTTTGAGGCGAGTATAWAACACGTAATCATCACGTAGTCTATATTAAACTAGATCCATTACACTGAAACTATTGTTTATATTAGTAGATACKGCGTATTATATGTWACCATGATATAATAACCTGTTCAATGTGTTTTGTGCAGTACGAATGAAAACAACAATCACAACATATACCACATTAACATCATACATCAACCATCTTCTTTTTTATTTCTGACAACTGACAAAACACAAAACATTTTCGATGTAAATACAGGGACCGGGAGTGTGCCAACCTGCCAACAGGAAGTTCAACGTCACCTACAACAATCTTTTTCTGGTTTATTACGCCGAATATTGCGTTAAAATTACACAGGTATATCTAGCTAATCATGACAAATCCAAATATATGCAGTACGCTACTAATTTCAGCCCCGAACATACATAAAAAAATCTTAAAGTTTGTTTCTCGTAAGAACTTCATGTAAACAATGGCTTTGTGTGCCAAGAGCCTCCATTTTTAGAGGGACTGTGACGTAATACTGAAATGCCTAATGACACGGTTTCGTAAAACTTTTAGGTTATGTATCGCAGTTGTGAGGTTGTGTTAAATAATTGTACTATTATAGACTGAAAGATGTTTTTAGCCTGACACAACGCTAAAATTTAGAGTTAGGTGAATTGGCAGTGACATTCGTTGCACTACAGAGGTACCGAGGACGTTTTSTAACCTAGAAATTGCAAGCAGCTAAATTGTGGTGGTGGAATGCTAGCTACAAAAGAAGTGTAAACATTAAAATAGGAAAACAGAATCAGACTGACTGCGTAGGCTTTCAAATTTGCGAAAAATAGTTCAATTTATAAAGCCATTTCTGAAAGGCGGTGACCGCAACAAAAGTTGTGTATATTAATGTATGTTGTGTAGCTTCATACCAGCAAATTGTTGTCATTACTTACCTTTGAAACAAAAATATAACCGTAAATAGTTGGAAAATATTTATATAACCATCAGTTTCGTTGATATAACTTTGTCCCCAACCTTCAGTACAGTATATAACAGTTGACAGCATATTGTGCTTATTATAGCTTGGCAGCAGTTATAAAAAGGCGGCACAAAGGTTTCAGAAATCAACGCCGCCCTCGTTGCATGCATTCTTTATAGAAAACCTGCATAAACTCAGTGTGTAAATGAATTGCGCTTAGTTTTATTAATTACTAGTTAGGGCATTGGAATTACTGCCAAACTCTTATAAACGTAGTCAACAATTCGTTACTTTCAAAAAATTTGCGAGTGGACTGTATCTTCGGTACACCCGTCCTATTAATCTGGACACGTCTGATGCATTTTAGGAGCGCGCATGGCGTTAATGCATTAATGCTCGCATGTTCTTGGTTCAATACTCAGACTAGCTGTTGTAGGCCCGTTTCGCTGGGTCATTATTTCTGTGCAATCGCAAGACGGTTGCGGTAATGTGCCCACTTAGGGGTTCTTTCGTCTGCGGAATTTTCCAGAATGATGTATGACTTTCTCAATGGTCAACGTATTTCGTATTTCAACATCTCCACCGCGAGACGGTTATGGCAATGCCAAACACTTGGGTGTCCTTACGTTTTCTACTGAATGTTCTAGAATGTTCTATGGCCTTCTCGAAACGTTGATTTTCGATATCTTCGTCGAGAAACTGTTACTACAAGGTGCCACACTCTTTCGTCTGCTGATGAATTTTCTAGAATGTTTCGTAACATTCTCGAAAGATCGATTTTTGACAACTCCACAACTAGATGATTAAGGCAGTGTGCATTTCGTAACATTCTCGAAAGATCGATTTTTGACAACTCCACAGCTAGATGATTAAGGCAGTGTGCAGACTAGGGGATCTTTCGTCTGCTGATGAATGCTTTAGAATGTTCTATGACTTCTCAAAACGTCAATATTCAATTTTTCCATCGCGAGACAATGTTAGAAATATGCTACAACTGGGGGTTCTCTAGTCTTCTATCAAAATTTCTACAACATTATTTCTTTAAAGAGACGCAATGAGGATTTTTCCGAGATCTCTTAAACTTCCAGAATATTCTATTTCCGCTGAAAATCTGGTGAGGAGAATATCCTCCGGTTAAATCCAGCCAGACAAGAAATCGTTTACTGTACTGAAGATGGCAGCTTATCTGCCGAAATGCGTATTTAGACTTTTTAAATTATTGTGGCTAGGGTTTTCCATTATAGTTGAATCCACTTATGAGGATCATGGGTAAGCCGATATTGGTTCTTCGTGTTCGTACCGACTTCCGATTATTCGATCTACTTTCATACTTCAACAGCTTTGTTTCATGTATCCGATATTACCTTCCAAACATTGAATTAAGACAATTTTTGTTTTCAAGTTCTGCTAGATTTCAGCAGATTTTATGATACCATTAACCATAATCTCCTTCTTGCCATTCTGCATTATTTCGGTTTGGGTGAGAATGCTAATACTAACAATGTGCAAATTTTTATTTCGGTATCAATATGTCTGGGCCAGCTAGTGTTGTGAGTGGCGTACCACAAGGTTCAGTCCTGGGACCACTGTTTTTTACTTTGTATACCTCCGTTTTCATGTTCTCCATCACTTCTGAAGACTACCGTCTTTACGCGGATAAAACTAATTATGTATTATTTCAACCAATTGGTAATGTAAGACTGGAACTTGTTGACTACTTGAGGAATTTGGGATTTAAATGTATTGTCAGTTGCGATTTGACTTGCATGTGTCTCTGTTAATTTGTAAAGCATTCAGTAATGTTCGTAACTTACACTAAGCAAAAGATTTGTTTATGCGACTTATAGGTTTTATCATTCTTGATCTATGTATGTCTATCACGTCTCATGGAGAACTCCTGTTCGCGACTTGCATATGGTATAAGAAGCACTCAGCATAAAGCAACACTGTTCAATTATTTCCTTGACTTGATGCTTTATATGAACAAGACAAGAAAGCTTCACTCGGCTTGTTTTTTAAACAAAATAATTCTACAAACGCCTGAGTATCTACATGGTCCATAACATTAAGATCAGAAGAAAAGATCTGTTGTCTATTCCGCAACTTTTTTCAGTGTCTGGTTATGTTACAGAAAAATTTTTTATGCGTTTAAAGCACGCTTCAAGCAACTAGTTGAATTGTTGTGAATTATTTTCTGCTTACTTCGTATTATTTTTTGCGTGCTTCTATAGGGTGAATGGATGATATTACAACTGTTATGCTAAATTTTATTATGTTAATTTGAATAAGATGCAATGCAGCCACTTTTTATAATTACATACATTTTCCTTTTTTGCTCCCTCTGCTTTACATGGTTGAGAGAAGTTAAACTACGCCATTTCTGTGTTAGCATGTTATAACGCCCAAAACACTTAAAATTTTCTTTCCACATGTAATTGTAATCGCGACTAGAAAATGTCTCCTGAATTCGCTAGTTACCTAATGCACACGCGGTTGCAAAATTGATGCAACGTCTGCATTTGAACAGCAGGGTAAAAGTTTATTATAGACTCAACAAATATTTTTCAATTTTTTTATGCTAAGCGATACTTACCCACAAGATCATTACTGTACATTTTTTAACAAAAGTAATATTGATGAAGATCTAAAACTGCTGACCGTTTCATTATTTTTGCAACGCACCGTACTTGCAACAACCGCCTATATCAGTTATGTGTCATCTTTATAACTCTGTATGCAGCAGGTGTAATATTGACAATGACTACTCACACGATCTTTGCATTTACTTTTTTTGCATAGGCATAAGTATTATTTTACAGGAGCGCTATAAATGTATTTCTATGCATTTCCTGTGAGTGCAAGTCTGCAGCAAATAAACTACTACTACTAAACGGAAATATTTGAGTTCATAGGGGACACAACTGATCGGTCTTGCTTATACCGATAAACATTCGTTCAGCCATTTTCTAAAAAATTTATACGCGATCTGACTGACATGATTGCACATGTATTATTCTGGGTTTCCGGAAGTCCTACTCTTTGCACCGAGGTGCTAAAAACTGCTACATCATCAGGATATTTCAAATCCTGACAGTACAGTTTTTAGGACAATTTTTATAAACAGGATTCGATGATTGATTGTACTTTGTTTTGTTATTCGATGCATCATAACGTCGACGTGGCCATCACCCGCGCGGCAAGAACTTCTAGTGTTTCCCGTAAGACCGAATAATGCCCTAACGAGCAGGTTTGATGGCAAACAAAAAACGGCGCCTCCCGCCGACCCATCATCGACATAGCTAACAGAATTTTCCGCGCTGATCATGTTCCCTACTTGTTCGACGGAATGCGTCCCTTCGGGCCCTTCCCGGCGATTGATGGTGGTCCCTTCTGAATAGCGTCCCTCTAAATCAAATATTTAATGAATCGTGTTTAATGCGGTACCGAGATCTTTATGTTTTGCGCGCTACATCCCACCGTTACGTCATTATCCAGCCTATTTTTCCACCCTTTCTTGCTCGTTCCGCAATTGAATCTGACGAAATTAGGAAAGGGCGGGCGGGATCTCGCACGGGTCGTCACGTTCGCGATATAGTCGCGACGAAGGCGAATGTGTTAAAAATGATATCGATGCGAAAAACACCACCAGGGGCGGGCGGATATTTTATATACTCAACAAAACCTCTGGTGCACTACAATAGTTTTTTTTGATTGATAAAACCAGCGTACTATCAACATTTCTGCCACTTCCGGATGTACCCCCGGGCCGGCCGTGTTGCTGGGTTGTAGGGGTGATATAGGTACATTCACGTTCTTTGAATGTTCTCTTGGAGTTGTTCTACTTCAAAGTCGCGTGTTTTTGGTATGTCGTATAAGCTGAGGGATACTTTTTTTTATTATATATACAATACAAAGACAGCAGAGCTATTATATTGCATGTTACATAATTTGTAATACACATGATTTACAACAAGAAGGAATAATCAAAACAGAAATCCTAAACAGTGCAACTGATGTGCTTGATACATATACAGATCAAAAACACCCAACCAAAAGCAAAGTCCCCATCAAACAGCAACAAAAACAAAGTAATTTTCAATAATCATGTCAAATTAACACTATTTAACCCGTTCTTGAAATAATTCACCGACAAAGAAGTGCTTACGGACATTTATATGAAAACGTGGCTTCGCCAACTTCAGAGAGTGTGCTCTGAGATTGTCATTACCACTACGCTTAAAAATCTTCTGAAGKTCATAACAATTGTGTCTACCGCCGATGGCATCTTAGTTAAACGGCATTAAATTTTTTCCAGGGCTTCAATGTATTTCACAAAATGCTACTAAGCACTACGATGCCCAAATCGCTATGTTAAGGTGCACTACTTACTAGCGTGTTTCCAATGAAGTAGCGAAAGTGAAGTACCTTGCATTTGCTCCCACTGAGTTTCAATAACCAATATATACACCACTTCAGAATTTTGTGGAGATCTGCTTGCAAAACATCGCCACATGTCAAAGGATTATTATAAAGTTTTGAGTCATCAGCGTATAAGCTGCAGGGTAACGGATACACTGGCTCAGCAAAACCACATATAGATTAAAAAGAACTGGCCCCCAAGTACAGACCCCTGAGGTACAAGACAAGAACCATATTTAATACAAAATTTTCTCTTATACAGAGCGTCTTATCCAAATTAGAAGCTTTCCGCTTATGCCACAGTGTTCAAGCACTTTAAGGAGTCTGTTATGTGGCACCTGATCGAATGCCTTCTCAAAGTCCAGACATAACATAACATCCACTGGTGTGCCACTATCAATGTGATGAGTCCAATCGTTCAAGACACACAGCATGTTCTTTATAGTGGATTTTCCAGGGATGAAGCCATGCTGGTTTAAGAATGTTGTTAGACAATAAGAAGGGTAGCATACTGTAATTCCAAATGAGTATAATCGTTTGAAATCGAACCAGTTTTCCTTAAGTTTTTCTATGCTGCAGCCAGCTTATGTAGTTGTAATGCTGTGATGTTATATTAAAATAGTGCACGAAAACCAGCTTTCTTCCTATGATTTGATAAACTTCTCTGATCTGCATCATGTTTCTAAGTAGGGCAACTGGTAGCTAAAATAATTACTCACCTAGGTCAATCATACATGATTACCTTAAAAAAAATTATGTGGCACTCAAGTGGTATTGCAAAGGCATCACAAAATGTATATCTATAATTTGTTTAAAACGAGAATCCATATCATTCATACGTCCCAACAGTAAAGAAACTAGTTCTGGAACTGATATACTAAGTAACTACTGCTTATACCCTTTTTGAATCCAATGACTCTTCGCAAAGTTGGTCCGTTACCAACCCTAAGCGAATGAATTGAGAATTCAAGTTTATAATGCATCTGCATCTTAACTGTATCTGATGTGTCATAATGTCTACATCATCACATTCTGTGGACAGATGTTTCGGTTTATAAAGCCTTGTCAGCACAGCTATATTATTATTCTTACATATCTTTAATGTTTAATGTATTCAATTGTTTATTTGGTATATCCAAATGATAATCAGGAATCGGCAATCATCGGATTCCAATTGGCACATATTAAAGTATAATTCTTTTTGTATGGCCGTCTTCTAAAATAAGTTTTGGCTTGGTTGTTATCGCAAGTGTTCTTTAATGGAGGTAGGATTCAATAAATCTTTTCGTGTATATTTATTGTCACCTCAAGACGAGTGAATTACAGGATGGCCGAGCGTTAGATATCACTCATAGGCAGTAGCTTTCAGGAAATGACATAATGAAAAGTAAACGTCAGTTTGAAGTGTTGCCATAGAAAGAGATTTTCGGTATGAAATTTCACTGAATATCCTGGCATGCAGTATATTGATCCTGGCATGCAGTATATTGGCTGGTTACTAAAAGTGGTGGTTGACATATCTGAGCATGACCGAAAGCAGTAGAGAGGCTTTCTAGAATTGCAGAGCGGTGTGAGTAATCACTGAATATCCTTGCATGTAGTACTGTTTGTTTTGGTATGAAACTAATATGAGCGTTACTTATAGTTTTAGAAATGATAGGTAGCACTGTGGTGCGGTGTGAGTAGACACAGAATATCCTTGCATGTACTGTATGGGTTGGCTTGGTATGAAACTAGTGGATATACCTGAGTGTTATGTGGTGCCATGTGAGTATTCAATGAATATCCTCGCATACAGTATAATGGCTTGGTGTTAAAATAGTATATGATGTATCTGACCAATACTGATAGTTTTAGAGATGCTATTTAGCTATGTGGTGCGTTATGTGTGTTCACTGTTACCTATGCACTCTTAGTCCTACTTTGCTTCTTGCTACAGTATGTAAAACGATTAGGACATTGATAATATAATAGTACTGAGCTCAAGAGTAAAGATATGAATTAATAGCTATTGTTAGATAAGGAGGACGTTGATGAGATGATAATATTGAAATGAAGAGTAAAGGTATGTATTAAAAGTTATTTTTAGATAGGAAGGCTACCTAGCACTTCGGTGCAGACTGTTGAGTCAGATGCTACATTGGTCTAGTTGACCATATTGTCTGCAGAAGTAGTCGTCTGTATGTGTTCTGCGCAACAGTCAGTTCTATAAAGGTTTAGATAGGGAGGCTACCTAGCACTTCGGTCAGATGCTACATTGGTGTATATAGCCATATTGCCTGCAGAGGTAATCGGCTGTATGTGTTCTGTGCAACAGTCAGTTCTATAAAGTATTAGATGGGGAGGCTTCCTATCACTTTAGTGCAGATTGTTAAGTGATTTGTTATCACGCTGGTGCAGATTGTTAACTGATTTACTGCATKGGTGTAGTTGGTCATATTGTCGACTTCCTCTGCAGAGAGGAAGTCGGCTGTATGTGTTCTGCGCAACAGTCAGTTCGATAATTAACCATTTTAAGTTTTGTTAATTTGCATGTGKAACGACGATGAGCCGCCACTGGCTGGGTGAAGATCGTAGAGGGCCTTTTAAAACAGCAAACAAGGTGACGCGTGCGGGTATCTGTCCGGAACGACGTGGATAAATAATGCCATTCCCAAATGAATCTGGTCGAGCCCACAGTCGCCGTAAGGGCGGCCGGCGTAGTGACGTATAGGGCGGCACGTGACATGAATATACAGGCCTCATACTATAACAGAAATAGGTATCCCACCACTTTAGGGCCGAATGTATCCATAAAACAGCTTGATAGAAAGTTAAATTCCGCATCGTAAAATCTTTTCGGGAATAAAACGTGATTTATGATTTATAAAATTTGATATCGCACCATTGTCGCTGTATTGTGACGCGCCCGTGTATTTTGACAGCGGGGGTGGGACGCAAACAACCCCTTTCGGAGGTTTTCTTTCGTGTCGTATCATCGAGAGTCTTCTAAGACTAATAACAGTATCGTGGTGTATACAAAACAAAACCTGGCACCGAGTGTGAGGTAGTATCTGTTTATGGCTATGGCGCCGATTCCTCCGCCATCTCTGGTGCCATTTTGAGGTCCCTGGTGTCTGAAACATTTCGCGGTATAGTCGCTGGAGAAGGAGAATTTTACTGTAGAATTAACTGCCGCTTTGGGGGGCTTTGTTCTCGTTACCATTAGTTTCATTCATACACCGCAGATGCTTGAAGCTAACGTCCTTTTTCAGTACTCTCAGGCGTCCCGGCAAATGCATTATGGAATGCACCTGGTGCAATTGTTTTTCCTCGCAGCATGCACTCTGAACAAATAGATCGATATTACGCCGCCTGACATCGGGCGATTTCCAAATATATTATCAATTTCGCGTGGATTTAACCCTTTTCGCAGTTTTCAATTTTCTATAGTGCCGTCGAATAGATTGTAAATATTCAGTAAACCTCTTGGAAAGCTGGCGTACCTCATGGATTTAGAACGGGATAGTACATAGCACTCGAAGCAACTTGTGTAATAACAGGATAATTGTTGCCGACAGAAACAGCTTCATTGTCTTTCCCACGGAGTGAAATGTTTATTTCAGTAATCTCCTGGGCTCGAGGAAAAAATGACGAGTAAAGCCGTGCTTCGATGGTAATATCGATCATTTTGACACCGCCGAAAACGTATGACAACAGTTCGCGATCGTGTTCTGCTTGCAAAGCGTTTCTTTGTTGTGTACAGAATCCCGCGCAATAGCGGAAGTTCCAGAAGTTCTGCGGCAGAAAAATGGAAATATATGTTGCCGGAGTTCGATGGTCCTTGTAATGCACTGCGTTTTTCTATACTGTTAACAAAACAGAAAAGCCAGCGCGATTTATCGCAGCGTTTTATGACGTGGACAACCGATATCGAAAACGGTATTTATTGAAGTTGGCATTTTATTCCATTGAATCACCTCCACCGCTTTGTAACGTCAAGAAACTGAAATCAATTGTGTTCGGGGCATAACCGCAATATTGGAACATTCCGCGGTTTATATCGCTCCCATTGCAGCCAGCTGTTTCTACAAGAGAACTCTAATTTCTGGCTCTAATGTACAAACAGTAACTCCGGAACGCGTGTAAATATTTTATTGGTCGATCAACACTTTAAAGCTTATAACTTCTTATTTTTATAACCTACATAGTTCTTTATCGATGAAAGATTCCCACTTCATTATATGTACGTTTTAACGTTAGAATTAAAAGAACATGAAAAAGCAGTTAACCGTTCAAAGTTCATTGCATTTTCACAAAATTATTGCTCTTTTTTTATACTTTCGCCGCGTGCTGGTACGTAATATATTAGGCTAATTCGAAGGTGCGTGAAGTTGGACCAACCCAATGTAATTCTTAAAGTTTTCAAAACACCAACAATTCGTGCTAATTTGTGCTGATAATTTTACAATTTATGCTGGTGCCCATAATTAGTTATTAGCGGTTGAATAGGGGTGTGTTTGAAAATTTAATTTAATATGTACACATTGACATAATAAGTAAAATAAAACTAAATGTCACAAGAATCGCTGAAAATAATAATTAAGAGAAAACTAAAGTGTAAATAAGCAAGAATTTGAAAGTGTGACCTGTTTCTCACGTTCTAAATTTCTATCAGTTTCAAGGATCGATCTGAAGGAGAGTGTGCGTTATTGGTGGAATGAAAACCTGTTGACTATGAACTGTTGTGGTCGGTATTTTCACGTTGGCACGTCTTAAGCCGCACTTTGCGAATCATTTCATGAGAATCGATAATGCGCCATCTAGTGGTTGCTTTACGAACTACGACGTAGATTGATACGGTTTGTAAGTATAGAGGACCATTGCAAAAGCCTAGCGAAAGAAATGGCCGAGTAAAATAAAAATACTTTAAATGAATAATCTTTATCGTATTCATCATTTTAGCTGAAAGTTAAGTACCTCTGCTACTACATTTTTAAAATACACGAGTCCACGTCAAACTTGCGGGTATATTAAAGACACAGCCACCAGGGATTTTTAAGTTAACTTTTCCAGTCATTCTGGGCTAACAATCAGGCCATTTCGAATGATGAATCGCAAAAATGCTGCGATATTCATTGTTTGAGAACGCAAATGACATTTTATAAACAGTGTCTCAAAAATCTATTCTACACCTTTTTTAGTAAGTATGATAATTGGCATTATTCTAGTGGAGAACATATAATAGAAGCGTAGATCATATTAGAATGAACAAAAGTACTATACAATTTTTTAAAAGCAAAAACAGAAAAAATGACACGTTCTCTCTGTGAAACCCAAAGGATAAGCAGCCAACAATGCAACCGTATTGGTATGCTCCCCTAAACGTTAATCAAACGTGACTCCAAGATACCATTCTTGTAATTGAAGGAGATCCCACTTATACTATTTACAGAATTGATCTCTTTGTGAAAGCTGTGAAAATCCATGCATGAACATTTATCAATATTTAAGGAAAGACCGTTAGCATCACAGACACTTGAACAGGCATTCAGGGCAAGATGCAGTGACAAGCAGTCTAGATACATAGGAATTAACTTTTTTAAACATTCTGAGGTCTTCTGCAAACATGCGAAAGTCACAACCCTGCAACATTAGATGCAACCACTTATCCAACAGTCTGTGATTAACCATGCCGAAGGTTTTCGTTGTATCTGTGTGAGTGCTCTGAAACTGAGATTCATCTTCCATTGCATCAAGTATAAAAGATTCATATACCAAAGGTAAATTTGTATTTCGAAAAAACCATGTTGTTGGGGAAATATTAATTCCTTGGCACATTATACCATGAAGCTGTTTAGGAATGTTGTTCCTGCTCTTGCCGCGTCTCAGTGGTATGGAGCACTGCAATATTACCAGGTTACTTGGTTGACATCTTTCCTCGCACCTTTAGGTTAAAGCTTTCTATGGAGTTAACTCAAGAGTGAACCAATCAGTTACCACAGAAACCTTAAAGGGAAGAATCCTCATTGAAACTAGAGAAATTAGTCCGAAGATGCTTGGAAATGTGAATAACACAAGAACACAACCCTTGTTACATTCACTTAATCTACGTATGTGTAATTCCAAATGTACACACAACCATATTTTTCCATCAATGATAGTCCCACACTGTCCCAATAAACTGCTTTCGGAAGCGTCGTTATTAACGGGGGATCGTGACGTTCAGGGAAATATTTCGAATTAAAACACATACAATTGAAACTTTATTACGAACAGAATGAACATTCGCTACCATTTGCATTTATTTCTCCAAATCTGGGCTACCGTTAGCGCCTTTAGGTGGTCCACTCTAAAAATCCAATTTTCGATTACTTGTTCAAGCATAATAATTGGAATCTGAGCGAATAATGGTTGCTTCCAAGGCTTCAGTTAAAACTGGTTCCGCGTAGCCTTCAGACTTTACGTAACCTTTACGTAAATTCAAGTGGTGTGATATCGCATGATCCCAGCACTTCAAAACGTGAAGTGAGCTGCTTGCAATAATGATTTATGAATAGAACCACTGTTTCACGAGCTATATGGCAAGTAGTGCCATCTTGTTGTTATCCCTGATATCATGAACTTGTCATCGTGCACACTTTTTGCTACCGTTCCCATATTCCGTTTACTATGTGCTGGGCGTTGTCTATATGATCGCTGACCATCCAATAATGTAATGTACCTTATGTGTCCATTATTTTGACTGTATGTTACACGGAAAACTTTTTCCACAGATAAAAAGAAGAAGGATAATAATAATATTACATCTTACATTGTGTTGGGACTATAGCTGTGCTGAGGAGGATTAATAAGCCGAAACAGCTGGCCACAGAATGTTTTGACGCAGGCGACATGGCATAGATGTAATTTTATTATTATTATGCTTGAGAACTGCACTCTTTGCAGAAATCGTCGTTGGGGACTTTTGTCGGTTTTAAAACGCCCACAGCAAAGTGGGCTATCGTTCAAGTTAGTTCCCCACAGACACGAGTGGATAACACCAAATTACCACTAGATGGCATGGTGTTGTCCACATCCTAATTCTCGCAGAGAAAGGATAGTTTAAACAGTTTTTTGAAATCAAAAATTGTTTCACGGAAAGCGAAAATATATGTATACAGAACAATACTACAATCAATAATGACATATAAATCAAAATCCACATAGATTGGTGGCATGGAAACAGAATATGCTTAGGAAAATATTTGGAAGGAGAGAAAAAAGGAGAAATGTACGGAAAGGAGTCAATAACGCATTTTTAACAGCGCAACGAATACGCGGTGGTTAAGGCATGTAGAAAGAACTGAGGACCGAATGGTGAAGAAAGTGTTGTGTTTGGGAACAGTGGCAAGACAAAGACACGGTGGTTAAGTGCTTGGAAGGAAAAGGCGTAAGAAATTTATCAGATCGGCATTTATAATTCGCAGAAGAAGTACCTACCTAGACCTTCTTTAAAGCTTCACATGCCGGACAGTATCTTCTTTTCTTCTTCTCTTTTTGAAGTGTTTTACCACTTCAAAGTATTCCTATAAACTGTCGCTAAAAACACTTGACGCTGGAGTATTTGATCCAGGCCTTATAAAAACTAACATTGTGGGAAGCTTAGAAAGAAAGGCCTGGAGATTGAAAGGATGGATTCCTGTCGTTCTGAATCAGGACTTTAATTTGTGTCAACCGTAGGCTTGATTACATTGGAGAATCTGCTGAGTAGCAATAAATGTTGCTTCATAGGTATTGTATACCTTTATCCTGATTGTCGTACCCCAATCATCCAAAATTTGATGCCAATTCCTTGTCGTTGCTGCAAAGACTGCAACGAGTAGACGTTGCATGATATGATTCGGACTAGAGAGAAGTCCTTGCTGCTGACCTACCGTTATGCTCATTGCTGGTCGGAAGTGTTCAACACTCTTCAATCCTTTCTTTCCACCAAGATCATCGGTGATGTCAGTTTCATCATAATTAAACTTGACACAAAGTCTGGTGCAAGATAACTATTTCTTCACTATTTAGTGGTTGTGTCTTATATTTGRACATACTTGACAATTGATGATGTTGTGATGTTAGTAAAAAGAGAAGAGCGAGAAGAGTGCTCACATTCAGGACTTATGTGGTTATATCTCCCAGCTGCTTACCAAATGGTTAATTGTGAAGCGTGATCCGTGGAATTTTATGCCTAACTTACCAACGTTCCTCCTAAAGTCAGCAAATGCTGCTTACAAAATTTCCACTGTGAAGTTTGCATAGGCACTTGCTTTTTACCTTCGCGCATCTTTTCAACCTCTACTCTTCAATCAACCCGAAAGTAAAAAAAAACCATTGCATAACCTAMAACAGTAATAATAACTGAAAAGTGTTCACCGCTGGCACCCTGCGTGACAAAGAAGCATCGGTTTACGGTAACTAATTTCGTTGAGTACGGCCCCCGAAGCTGTTTGCGCACTTTCGAAAATTTTAATTACCCTAAAGCTACCGATTTAAAGAAGGCAGCAATTTTCATGGACAAGCCCTAAACACGTCTCCGAACAAGGCAAAGTTCGCCGGCTATCCACTCGGAATTTCTAATGTGCCGGGGCGGAGCGTGCCGCGAAATTTTAGAGGTGCAAAGTTTCAAAAACACCGCAAGAAGCGCGTTGTACAGTTTGAACACCAGGCGCAGAGATATTACCGTAAGCCCTGAGAGTAGCCTCACGTAGTTAATGTAAAATTTTCAGCGCCTTTGTCCGTGCAAAAAGAACGTCCGGGATTAGCTTTCGTTGTTTATGACGCCTGAATTACGAATCAGCGGTGAATCATTTATTAAATACAAGGTTGCCTTGAATGGTCCGCGTCTGTTCCTATAAGATTCATACGGCTGTTAATGTTTTATGGATGCACCACGTAACCTAACAAGACCGAAAAGTTTGAACTGCTGACCTCCCGAGACCGGTATTAAACTTGCTGCGCGTTTGTTTTGTTTAAAGTAACGCGCCGGAACCGCGTCGCAAGTTGCGGAGTTTCTTGCTGGCGCTTGATTGTAATCCTGTCTCTTGTGCAATGAACTGCAGATGTTGTAAATTAATGAATTTCTGATTCTACGCTACTAAATTATACCGGGTGATTCAATGAAAACGGGCCACTCTCAGTATGGGGGACAAATTTGAGTAAGATCCTGAAACATTCGGAGTTGATAGAAGAACTCCTGGCAGCTTTCACCTTTAATTTTATTAGAGATGAAAGGTTTTTCAAAGACCTTTTTGAAAGTTCGTAGGAAAAACGATTGTCAACTTTGTCAAAAGTTATTTGTAAAATTACATCAAGTTTCAATTGCTTAAATTTTCAAAATGACTGCAATCAACCTCCATTCATTTCTGAACAATTCCTCTTCTTGTTCCATGGTGTCAATGAAATATGGTCTTCACTCTTGTAGTACCGATACCGTGGCGCATTAGTTGTGATAAACTCGTTCGCTCCGGGATTCCGGGAGTCCAGTTATTCCAAATCAATATTTTTAATATCAATAAAAATGTATATTTTCAAGCTGAAATTGCATACAACCTTTCATCCTAGCACCGACAGTAACCTCGAATATGGCGGATGGGTCAGCTACGATAATCTGGTACTGTAGGTCAGAGAACAGTAAGGCTATAAGTACAGTACAGACATAATAAAATAAGTAACTTGAGTGGAAAGCTTATACCTATAACTGCCAAATGCAGAAATATTTTTTCTTACTTAAGTAAACTATTTCATTACTTATTTTATTAATACAGAATAGAATCGATCATAACAGCCGATGTTTTAATGAATCGATTCACATTGTGTTCATTTTGACCAACCGCAATACTCACTTCACATTCGTGATTCTCAATTCGAAATCGAGAATGATGTATCGAAATCAAGAATCTCGTCTCGTGTCGTCTCGCGCCAACACTAATAGTAATCAGTTACAAAATTCAAACTGATGATGCAATGCAAATAATTTAGGAAGATAATTAAATTTATACGATGCCAATAAATGAGTAAGGTAAAAAACACAATATAAATTGTAGATCTATTTACCCGCTGCAACCACAAAAACAGTAAACCGAGTGATTTTGAACTTGTAAGGAAACGGAATAAATCCGTTTTTAATTTAATTTAATATTTCTTGATAAAAACTCAATTTTCCGAAAACGATTTGTTTTTCTTACGCATTCCCAAACAGGGCTTTCAAAGCTCTTTAAGATGAGGTACCACTCGAACCCTCTTTCCTATTCAAAAATTAAGGGTTAGAGCTGCCAAGGGTGAAATGCTGTTCTGAGAACTGCGACTTTTACATCCTCCTCCGAAATAAAATCTACATCCTTAAGATTTTACTCGATTTTGTCTCCCATAGGAATTAATACACTGATCGTTGCACAAATCACATTTCTTTCAGGTTAACAAAACAAGTAATGAAGAGAATATGGTCACATCTTTAACAATTTCGTAGTTAAATGATATGATAATAGGTGAAACTGTTGAAGTTACACAAAGAGAGCCGGTTTTACATATATAAGATAGTCAAGGATGTGAATGTGTCTGACTCTACAGAATATTTCACCAAAGGATTAAATGTGTCAATGAAGTGGTGGTGATTAAGTTGGTTACGAAGGGGTGTTTCAAGCATTTAAGATCGGAGTTCCTTTTGAACTTAAGGATAAATTATATCAAAGTTTATTTATTTATTTATTTTATATTTTGGCCTAGGGGAGTTACAGTCAGAAGTAATGTAAACAATAAAAAAGTATTAGTGTATTTTAGAAGCGAGCCCAATAGATCATTAGCAGAGTGCTTACAGTTTTGCACCCTAATGTACAGTGCTTCTCTAACAAAAATCTGCAAATGGCTGAACTTCTCAAACAACATTGTGTGGACATTTTTGTGTCAATGAACATTGACAAACATTCTATAACATTAACTACTTTCTTATGGATAAAAACTTTCAAATGTGTGTTTCCTATGAAACTAATAAGCGTAACAATAACAAGGATAAAATTATGCAAATAAAAAGCCCTTCTTTGATTATATTAAATCATGTTTGCTTACCTCAGCAGAATCTTTGCATAGTTTAAAACTTACTTCCATAATAAGAAATTAGATGGCAATGCCATCTGTCAGCATTACACTGACTTGATGACAAAGCCACCTAGCTGCCATAATGGGATCATATGGTTGCGGTGCAGACAGCACTGCATAGACATGCATTTTACTTCCATAGTGTTAATTCGCAATATAACAGATGGCATTGCCATCTAATTTTCTACTAACGTCATGCCAAGCTTTTGGTATATAGGCAAAGACAGTCCTATGCCATGCATCTACCCTGCCGACGTCCAAGGGCAGCCCCGATATGTGAGCCGGCCAACCGGGTGGCATGAACCTCACAGTCGCGGCAACTTAACATGACCATGATATTTCAACAAAAATACCAATCTACCCAAATTTCCCACATGAATGTTGCACAGATGACAGGAGAAAATGATATCTATATTAGGTGCTCCATAACAGCAAACGCAAAAGTCAAAAAGTCAAGCCATGCATCTTAAGGTATCAATATGTTGAGGTTAATGTCATAAAGTGTGAAATTCAAAGAGTGAAGTAGGGAGTTCCTCAGGGCTTAGTATTGGTCCCGACATTATGATTTCCTGTACTTCTTCTGTAAAAACCAACAAGTCGATTTGGATATTCTCTTAAAATTGTAGTCGCTGGTTATGCAGTTGATATAAATATAGGTACTAATTTTGTTGTCATAGAAGCTGCCAGGCAATTTTCTAAAGCAACAAATTATTGTATTAATGCAGTAAAACCAAATGTGTCTTATTTTGAAGGGAAAGTTAAATATTATTGTTGATGGTTATCATTACAATTGGATGACTCAACTATAATACAATACAGTTATTCTTCAAAAATGGTATGATTAACAAAACGGTCCTCTCATATTGAAGATATTTGTAAAAGGTTGTCGAAAAATGCAATGCTCTTTGGATAGTTTCTAAACAGTGTAGTACGACAATTGCTATATTTTGGATGTTTTCATATTATATGTCACTGGTGTTTATGGACTAAAACGGAAAGGGTTTTCAGGTTACAAAAAAGAGCAATCAGAATTATCACCAACTTGAGTACGTTTGAAACATGCAGAAACGTTTTCGTGAGTTGAAAGTTCTCACTCTTACTAGTGTATATATTTATGAGCTTGTATGTTTTGTGTGTAAATATCCGCAAGTATTCACAACATAGAAACATGTCTCATCTCTGTATCAAAAATCTATGTTCTATAACAGTTGTAAACTTTTTAATTCGTTGCCAATTAAAATTTTAAATCTTTTAAATGTGCTGTAAAGAATATGTTGTTAGATTCTGTGTATTATAATATAGAGGATCATCTGACATTGCTTTCTTAAAGATGTATGTTTTCTGAAAGTAATTAAAATATTATTAGTATTATCGAGGGTTACACGTTTTCATAGAAACACCCGGTATGACCGCAATACCTGATAAAATACTGTCTCAAAGGGCGCATTTGCTTTCACCATTGCATTTACATTCAGTGAATTGGTCGCCGGTCCCTTTGAAGCTCACCTGGTTTTACCTCGGCCACTTGCGGTTTGCCAGACTGCAAATGCCCGCCGCCATTTATTATCGTGCGCAATTAAGCTAAGGCATTCGTTATTTTTGTTGCATCACGGGTGCTGAAGCGCACTTCACTGCGTCTGGGATGCAGTGCCTTTGAAGTGATCCACTTATCCAAACTGGCGGCTGGAGGGCGCTTTCGTTTTAGTGGTTCGATTTTTGCCCCAGACCCACAAAAAAAACCACGCTGTGTACCAACACCTGGAACAAGCTCTGTTCTTTTTTTCCGCTGCCGCTTAGTTTTTCCAGACCGTTGGTTTGTGAATTTTAGCCGGCGATGCAGTTTGCCGCTGTGCATTTGCCATTGATGAAGTTTCGCAACACGCCGAATTCGAGCGTTGAGATTAGTGGCACGATCTAGTTTTTAGGGCGAGGACGTACACATGGTCTAAAAACGCGTTATAAATCTTTACTGAATTGCCTCCACATGTTTTGCTTGGTCCACACATGCTATTAATTCGGAAGCGTACAAAAAGACTGTGATATAATACACAAGCCTCAGAATTTGTCGCTTTATTGTTATTTCCGGTACGTACCTAACAAACACTGACCTAAAATATTTTTACCTTATATTTGTACTAGTTGTTCATTTTATTATAAAATGTTACTGTAGAGTGCTACTGTTGTGATAATACTACATGACTGCGGAAGTGATGTCTCGGTTTAAAGCCGCAATACTTCATAACATTTTAAGGAAAAATGCCGGATTCCTGTTTTTATTTTCACGATGGTTTGTAAGTTAAAAGTACGAAAATGTACGTACGTCTATAGAGTATTGAAAAGGCGATTTACCAATCATTTAAAAAAAGCCCATTTTTGCGGCACTATTTATAGGTGCTATAAGGTTGAGATAGATTATTGTTCACTTGTATCCGATAAACTGTCCAGTGCGGTCACTGACGGCGAATGGGGTCCGAATTTTGGGGGTTTTATTTTTTGAAGAAAATGAATCATATACTAACGATATATCATTTTCATATGTTGTTGAGATGCTGCGCTTAATTTAAGACATTTACTTTCATACAGGACAGTACAGTTGACCATGGGCGTACCGAAAGGGTGCAAGGAGGGAGCAGCTTGCCAACTCTGGGCCCTTCCAATTTCCCATACATTTAGCTGGTTAATTATGTGTATACACATAAAAATTGTCTTATATACAAAATTGTAAATACAGTACAATTTATAGGCAAGTGTATTTTACAATTTTCATCCAGAACTCATATTTGATCCTTGCAAATGACCTTCTCTAATAAGTTGTTGTCAAATGGTTTCCAAGCTTAATCGATGCCATGTGAGTTTAGAAGCTGTAACTGCAACATTCTTGTTGTTACGAATCGTCTTAGGGCGGATATAGCTTTAAAAGACTATCTTGGTCAGGATGAGTAATAACACGATTTCTGCTTAGTTCAGCTCGTCTACCTTTTCCTATAAAGATTGTTCAACTAACTACTGTTATATGGAATCACATCACAATTTGTCATATATTCGATGATAGCTCTAACTTTGGTACCAAATTTCCGAACTCACGTTTATGAAAGTCAATTTATTTAATATAAATTTTAAGAATCCAGTAAAAGCATTATGAGCACGAATTAAAACCCGGTGTGTTGTTAAAAATGCAATTAAATGTATTTCAGTTTTTTTAAATGAATTTGTCATTCTGAGTTTTAATAATGTTACTTATCCATCGAGTTTCTTTCCCTGGGGAGTAAAAATTACTAAAATTGTATCTTTAGCATCTATACATATGAACTCCCAGTGTGAGAAGTTGAAACTGCACTAAAAGCGCATCGGTAATTGCATTAGTCTTTGATATGTGTTAATCCTGAATCAGAAATCGTGCTCCTATTAGTAGAACTTTAAGGTGAAATTTATGTTCCTTTAGTACTTCGTTAAACGCGAGAGCGATGAAACTTAATGCGCCTCACCTCACTGAGTTATCAATAACGGAATTAGTAATAAAAAGGGGCTTTGTATGATCAGTGTACATAGAAAACATATAAATAATTTGGGTCTTTATTTCACAGAAGATGGTTTAAGTCACCTCGCAGAAAATCCAGGCAGACTGTTTATGGAATAAATACTTCATTAATTACTTAAGTACCTATATCTTATAAACATCTATTATTTCTATTTATGTTGAATTATACTCTACACGACGTTCCTGCTTTG
This sequence comes from Rhyzopertha dominica, assembly GCA_025024175.1. NCBI lineage: Eukaryota > Metazoa > Arthropoda > Insecta > Coleoptera > Bostrichidae > Rhyzopertha > Rhyzopertha dominica. The sequence continues at coordinate 6,694,203 of QCXZ01000086.1, read as the reverse complement.
CCCCCCCCTAGACCAAAAGCTGAGTACGCCCATGCAGTTGGCAGTACTTGATCTGAAGGCGCTTTCTGAAATGTTTAGGTTCTTTCCTGGACGGTGTTTATCCTGAAAGAACTTTTGATCGCTCTAGTCTTCTAGGGAGGTTTAACTTTGTTTCTCTATAGACCTTTAGAGCTGATTTCAGCGTCAAAGTTTCTGCATAATCAGCTGGACTAATCGTAATATTTTGTCCGGACATATCTTCACTGTTCCTCAATTTAACTTCAGACCTGCTCCAACATTCTTCTGTAAGACTAGCCGTAAGCAAGCGCTCCGTTAATAACGACACGCAACAATGTAAAACTAATTTCTAATGGCTGCAATGAAACGTAAACGTTTCTTACCAAGTGTAAAAAACTTTTAATAGTGCATGTTTGTCAAATACAGTTATTAATTAATATGCATGTGTGCACCATAACCAACTATAGACAGACTTGTTTCACTGCTATTATGGCCGCTCAGTGCAATTTAGGTCTAGTGCAGACTGCATGGCATTCCCATATACCAAAGGCTTGGTATGATGTATGTAGTTGATGACAATACCATCTGTCAGCGATAAATTGACTGATGACAAAGTAACCTAGCTGCCTTAGTGGGAACTACTTCTTAATGAATAAGGCAACTAGATGGCTTTGGCATCACGGTAGATGATAGATGGCACTACCATTTACTTATACACTAACAGTTCAGAACAACAACTTCTTGCTTATATTTTGCGTACTCATAAAACAATCGCGTATCTTTAGATCAGTCAATCATTTAAAAATTATTTGCACTTTGTACTAATTGTTAATTTAAATGCGTTGTTTGGAATTGCATGATTACGATCAATACCAATAATGTCTACTAAAGAGAAATCAGAAGGAATTGTATGATCCGAAACAGTAGGTTAAGAATTGTTAATTCTAGTACGAATATTGCTTACTTAAACATAATTGGAAGATCTAATTATATGTTAAATTGTTAAAGCCCTGTACATAATTTACTAACATTAGATAAAAGAAGACATAAATTAAGCACAAAACTTTAGCTGTAAATCCCACATAAATAGAAATACATGTACGAGAAAAATCTAGGGATAAATAAAAGTGTGTATGCTCTATATAACCCAAGCAAGGTAAGAAGATATTAACTTGTATAAACCTTTATTTTGACATTCTATATGTTGGATCAAAAGTCACAAAAATTTCCTGTAAATATCTTAAGATATTCAGAGTCAAAAGCCGCAAAAATCGTGTTTTTTTTAAATATCTCGCTTCCTGTGCTTTAAATGGTATTTGAATTTATTTCAATTATTGTAGAATATGAAATATTCTACAAATTTTGTGTAAAGCAATTCTTTATACGTTTAACCATTTCTTGAGACAGAGCGCGAAGAATGTGGAGCGCTTCGCACACATGTCATAACACAAGGTCGGTCATAATTCGGTAAGATGTAAGATATTAACCTTATTTTGTAAAAAAATTATCTAATAGATAACCCTACCTATAAATATTCTGTGCAATATATCGTTGAAAATAGTATTCCCAAACTTAAAATATAACGTATAGTTAACGTGCTTATAGTTACCAAACTTTTTAAAATAAAAGCGTATTCCACCGCCCCTACTCTATCTGCTTTTTTGAAGCATACCATATCCTCATCAAGTTGCAACAAATCATTTGCCATGTCAGGATTCAGTCATGTTTCTACAACACTCAATTAWCTCTCGATCTATAACTAAAACTAATACACCTCAATGGCCAAATTATATTTAATATTTATTAGAAAACAGACAAACATCAATACAACGAAACTAAAAATCATAATCTGCAGTTTAAAATATCAATTCTTTCTAATGCCATAACTCAATTACTTCCACATCCAATGATGGGATGGGATGGGAAGCATTGTATCGCGAAAAAAATTTTCAAAATTTTTATTTGCTCATTCGCTTTAAAATGGTCGAAACGCAAAAAAACCAAAATTTGAGCAAAAACAAAATTCTTGTCTCTGCGTGTCGGTGTGTGTGTCTGTGGTTTTGTTTKTGGACACGATAACTTTCGAAAGACTTTATATATGAAATTGAAATTTGGCAAACGTATAAATCTCAACTKCTATTGTTTGTGGGGTAAGTAGGGTATCGGGAAGGGGTCGAAATTGGGGGTAACTACCCTTTTTGCAAATTTTTATTTTTTTTTAGTTTTAGTATGTGATTAGTAGTATCACTGCGAGTATTACTTGTTCTTATAAATTTTCGGTGAAGCAAACTGTTTAGAAGATATTAGCAAAAAAGCGTCACTTAAAGAAAACAGTTTTTTCTAAATATCTCCGAATATATTTAATATATTCAAAAAATGAAAATAGAATTTCCCACAAAAAGTGTCTTAGAAAATTTATCCAACATTTTGACATTTTCGAAATATTTCCAAAAAAACCTATTTTGGACCCTGGTCGTACGATATTTTTAAATTTTGGTATTATATAGAAAATCAAATTTCTAATCAGAAAGCACTCTTGTAATTTTTTTGTTATGCTAATAATTTTCGAGTTATTTGGAAAAACCGATTATAAAAATTTATTTATTTTTGCTAATATCACGAGGACTGTTTGTCTTAGAAAAAATGTTTAGAGAGAAAAAATGCTCAAAACCTGATTACTAATCGTATAGTATAAGAAATAAAAACGTAAATGTCATTTTGACAATTGGATGTGGAAGTATTGATTCAATTTGCAGCGGTTTTTTACTTCTATATTTTGCTGGCAAACACAGGCTGAAACGCATTTCTTTAAAAAAAAATGCAAGTGTTTCATTGCAACCAACTTCTTGTAGAACAGCCAAGAAGTTTACAATTCTGCAGCTGCTGCTGCTTAGTTTACCTTGGCTTGGGGGAGTAAGAAAAACGCGGCTTTTAGCACAGAGATTGTTAACTTGTAATCCGGGGTTCGAGCAGCTTTTGCACTGAATTTCTGTAGGTAATGGTGTTCTTTATTGGATCTGACTCCTGAGCTCGACTCTCGAGTGAATCGCCCCAAAATTATAACTTTGTCCCCCAGGGAACTGGGGAAAACATGGTTCATACGAAAGTTCAGTACGAAATGAAATGCGGTCGGTGTTTTCTAAACAACAATAAAACCTCTCTGAATTAGTGGAACGTACAACGAAATTTTTGTCTTAGCCGACCGCAGCTGTCGTTCCAAACCGCTGTAACATAATACGTCGCTTGATGTAAAGGTATATTTATGTTAGTGTCGCTCACTATGAAGAGGTTAATGAACCGAACGCGGTCTAAAAATCTCGTAGATAAACCCAAGGAAGATACTTATGTCGGAAATGGAATATAATAATTACCTAATGAAACGCAAAATGAAAGATTATTAAAATACCATTGAAGGTTTTAATCACGATATAATATCGACGAAATGGACACTGGTCTTTTGTTTTGGGGTACATTCTGTCCATTACTAGCTAGAGGTAATGCTATTTAGCAGTGCCAACAGGGCAATACTACGTATCGGTAGAAATATAGCCCTGTATATACAGCTTTTTTGTAACTGCTGCCAAGCTACAATATGCACGGCGATCACTGACCATTAATGAGTACGATAGTGCAGTCACAAATTGATGGCTTTATAAAGATTTTTCAACAATTTACGGTTCTATTTTTCTGTCAAAGGTAAGAAATAACAATAATTATTGGTATAGTAGGCTTGTGGTAACCTCTCCAGTGTTCACCCTTGCACTACGGAAGCTCTGTGTAGTGCAGCTAACGTTACTATCACTTAGTTTGTGTATTTTACCACTGCGGTAGGCTTGCTGTAGCCACAACCTCACAAATAGGATGCATAACCTAAAAGTTCTAAGAAACCGTGTCAACCCACAGCTCCGAAATGTAAGCTTTTTGCAACCTTAAAGTTGATTATTGTACATAATATGTTGAAAATACAAACTCCCGCGCATTTTCTCATATTAAAATATATCAAATAATTCAGTAATCGACAAATGACAAGTATACGTCAAAGCAATTGTTGTGTTCATCTTCCTGAGGGGCGGCAAACTGATTTAATCGATAATTTACATAAGCGCCCTGGATGCATGACACATTTATAGAAACCCTGTATAAAGCCTTATTAGAAGTGCTTATCTAACGGCAGCTTATTTACAGTTCCCTGCAATCGACAATATAGCTGATTGAAACACATATTCCGAATAGTTCTAAACTAGTTACTATTCTGGACCGATGTTTGCAATTGCAATGGTGTAGGAACGCAAGCTTTCACTGCCACATCAAATTGAAATCATAGTCTTTTTGGAATAGACGCGCTTTGGTTTAGGACGTTTCGACCGCTCTTATAAGGGGCATATTTAGGAGAAAAAAGCATACGTACCTCTATAAGATTTACATTATACCGTAATATTAAATAAATAATTGTACCGAGAGAATGCAATATTGCAGATGCTCTAAGGAAACAATTTACACTGTTTTTTCAAATGCCAAAAGATGAAAAAATTCGTGAACCGTCGATAAAAGCAGTTTGTAGTACATTAGACAAAACTCTTACTATTTTTAAATTAACAAAAGCGTCATAAGCTTTTCTACAGTGTACGTATTCACGTTAAAATTGTGGGTGTATTAAAGATACAGCCCACCCACAATTTTCTCCCAATCATTTGAAATATTTATACATTTAATTGATATCATGGTTTATATATATATATATATATCTGTATGAAACATAACTTTAAAGTACCCCATGTTAGACCCGTTCCTTACAAACCTTTCCATGGGCGTTTTCAATCATATGTATGTATATACAATTTTTTGTGATAGCTTTGCGTGATGCTAATATGTTCCCATCACTTTTGTAAACTCTCTCTAAACGGATTCAAGTCAAAATATTTAATTTTTGTATTTAGATACAAACACTACAACTTGCGACTTACTTTAGTTATTCTAACTTGTGCATACCAAAAATCAAAAAGAATACATTCCCAACATCAAAACTTAAGGTAAAACAACAAAAATATAAGTGTGTAATTATATTATGAGTCTTGTACGAATCCGTATATTTGGTCTTTGTGTTTTCCATTTTGTCGTTTCGTCTTTTCCTATGTTATATTTCCCATCGGCTGGTGAAGCTTGTTCTTGTACATCATCTTCTGATTCATCTTCCGGCGGATTGCCTTCGTCACTTGAAAGCTCCTCAAACCATTTTTGCTAAACATTTGAGTCCTTTCAAGGCAAGCTACTGCGTTGCTTGAGGTCAGACATGTTTTATTCTATACTCTATAAGTAGGTATAAACGGAAATATACTTGTGAAATAATACTTACAGAAGTTAACACGCTAAACTGAATTTTGCAAATCCAATAGTCGCACGGACTACAGCCGTAATTCAGTCAAGTTTATGTATTAATTACACTAATTATTACACCCACACAAACGTCATTACGACGGGACACGATAACAATAAGCACATATGATAGCTATTCAGAAACACGCGTGTGCAAATCGCTATACTACGGAGGTAAAGTATCAAGTAACGATCTATGAGACTGACTTATGCAGAGGGTTTTACAGCTTGATGGTCGGCCGTCGTAAACTATTGTATTGTAAATGAGGGTTTTTACAACCTTACGGTCGGCCATCCTACTATTGGGATTAGTGGCACGCTTCAAAGTTCCTAAATGGGCCGTATTCAAACAATCTTGTTGGCTAAAATTTTAACTTTTCCACTATAAGTTTTTGAAATTTGTTAGTTGTGATAATTTAGCAATCAATAAAACATAGAAGCTTTTATAACAAATTTTATTTAATGCAGACCTGATGGTAACTCGCGCGACCTGCGGTCTATTTTTATGTGATACTTTATTGGGTTTAAATTTTCCGATGTATAAAATAAAAGCCTTTGCTTGTCATAACGAATTTATACAAATTTAATATAAAAAAGTACAAATTAGTAAGTAGAACATTATTTACATTTGTTAGAAAAAATTTACAAATGCACAATAAAATTTATACACGGTATCGATTATGTTCATTACAGCTTGTTAATAAGCACATTACAAGAGTCACTAAAAAATTACTCACTATCACTTTCACTGCTAAAATCACGATTAACTTCTATTATTAATTCTTGTACATGATGCGCTCTGTACCTATTTTCAATGTCCGGTACATGTCGCACTGAATTTCTCCATGCATCGACACTTGTTATTTCAGCTTCATGTCTAATTTTTAGCAGCATTTCATTGCTAAATTTTCCACCGGCGTTCCCTCGTCGAATTCTTTGTTTCAACTACCCCCATATCATTTCAATGGAGTTGAAAATGCAATGATATGGGGGTAATCGTAGAATGGTATGTCCACATTCAGAAGCGAGAATGTCAATTTTAAATTTCTTCGAAATTTTTTTTGTGCCAAGCACTTCCGACAACTGTTTTTTTGTGTAGTCCTCTTTGAAGTATAAATCTTCTTTTCTTAAAAACTCTTGAATGGTGTCCTTATTAGTTGTTTTATTTGGAATTTTATCGAATTGCTCCGAATTGTAATTAGCGTTTTCCATTACTATGACTCTGTTTGGTGGCATCATTAAATTAGCAAAGAATACGATTTAGTCATACATTAAAAGCTATAAAATGAGAAATATTTGTAGTTCAAATAATAATACCGAATAATGCTTATTGATTTATGTGTACAGAAAAAAATTCTAAAAAACCTAAACACGATTTTTGGATACGATCCACTCCGCTGCAAAACAGTGGAACGTGCCGAACCCGTCTTTTATTTACGACAGCTTCAGGTAATACTTGTAAACCATTGTGAGCAGTAATCGACTGTTCGTATAATGAGTCTCATAGATTGTTGCTTGCAAGATAATATGCCACTGGTCTGCAGTCGTAAACCACGCGACTAACGTAACGTAACGTAGTTATTAAAATTGATACTAACCGTAGTTGACAGACATTATTACCCTAACGAAATATCAGCAAACTAGACTAGGTGTCGATGTATAGGGTAAATGCTATAATAATGAAGCTTTGTAGTCCAAAAAGTAAACTCTAAACAAATCTAGGTATATACTTTCGCTAGTTCTAAGCAAATTCTTCCAGTTTCCGAATTTCGATTTAAAAAAGGTACAAGTGCATCGTTAACCAATATTTTAGTCATTTATAACAACAAGGAAGATCATTTGACTAAGTACCTAGATCTTTTTGTGCTCACTCTTATATTTATGTGACATGTATAAAATTTATTTATGTTACTACCATTTTATGCTTTCTTCGAAATGAGTATCTAATTTATTATTATTAATATTATTATTATACAGAGTTTGCCATTTAAAACTTACACCCTCTAAAATTTTTTGTTTGGAAAATGCTGAAATAAAGGGGGGACTGAATTTGATCTTGGTTTCAACGTTATTTCTGCATCCCTCTATCGCCCGGAAGCGCCCCTACAAAAAATTTAAATAGCAGAAGGAGTCGAGCGACACATTTTTGAAGCTGCTATTTTTAATTTGCAACAACTTTGGAACGTTCTTTTCTTAAGTAGTTGAAGGAATTCAAGTGGGGTAGCATGAACCTTGGATTCTAAGTGGCCCACAAAAAGAATCCAAAGGGGTTAAATCGAGCGATCTAGCTGGGTATTCGGCATTCGATGAGACTTCTGCGGCCTATCCAAAAAACGAGCATCTAGGAATCCGTGTACTCGTCCATTCTGTTGAAAGAAAAGTTGATTTTGTTGAAGCTTTATTTCTTTTGCCAGTGTTTGAGTGGTTATGGGATCAGTAAACAACTGCAAATATAACTATCACAAGTCAAATTGTGAAAGTTTAAGTGAGAAGCATAGATGATGAAAGAAGCTTCAAAATGATGTGTCACTCGACTCTCTTGCTATTTAATTTTTTGTAGGGGAGGCTCTGGGAAAGAGAAGCATACAGAAACCACGTTTTTCTTTATAAAGGTATTTATTATTGTTTTTACTGCCACTGCAAAGGGTAAAGGCAGGCGAGTTCCCGAACGTACAAATTGGAATCGATAATGGTAAACGAATGTGCCGGAAAAAAGAATTAATGGTGGGATTGCTCCCAGTTCTACCACAACGGCGAGAAAAACCGGCATCGGGTGCCTGAAAGAATCGCAATAATCTGTAAAATAAAGTTCTGAATCCCTAACGATGCCTTTAATTGCTGGGACGATATGGAAGTTGCCTTTTTATGAACGCCAACTTCGGGAGGCCGCCCTAAATTTGACGATAACCTTAACTGTCCCGCTTAAAAAGTTGTTAAACTAGGGTGCACCCTCGACCACGCCGTAAAACAACCGACGACGGAGATTTAATAACCGCTTTGCTGGAGCAGTATGATTATGATCGAAGGCCACTCTTATGGCTGTCTTAAGCAGAAGTCTGTAAACTTGGCAATTAAACTACCTGGCGATATGAGAAATCCACACGACAAAGTCCGAACACAGCTTGACGGCGTTTCCGGTCTTGGCACAAACACGCGGAAAGTCCGAGAAATATTTCAACAGCGGATGACGTTAAAAACAAGCATCCATTAGGTCAGCAAATGTAATAGCGAGATGCGCGCATGTAAGAGAAACCTAATCTTCCACAACAGAGWCAAGTTGTATGATATTCACAGGATATAAGTTAAATAAAGTCTTTAAGGTGTTACGTTTAGGTGATTTTTTTAGAATGCTTTTATACACTGGGGAGCATAATGCAAACATAATTTAATGTAACCCACGAGAAGGATAAAAGAACTAAAACTGGACTATTTAAAGTAATTTATTAATAATTTCCATAATTTAATGAACTAATTTCTAAAATAAGACTTCATTTTACAAAAATAACGACTGCGTTAGAGCTGCTGTTCGCAGCTTCAGTCAATTGCATCGGATAAACCTACTCATTGCAAATACACTTAAAACTCATGAGAAAATGAGTATAAAGCCGTTTTGCGTCATGTTGCTGTCGTGGAAACTGGAAAGTATGCAGTTTTTTCGAAATATATCACAAGTTTCTGGAGTCAGTATTTCATCAGTCTTCAAGATTCTTCACAAACAAGTTTCATCCTTCCATTAAAAACTTCACTTGACGCATGACTTAAATGAAGAGGGTGACTCATTTTCCTTAACACACCCGATATTTAGAGATCTTACAAAATCGTTATTAGTGCTACTATTAACAGGTTTTTGATTCCCTGTTTAATTTAAGGGCCTAGGGTAGGTTGCGCCGAAACTCAAATTGCGCTAGGGACCGCCACCGGTTATTTTCATCGAATTTCGTTCTATTAGTGGTTTAGACAAACCCTCAGATATTAGGGTCCACCCACCAAGACTACCTGCATTTATTGCGCTCACTTAGTTTGGGGCAATAAATTTGTGTGCCAGGGTGGATGTGCTATAACGGAATATTTCTTGTTTGGGCACGATTTGTATCCTGCCGTTCACAGAGCAGACAGACTGAGTTTGTATAACTGAGATGTCCTTACTATTTTCTAATAAAACATTTACTGTGTGGACATAAGGTTAAAGCTCATATTCCGATGACGGCGATAGCATCTATGCAAAACGCCTAAAAAAGTAAACCTGTAAATAAAATGTTACTAGTATCGCATAGAAGATAACTAAAAATTGATATCTTATATACTCAACGATGAGACAGTATGGAACTGATATCAATTATAATTATCCAAAGTTTTTACAGAGTACGATAATTATACAAATTATTACATATCTGATTTTATTTTGGTTTAGCGAAATTCATACTCGGATTTGCTTATATTTACAAGTGTTACTTATCTGTGTACAGTCATAGATTCACTTATTCATTTATGGCACAGGGTGTCCAATTTTCGTTATAATTATAGGGTATCTCGATAACTATTAATACTGTAAAGTTGGGGTGTGTACATTACATTATAAAAACGGCGATTGTACGGTTCAACTAACAACAAAAAAATAACCGTACTATCGCCATTTTATAATATCGTTTATTTTAAAACTGTAGCGAATTTTTAAATAACATAATATTCCCTCAGTTCTCAATGTCACGCTAAGGTATGTAGATACAAAAAAAGTAGATATTTTTGACAGATATTGTTATTTTACATCCAGAATTTTTAAAGGGGCACAGTCGCATCGCTATGATCGATAATGGATACCTACATATTTTCCTTATTAAGCAAATATATTGTTAGGTTTATTTTGAATATATCACCTATTAACACAATTTTTTTATATGCTTTAATAAAATCTTATTTTTCGTTAAAATGGATGCAAAATAATGTTTCCAAACAATAATTATTTACATGGCATCCTTGACTACTAATGAAGGAACTGCATGCGCCCCTTTACGAGTCTTAATTATACAAATAAGGACATATTCTTTTTAATAGATTTAAAATTATTGTTTGAAATTATTTCCTTTATCTGCCAAATTTAAGTTTTGGCAAATCACATTCGTAGTTACAGCTTAAAATCAGACATCGATAACAGTAACTATTACAAATCGAATATCAGAATCGACTATATTAATAAGTACCTCAAATCAAGTACAGTATTATGTCAAATAAATTAAAATGTCAGAGACAAAAAGATCCAGTCGATTCGGTAACGTCTCTGATCAAAAGATCGACAATGTATTCTAAAATTTGATTCATGAAATAATCCTAACAAATGCAAATTAATCTTGATAAATCAGCGACTATTTACATTGTCTGAAATTTTCTCGACTGCAGTGCTCCAAAATTTAACTCGAGCAAATTGGCATTAATAATCAAAGACAACAGCAGCAAATAGTCGACTATCTATCAAGATCTTGTTATATTAGGTACTGTTGAATATATACTATACGGTGTGTTCTTCTGTTCCATAACTTTTTTATTGTAAACATAAAATCTGATTAAATCATTAAAAATGGAATAATGACAGGTCTTTTCGGCCATGGTACAGCCAGCTATGGTTTTCATTTAAAAAATGCATGTTTGCACTACAAGAATTTTTGAGTATGTTACTGGAACGTATAGAATTGCAAAAAGTAACGGTAACAATAATGTAACTTAGAACTACTGTACGAGTTGTGGCTACCTGACTTTTATTACACTGATCCTTGGGCCAAATAAACTAACATACCGAGACACATTCGTCTTACTCAAAGTATACAAATATTTGATGCCACTCAAAAGATTTGAACTTTGAACTGAACTAACAAGAAAGGTGGCACTACGAAAAAAATTTCGCCCAGAGCTGAAAGAATTATTCCTACAGCGAGTAACACTTTAAAAAGTCGAAAAAGAATTGCCCAATAGTGCGGGCCTGATGTTTTAAAATGGACTATAGGGAGGGTTCTGAAGAAAGTGACCACACTGTACTCCGAAAACTAAGAAAATTTCCGAGACTTCTTCCTCACCATAAAACCGCTCGTTTGGAATTTCGTCGTGATAATATGACTCCAAATTGAGAAAATGTAAACCAAAAATTTACAATTAAACCTCGAATTAAACTATGTTATTTAAAAAAAATCACTTTCCAACAAGATAATGCGAGGATTCATGTCAGTAGTTTGGTTTGCCAACCAAAATGTCGAATTGTTAGAGTGACCCTCTCGTTCACCTGACATGAACACGATTGAAAACCTTTGGGGTGTCTTAGTTCGGCGAGTACACGGAAATAATCGACAGTATGTCACCATAAATGAACTCAAAAATTCATTAGAAGAGGTTTGGGCCAATTTGGAACCAAGAATATTAAATAATTTGGTTGGAAGCGTGAATTCTAGAATTTTTGAGCTAACTAGGATGAATGGAAGCCAAATCCATTATTAATTTACTAATATGCCCAAGGCGCACATAGACGCTTTGGCTACTGCGTTCAGCAGCGTCTGAAGATAGTAATCTTGTAATTCTTCCATTGTCTGCGGACAGCCTATTTATACTTTACTCTTTAAATCACTCCAGAGAGAAAATCTAAAGGAGTTAAATTGACGGTCGTTTGTTCCAAAAAATCATGCCATTTTACCATGTGAAAATAAAAAAGATAATTATTTTCTAGCTGGGAAACCTTTTTATCGTCTATTAGGTTATATGTATAATTTCAAAGAGCCTTTGAAATAAATAATCTAGACATTTGGAAAACGCAATATCAGGGTTCATTACTGAACTAAAAGGGCCAAAATTAATTAAAACGCGTAAATTTAGCGAAGGTAAATAAATGTGAGCTAAAGTAGGTCGGCCGCTTAATTATGTAATTTTACGTTGGTTAATGTACTTAGGTTACAGACAGAAAATTTTGTTCGATATTTGGGTCATCAAAATTGTTATAGGAAATGTTCAACTATATTATAATATTCAACTTTAATAATCTGGTGAGGATTTTTCAAAATAATTTTGTTCTGTTGGGAAGTTTTCGAATTAAATAGCTTGAAAATCGTTTTAATGTGCTTCCTTTGCTTCACATGTTTCATCAGATAGATCTGACAATCTTTTCGAACTAACTATACGAAGCTCAGACGTGCATGATTTTGTCCTCGTCCCTTCTACAGAGGCTATAAATCTGCACATCTGGGCTCAGTATAATTTTGTAGCTCTTTGAAAATTACTTATTCCGGCCTGGGAGCAAATTAATTTGTAGGTGTGAATGAGGTTCGCTTATTTGATATCGACACTGGCGTAGGAGTAAATTGTTTTTCCACTGATTGCTGCTTAGTCTTGAGTTCCAATAACGGTTTAGATATAGGTATAGGTTTCGGCAAAATTAATTTGTTAATATTATACTGAAACGGTGCGTGGGTATGTTTTCTGGCTGAGGTTTTCTGTTCGCAGCGCCAGTTAAATAACGCCTTGAGTCAGTGAAAAGAAAACAGGAAAATTGAGACGAGATGTGCTTTTGCATCAGGACAACAGTTTGGCTTACAGAAGCTGCCATTCACAACAGTGTATTAATTTTTTTATCCAACAAGGGAAAACGCAATATCTTTAACTTAATTGTAAACTGCACTTTCGGTCACTGTGTGACTATATTATTACTGTTATTGATATAGCCTTAACTGTTACATAATGGGATTTTAAAAATAATGGTCTAAAAAGATTGAGGATTCGAGTGTTGTGATCGATAAAGGATTGTGAAAATTTTTTTACCTTCTGTTCTTTAGATTTAGTCCCCAGTTACKATCATCTTTGAATACTAATTGAATAAACTTTTCAGGGTAATGCGTACAAATAGTTTCGTTCTTCTCATATGGGGCATTCCACGCGAAGCGGACAGGTAAAAAAAAACTCGATGTTTCCGATTTTAGTAATATTTAAATATGTTCTACCTACACATGTCCTTGATATGTGTACCAAATATTTTTTGTAATATAATAACTGGTTAAGGAGTTAAGGAAATTTTGACCAACCGGTGGGTATGCAGTACTTCACAGCCGATTGCCAAGTCATAAAATTATAGATTAAAATAATTAAACCATTGGATTTATTACTTGATTTAATGAGCTTTTTAATTGTATTCTTGGAAACGAAAAAAAATTTTTTCATTAAAAAATGCGATTTAATTTTTTTACCTTGAATTTCACAAAGTTAAACCATATCGATTTTTTTCCTAAAAATAGCTAATATTGTATAGAACATCCTTGCTAAGTTTTATAATGGGCGTGGAAGTGGATTAGGAGCTAGACTGGAAATACTGCCGAAGTCAAACTCCTTAACCAGTCATTATATTGCAAAAATATTTGTTATACGTATCAAGGAGATGTATAAGTAGAACATACTCCTGTCCGCKTCACGTGGAATACCCAATATGTTTGTTCGTATAATAGGGACAATAAGTCATGGAGGGATCACATCATTGTCCCTACCGTAAAATACTAATACTAATACTCCCTAACGTTTGTTATCTATAAACGAAATAATTTCGGAATTGCCCATAAACCGAGTTTTACAAATTCCTGAATTGTCCCAAAAGTGCAGAACTTTGTTAACAGATTCTGCTTTCAAATTATCTTCTTTTTCATACAACGTTGCCAACCAATCTGCTTTTTCAACTTGTAACGTATCTTTGGTTGTTTTTGTAAACAACCAATAAATACATAAAAAATCACATTATTGTCACCTGTATTGTTGAATTTTGCAGCAACATAGATTATAGCTTAGATGATTTTTATAGTTATGGTTAGTCGTTTGAGTAAATCAGTGGTCAGAAAAACTGCTTGTTAACTTTACAGATGTAATCATTTACAAAAAAAAATATCTACAATTTAGTTGTTTTAAAAAACTGAAAGAAAGGCATTTATCAGCGTGTAGAGAGCGTGAAGATGTTCGTAAATTTGTAAAATTACCTCATAGATACCTACAGCTAATATGCAGTGTTTCTAATTCTCGATCAAACAATAAACCATATTTAAAAGTGTTTTTGGGTATAATTTTTTACCAAAATAATCTAAAGATGCATGTGACAAAAATGTTTGTTTACAGGACCAATAGGAGATTGTGTGTTTCCACAAATAAGTGCTCCTGTTGCTCCTACATGCAAAAAGTCAGAAATGGTTAGATAATAGAACAAAAAAAAACAAAATTTATTCCATCTTCAAAACTATCAACTTTAGTGTTATTAAGTTATACTGAAAGTTGCGAATAATTATGCATTCTATTGAAGGAAATACAAAAATTTGGTTGTTTTATTTAGGATAGAGTAGTTATGTATTTTGTTTCGCAATGTAATCTTTATTGGTAAATTTTTGCACTTGTAAAATAAGCCATTTAAAGATTTTTTATCCCAAATGATTTTTAATTTTTACAAATAGCAAAAAATTAGTATTATTAAAAAATCTTTAAATAAAGTTAGCTTTATTTTTAGCCATGTATACAAAAATGCAATAAAATAATATAGGTTACTATAAAAAAACGAAGTTAATGTCAATTCAGTTATATCGAGAGAATGTATATACCGATATATTTGTAGTTTATAGAGAAACTAAAATGAAGATATGTTTACCAACATGGAGATATCTTACTCGGGCGAACTAGTTGGACAGTCTGTATATGTAAGTATACCCCATATGAACTAAAACTACATATGTTTCCGGAAATACATTGCAACTTAAGTAAACAAAAATAAACTGTGCAAATATTATGGGTATCATACAAATATTTTTTGTATGAAAGAAGCCCAAATTCAATAAATGCAGAAATAATAAAATACAGCAGATACAAATTGCGGTATATATATATTATATTATATATTAGGAGAAAAGCAATAATAAACTAATAATTGTAAATCTACATAGTGTGTTTTTGATAGGAAAAATTGCTCATCTAGCTAAAAATGCAGGCTTGCGGTTCTTCGAAGAAATGATGAGAACTGTAAAGGTATAGTATTATAAATTAATAAGTGTAATAACACTAAAAATAACTGGCAATTTAACACTTGATATAGGTAGAATATCGCAGAACGTTTTTTGGTGTACCAAAATAGTGTAAAAAGAAAATGTCATATAATTAAATATATATTTTTATTTTAAAATAGGAAATTTAAATAATGATCAATTGAATCAGAAGTATTATATTTACTGCAAATTTTTAGAAAATATTTAGAAATATGTATCACATATTGAACTTCTGTTTAAAAGTGGAGAACTAAAAGTTAGCGGTAAGTGCTAGAAAGAAAAATGGTGTATTATGGTTTAAAAAAGTGTACTTTATACTTTGACACCAATTTGACATATTTGCTATTTAACTTGTAAAATTTTGCGAGAGTATAAACTTGGCCGCGAAAGCCTAAACCAATATTTACTGATAAACTTGTTCCTAATTAATTTTTAGGTCAGTAGAAAATGGTCATCAAATTTATTTTTTCTGCTATGGAGGAAACAAAATAGATATTATGGTGTAAGCACTTTTATTGGAGGTTTTCTTATAATAGTACAGGAGTGAGGGCATCTTGTCGCTGGCTGATCATCCCTCTCATGTAAAAGTATTTTACTATACGCGCGATTCATAATTTGCATCTGATTATAGCTGTAATCAAAATATGCATGTTAAAAACCAATACAGGTGTCTGTTTATATCAGAAAAACAGAGCCTGCTATTTGTAATACAAAGTGAATACTACATACAAAAGTATGAAAAAGTTGTAACCTAAGCATTAGAAAATAAATACCAAATACAAATTTTATTTCTTATCAAACCTATCAACACTGGTCTTGTTACGCTTTCTGACGCTTGCTGCGGCGACACCTATCGCCTAATAGCCGAGTATTAGGGACAATTATGAGTTTAGACACTGGTCGGTTGTGAAGGATTAGGAATTTTTCCGGTTGAGTATACATCAATTTAGGAACAAATACGCAGTTGACCAATTGCCGTTAGGGACTACCCTCGTTTTTACACTATATGCTTAATCGTACTTATACCCATTTTACAAGCTGCGTAAGATGAATTGAGGGCACGATGTAATTATCTGCGGAGATTGGATGAAGATACATCCAGAGCTTCATACAACCCGGACCCCAATTCCAGAAAATAGTCCCTAGTCGACCAGTGCTCCTCGGGGAGCCTCCCCCTCCAAGCCCAAACCAAATAAATGAAATATTCCATTAAGTCTTCTCTAGCGGAGGAAACAAAATTCGTTCACCGGCATTTTATCACGGCGAATGGCCGGAGTCGTTCCATCTACGACAGTTATCAGCCAATCCGATCCGATATCGCTGCTTAGCAGGTTTACCCGCTGGAAAAACTGGCTTGTTTTTGTAATGTCCCGGTTTTATAAATCAAAAGCTCGCGAAAAGCGCTCCCCCACAGCCCGGAACCGATACGACATACGCCAACGGCACGTGATCCTGATAAACATCTAGATACCCGTTTTCGATCCGCTCATTTAAGGATTGATGTCGCCCCAACCGATACGCCGCGATTTTATATACGGGATAACTCCGTTTGCAGAATGCAATAACGGTCGTGTTTTAAAATTCCCCGTTGCTCCCGAAGAGGAATTCTTTATTAACGTGTAACGACAACGTTAGGTAGAGACATTTTTCCACTCCGTTATTTCTTTGTTCCGCCAATTTAGATCTGCTGTCGACAAAATGGGCGACGAATCTTCCTCCAGCTACATTATGCATCCGACACGAAACTAAGACTCGCTTAATTAACAGCTTCATCGCGATTCTTTGAATGCAGCAGTCGATTTGGTGCAATACTCGCTTGTTGGACCAAACAGTGCGAGCGTAGCTCGATACAGAAATGCTGTTAAAGTGATCAAAATGCGGGACTAAGGAGTTTAAAACAACAAAGCAGCGCTAAATAGCGATGCAAAATCTGTTCTAAAGGAAGTTTTCACAGACTGGTGTTTACAAGTAGGTACTCAGATAGGTATAGAAATTACTACATGTGTGACATATTCTGAGTGCTTAGTAATAAAAAATTGGCTGTACCTCCACTACCGGCAACGGCATCCAAATGAACTGCCGGCAACGGTATCCGAATAAGATGCCGGCAACGGCACCCCATTTACTATTGGCTCCGATGCCAAATATAAAATGTATGCCTGATATTCGTAGTATATAAAACAGTAATCGTTTTGAAGTTGCAAAATGAAAGTCGGGGACGAGTTTTCTTCATATGTTTATTGGTATATTAACAGTGTAAAAAGAGTGTTAACAATGCATTTTGGATCCGAGATGTTAGAACAATCGAAAACCAACGAAAACGAGGCCCTGAAAGCGTGAGTAAGATTTATGATTCTCGTGAATATTTCTTGTTCAACTAGCATGCGCGTTAAAGGTGGTAGAGTTGTTTAAATCAAAAAAACAAAGATTCTAAAAGAAAATGTACGACATCGTGAAGCAACAGTTTTTTTTGCGCGTTAGTGCTTGCAAACAATATTATATCTATTGGAATTAAAAGAAAACCATAACCACGCATCTTCTAAAAGTTATTTTACAACTCTTTCATAACAAAGACTAAAACTACCGCAAACTGTAAAAGACTGTTGTACAGAATTCTTAAGAGCTGGGGCAAATAAAAAGGTCGTCCTAGATAAAATGAGAGAAGAGGCTGCTCGTAAGATCACTCCTTAAGATCTCACTAGTATCAGCAGAAGAATGTGTTAACATGCTCAAGAAGACATACGATTATTGTGATGAAAATAAAAATTTTAGAGGACTGTATTGTCAAGATGGAAAAAAGAAGAAATCTTTCAAAGCATTTCCCGAAATCTTGTTTATTGATGTACATACTGCTTAGCTCACCTCAAAACAGCAACATATAATAATAATGGTAGAAGATGGCTGTGGTTTCAATTAAATAGTCGCAGTATGTTTACTTGCGAATGGAGATGAATAATTGGTTAATTACTTCCGCATCCAACGGATGGGAAGTATTGTATCACGAAAGAAATTTTCAAAAATTTGTATTTGCTCATTCGCTTTCAAATGGTCGAAAACGCAAAAAAAACAAAATTTGAGCAAAAAAATTTTTTTGTCTGTGTATGTGTGGTCGGGAAGGGGGCGAAATCAGGGGGTAACTACCCTTTTTGCAAATTTTTATTTTTTTATATTTTTTTCGTTTTAGTATGTGATTAGCAGTATAACTGCAAGTATTATTCGTTCTTATAAATTTTCGGTGCAGTAAACTGTTTAGAAGATAGCAAGAAAGCGTCACTTAAAGAAAACGGTTTTTCCTAAATATCTCCAAATATATTTAATATATTCAAAAAATGATAATGTCATCAGATAGGAAATAACATTTCTCACAAAAAGTGTCTTAGAAAATTTAGTCAAAATTTTGAAATTTTCGAAATATTTCCAAAAAACCTAATTTTGTCCCTGCTCGTACGATTTTTTTAAATTTTGGTATTATATAGAAAATCAAATTTCTGATCAGAAAGCACTCTTGTATTTTTTTGTTAAGTTAATAATTTTCGAGTTATTTGAAAAAACAGATTTTAAAATTTATATATTTTTGCTAATATCACGAGGACTTTGTCTTAGAAAAATTGAGAGGCGAAATGCTCAAAATCTGATTACTAATTGTACAGTATAAGAAATTAAAACGTAAATGTCATTTTGACAATTGGACGTGGAAGTATTGATTCAATTTGCAGCGGTTTTTTTTTTAGAAACGTTTAAAAATCGGAATGCTATTTGGAGAGAAGTTCAGGTTATTGTGTCCGATAAAAATAAAACACAAGGCAAAATTTTCAAAAAGTACTTTCCGGATGCAATGTTAATGATATGTATTTTGCATATATTTTAAATATTTAATAGAAAGGTTTCATTAAAAAAGAGTTATATAAAGATAAGCAAATAATACTCACAGTAACTTGCAAATGCCTTATCGGAATCTGATTATCATAAGTATACAATGAAATGGCAATAGGGGTACCAAAAGTTGTAAAAGAATTACGATTCTAATTGGGGCTGTATTACATACATATCAATGGGTTCAATATTTAACCTTGCAAAATGTATGTTTTACGAATAAAACCAACAACCGTTTGGAATCAGTAAAAATATAAAATTAAAAAACGTAATAAACAGATACAGTTCCTAGATATTAAACAAAAGTTAGCAAAACTATGCGAAATTAATATTTATATCAAACACATTTAACGACGTTTGACTTTGAAAAGCTGGAAATGCAGCTAATCGTTTTCAAAAAACGTAATTACAAAGAATTCAACAGCAATTACAACTATGTTTTTTTTAACCCGCTAGGGTTTAATACAAGTAACTTCGATAAGTTGTGAATGCTTTTTCAGAAAATCCACACAATTGCCTTGCAGACAGATTTTTCACTGCAGGTCAAAATTATTGTTGTCTTTATTCGATGTTACTTTTTATCTAAGTAGATGTAGCCAATTCCTCCGAAAATACATTTGTGGCTGATGAAAGTAAAGGAAGCATTCAAGTAACACAGTTAAAAGTCGCAAGACCAAGACCAAGGCAAAAAATGGCTCACTCAATGATATTGGACTACAGAAAATCTGCATTGGATAATGGAGTCTTACACGCAATACCACAGAAACGTAAACAACTGGCCTGAGATTATTTATAACCGAATTTTGAGTCCATTCTTCTTCGATGGCACATTGGACTGAAGAAAGATATATACATTGAGCTCGCTATATATATATCCACCTCCGCCAAATCAACCTAAACAACTTGTAGTCGATTGGTCGGGACGGTGTATTACATAATATTACTATCCAAATTGGAGTTGGCTCGGTTTTCCTGAAGATACTGCCAAAAAGAACACTATATCTGAATAGGCTTAAACACGAATCACATCGAGATGCGGTGTGTCACAAGGCTCAATACTAGGTTCACTTCTGTTCTTGTTATATGTAAATATTTTACCTAGCTACTTACTAACATATTAGCCAATTTGAGGATAAACGTCATCGCTAAATATATATGAAAACTGTTTATGACTAGTTTAAATATGTCACACATACCTATGTGGTGTTTCATACCTCAATGAATATAAAAAATATGTCCGCAACAAAAACGTGCAATTTCATATCGTACAACTATGCGCCGTTTTCTTAATCAAAATATTATCTTAATACATCTTGTCGACTTACCATATCAATGTAGACTAAATGGCGGTTACTCGGGACCTATCTCAGTAATAAATATTAGTATGTTTTGCCCAAGAATATCTGGAATTTACAAGATAGACAAATCATCATGTGCCAACCTTTAATTTCCCGATTTCATAAGTTTTCCTCGAACGTTTGAACTCTGAAATGTTTAGCCTTGAAGTTCATGGCAGTCTAAAGTTCTACGTTTTTGGATATTTATCCCCGAATGTAAGTCTTTCAGTGCAGCATCGACTGGAAAATTGTTGAATAAAGCTATGTCGTAAAAGCACGAGCGTGCTGTCATAAAGCTATACAATAAACGTAATATTAGGGATGGAAATGTGATGTGGCCATTTCGTTGAATTCAATCTGCTAATTCGCCCGCTCTTAATTCTGATTGGGTCATCTATATTTTATTTTCTGCGATTATTGTTTGTCATTAATTTTCTTTTATTTCTGTTGCAGGTGGGTGTATACCAATTTAAGGTTAATTCCAAGAGAGTAAGTAGCGATATCTCTTAATGGTTGCCTACCACTAACTCACTAAAATGCCCTGTATTTCTTCGGGGCTCATCTACCGTAGAAAAATAATCTGGAAACGCCAACGCAATTACCTGTTGCAATCGAGTTCCTGTGAAGTCCCTAATTTGATCAGTACACGATGTTGATTTTTCATTAACGGCTTTGMGCCGAGKCACACGGCGACGTTTGTACCGTAGATTTTCAATTTCTTTTTTATGCCCGGACCAGGGAGGATGTTGCCTCACTTATGGCCGAACGGTGCGACACGGATACATTGGAGGCTTCGGAGTTATGGCCCTATATCGAGATTACTTCGCGAATCCTTCCGGTGGCACCGCAGTTGCGGGGCTTCGATGAAATTAGGAAGTCAAAAAGTAACGGAAAGCATACTTTACATGATCAGCCAGCAGTTGCTTGATATTGATTTTATTTATAGTATTATCGATCGAGACAGTCGTACTCTGAGGCTAGTGTCTTTCATTTTTTTATTTATAGTGGTGTACGCAGAAATATAAGCACATAGTAAACCTAGATCAACATTGGCACTTATAATTTATAAACAAACATTTTAAGTAATTAAGTTATAAACAAATGTATTTAATTGATGCAATGATGCATGAAAAAGGAGAAAAACAAAGAACTTAATGGCAGCATAAAGAATTAATCAAATTCATTTTAAATGAAGCAGTAGGTAGAGTTTACCTAAACATATACTCCGTTTACAACATAATCCGTTATTTAGCTATCACCAATTTTTATCCGCAAACTGGTTTTTTTAATTTATTTATTAATAACCTTTAAAACCCATATAGGCTACATCAGGTTAACAAAAATAAAACAAAACTTGTATTCAACTAACAAATAAAATAATATAATCTGTCCATAAATAAAGGAAAATGTGAAGAAAAAAACAGTCCAAGATGGAACATAACCATAAGCTCGTTTCCACAATGTCTGTTTCGTTACCTGATACTCAAACTGGCTTCAGGAAGGGTTACGCTGTTAACCATAATTGATAAGGTCCCGAGTTCAAATCTCGTTCAAGGCTGGCAATACTTTTTCATTACATAATATGCCTGCAAATCCAATAAAATATCACGTATACTCATTTATAAATGAATTCAGGCGATAATTATCTTTCATAATAAATGTGCTTGCTTGTGCTCCTTGATTATGCCAGAACATTTGACACGCTGAACCATAGATTGCTTATAGCGATTCCAGACTATAAAGATCGGAAATGCCTTCTGGGAGCCATGCGGTGTGTCGCAGGGGTCGATTTCGGGTCCTTTAGTTTTTATTCTGTACATGTCTGTATTATTCTCGGCTGTAAAGCATGGAGAATGCCATTTCTAGGCGGATGTCACACAAATATTATTATATTTCAATAAGCTAAATCTTCCCGCAATGAAAGAGATAATAAATACTGATTTGAAATAACTAGCTAAGGCCTCAAGAGAACATTATCTCTGCACTTATCCTTCAAAATCCAAGATGGTCCTCTTTAGAGCTCCCATTCCTTCAGCATATAATAGTACAACTCAGCATCTTGGCATAAACATTAAAAATAATACCCTTGTGCTAAAAACTTGGGATTGTTTCTGGATAACAAGATATGCTTTGTGTACATATCTATTCACTTATTGATAAGATCTTGCTGCTACTTGAAAGCAATCTACCGTATATGACATTTTTTAAATTTAAAACAAAAAATATATCTCTGCGGAGTTTTTTGTATGTGTTTAATTTTGACTCTGTTTTTGGTAGGTGTTATGAATTTAGAAAGTAAATGATCTAAAGGTGCTGGTTTCGTTTGCGGAGTCAAGGAAAATAAAAAGACGTATGTTCGCTTACCTTAGGTACGGTGCTGCGAACACGGGATGCGGGCAAACCATCAAAAGCGGGAGCGGGACCAAAAGCGGGAACGGGATCAAAAGCGGGTGTGATGAAGCGGTAGTTCAATTATATATATCACAGCGAAATCGTATACACATTCACTAGGCTTGTTTATTTTTTACTATGCACTTTTTTGTTAGTTATTTCTAATGTTTTTTATTAATGGTCAAAACGACAAGATATTTGGTAAGCGAACATCTTACGCGCGAAATTTAACAACAAACAAAAATTAGATATTTTGCTTTAACATACTGCCCAGCTTTTTTGCTAAATATGAATTTAGCAAAATAAAAAACAAACAGTTACGAAGAGAACAACAAGAATTAAAATCTAAGTAAGCGTCTGGTAAGGGACATAATTTTACCATAGGCCGAACAAATGTACCTTGTTGAGTACGTACTTCGGCCAATCTGGAAACGCCATCGCTACCTTTAAATAAACGAACAATTCTAGCTAACTTCCAAGCCATAGGGGACACATTGTCTTGCTTTAATACTACCAGACTTCCTTCTTTGGGAAGATTTTCTGTCGTATTCCATTTAGCTTTTTGTTGTAATGTGTGCAAATATTCTAAGTGCCATCTCTTCCAAAAATCTTTTTGCATTCGCAGTAAAAGTTGATGTCTTCAACATTATTAACAGCAGGCGAAAGAGATGTGTCGATTACATTACTTTTGCGAATAAAGTGTAATAAGAGTGATGACGTGCGTTGCATTCTTTACAAGTTGATTTTGAATTACAATTTTGGATAGTATGAGAGTGACCAAGACAATTTATACAAAGCTTATGTTGTTTGATGAAATTATAGCGTTCATATGGAGTTTTATTGAGTAAAAGAGGGCAAGCATAAATTAAATGATCAGAAGTAATACACAAGTAGCAGTTAGGAACCTTGTTAACGTTATATTGTTTATTTGCGGTCAGAAAAGAACTTGTCTTGCGAGAGAAATCCTGAAATCGAACATTATGTACTGAGGCACTGAGAGGTTGACTACCTGGGGGTTTAGCATAACATTTAATCTGCGGCGAGACAGAATTTGAATTTAGCGATATAGTTTTATAAGCGAGGCACTGTTGTGACACAAAATCTGCCAAAATTTGAAAACTAGGCATGTCAGTAGATACAAACTGTATTTCAAATCTTGACACTAATGTGGCATCTAAGCGTTTCAAAAGCATATGCGTTAAAATGAAATCCCAGTGTTCAACAGGATAACCCAAATTTTGTAGAGCGGCGATATTTTCAGTAAAACAATCAAGCAATTTTCTAAGAGCGGGTGGATTTTCCGACGTAAGACGAGACGCATTTTCAATTTCATTCCAATGAAATGTAGCCAAAAGACGTTTATTAGAATATCTGTTTTTAAGAGCATTGTAAGCAACAATATAATTGGCGGAAGATAAAGGATAACATTGTAATAAATTCTTTGGAGGCCCTTCAAGCACTCAATGCAAATGAGAAAATTTTTCAATGTTGGACAACTGAGAATTGTTATGCACAAGCGCGTCGTATACCTCAATGAAGGAAGTGAACGTTCTTACATCTCTATTAAATTTCAATAAACGCAATCCCGGTAGTTTAGCGCGAGGAGTATTAGTTACATCTTTTGTGAAATCATTATCTCTTTCGAATAAATCATAATAAATCGATTTAATTAAATAGTAGTCATTTTCAAAATTTGATCGAATAGTATCTTCCTGCTCAAAATCATCGTATGAATCTCCTGTTAATGAAGAGCATACGCTACTATGAAACTTAAAGAAAGATTTATAAATTTCATCCACCATTTTATATCTCTGTCTAAATTCAAAATGAAATGTAGCGTTATCCTTAGCCTTCTCGGCAACAAATAATAATTCTTTGATACGGTTTATCTCAGAAATTCTTGAAAATTTAGCTTGCTTGCCTTTAACAGAGCTAGCAGTAGCCATTATGCTTGGAAGTTATTTGAAATAATTGGTAGCGAAACCTGACAAATTAAAGAAATA
Source organism: Rhyzopertha dominica (assembly GCA_025024175.1). Classification (NCBI taxonomy): domain Eukaryota; kingdom Metazoa; phylum Arthropoda; class Insecta; order Coleoptera; family Bostrichidae; genus Rhyzopertha; species Rhyzopertha dominica. Next base: position 6,669,195 of record QCXZ01000086.1, on the reverse strand, counting down.
ACAATTCAATAAAGAAATAAAAAATATCAAACAAGTAAGTTATTATATTATTCCAGAAAAAAAAAGAGCTTGTATTGATTAAACCAAAATATCAAAAGAGGACCGAAGGACGAAAAAATGTTATGAATTTCTTTTCTTTCTATACATGTGTATACATATTTATATAGATTTTCAGTTAATTTCATTGGTATTTTGATTTCTTTATTTCTCTGTCTATAACTCGTTTCAGTGGAAGAGCAAGTGCCGCCTTCCTTCAGTCTCCGGTAGTCGCACCATTTTAATTAAACATTGTCACTGTAAATATTATGTTTGATAATTGACACTGCCAATGTCGTATTTTTATTAATTTTACTTCAGACTAAGTACTTATTAAATATCAACAATTCAAAAAAAGATTTAAAACTTGATTGGTATCAATAGACAAAATTTATCATCTGCAGATTCGGAATTCTTTCAGTATCAATAATAAATGTTATATTTGGAACTGTCTTCGTCAATTCAAAATTCAACAAGTGCTTACTGTAGTCGGAAGGAATATAAAGTACCAAGTACCATCAGGTTTAACCCACGTTACTATCTCGAAGAAATTCTTGAAGTATGGAAGAATACAAAAAATGTGGTTTTATTAAAAAAAAACATTTGATAACGTCATATCTTCGTCATAGTGCGCTGTTTAATTGTCTTAAAATAAGCTCTTTTTAAATCTTAAATTACGTTTCAGCGGTTTTTCGAGTTTTTGCCAATAACTCTTATTTTGAATTTTACGCGTTGCTTTATCGACACTCGATATTTGTCATTTAATAATTTATAACTTACGTACCTTGTAAATTCATTTTGCATTTTTTTTATTCCATACTGTGGACAATTTACCAGAAACAAAAGTGTTATTATTGAAAAACTATTCTCTGGTGTTATAAAACTCAGTAATAAAATTGATGGGCAAAAACTATTTATGTTTTCGAGAAACATAACGGAGAATTCAGTACCGCTAATTTTAAATAACGTTTACTTGGACGCGTTTAAATGAATTACACTTCTGGATATTAAACTGCAAGCACAATGCGGGTTCACCCGCAGCCGATAAAAGTGTAATTTCCGGATTTTACTTCGATTCCATTTTCAATGCGATCTGCGCGAACAAACGACCGACTAACATGTGGAATAGACGTTAGAGACAATATAAACTTCCTGCATGAATTTTGAAAGCAATCAAGGCATGAGCGATGGCCGCTCGTCATTTGAAATGGCTCGCGTTCGGATAAGATAGAGCGCCGTGTATTTTGCACAGTTTTGGTGGCGGGTAGCACCGCTCTAATTAGTCAATTTGCGAACGTTCTCGAATGGTCTACTCCACTCATTATGAAGTGAACAATGCGATATTAAGCACCGGTCCTAGGCGTTTGTGTCTCGCTTTCCATTTCCGCCGCGAGAGGGTGCTGATAAAAGGGGGCGGTGTTGAGTTATGTGGTGTAATAAGGTCTGTATTACAGCGGGATTTAGGAAAACGCAAACACCAGCAAGCACACACGGACAATGCCAACGTAATACGGACATTTTTGATGCTAAATAAGTGGGGACTGCTCAAGCTAGAATATATCGGAACTAAATCAGAAAAATCCGGAGTGACGACCCCGCAAGGTATTGTCGCGGGTGCTTCCCCGTTGTAGGAAGCATAAATCTCGACGTAAATTACTCGACCAACTTACATAAGCAGTAAGAAGCTGGACTAGCTGCACTAACTTAGAGTTTGCTGGAAATAAACGTCAAATGAGGTAAAAATAGCCTCATATATCAGTCATGGACGAACTCCCTGACCCGACGGTACTTTACCGCATTTTATTAATTTTCGACGACGAAAGGCTGCTGCTTTTGTTAAAAATGCTTTAATTCCAACGCTGTGGGTGGCAGATTGCGTTCAACTTCATTGTTGACGGTGGAATAAAGGCTTTAACATGTAATTGATCCGCGGCGTCGTTTAAAAATAAATCACTACAGCAGGACTATTCCACTTTATTTGCTCTGGAGCGTCTCAATTCTACCAACACATTCAGAACTTCAATAATTCTTTTCGTATAGCGGCCTGGGGAAGTTCAACATCTGATTGATTTTGTCGCAGGGGGAGAGAGAAGATTGTTCTTTTTTACGTTCGCGGGCTTTTCATATTATATCCGGCATTTTTTAGGATTTCCGACACCTGATTGTCGCGTATAATGGCGAACCCTCGGCGATATCTTCACGGATCAGTAAAAACAAAAATGTCGCGCTGTCACTACAAAAGAAACCCTTAACATAGGTGCAATGTTGTGATTTAAATACGGCCGAAAAACAATTCTGTCTCCCAAAGGCACGCACACCTTTTACAAAGGCGCTGCCACCCGTCGACCTTTATTAAAAGCAAAAACAAAACAAAAGTCAAAGAAGCAGGGGAATTAAGTTTCCGTAGATTTCCACGCACCGCATGCGGAATTGGCGCAGATATTTTCTTGTTTGTCTGCCGGCCCAGACGGAATAGCACTTTTCCTTGTCGTTTAGGGCATGCAGTCGCCGGAAAACTTATGTAGCTTTTTATGTCCAATGCATAAAATTCCGTTGCACTTCGCTCGGATGCCACACCACTTTATGGAAACGGGCCCCGACAACGCCCAGCTGGACCGAACCAATTTGAGACGGAATTACTCGCACAACTTCTTTATCACTTCAACAAAAAAAAGCAAAAATGTAGCGGTCAGAAATATTGAGAAAAAAAAGGTTAACATCAATTTTTAATGTTCTAAATGTTACTTCCTCTACTGTTCAACATTATTTAAATTTTTAGGGAGCTTTTGGTTTGCATCAATTAGTTGACCAGCCGACAAGAATCTCCTTGCAATCGCTTACTTTAATAGACCATATTATTACATCCAATTTGGATATTGTTTGTGAGGTCTGATCACTCTATCTCGGATCATAGTGTTATTTGCTGTGAAATAACTGGTGAAGTCAATAACCTTTGTAATAATCCTAGCTTTATTACATATCGTTCCCATAAGAATTTTGATAAAATAGGGTTTTTGGCTGATTTGCAACTCAGCAATCTGGAGACCATATATGACATACCGGATGTAGATGACAAGGTACGCGTGCTAAACGATAAGCTGTTACTGGTTACAATACCTATGCACCTATTGTCAAACATCGAGTCACGAGGCCCAGAGCACCGTGGCTGTCAGATAATCTTAAATTTATGATGAACCTTCGTGATAATGCTCTTACACGATATAAGCGATCAGGAGTGCGGCAGTATTGGGACTACTATAAAGTTCTTAGAAATTAGGCAAAGAAAACTGTACAATTAGAAAAGAAGGCATACCTACAATATAGCCTGGCTACTGTTGCTAAAACTAAATTGTTTACTGAACTGAAGAATATGGGGATCACTTTTAAAAACACCAAATATAAAATACCAGAGCACTTAAGCTCGGCAACAGATTGCAATAAATTTCTTTTCTCTCGGGGACTTTGTTCCAGACCAACAATTAATTAATACTTTCATGAACAAAACACTGATTAATGCAAAATTTGAATTTACGTTTATATATCTAAAATCATAAGGTCTATTAAAACCAATGCATGTGGTTATGACAGTATAAATGTTAGTTTATTACTGTATGCTTTGCCTGTCGTTCTTCCCTATATCACCCATATAATTAACTCTTGTATTGGTCTTAATACTGTACCTAGTCGTTGGAAAAAATCTACAGTAGTTCCCATCCCCAAAATTAAAAAAACCTTCGGAATATAAGGATCTTAGACCTATTAGCTTGCTACCCATTCTTTCTAAAGTCCTTGAAAAGATTATGGCTTCCCAGTTGTTGTAGCATGTTGATGAGTTTAAGTTGCTCCCTAGGACTGGATTCCGAAAGGGATATAGTTGTGAGACTGCACTTTTGAACGTTACAGATAATATCCTATCAGCCCTAGACGTTGGAAAAGTTTGTTTTTTTGGTACTTTTAGATTATTCTAGAACTTTTGATACCCTTAATCATTGCCTACTTACGGCTATCTTGCATCATCTAGGCATAGGGACCGATGCATTGAATTTTTAGGGTTCAGATTGTTAAAATTGGTGACGTTCTATCGGAACCATTTGATGTAACTTGTGGTGTCCCACAGGGATCTATTCTGGGCCCTATCCTTTTTACTTTATGTACGTCTGTTCTTGCTGGTGTCATTCGACATGGTGAATGCCATACTTATGCTGATGACACTCAAGTTATTTCATTCCGAGAAAAATACTATTTTGGATACCAAGCAAAAACTTTGAGGCGGATCTAAGGAACTTATATCGCACTTCTATGGACCATTTTTTTGTCCTTAAATCCGTCTAAAGTCTAAAGTAATCGTATTTTGTATGTCTCCTACCTCCTCCTGGTACACTGAATTAGTTACGAACTTACATGTTAAGGTAGACGGTCAGAATTTGGAAATTGTCAGATGTGCTAAAAGTTTGGGTTTATGGATCGATAATAGATTGCGTTTTAGTACGCATGTAAATTCTCTTATTAGTAAGGCATTCTGTAATCTTGGAATTATTTATAATATCCCTCACCTACTAAATTTACAACAAAAAGTATATCTGTGTAATGTTATGGTCCTTTCTTTGTTTAACTTTGCTGATAGTGTCTATGGACCTTGCTTGGATTATGCCGATTGCAGGAGGATTTAAGTCGTACAAAATTCTTGTTTACGTTTAATTTTTGGGTTAACGAGAGTACACCCTGTTAATCACAAACTCAAGTTGGTATCTTGGTTGGATATGAGATCACGTAGAAAACTACATTCTGCCTGTTTGTTTCATAAAGTTATTTTAAATATATCTCCCGCCTATTTGAATGATAAAATTACGTTTAAGGCAGATGTACACAGTATCAATATACGCAGAAAAGATATTTTGTTGATTCCAACTCATAAGCACAGCTTTTTTCGTCGCTCCTTTTCTTATTGCGTGTCCAATATATATATATATATAATTCTGTCCCTACAGATCTAAAATCTAAAAATTTATATTTTTTTAAGCGCGAATACAGGAATAATATTACTGTTTTTTGTGTGAATCTTGGTTTACAATTTTTTTTTTCTGAAATTCGGCCAGTTTTCATTTGCCTTTTAAATAACATTTTTTTAATTGTTAATATTATCCATATTTATAATTTTACAGCTAATAAGGCTTTCATTTTATTTGCTTTTGGTTAAGTGGAAGAACAGCTGCCATTTTCTCTTAAGTGGCCGCTTCGGCGTTTCGCAAGTGTTAGCACCACTGCAATTGTATTATGCTTGAAATTATGAAAATTGTAAATGTTTGCGAATAAAGACGCATTATTATTATTGTTATTATTATTATTATTATTATTATTATTATTATTATTATTATTATTATTATTATTATTATTATTATTTCCACGCTTTTTTTCACTCTATATATTCGCGCACAAGTATCGGGTTGCGTATAATATTATTTCGCATACAGTGTTAAGATATTTTATAATGATCCAATAACTTCTGGTGCTGTGCAAATAGTAAACAACTTACGAGTTTGAGCCGCATTGTGCTAGTACTCTAGAGCAAATTAAAAGTTTTAATAACCCCCAAAAGCTATTGATATTTTTCTCGAAACATCTGCATGGCTTAGAAAGCTCAGATCAGAAAATTATACACCGTAAGTTCTGAAATCGTTAACGCATAGATTAGGCTTATTTGCATGCAAACACCCTCTCAGCGAATAAAAATCACCAACTCGACGGAAGCCCATTACAGTTTTCAGTTTATATTAAGGAAAAAGTTCGATAGGCGCCGCGTTTGTCGAGATAGTGTTGGCAATCCGGACGTTGTCAAACAATTACGTCAAATTCGGTCCAGCGGATTGAAACTTTTTCGGGTTTGTTTAATTTGCTAATCGGTTCCGCACGTTCCCACTTGTATAAACATTAAAACAGGACCCCAAAAAATTAGCGCGTCCTACGTCCCGGCGACCCCCACCCACTCTTCAAGTTCCATCATACCCGTCCGTCCGGGCATTGTTTAATAACGACTCAGAAAGTACAGTTTTGCGGGAACGGTTGCCCTAATGAACGCTGGGATCTGCAGCTAAAGTGCACAAGGTGCCTACGAATCTGCTTGTCGCACATATGCGCCTGTAGTTTAGTGAAACGACGGGAAATACTTCGAACTTCAAACGCCCCGTCCCGAGTGCGAGGGGAGCGCCAGGGAATTTACTGCTTAAACCCTTGATGGCGTGGCCTAATCGGCTTAAAGCAGTTTCTTCAGTGAGCAGTCTATTGGCGAGCTTTCTGTAGTATATGAAAAATCGCAGTAAATAAATATTAAACTGCAAGAGGCGTTCGATGCAACGGTGCTTTGTCTCTGGTAGGCGCAGCGTTGTCTTCGGTCCGTGCATATAATTACTGTACGTTCTATTGTAACTACCCTCAGTCACTGCCGTCGTTCTAGTACATTTTTGAGACGTTTGTACAAAATTATTTTTTTTAAATAATAATAATAATATATATTTATTTTCAACAGGTGAATTACCCAATTACAGAAAATAAACWAATTACAATATAAACTTAATATAAACATATACATAATATAAACATAATAATCGTGCTGCATGTGACGACTAATAACAAAATAAGAAAAGGAAATAAAAAGAAACCTTAAATTTTGATTTTTAATATAATTAAATTAATGATAGTGGATACCACAGCTACTGCTAATTTTGTTAAAATGCTGCACATAACATGTAAAGGTGATTTTAGCAGAACATCCGTATTGTAATTGCTACAGTAAAATGTCGAGAAATTCCGTGAGTTAATTCTAGGAACCATGAAAACTATCCTATTAAGAAGGCTGATGCAATCAATCTCATTAAACAGTAACTTATGTAAAAATGCAATACTTAAGATAGTTCTCCTGGTTTCCAAAGAATTAATATGAAATGTCCTTAACAGCATATGATTGTCACATCCTCTTTCGGGATATGTTTTAAACGAAATATACCATAACAATTTCAAAAATTTTCTTTACACAGATTCAATATGATTTATGTGCGTTGCATATAAAGGTAACCAAATGAGAGCACAGTATTCTAACTTGGAACGCACAAGGGCAAAAAGTTAAGACTTTTAAGTTGGTAAACTCTCTACAATTAGGGTAAATAAATCCCAAAGTTTTAAAGGCGCTATCAACAATATTTGTAATATGATTAACAAATGAAAGTTTTTAATCAAAGGTAATCCCTTAATCTTTAAATTTGTCTATTCTTTATAGAATGTGTCCATTTACCTTATAGCTATACATAATCGAATTTTTCTTATTTGCGTAAGACATAATAAAACATTTAGAAATGTTTAAGTTTAATCTATTAAGCTCGCACCACTTGAGAAGATTATCGATGTTATTTTAAACAATTTCAGCCCATATCTAGTACAATATAGTTCAGAGAATATTAAATGCAATAATATAATTATTAGTATTTACTGATTACAGCTTACTTTCGATTTATAGAAAACTATATTATTATTTAGACAACAGACGGCATATTGGTTCTTCAGTTTTTATTCTGCAGTTTTAACCACGTTTCAATTTTTCACTTACGTTTTAATACAGATTACAGCGAAACAGAACAGAATCGTTTAACTTCGCTTATTTATTTATGTGCTGTTTGCTGCATTGATTGGTGTGAAAAACATGTGATATCCAATAGGGTGTTCCACTATTGCTTCCTGTTAAAATTTATATACGTATTAGAATGCATTGTACGATCCTAAAAGATAGATAAGTGAGAGTAAAATTTGCTGTTGTAAAACTTTAAGTCATCAAATAATAAATGTTTATTTAAATTCGGCAAGCAACTAAAGATACATCCAGCTAGAGCTGCACTATCACTTGCTACTTCGTTATTGACGTCCAAAATACCGCTGCAAATTGAATCAATACTTTCTCTTTTATTTCTTATCCTATACGATCAATAATGAGGTTTTGAGCATTTTTTTGTCTCTACACATTTTTTGGAACAACAAGCGGTTCTCGTAATACACTGACCGGCATAATAAACGCAACACCTAAAATGATGACCAGTTTCAAACTCCACTCGCTTTGAAAGAGCTTTTTTTATTCAACAGGTCTATCCTTTAGCAAGGAGCTTATATTCTGAGCACTCCTGATTTTAGTGCGAGTATCTACTGTTTTTAGACCCAAGTTACAAGCTGTAAAAGACAACGCAKCTGTTTTGGCATCACCATGAGAAATTAAAGTAAGCCATGGAAAATGAAATGGATGAAAATCCTGCYGAGGCACCGCTATGAGAAGTTCCGTTCACTGCACAACAGTACAACATTCGATGGGAGAATGAATTTGCGTATTGTCAAAAAGCATCTAGTAGTGTGTATCCTTACTGTGTGAAATACAAGAAGGAGTCTAGGGAAAATCAAAGTCACCTTCAGCGACATGAAAAAAAATTTATTTGCAAGGATTCCAACGTTGTCAAAGAAATAAGGTGCAGATATAATTAATAATTCTATAGGGCCGTATATAAAAAATAAAATAGTTACGGACATAACCAAACCGTGTTTTCATTAATTATAGATGAAATGACTAATGTATCAACAAAAAAATGTTTGGCGCAATATTTTTCTGTAGTATCAAACAAAGTATGTGGCATTTTTTAGGGTCAATCGAATTAAATGACGATAGCAGCGCAAGAGATATATGTATTAAATGTTATTTCAACAATATGATTGGTCTTTCTGCTGATATTGACAGAGCGTTTACCACATTTAAATAGTTGTGTTCCCCTTATGCTTATTTGAAACTTCAGAGATTTATTGAATATGTGGTAAGGGATATATATGTACAACCATCTAGTGGAAGTGCAAAACGATTTTTAGTACTAAGAGAATTTCAAAAATTTTGTGACTTCCAAGCACATAAGCTTTCAAGGCCATCACAAACTAGATGGCTGTCTTTACAGCAAGTAAAGCAGGTAGTTTTTTAGGAGCTCCGTACATTTAAAGAAGAAAGCGAATTTCGTTAGTGATAACTTCTTGTGGAGTTGAATTACTCTTTTTAGAAACTTGCGCATACTTATCTATATTATGAAGATTATAACTCTACTTTATAACGCGAAAACTCATTTTTGAGACCTTTGATTTTGAATAAAAAAATTTCCACGTACGGGATCGATGGGGACTTTTCAGCATTCATTTATAATGGCGTTCCAAACATGCATACCAATTTTTAGCTTTATGCGAATTTTTGTAGCATCACTACTATTTTAGGGCTAATTTGACCGGACTAAAACGGCAGAAAAAATTTATTACAATTGAAATAATTTTCTTGGTTTAAATGTGTATCTACAAGGTATTTACAGTCTTGGTATTAAAAATGAAAGTGCTAATGATAAGAGCTAATATATTTTTTTTAATCTAGACTGGAAGCGTCTTGTAGAAGTATTTTTATTCTGTGGTGCAAGTGTTTATTTATGTAATGTTTAAGTTGTATGATATTATAATTTGTTTTACCTCCGTATAAAATATTTGATACATTTGAAAGTGCACGGGCGGCAGTTTTTCATGTAGGAATATTTTTAGCGTAAATGCATGTAGTGAAGGATACGAGCGTCCTATTTAGCTTATGTGACGTGCTTTACCCAGATCGTCCTTGATGGAACGCCAGATCCCGCGATACAGCGTCGTTAATGGGTTAACCTATCAATCAAGTTAGGGGTGTCGGTGTCCTTTTAGTCTCTGGGCCGGTATTAAGACAATCTAATTGTAGATGTGCATAATAGACATCCTTGGGGTCCTTTACGGCTCCGAGGAAACTATATTAGGATCCGATTCCGATTACCGACGCATCTGGCCCCAAATTCGATAATACGTGGAATGTAATGCCAGCGGTTGGATTGGTGTATTAATAACTATGGTACAGGTCCGTAAGTTAAGGTATTCGTTCGATTCCTCCTAGTAATGGCCGCGATATGTCTAAATAAACCGCACACGGGGGAATTTTCAGATCATTACGGACGCTAGGAAATGTTCGATCGTTCAAAGGCAACATGTCGCAACCGCGGGGAGACAACTTGTTGTTTGGGGTTTCCCCGGGAACAAAGTGAATTAAAATATACCCGGCGGGCGTGACTTTACTCTTAAAAAGGACGCGAACTGTACAATACTAAATTAAATTATGCTGAAGGTAAAGGAGCAGTTGGCGTTTTTCTTTGTCTAAGAAAATATTTACGAAAATGAAATATGACACGCAGAATGAATTATGTCTGAGTGACCTTGAGAAAACAAAAAAGCTTAGTTTTTTAACATATTTTGTTTACAAGTGACAGACGTTAAAACTAACGAGCGCTTGATCTTGTGTGAATGCTGCAAAGACAGTCAGGATCAGAAAAGTTAGATTCCTTGAGCTCAAAGTTTTTTCTCCATAAAGTATTTTTGTCGCATTTTCCAAAGGCGCACTTTGCCCGTCTGTCTCATAGTCATAGCTCGAGAACGGCTCAACGGACCTTTGGATAGGTCTTACCTTAACGATGATCAACACGTATTTTTTTAATACATGTCGACGATACACGGAAAATGTACTGAAGCCTGTTTCGTGGAAAAAGCTTTTTTATCTTGTTTTAAATTTCACACTTATGGGATTAATAGTAGAATAATATGGAGCTAGGTATAAAACAAAATCACACACAAATTGGCGCCACCATCCGTGAAACTTGMCATTTTTGGTGGGTAAACTMGAGTTTACTGTAGGGTAATTAACAATTGTTATTAGCTGCCAGTTGCTGTCAGCTGTATGGTGTATGCTGCAATTACTGTAGCCTAACTTAATTAATTCTCTCATTTATGCCTGTCTAATGATCAAAGAATTACGCCCGCTATATACTTTGATAGTAATCATCATGAGTGCTGAAAAATATGTATGCTCTTTGCGTTTACACGCAAAGAGCATACATGTTTTTTTACTTGCGTAAACAAAATTGCGGTGTTGTGGACTATAACAGTCTTGCAAACAGACAAATCGGTTAAATTTTACTGCTTTCCATCCATACCTCATGAAGAGGAACGTCGCAAATTCTGGATTAGTAGCATCCACAGAGAAAATGAGTAGGTATGGCATTCTACTTAATATTGCGCTAATTGTGCAGAATACCGGACCATCGCCGAGTTTTGCACACAACTAAAACACAGCCTTCTGAAGATGAATCTGAAATGAATTTCCTGCGGTTGCGTCTAGTTTTTGAAAAATGAGTTTTTGTACGTGGACCTGCGGTGTGGTATCGCGACTCACGAGTGTAGTTTCAAACAGATTTTGGTGTTTATCCAGCGACTTTTGAGGCGTGTAAGCCGTATTTTTTTGCGTGGTTTGAAAATACTCGCGTAGCACGACCAAACGTAAAGGAACCATATTTTGGTTTGAAGGCTTCCGTGGTTGTTATCGATAATGTGTTGTTTTCCGGGTTGCTTCCCACGTTGCTTATTTGACCTTGACGTTTCCACACTCATGTTGGTGTCTTCCTCAGAAGTAGCTCTGAAACTGAAGTGTCCTAGTCCGCTCCGGTATTTATACTCGTCCGGTTCACTGATACGTGAGCGTTGTTACGCATATTCTATATTTACTTAGGTGAATGTTCAGCTACGGAAGAGTTATCCACTTCTTGTAGACTATTAGCACGTATGTGTTCTTTCAAACGGATCCCGATTTTTCCTTTGGTCTGACCTATGTAACGTTTGCCGCAAAAAAGGCATTTTGTAAGCACCTTCACTTTCTAAGTGATATGTATATGTACTATCAACAACTAGAATACGATGTTTTCGGAGTATCCTCTTTAATTTTTCCAAAAGCCGTTGTGCATAAGGCAAACACCAGTTTAATTTGCTTTGTGGTGATTGAACACTTCTACTAAGAGTTGTTCAAATATTCTGATTACTATCACCGTTTATTACTAGCGCTATTGGAGATGCTAAAATCTTTGCTGTGATGATTTTATAACTGAAATATGTTGAAAGTATGGAAGGGTGATGAGATGTGACATGTAAATATATGTCTGTGTATTGGTTTTTTGTAAACTTTATGTCCATTGCTTTCTAACTCCCTCGTGAATTTTGTATCAGGATTTTGACTATGGGAATGATTTAGAGACCTACCTAAATCTAGCATACCATGAAGCCAAATAACAAAAGCAGCTTATACAAACATGTACCAACATTTGGGTTTAATTTGAAGACTTTTAATCGCTACCTCTTCAAAAGTTTAGGTGAACCTATTGCGAAATCTGATTTTTGTTCATAAAAATTACCGTTCCATAACAATATGGATTAGATAATATCAATATAGATACTTTGGTAAATACAGAAACCACATCAAAACTAACTAAAGTAGCAGGTTTCGAAATACACAATCCCTTTATTACATGAGTAAGATCTGAAGAATTTTTATGATACTATGGCTTTTTCGTACTTAAGGTATCAACTAGTTACTATTTCGTTAACTTATTGTATTGACGATAGGTCTTAAGCATACATATTTTTTTTTATTTTGGGTGAATCATACAGCTTTGATATTTTGCAGTCAGAAACAATTAAAAATGGATTTTCTTCATTCGAAAGACTTAAAGATCTTTAGTAATTATGGAAAAAAAAATTGTACTTTTATTAGTCGTTCTTTTTGTAAATGCCAGTGATAACAGCCTAAGTGTATGAAGTGCATTGCTATACATACCTACACTTTTACCATCTTTGTCACTACCCGAAATATTACAACCATTTCCACACACGCTATAAGAACTATTGCAGGTATTATAACGTTTTAAGCCCAAGATATTCGTTTTCTTTAAACTCCTAGCTGTCTCGATGTTGTGAAAGTTTGTGTTTCTTGTAGACTTTACATAATTTGTTTATTAGCTTTAGTGTCTCTTGTAATTCCTACCGTAACCAACGCGCATAATCAGTCCTTTTTAGATGATTTAGGCACCAGCCCATCGAATATTTCGTGCGTCTATCAGTAAAACTAATTAACAGTCTTATTTACTTTATTATTTTCTTTCAGTTCGTTCTATTCTAACTGGCTTAGAGTTATAACACTTCTGTTTCACAAGATTCTTTTCGTTAACTCAAAACGCTCGTTTCTTTAATATTTAGCTGGCATTCCTACTGTAAGTAACGGATATCTTCGTTCAAAAGCGTATAATCACACCTTGATATTGAACACAACACCAATTGAGCCAAAACCAGATCAAGTATTCTAGAATATCAGTTTTTTATATCATTGTGTTGAATGAAATGAAAATTTATTAAATTTAATATTTCGTTACAAACTGTAGAGTCGGCATTATCAAGATGACTGACAAAACAGTGCATTAAAATCGGTGATTTTTAACAAGCATTATTCAGAAACATTAACCACGATTTCTAGGTAACCAAAGGCTAACATTAATGGAGAAGTATTTACTTACTATATAAATATTACGAGTTTTTATAATAAACAAGACAATCATTAGTGGGTTATGTAGTAGTTACTATTTCCCTGTAGAAATATATCACATGCACAGCGACCATAAATTGTCTATGTGGCTAAAAATATTCCGACGGCAGTAGTTTATCACCCAATCACAACTTTCGCATGGTCAAATCATTTCACTATCACATGCCCATATGTTTGGATAAAAAAGTGTTTGCATTTGTTTTAAGCTCCCTAACATTTTGTACAAAAGAGAGACGTGGGATACATTAGATAACAGTTTTTTTACACCTATGATTTTGGGTACACCATCAATATATTTCAGCTTTATGTTTTGCTCCTCCTTGCGTACCAAACGATACGTAATTTTAAATACTAGACATTTGTTTGCTTTATTGTTCCATCACGACTCCACAATATAGCATCTGTAGGCAGATTATCTTGCTTCCTAGAACAAATACAATAACAATCCCGCCAGTCACAGCATCCGAGGGAAGCAACTGTACAGTAAAGTATGCTACACCCTATATCCGGCTTCTTATCCGCAACATTTTCATTTGGCTCAGATAAATTGTATGTAATCAGATTGTTGGGCCTTTGTGTGCAGAATATGGTAAATAAACTTCTCGATCAAAATATAACAAAATCTTATTTAATAAGTATTAGAAAAATAATGGATAATAACAATGAAAGCTAAATAAAAAGTATATACCCTGAATTAAGGAAAGGGTTTGCTTTTTTGCTAATAATTGCTGTATTTTAGATTTTATCAACCATTTTCAATGAGGAGGTATTCTCTACAAATTTGTACCTTTCACATTTTCTCGTGTCTTGCTGTGAGTAAGTACTAAATAATTGAAAGTTGAAGAAATACTTTTTATCAGCAGCACTATGGAATTAATATACAAACCACTCTTTCTTAATGAAGTGTAGTATTTTACATAGGAATCCGACTAACTTCACTTGACTAGGACCAATATGTCACTGCTGGTGTCATAAACGCGTTTTTCTTCTTATTTCAGTTTTGTCGTGTTGTTACGACCACATTTCTTAGTATGCACACACAGTGAACGCAGGTTTCCTGCTTACCGGCAACCGGCGCTTATAAGTGCCGATCACAGGCGCGTGTAGTGTTCATAGTGGACGCCGGGGCGGCCGGTTATAATATCAGTTTGGAGTTTGATTTCAACCTAAGAATATGTCATCCTCAGCTTCTTCTGACGAATATTTCGTACTTATGGAAAATACTTACCTAAAGTTAAAAAGAAAAAAAAGAAGGCTGCATGGAGAATATCATCAGGTTTTTTCAATACACTCGAATGACTGAAGAAACTTTTGATTATATATTGGAGCAGGTTCGTTCAACAAAAAATTGGTGTAACTTACATCGTCAACCAGTCTTACCAGAGGAAAAGCTGGTTAAACGGAACCCGTAAATCATAATTAAGAAATGTTAGATATTTTTCAGTAAACCAAGGACACAATTTTAAAATTATTAAAATCTTAATCATATTTCGAAATAACAATAATGAATAAACTAAACTTCTTTTACACAACAGAAATGTAATAAAATGGAATTGTTTTTTTTGCTTCTTTTGAAAAATTTACTTATTTGCAGTTGTGTCGATGTTCTTTTTGAACGGTAGTATTGTATGTTATGTTATTATTAGGTATAATAAAAATTCTGCACTACGTACCATCTTCTTTCATTTCTGCACTAATTGTTTTCCAATAATTATCAATTGCAATTCTATTGCAATGCAATTTATGTCTTTTGTCCCAAATTGGGCGACGAGTATATATATACAGCTGTAATTAACTCATCTATWKCCATGTCGTTGCGCGTGCTACCGGCGTGAAGAAACTGTTTGTTCGTTCCGGTAAAATAGTCGGAACTGATTGCAGGCGCTTGCAAGTTGCAAGTGTCAACCTGCGTCTACTGTGTCATAATCCATATGATTCTGGGTATAATTATCGGCGCCGGTAAGCACTGGTAGCAGGAAACCTGCGTTCACTGTGTGTGCACACTTATTAGGTAAGGCCGGGTAACGCTGCTACCACCCTCGTAAGGTGAGGGAACCTGAACTCGCATCCTAATTCCTGAGAAAATGGACGATTTCCAACGCTGTACACTTCGGAGCTTAGTGGGTCGCTGTTAATTTTTGGGAACTAGGTTGTGACTAATTAAAAAGGCTAACTTTAGTTTTAGCACGTATATTGAGTCTTCAATTATTAGATAAATGGATGTTTACATTAAAGTCAAAGACGCGTAGTAAGTGACTTGTTACAAAAAAAGACTATATGGAAATGAACATTCGGAAGCAGGAGTCGATAGTTTGAATTTAGAATGAATGAATTGTGAAAATTAATATATTGTTAATAAAAAAAAACTATAAAAGCTTGCGGCGTTAATCTGTTCAAAAACTTACCAACCCAAATGTTACGTCTTTCTTAGGGAGCCCTTTGGTAGTTTAGATTTTCCTTCGAAGAATAACTAAACTTTTACTGTATGAAAATTTTTATGTTGGCGCGACCGCGAATGAACCAGGACTCTCCCGTTTTCCGGTTGGGAAGTTTTTTTGTTAACGCGAAATTTTGGAGACGTCGGTCAAATCGGCGGACGTCGACCGACCTACTTAGCGTTTTGGCGGTACCGGGCTATGTCCATCCGCTCCAACGAGTGTCGTAAGCGTTTCTTAACTTCCTGCTAGTATTCCATCGATAATTAAAAATAATACAAAAATTTGGAATACCCGAGGGGTATAACAGTATCTATTCAAAGAAGGTAGAGGAGAGACATCAAAAGATTTAGAAAGTACTTACCTTACTTACTTAATCACTTTGAAAATACATTCATTTTGAAGGCTTATAGAAAAGCAAGTTAACACATCGTTGCCAAAACATGGATTTGGTAGTTACAAAAAATAAAATTAGATACTTACATTTTTCTGTGACGTGTCACCTACCTACGGAGACGGTTGATCGAAGAGAGCGTCAGTCCCTCACTTTTTCTACCTCGATAGTTAATAATGATTAAGCACGCATTGTTTATGCAGTGGAGTACTCCCGTGAGTACTCAAGTAGTTCAAGTAGAAAGATTCGTACGTATGTGACACATCCCTCCGTCCTGAAAGCACTACACCAGGGGGCTTGTAACAGTAACCCCCAGAATAATGCGATATTGAGTAAAAAATCTAAATACTACTTAATAATATACCTCATCCTAATACATAGTAATCTTGTTTTTAACAAGGAAATTGTATTGTACATTATTAAGGCCATATTCCAAAAACACCAGCAGTTCTTGTTCCTTATCCTTTAAAGACGTGTCTGATACGTTCACCCACGCAAAGAAATCAATTGTTTTTGTTACGATAGTAATTCTATGAAGTGCTGTCTTGTTATATGATACAGTTTTGCAAAGTTTCATACCCGCACTTGTACTCGTTTTCAACAGTTCTCATAGTTGATGCTGTCAGAACGGCTTCATGTGGATGGGTACTCTGTAAAAAACAAAAACGAATGACTAGGTTGGATTAGTTTTTGATCGAGCCTTTTATTGATTTGTTTCTGGATTTCCTCTCTAAGAATTTGAGGGATCCCATATGTTTTAGTATAGTGATATCGATCATTTATGTTATTTCTTCATCGTTAAAATGATCAGGACGTAACTTCGATAAATGTAAATAATGTTTTTCGTTAAAAGAATCGGCAGTTATATTATTAAAGGTTGCTGTTCACGGTGTACAAAATTTTCAACTGGTGAAGGTTCCGAAAAGTCGAGATAACATTCTTTTTCATCATTATTAAAAACTGTTGTCAAAGATTAGCCAAGAAACCAGGATGCATTCTAGAATTTCACAACTGTGGAATTATTATTTTGCCATTCCTAGTTTTTATTACTTCTTCAACTCTCGGTTCAATGGTAACTGCATTTATTTTATTATTTGATACTGTAATGTAATTTTTGCATTTGGTATCTTATTTTGTTTTTAACATTTTGATGTTATTTAACCCGAATAGCCTCTTGCAACCTGATATCAGCCTGGAGAATATAAAATGTGTCGGAGAAAAATTTGAAATAATATAGAATTGTGAAGTTACAATAGCATTATAGAGAAATTAAAATGGTAGTCGAATAGGCCACACAAATGCTTTCTTTGTAAACGTTTATTTGTCATTATTGCGAAAATGAATATGTTACATAAAGTTACTTTAGCACTTTAAAAGAGACTCAAAAACGGCAAAAATTCAGGATATATTATTTAAAAAAGATATCGGGACTCGTATGTGGAACATCCTATATAATTGAAAATAGTTTTTAGATATATTCCAACAGTATATGCGCCCATATTGCAATTGCGTTCTAATATCTTTTTAAACGTAGGCTCATGTCCCGTCCACGTATTAATGGTTAACTGTGTATAATCAAAATGGTTATAAAACTCAATGTTGAAGGTCGACCCTCTTATAAAAACCATCACGTTTTTGGCTTATAATAAAAATATAGAAATATACACAATACACTTCTCTGTGTGCAAATTTTATACTTTCTTCAAAATTGTGCGTACTGACGTGACCTTAAAAGTGAGTTGGTACGATATTTTTTCTAATCGTCCGTTGCATGATTGTTTATCCATTACTGGCGCCAATTGCCGCTCCACAATATTTGCCGCCCTAGGCTTCAGCCTATACCTGAATCCAGGCCTGAACTAAATACGTTTTTAGGAGTATTATCGGGAGCATTGATGCTAAGGGAATATGTTGTGGATGTCGGTCTACACCAATTCACCTTTAATAAGGCAGGCAAATTTTGCCGCTTAACTCATATACAATCAAACATCATCGCGAGGGCTGTTTCAGTCAGAACAATTTACATACCAACACGTCAGAGAAATCTGCTATAAACCGTTATGGAGTATGTAAATCAGTCAAGGGGTTAACTAAAATGAAATTGTGGAGATTTTATAGAAACCGTGTCGCTGGAAGTTGTTTACACCTATTTACGCAAAACAATGTAATCATCCGTCTGAAACAAACAAGTGCGACTTAATTTTAATTTAGAAGCGACCTGGCGAAACGCCCTTCGAATGAACGCTGCGCAAATCCCTGGAAGTGGCAACGATCTCGAAATATGACCGAACACATGGAGCAATTACGGACAAACACGTAGGTACGCCGTTCGGGATGTGATACACAATCCTCCCCGCTAATTAATTTAGGGAACGGCCCCCCTCCAGCCTAATCTGATTGCAGTAGTTGATTAATGAAAGTTTTAAAAATAAATTTTCGGTTGCGCTGGGTACCTGTCACTTTCCGGTTAATTCCGTGTGATTAAACGGCCACCGTAGTCACTTGAATAAAATATCCGGATGGATTTATCAACGTTTATGGGCCGCTTTAAAAATTATCGGCCCGGACGGCGACCAGCGGTAAATTGATGTAATTACTACAGTGATTCGGTCGTGTTTATACGCCCGCCTCGTTGCCGCGGGACCCACCGAAGTGTCAACTTGAATCTAGTTCTCGTTTGGGGTTAAAGAGTTAATCGTTGAAACGTAAACATCGCCAGTCTGCTTGAAACCGTCGCCCGTCAGATTGCCAATCCGACAAGAAAGGGGGAGTGAAATGGCTGGAAATTCATTCTATACCCTCGCAAACAGGGAATGCCTAGCAAACTTACATTGCGTATCGAAGGTGTTTACCGAGTGATTATTCGCTATTACTTAATATGAATAGTAATACACAACGAACAATTAACAAGATTTTATTCACCATCCTGCATACATACTGTTACGAATATGAGGTTCGAAAACTGCGGATTTCCGACTAAACTCCCTTTTATTTAAAACTCTAGTGTCAAATACACTAAGTTCAAAACACTGCTGTTTTAACACCACTAATCCACTAAGCCATTAAAATAGTAGTGTTTTGAGCTAGTTGTGTTTAGACATCGTGTATATGATACGAGTGTTTTAAAATAAAAATCCGCAGTTTTCGTGCCCGTAGTCGTAACAACTGGTGTCAGAAGTGGGATTGTGGATTTCTGGAGTGTTTTGTGAGCCGGATGGACAGGATTTGAAAGGCTTTAGAAGAGGTGAAGAACCGGAAGGCATATGAAGGTTTGACATTACCAACGGTCAGAGGGACAAAATCAAGTGGGTCAAAAGGAAGTGCAAATATATGCCAGTGAATAGAAGCCAATCCACCAACATGGACGCGAAATTGGAACAACTATTGGAAATCATGAAAGACATGAGTGCAGTCTTGGGAAGCGTGAAAATAATACAAGAAAAATTGAAAAGGGAACTAGAAATAGTGAAAGCTCATGGAACTGAAAACAGCAAAGTTAAACCACCGCTGTACGATGGACTTACAAAATGCAGTTCGAAGCAGCTGGTAACGCGAACAACTGGAATGATCAGGAGAAAGCTAAGCAGCGCTAGAGTTACATTTCGGAGAACAAGACTTAACAACAGTTGTTTCGCGTGCAGCTGAGGACTCGCACGCAGAACGTCGACGAGACTACAGAATATTGCAGCAGATGTAAGGAGACTGATGTTCGGGGCATATGCAACAGCTCCGTTTGAACTTCTGGAGGAGATGGCAACGCGATATTTCATTGATATCGTCAGGGAGAACACTGTAAGGAATGCACTGCTACTGACCACCTACTCCACGACGAGGCTTTGGAAATCGAGGCAGCCTACAAGGCATCAGCTGCCAACTGGGGCCAGTACAAGGAACGAGACAAGCAGGTCGAAGGGAATGATCCAATGCAAGGGCTTGAAAACCAGAGCACGTGAAGAGGAACTGCAGAGTGGTGCTTCAAGCTGCTTCCAGAAAGGGCAACGAAATCCATGTGGAGAAATCAGGCATCACAACCGGATGGAACAGCGCAAAAGCATTAAGAAGACTGAAGAATGGACTGCCGAAAGCTTCCGGAAGGCCCAGCTAGAAGACTGATATTTGTCCTATACTTAGGTGGAAAGAAGATAACAGACCACGACCTGGATGGGAGGAAGTATTCTATGAAAGTCCAACCCTAAAGGCGATGTGGCCCAGTGGGCATCTTTGCGGATGCAGAACGGCCTACTGAAGGGAGCTTGGGAAGGCACAGATGGGAGGCATGTTGCCACGTTGTTGGTAGTACCTAAGGAGTATGTACCACGGGTATTGGAAGAGGTACATGGACAATCATCGGGTGCCCACCTGGGAGTAAACAGGACGTTGGCAAGGGTACGAGAACGTTTCTACTGAGCGGCTTGTCGTGAAAATGTAGAGGTGCTACAAGTGTGCAACCTGCGCAGCCACGAAGGGTACATCGACACGATTTAGGAAAAGGATGAAAGCTCGCTATGAAGGAGCAGCCACTAAGAGGCAGTTTAAGCATGGAGGTTTGGTGTGGCAGTACAACGCACGAAAAAAGGAAATGCCTTTCGCTTACGTTGGCGCCATCCTGAGAAGGACCCTACAAAGTAGTGAAAAGGATTAATGACTTAGTCTACAGAATCCAGCACAGCCCAAGACCAAGGATGAAGGTCGTACATTTCAATCGTTTAAGCGAGTACAATGGAAATCCCGAGAAATGGAACTCATCGGGACGATCAGTTCTAAGGAGGGGATAGTGTTACGGATCAGCGCCATCTGTGGACGGGAGTTACAGGCGTGTGGATGCGGTGTGGTAGAACACTGCAAGTAGTGATCCTAGCTACAAATAGATGGCAGGAAAATGTCGATACTCTCCAGAGGATTCGAGTTCGCGAAGTTTCGAGAGCGCCTGGAAGGTGTCGTTAATGGAATGTTCGATGGGGGTATAAATAGCCCGACGGAGAGAGCGCGGGCAGTTCTGAATACAGATAGAGGTTATTGAGCGAGCGAAAGGCCTAGTGAAACAGGTGTTTTTAGTGCTAAGTGTGTGCAGTATAATGGCTCAGTGGATTAGTGGTGTTACAACAGTAGTGTTTTGAACTTAGTGTATTTGACACTAGAGTTTTAAATAAAAGGGAGTTTAGTCGGAAATTTGCAGTTCGAACCTCATATTCGTAACTGTATGTATGGCTAAACCACTGTACTGCACACACTTACACCAAAAAGACCTGTTCACTAATCCATTCACTCGCTCGATAACCGCTATCTGAATAGAMCTCCCTGCGTTTCTGTCTGGCTATATATACCCCCCATCGAAAATTCCAGAAGCGACACCTTCCAGGCGCTTTCGAAATTTTGCGAAATCGAATCCTTTGGAGAGTATCGACCTCGGTATTGACATTTTCCTGCCATCTGTTTGTAGCTAGGATCACTACTTGTAGTGTACCATCACACCGTATCCACAAGCTTGTGACTTCCGTCCACAGATGGTGCTGATCCGCAACAATACAAAAACTATGGCATTGCTAAAGGTACTTGATGGGTACTTAATATATCATAAATAGGATGCCCATCTATTGGATAATCATTACTGCTCTACTTGTGGCAATATTTGCAGGGGGATTCAAATATGATTAGCTGTTTTATAACTCCAGCGAGGGATGCTAGCAAGTTAATTAATTTTAAATTAGGTTTATCTAAGACCAATGCACCTCCATGCGAACTTATTAAAAACTTAGTACGTTTTAAAATGAATTATAAAACCCTCAGGGATCGTCTGCTCGCTGTATAATTGTTCATCGTTGCCAACGCCTTTATTTTAAAACACATTTAGCGCAAATTGGAGTAAGCTGCAGAAATTCTTCAGTTAGTCATAAAAGTGACGATCAAAGTTTAGTTTTTAATGGGGTTGCTTTAAATTGTTTTGCAGATACTCAAGGAAGTGATGCCTAGGATGCTCCAACAAGAGGTTAATTTATATTGCACTAGTATATTTAATCTTAACTAATAGGCCGGAGCGTTCGTTTTAGGAGTGGGAGATCGAAGACGGACTGTGAAGTCTGTTGAGTACGTGGCATAGGGTAAAATTCTATTTCTTATTGATTTTAGTATTGCTTATTAAAAAAAACACAATTAAATAACTAGAAAACATTCTCTACAAATAAAGTATAACAATTTAAACAATAAAGTACTTACAATAATAATAAAATCAGATTTGAAATCGACAACTTTCCTAAGAATATACAAAAAGTGAAATCAATGATTGCAGTTTCATAACTTCTTTGATATTTAACCTAACAAACAGGTAATTCTAATGTTTGGTGTAATTATTTACTAAAATGTACTGTAAAATAGTTTTTGGGTACAATGGTAAATTTTATGTTACACGTTAAAAATCTTACAATACATTGTAATTACAACAATCACCATACACAATACATGATTAAAAATGTTTGTAAAATATTCATCTTGACTAACTCAATGGCGTAAGTACTTTTAATAGTTCTGACAACAGTTTTTTCCCAAATACATTCGCATTTTGTAATAAAAGCAAACTCAGTTGTATGAACAACGCTGACCGATTATTTWAAGGTAGTAAATGTCTTTCAAAATTCTTCGTCGGGCTATTTATACCCCCACCGAAAATTCCAGAAGCGACAGCTTCCAAACGTTATCGAAACTTCGCGAAGGTTCCATCGATAGAATTCTCTGGAGAGTCGTGACATTCCCTGCCACCTGTCTGTCGGTAGGATCACTACTTGCAGTGTCCTACTACACCACATCTACACGCCTGCGAGTCTGGTCCACAGATGGCGCTGATTCGGCAACACTACCTTCTTAGTACAATCTCATAAATGCCTGCGTATTTTGACAAGTCTAAATCGTCATCAGTTGTATCGCCTTCACATGCTAGCAGAAACTCTTGCAAGTGAAATTTGCTATGACTGAAGGATTTCAGTTTAAACTTACTTTTCTTAGCAAACATATTCAAATTCAAAGTGTTTAAAAGATTTATTATTATTCGAACGCGTTTTGTACTTTCATTACTTTTTCACATGTCAAGCCGGTTTTCATCTTCCATAGTTCGAACCGGCTCTCAAAAAATATGTTTTGTACGCTTCCACCAGTTCCATGCAGTTAGAAGAAAAGAGGCAACCCATCCATTGTTTTGCAGTTTTTGTGCAATTTAATCGGCGAAATGTTTTTTAGAATGAAATTTAAACATAAGTTTACATTTTGTATCGCCCACGAAGACGGGATTAAAACTTTCGAACTCAATGCTGGCGCTGCGCGCCGCGCCGTATCTGCAATAGTATTTTCTCCGCTATAATATATTTCTTTTAAACGACTCATAGATGCAGAGGTATGATAAAAGATTGATTTGGGTCTTTTTGGTTAAGCTAGTTGTTATGTTGGTATACATTTTAGAATGTGTACTGCGTCAACAAAATTAAAATCTTCCGAATACCAACTGTTAAAAGGATTTGGTGTACTTTCTTTTATAGAGTCTCCACAGAGTTGGTAAAAATAATAACGATTAACAGAATTATTGTTTGAAATTCGTCATTTGTCACAATTTGATGACCAGCATCAGTAAGAATTTTGATGACAATCTTGGGAAGTTTGAGCAACAATTCAGCTTTCATGTGATCTAATAAATACAAACCTACAACATCCTAATTTTTGCAATTTTTTGTATTGTAGCCGCGATACTGGTTTCGTAGTTTTAGTTTGTCTAATAGTTGTGCTATTCAATAAGTAACTTGTGACTCTTAAAATTTCTGAATATTTTTTGGATGTCGTAGTGTGTGTACTGCAATATCGCGTAGAGTTAAATATGAAGCTGGATGATTAAAACTAAGTGGTTTACCCCTATATTTGTATCTGTTTCATATCTTGTATAGACTTAGAAACGTTCTTGTGGTAGCAATCTGTATCCAATAATTAATCTGTTTAACATTGACCATTTACAGATTTTGTTGTTTTCTAAATTTCTTTTTAAATATTATCGGTGTCATTTTGTTTGCAGTCTATAAAAACAGAAATACGTACTAATCATCTCGAGTTGTTCATCAGTCCTAGTTAGTTTGTACAAACATGCATATGAATCAGTTATTGTCAAATGGAATGAATCTACTACAAGCACTTTTATATTTAACTTGTTTTTGAAGCTCTCAAAAGTTGCAACACAAAATTTTGCGTTATAACAAAAATTTTAGGTTATAACAAATTTTGCGTTATAGCACAAAATTTTGTGTTGTACCATAAAATTTTACGCCTTCGTAGGTTTGAATAAATGTAATTTACTTCGGTAACCCCCCCCCCTAATGACGTCACGCAGTTGCTTGCGCTAAACGCTTCGACCTGTTAAGAGGGGCATTTACTTGGAGCGATCGGGCAGAAATGTAAATTATGCAACCCATATTACCAGCGGGACATGGGACGTAAGAGGGTAGCCGATAGGTTGTCATCGCGCAAAGATCGTACGAGCAACAGACGGGCTAAACTAATATTCGGAAAATTGCTGACTGTGGGGTGTGCATAAAAAAGTAAGCATGATATTAGTAACTTACTATGATATTATACCAGGTTATTCAAAATATGGAATAACCCATTTATTTCTGTAAATATGAACTACCTATATAACATTTCATTCTAACTGCATGATTTCTGTAGGAACTTTTATAACAATTTTCCTTCCGCCTCCCCATTGCTTCGGCAGGCAGTAAATTAATGTGAAAGAGCTTTTAACATTAAACTTGTCCCGTGTAATTACTAATTACACATACAATCTTAGAAATCCAGTCATATCGGAATAGATCGTATACCGCTCGATCATTCCCGACAGGATTGTATCTTAGCCTCACTGTTCAGTGGATACCACGCGACGGACCTGGTGGGGATGGGCATTCGCATTCTGCTCTCGTGACGGACTCGTGCGAAAGGGTTTGCGGTTTTAGATTTTTTGAATGTTTTTACTCATTTATCGTGCTCATGTTTTTGGTAGTGTACAAAGAAATATGTAGCTACAACGTGGAGTTCGAATTTTTCGTTTATGTGCCTTAGTTTTCGAGAAATAGCTCGCCAAAGATACGCATTTTTAAGCAAAATATAACAACAAATATTTACATTACTGTACCAAATTCAGAAAAAACTCGAACTCTACGTTGTAGCTACATCTTTTGTCATTGCCATGTCGAAATTTCACTTCGAAAAAGTTTCGAATAACTCGGTAAAATGTAAAACGGTAGGTGCTTAAAATGACCCGATTCGCTCTAGGTAAACGCCCCTCTTAAGCTAAAAGGGTTATGATTTAACCCTAACAATAAATATAAAATGCGCACCTGACAAGTCGACAGATGCCAATTTTATTAACTTTCAATCAATTTCTAGATGAAAAATCTCAATACGACATTTTAAAACTGTGAAACGCAATACTCTGGCGCTTTGAAGCCTTTCAAAACAAACACTGGAGGATTTACTCGTGTTCATTAAATTAAGGCAGAAATT
This sequence comes from Rhyzopertha dominica, assembly GCA_025024175.1. NCBI lineage: Eukaryota > Metazoa > Arthropoda > Insecta > Coleoptera > Bostrichidae > Rhyzopertha > Rhyzopertha dominica. The sequence continues at coordinate 6,643,313 of QCXZ01000086.1, read as the reverse complement.
CATTTGTCTGAAGGAAACAGTTGCAGATAGTAAGAAAGTTAATTACCTTGATGACAGAAGGATACTGTTTAAAAGTGTATAACGACGAGCTTTGCTGTTGTTTACTCAAGTTACAGTATTTTTATGTACGTACAGATTAATTAAAACATCCGTCTTGTGCAAATCGAACTGAATAACAAGACGGGTACGACTCGACAAACACGTCTAGCTTTTAAACGTAAGTGAAATGATCTGCTTCGTTTATCTTTGTTCGTCATGCTTCTCTACACGAGGAGTTAGCATATCAACCCACTTTTACATCAAAGGCTAAACCCAAAGACTGCATGTCTTTACCGGGATTCATCGATCCTTGACGAACTGTATATATACCGTATATTCGAGAAGCAAGATAGATTACACCTGTTTACCCGACTTGGATTTGGAACTCGTTGCAATATGAAAATTCCATAAACATCTAGCCTGCACCGAGACGACATCTCAATTTAATGTCTCCCGGTTAAATGCCGTTCGACCCGGAACTCCGGTTTCATTCTTGGCTTATCCATGATCCTTAGTTCCGTGTGCATGCTTCAGATTAGTCCAAGCTGCTTCTAGATTTAGATGCAACTTGGGTGTTCCCCGCGACCGTAATGTCTGCTTCATTTGGGCAATTATTTTGAGTAAGCGTCGTACGTATTTAACAGCGCAATGCGAACTAATTACAAGTTGCCTATTTGCATCGCGCTATTCATTTGCATAGTACCATAGAAAGTTGTAGGTGCTAACCGCAAGGAGTGAACACATTTTTTTACCAAGCCGGAAAGTTATATACTTATCTTTCGTTACACTTTTCACGTCAGTTAATATATATTTTCAAAAGAACTTTATTATCTACTTTTTAACATGTATTTATTGACGCTGTTTAGCGGCCTTAAAGTAGCTTACCGTAAACATGTTTAAAAGTAACAGGGTATTTTATTTTAACAAAAAAACAAAACACAAGCTACATTACTCGAATGGTCCTTCAATACGGATAAAGCCAAGGAGAAAAAATTTAAAACAAAGAAGCATTTTCAACAAAAGTACTTTGAGTATTCAAACATTAAAAAATTCCATTAAGAAGACTACAATAGGACAACTATCAAAGAATCCAACAAGGACGAGAAGCAAAACAAGATAGGTATTACACAAGAAAGCAATCGTAGCAAAGCAAGGGAAATAGGTTAAATGGTTCGTATCCTTTTTGATGCATTCCTTAAAAAAAGTTAGTAGTAAAATTGCCGATGCAGAACTCACAAGCTTAAAAGTGCTCTAAAACCGCAACTAATATTATTTCAAAAAGTTCTATTAACTTTAATGCATATGAAAGCTCAATTTAACAACCTAATACAAAAACTAAATTGAATAGACCCCATTTATGATTTATTCGATCAAATACATTTTAATATTAAAGTTATAGATATTGAAAAAGCATCAGATATTGAAGGAAGGAACAATGATAAGACATGTGATCATAATAACAGCTCGAACGATACTTCAGCTTCCCAGCTCAAAGAAAATCGCAAAATTAAGCTACCTACTAACTCATTACCTTCGTTTGATGGAACATTACCTTACGACAGATTTAGTTCGTTAATTTAACAAAATAAAGAATTAGCTAACGTTAAAAAATTTACATATTATTAATATTTATTTATCTCTAAAAGGAGAACTTCCAAAGTTTCTTAGAGATCTTGTGAAACAACATACTCGTGTAATTCTTTAAAAAATTATCAATACGTTACAGAATCGTGTTGTCTACAAAATGTTTTTTAAGTTTYTATGATCTGGGATCTTCAATATTAATCTCAACTTCAGAAATTATATTAACTGTATCTTGGACACAAACTTGGTTATTAGAATTAAAAGGAATTTGTTAAGTTTGTTTGTGACAAATTTAATATTGTAAAAACTAGCAATAATTACATTAGTATCATTAGTTATATTAGTTTATCAGTAATGTGCACCTACTCATAGCTTTTTCTGAACCTCCAAAGATTATAAGAAAACTTTGTCATTATGTGAAGTAAATGTTCCGTCATTTAACGTCAAGGAACCCCGTCTGTGTAAGAATCCCTTTCCATTGCATTAACTATGCACACCACACAAAGTCTACGCTTCCGTTCTTTGTCTTTCGTTTCGATCGGGGATGATCTTTTTGTAGCAATCGATATTTAACTCCTTCAAAGCATTGGACTACATTTGAACTGTTTTGCCGCTTGTCGTTTGGAAATTCAGTTCTTGTGGTCGAATTTTTGACGAAGACAGGCCAATTTACGTGGTGTGAAGACTTTTGGGGTCGATCCGGATCCAGATTTGCGAAAAGCAGACAAATCGTTTTGGAAACGTCTTAGAATGCGATAAATAGTCGTTTTGGGGGCACCTTCATCCATAAAATGCGTTGGTGTGAGTATTTTCCGGATTCCATGTTGTCGAAGAAACACTTGTCTTGTTGGGAAGGCATTTCTAAAATTAATATTAAAATTACGTTAATTAAGTTTATATGTCATTAGAAAGGGAAAGAAAGAGGCTTTAAAATGGTATATCAATTTTGACACAGAACGCCAATTTTATTGCTCATMGCGCGCGATTTTGTCAGTGCCATTTTTAAGTTTACACCCTTTAGGTGTCTTCTCAAAAATTATTTGCCCCTTTARTAAMAGTTTCAACTGTGACTTATTRGCACTGTTAATATCATAGGTATGCCTTATGCTGAATTTAAATGAGATTGTTTATTGTTTCCTACATATTTAAAGGTATCAAACTGCAATAAATAAAAAGTATTATTAAATATGAAAACATGATATATACGCGTTTTATGTATGATATCCCTGTTTTTCAAAATAGATCTTTTTTTAATTTTCTGCATATAATTGGAAACAAAATTTTCTGCGGATTAAAGTAAAAAAAAGTACGTTATAATACATTTATAAAGTAAATCATTCAGTTGTAACATATTAATACACAAAAATTACTTTGCAATCAGCTATTTTCACTTCGGCTTCAACATTACTTTTTTCTTATTTGAACATTTCCCCTTTAAGTGCTATACTTGTTTTCAAGTGTATGAGTATTATGTCTGTTGATTAGGTCTTCTGGTAAGTCCATGAGTATATTACGTAAAACTATATTCTTTACATCTCACAATTACTTGTTCTATTGTTTTAAAGAGTTACTGGCAATTTTACCCAAACAAAACTGAGGGTAAGAACATTTTTAACCGTCAAAGGCAAAATTCAAAAATAGATGTTAAGATACAAATTTAACTTCAAGTAATACTCTAACTTTTCAGTTGCATTTACATTTAAATGTTGTCTTTATTATTCGAAAATGAATGAACCATAGTTACAAGACATATAAAATTATATTTTACATGTAATGTGAATGAATCGTAAAACTACCCGTTTTGGCTTGTAACTATGCCACTAGTTATGTGGATGCGACGCGTAGTTGTCCCACGCCACCTAGCAATATTAGTCCCTAATTAAAATAGTTGAGAGTCTAGAATGTCACTATTCTAGCAAATCATATTTAATGATAAAATAGATTTTCAGCTGAAGTCGAAACATACCGCTGTACAGTGTGAATTTTAATAAGATGCATACTTTGGAGTGATACTGACGACGCTTTCATGCCAATGAAATTAACAGATTAAAAAAAAACTTCTACAGAATGCATATTCGCATTAAACAATTTACCAAAAATATTACCACCAAATCATCTACAAAGGCGCAAGCTAATATATCACCCATTATCACTCTTTACTGTCATATAGTCCATCCAACTTGTTCATTCCCACTGTAGAGTGACATACTCCTCTTCTCAAACTTTCCCATATAAATGAACAAATAGAGCACATCAGCTTTAACCAAACTGGGTTTTCCCCCCAAACCATGAGCTCTTATCTGGTGCAAACCCTACGAAGTCTAATCCTTAAGAAACAGTTTATCAAAATCTTTCTGTAATATTCTACTTGTTCATTCTTCATACTTCAACTTGTTCAGAAGCTTATTTGCATGCGTACATCTAGCCTTAATAAGTGTCAAATCTGTTTGATACTCAACTTTGTTTGTATTCAGGACGGTGAGACCCCCATCTAATGTTTTATAAATAGGTTGAGGGCGGGTCCTTTTTAGTCAATCAGTTTAGATTTTATCAGATTAGCATGTTGTTTCTAAAACGTCTCGTTTCCTCCTTCATTTTTCAATTTTGGAGGTTCTCTAGATTACAGGTGTAATTGAAATGTCTTAATCTTAAGAAATATAAACAAACTTCAGGAAAGGAACAACACACGTCTCCTTTCCTGAAGTTTTTGTGAATCTGCAGTACGAATATCGCTGTATATGGCATGTGTAGTCTTTATATATATATATATATATATATATATATATATATATATATATATATATATATATATATATATATATATATATATATATATATATATATATATATATATATATTTAAATCTGAGATACAAGTGCCCCTCTACAACACCGCACAGATATGTTTAAGCGATGCTTTTCATACAGGGTAACTAATATGTGGAATACAGTTGATCAAACCATAAAAATGTACCCAGTGCAAAATTTTAAATGTATTATATTACAAGACTACGTGCGTTTACCGACTGTGCTCTGAGCGAACCACACATTTTGCGTGCTTTGAGCGAACCAAGCCCAGGTAGTCGTATCGCACCCGTTTTTATTTTGAGCGAACCAAATAATTAAAGAGATATGAATTCCGGATGGCATTCTAAATACAATTCTTTAATACGGCGTATTAATAAAACTGATGTAAATTTACTGAAGTGCATTAAAATGTCACAGATCTTTAAAAAAWCTGGTTAATTATATTTCCTGCATTTACACACAGTTTGAATTGGGATATATCTAAATAAATAAAAAATGCATATAATGCAGATCTTATGTGCAAGACAATCTGTATCTGAATAACATAACGCAATTAAAAATAGTGACTCATAAGATACGATAAATTCATCTATAGTTCTCATATGAAATCAGAAATTTAGGGATAAGTTTTGAAGTTGTCGTCTCGTTCTAATTTGTATGTTATTAATCAAATAATATAATACAAAGCACCAATTTATGATCAAGTATTCGTGCAAAAAATGACTTCGTAAATCAAATTTAAATACGAAAAACAAACATACGTGCCTACACATATTTTGAAAGTTTGCTTTGTGTCATGGTATGGATAAGTTATTTATTACTATATTTGTGATGACTGAGGGATATACTTCTATAACCAACAAAATAATGAATTTTAAAATTAATGCATTCAGTGGTTTTAGAAAGTTTGCATAAATTTGCTCTGGAAATTAGGAAAATAATATATTTAAAAATGGATATTTAGACTAGCCCTAGAAAAAAATTGGGCTAAATCTACATATAAATAATGGTGCATTTCTGATCCAAAGAATTGCATTTAAAATAAAAGATAATTAATGTTTAAGAAATTTGATATATCGCATAAACGATTATTCGAATGTTTATAGATGTGTCATATTCCTTAAGAATTTTAATATGTTTCCCGTCCTTTTCCAATTATTTTTGTAGCTGCTTCTAGTTGTTTATCTAGCTGGAGATACACTTTTCTCCGCTTTGACTATTTCCATACTCCAGCTGCATTATCTTTCAGTTTTTGTATCAAGAAATATATATTCGGTGTCGTACGGCTGACAATTGTCGCCATAAACTACCTAACAGAGAAGAAGTATAATGCCACAAAACATACTGTTCACCCTTGCTTTAAGAATAGCAAATGTTCTTGACTATTTTTGTAAAGTCGAGGTAAGGGATGAATAAGTGGTGGGGCTTATACAAATATTCGGGATAGTGTAGAAAGTGACCAGTATTTTATTGTACCTAAATTATGCAGAATTCGCATACTTATATTTATTGCTCTCTTACCAATGCTACCGATTTTTTCTCCCGAAATTACTACAGCCCTTAGTTAATTGTTTTTTTAAGAATTTACAGATAGCATTCTGAGGCGCTTACTGTTGCTATACCTGACGCTTCCTGTATAAGGATTAGGAGCAGTAAATGTCATTATGTGGCTCAAGAACCTTGTTCGCTCGGAGAATTCTGCCCTGTAGGACCATCGCCCGTGTTCACACGGTTCGCTCAGACCACATTCGCTCAAAGCACGTTTCCGTATTACAAAGCCCGCTTGCGTTAATGAATTATTATTTCTTTCTTAATGTAAGTAATGTTTATACAGTGTAGTGCATGAAGCTATGTTTTTTCGCTTTATCTTGGCCTGTGGTTCTCTCGCTTTCGCTCTCTCTCTATATATATATCTCCTTGATTATTGCTATGACTATCGCGTTTACTACTTTAACGATCACTCCCTAAGTTGTTTTTAATTATATCTTTATATTAAACTAGAATCTCTCTTACTTTAAATTGTTACCCACTCAAGCTCCTTTTTGTTTGTTTTTTTGTGTACTATGGGTTAAATGGTAGAACAATGCGAATCGGCCTACTCTACGAGTGGTTCGATGCGCAACTGGATTTCGCCTAATTGTGTATTACTTTTTTCTTTTGTATTTCAATTTTATTTTTTTATGGTCAAGATACACTATAAAGACGTTTATTATTATTATTATTATTATTACTTTCTACAAAGCTCGGACTAAAGTTACAAGAAATGCGGCGTTCCTGCCTTCCCATACAATTCGAATCGGTATCGCTGCAATAACGTGCACCTCTAACAAGCTTTCAGCGGGGCATTCCTTTCTGTAGCGCCAGAGCTTAAACCGCTCAAGATGGACGCTCATCAAAAAGGATAATAAATTGCCGAACACAACGAGCATCCCCTGTGAAACATGGTGCCGGCGTGGATCGGCTGGATAAAAGCACCTTGTTTCTCCCTTTCTTTACACTACATAATTCCGGGAAATGGGACTTCCGAAACGAATCTTCGGCCCGCCGGTTGAGTACAGGTGGCTTACGTTGATGCCGGTCATCAGAATGTTCAGTCCCAGGTGCTTGTCCTTTGATGGGGTCTCTTTCGTTCTGTATTTCTCAAAGTTAGCGAGTTTTCCATTGCTATATTTGAATTTACCGCAGCGCCACAAAGGGACGTATTATCGATTTTAAGTTTTCCACTTGTCAAAGTGCGAATAAAAGAAGGCAAAACAATTCGCGGCAAGGGAAAGTTAAGAAGGCAATATCTCCCAAGGAATCATCTTTAAAATGCTGAAGGCCTCGTTGTTTTCAAGCGGCGTGCTTAAGTACTTTTTCCCGGAGTAAGCTCACAGTTCGGAAAAGGCACCAGACAGCTACTTTGCCTCCGCTTTATGTGCGGTCATGAAGATAAAATTCCGGCTCCGAACTTTTTACTACAATTGAAGTTCGTAAATTAATCCAAACGAATGTCGGGCCAACTGACCGCGGTCGTTTGTAGAGATTTGCGATTGCTGGAGCTCCAGCCATTTTAGCAGTTCGCACGTCAGTGTAATTAACGTCAAAAAGCCAGAAAACGTGAAGAAGTTGCGCATTTTGGTCATTTCTCTCTAACTTTTTAGATATTTCTTATTAATTTAGGAACTAAAGGGTATTCAAATGACAGTGAGTGATCAAGCAATAAAAGGGGTACGGTACCTTAATACAAGCTTGTAAAATGTACATGACACAGTTTTAGATAAGCTGAAAAGTAGTGCCGTTAGAAATGCGTTTTCAGGTAGTATTTTGCGAAAACCGTAAGCCGCTCTCTATAAGGAAAGGTCTACCTAATATAATTTGCTATATTGTGCCAATGACCCTTAGTGCACTTATAAAGAAGGGTTATTTTTACAGTTATCTGTTAGGGGTTGGGTTTACTTTGAAACCAGCGGCTCTAAATCTGTTTGTTACCTGATTAAGCCTCAGTCCTTGTTTGTCTATTTGTGTAATAGATTTCGAAAATGTGTTTCAGAGAATTATTTATACAAATGCTTTAAAGAGCATTTGGAAAAATTTGCAATCGGATATCCCACAAAGTGTTTGGAAAGTACGTTTAAATAGAAGCAAATTTGTCGAAATAATTCAGAAATTATTATTTAACCTTTACAACAAAATTAACCAGGATGAAAAAGTATCAATATTTCGATTGCAATTGATGTGCATATATAACAAATTTTTGCGTAATATATATTTTCTACTTTTGGGGAAAAATAAGTTTGTTTGCACTGCTGGTTATTCAGTATAATCTATTTTTAATAACGCATTTTAAGGATGCATGACTTTGCTTAAATTATATTCATTCCATAAGGGGGCCTATAAAGAATAAAAATATGTCATTTAATATGTTTTGTKACCAAAAAGCGCATACAAATATTATAGGTTCCCTTAATAATTAACCTGCAAAGTGATCTAAAGTTTAAAATTAATGTCCTACCGAGGTACTAAAAAAGTCATGAGCAAAAAACTTATTTGAAGAGATTTGAAAAAAGTTTTTTAAGTCAGAAATATAGCTATATAAATGACCATATCAAGTAATTTGTTCGATCGTAATAAATAAATATTAAATTTGCAATAATTGAAAACAACAAAAAAATGTTACGTTTCTTTCAAATATACTTAACAGGTAATTGCCAGAAATGACAAAGAAAATTTAGGTGAACTTTAATCGAAAATATGTGTATTTAATAAAAGAATGTATATCTTAAAAAGATTTCCAAGGTATTAATGGCACAACGAAGTTTGGTAAATGGAAACATGTGCATTTTTTAATTCTTGTTTTTTTAATATCCTTTACAGAGACATATAATATTAGAAAAAGGAACGTTTAAAGATAACCATTATAAAAAAAGAACATTCTTAATATCTAATACCCATCTAATATACAAAAATTAATTATCAGCTTTATCATCGTTTTCCGAAAACTCGTCATTGTGGTCCTCACAATCAGACTCACCGTTTACTGTAAATGCCAGTAGAATATAAAGCATTTAAAATAATAGTTTAGTAGCAAGCTCATACATTTAAATTCAAGTACCTAGAAAATGTAAAAGTCGTTTATTTAATAAAGAAAATTGTTTGGAAGAAGAAGGTACTCGATACAAAAACATTCTTTTAAATTCAACAGCTTAAAAATCCAACAACTTTTAAATGAAATAACAAGTTTATTCTAAAGCAAAATTTGCGTAAAACTTAAATAATTCTATAAATTCAATAATCACTTAAAGTATACAATTCACGGCAAGTTTTTTTTATGTAACATTACAAAATTTAACTAAAGCAAAAATGGAACAAACCTAAAAAATTCCTGTTTATAATTTGTATTCCTGTCTGTAAAAGCATGAGCACAGGGATACGCAAGTATTTAAAATATAGCGCCAGATTTTACAACAATTATTTTAATTGGAATACTTTTTGGAAACTATGTTATATTCCGTATTTAWCACTRTAATTTATATCTAAGATACGGCGTTTCATACCGTAGATATAAGAGAAGTAGAAAAACCTTTTGGTGTTTTTAGAAGTGAAGCTGATTGATTGAAGGCTATGTTACTTAATACTCTTAAAATGTATTTTATCCCTAATCAAATCATTTAACATTTTCCTATGCCTAGGAACACATTCGCACTGTTATGCCAACTTAGACCGGTAAATTTAGACCACTCGGTTAAAAGTTTTTGAAAGAATTCTATTTAGTCAGTCGAAGGAGTCGGAGTTCATTGAACACCATTATTCTGCAATTGCATCTATGTACATTGCTAATGAAATATGTGCTTCGATTGATGAAATATATTAAGGTACCTCATAGATACTGGTAGATTATACGGAAGCATTCGCTCGCAGTCTTTCGAAACTAATCAGAGCGTAACACATGGTTCACTTTTGGGGCCGTTATTGTTTTCTACTTACTGCCGTCCAACCGAAATAGTGAATTTTGACTTAAGTTGTAAATCTTTCCAACAATGAAGGATGGGGCARATGACGATTAGTCAGCAGTGAAATGCAGATTTGTATTTGTAGAAGAAACGACTAATCTTTAATTTGCACTTTAATTGATGCCATKATCCAGTAAAAAAAAATTATCGTGTGTATGAACTGCCAGACCGGACGCTGGTGTATACAAGAGTTTCCCTGTGAAAATTCGCGTCGCAGACGACAGATAAGGCGTGCGTTAGTTTTCAATGATCTTTTATCTTAAAACGACCGTTCCTCACCGATGGGACTCCATTTGCTGATAGGCGGAGGCCGGTACCTCTAAGGAATGCGCGCAGATAAGATTATATCGCCTTCTTCCGGGGCCTGATGCTTTGCCGCGAACGACGTGTTTGTCTCTAAGCCAGGGGCGCCGATACCACCCGTTATGGATCCGAAAAAATTCGGTTTCGCCCGATTGATTGATAGCCTGAGGCGTGGCCATCCGAGGGGTTGACGCTAAGAATATTTTTCAGCCTGGAGTTGGACAGACGGGGATATAGTAAATTAACTATACATTTGCCTTTTAATTACTTCGATTCGTGCCCTTTCGCCAACTTCTTCAACCGTTGTCGTTAAAAGACGCACTGCCACGTGAACTCCCTGGTCTGATTACGGTTCCTTTGTTCCCCTCGCGATATTATCTGTTCGCATCCCGTTGAAAACGTGAAATATTTTTATTTTCCGCTCAAAGGACTGCTGTGATATATCGGGCTTGTTTACTTTATCGCGTAATAGGAAAGAAAATTCAAATTTGACATAACGAAAACACTTTTTTCGACCTCGGCGAGAGGGAAGGCCGTGCGTTATGAAATTTCATTTTATATAGCAGTCGCATTCTTACAGAACGTGCTGCCGTTGTAATTGTTATGCACTCAAACTTTTTAGGTCAATTCTCTCGCTGTCTTCAAGGATAATTTAAACCTCTGATTTATAGCGCCATAATTAGGCGCTAGCAGTTCGAATGCATCAGGCCAATTACATTTATTGATTTAGTATAAAAGTGTCTGCCGAGTCCTGTCTTTCAGGAAACAAAGAACGTCGAATACTCCAGTAGCTTTCCGCCGTTATAGTTAAGTATAATGTGAACCAGAGTATATAACGAACAGTATAAGCCATTACAATTTTAGGTACTGCTTCATGACTAGGTTGTTCTCATTGTGAATCCTGAGTCAGAAAATGTTGTCCAATTAGTAGATACCTTTAGTCAGACATTACATTTCAAATTCTTTTTCTCTCAAATGAAAAACCTTTTTGGCTAATCATTGATTTGAAATACTTGCATATACATTGTATATTATGTAGGTATATGTATAATTATAGATAAGTACTAGGTAAAAATAGGAAAAAAAAACATACTTTAGGCAGAAAGAATAGTAAGTATTGCCTGAATAATACACATTTTCATGCTTACTTTTACAGCGCTCTACTCGCTCAACATTAACACTATTTATTAACAACCAGAATAATAAGTTTCTACATCATATAGTGAAGCAAGACGACAGACATGACATGGCACGATTACTCAGCAACTGTGAATTCTGTAGTGTAGTTTTATTAGGGTGAGCTTCTTCAAAGGCATATTGACCATTTTATATTAGGAGTCCTGACTAATAATTAACATTCTTGATTTGAATTTAGTAATTAGTTGTTAGGTCTTTCTTTAATTTATTACAATATGCGGCTTTTTTTGAGATCTTTCGTTTCAGAATTATAATAGTCTCGCAAAATTCATTTTAGAACTCATTAAGCAGTCTCAATAGAACAAGAAAAACAAAAATTACAAAATTTAGTGTTCACTTGCATCGACCAAAATTACTCAAAGTTTAATGACTCATATACGAGGGTGAATGCTTCCAACGTCCACAATATTAGATAATTTATGTTTTCGGAATGATCACTGTCACTATAAAACACTGACAAAAAGTCAAAGAAGAGAACCCCAATAAATCGTCTGATAAAGATTGCTGATGTAATCGAAACTTCAGATAGTGGGGTAACCCACTGAGAAAAAAAAAACACTTTTTAATTCAACAAATTTATTAAAACATAAATTCTTCTGGTTTCAGTACTTTGATGACGTATTGTGTATTTGTACAAGAGTTATATAGTTTTTTAAATTATATTATGTGAATAAACCCAAAACAGAATTTACTACAGATAAGAAGCAAGAAACGAAAATAAACCTTTTAGTCATACTGGTTACAAAAATTGAGAACAAAATTAAATTTAACATTAACAAAGAACTGACAATGACAGATACAGTCATAGCAAAATCATTATATCAATTACTTCACATAAAACACAGTGTATTTAGTAACTAAACGCGTATTGCTAACATTGCCTCTGTCTAAAGTTAACCTTAGTAAAGAACGAAATACACTAAAAACCACTATTAACCACCACTAGTCACCATGTCAAAAATAATTACAGCTAAACAACTATTTAAAACCTTTGTCTAGCAAAGCTTGTAATCCAATAACACTTTGTTGTTGGCTGCGTTTGCATTTCTAAAAACTTCTTATTAATTTTAGTTTATTTAGGTTTATGCTGTTTGATTCTCTTCTATTATTTAATCGTTTGCTTACTTTACCTGAATGAATATGTACAACACCAAAGCTCATCTAAATAGAGCAATCATTATTGAGTGTTCTTATTTCTATTTTAATCAGTCATTTGTAATGCTTACTTTAAGTTGTACGGGCGAATAAAGAAATACTGTCGAGCTTCCTGCTCAGGGAAACGATGTCAAAAATAGCTTTATCTTCCAGGCAGTGGAAGGAGAAGAGGAAGAGCATTAACGACGCGGATTAGTGGCATAGAACACTAGATGACGGCCAGAGCGTGTGTATTGGCAGTGCGAGAAAATTATCTAAGCAGTAAATCTCCACGCATTTCGAGTGCGCTTCGAAAACCGCTTTATAAAATAGGCTCGCTGGTCCTGAGCCCCGAAATGCGGTTTAATCCCCAGGGATTCACCTCTCCCGACCTCCATCAGGAATAATCGCAGTTGATGACATGTTAGAAATGAAATCGTTTCACTCGGAATACATTGGAAGTCATTAGACTCGAAACTCCGGCGTCATCAGTTTAATTCCGGCAGGTTCAAGTACTTTTAAAACTCGACCTGTTATTTACAGGTTTTCTCAGGAGTTAATTCCGCCTGAAAGTTCGGAAAATCGCCGCCGATGCGCCCCGGCACTATCAATCACGATACGTCTGATCTTTATTGACAATTCAGCGTCGCTGTCCATCTTTCTTGGCGAGCGAGCTTTCCGGTTGCATGTAGTGTTTCATAAATTCTCCGCTGGCTTTCTGACATCTCGGTCTGTGTAACCTGACCTCTCCCCGGGGGTTTAATAATACGTATCCTGCTCATTTGAGAATTACATTTTGCTCAGAGTGATTTTTCTTGTTGGACATCGCTGCCTGAGACGTTTCAGGAGGAAGCGTGTTTCGTACCTGAAGACTTTGTTAACGAAACGCGAGCACTTTTTTCACAAAACAACGCATTACGCTTGGACAACCCCGCTGCTGCATTCTCCACCGTTCTCGCGTACAGCACACTTGCATCGATGCACCCTCTCGCATTCACCGCTTCTTTAGATTAATGTGACGCGGCTACAATGTGCAGAAACCTGCGGGAACGCTTGTCTAGGATGGATGGCCTGATTTCGAATGTACGAGAGTTGTAATCTTGCAGGGGAGCTAATTAATAAGATTCGAAACTCTTCTGAACATTAGCAACGCCCCCGGGAGCATCTGGCAATTTTTCCCCGACGCCGACGGCTTCTGCGGCTCGTACCCGTCCTCCGTTGGCTCCGCCAATGACAGCGATGAAGTCAAGCGGGCGAGGACGTCGATACACTTAAACATTTGCCAGTGCGAAGTCCGCATCGAGCCAAATGCAGCTTTTGTTCTAACAGTAKCACGAACGGTGGGAATTTTAACAAAAAGCCAGTAAAACGGGTGCTATAAATCTGTACCGAGACAGGCTACATGTAACCAGGCAAAGCTGAAAGCGCATACATTAGGGCGGCTACCAGCGACTAAGCTGCTCCTTCAGGCGTTGGTGCGACAACCCTTGCCGTAAAGCGGCCATTGTGTTAAGGGCGCATTAGAGTGCCTTTATTATACGCTTAATTTTATTTGTGGCTCCGGCGCCCACAAAGTCTCCACGTTACCAGCCTAAATTGAGCCTCTTGTAAAACACGTACGACGTCATCGCTGGGACCTGTTCCTTAGCCAAGAGATCAAATTTGTCCACTTAAAAAACCTTGATAAATAGAGAGTCCGCCAGTGAAACGGAAATTTAATTTTTCAAAGTCCAGTAGTTCATTTACAGCCCGCGATGTGACGCACGATTGTTTCGTAATTATTTCGATATTCCACGCTCATGCAATCATGAAAAAGTTTGAAGAAACTGGTCCAACGTCAAACTTAAAGCTCAGAAACAACGTCTTAAGAACAGAGGAAAACGTTAAAAGAGTTCGAGTAGCACGTAACCCATAATAACTGAAGAATAATGACACATCGTTGCCACCAATTTTGCACAAAGACGTATCTTCTCACCCTTACAAAATTCAGTTAGTTCAGGGGGTTGAAAGATAACGATATATTAGCTTACAGGATTTACAGCGAGGAAAACTTTATTTTCCGCATGTTTATCTCAGATGAAGCATAATTTCAGTGACAGAAAAAAGTAGCGAATGAATAGTGGAGACAGGTACCGATTTCGGAGTAACTTGGAGTAGTGGACGTGGCTTTTGTTAGCTAAGAGCAAAATCGCTGTTTGGTATATGGCAGTGCTGCACAAGTACAGGCTTCGAGTGCTTAATCTAATGTGTTATAACTTAACATTCGTTATTTTTTGTTTGGTACATTATTTGCCATATTAAATCTTAATGGTGTGTACAAGCGCTTTATACATACATCGATAACGTAAATAATAATATTTATAATAATAATATTTTATTGACCTTTATAAAATACACATAAKATCGTAAAGGTAAGTCAGAAATATAAGTAATCACAGATTAATTGAAGAAGACACAGAGYTGCCCCATGGGAGCACATAACAATAATAATAAAACATGTAAAACATCAACCTATTATAGTACATATTTAAAAAGTGAAATCAAGAAATTCCTGGATGGAGTAGAAAGCATTGCATATAAAAAATTTTTTTAGATATGTTTTATATTGAAGAGTGTTCATTTGCCTAACATATGCTGGTAACTTATTATACAGTTTTGTGCAATAAAACTTTACAGCTGATTTTTGAAGCCTATGAAAATCGTTAATTGGCAATTGTTTAAATCTGGTGTGATATTGATGGTCTATATATCCAAATGTAAAGCAACTATCTTTAACATAAACTAGACAGTTATACATGTATAAACTTGGAAAAGTCATAATTTTARKTGTTGTAAAACTTTTGCGCCAGCATTCTCTATATTTTAATCCATTCACGACGCGTACACATCGCCGCTGTAGAGCAAATAGAACCGATGTATGAACTGAGTGACCCCATACCAATACACCATAGGAGAGCAAACTCTGGATGTACGCGAAGTACCCCTGTTGATACTTTGGTCTTCAATTGTCTTATGGCATACAATCTTGAAGAGATCCTTATGGAAATATATTGAATATGCGACTCCCAAGTTAATTTTGAATCGATTTGTACACCTAAAAGTTTAATTGGTTTGCTTTCTTCAAAAGTGTTTCTTAATGAAAACATTATATGATGGGTTTTGTTGCTATTTATGCATAATTTGTTTGACTCAAACCATTTTTGAACCTCGTTGTCAGCTGAATTTATTTGCTCTTTAAAAAAAATTGAGTTGGCGTGACTTCCTACAACCGTTGTGTCATCAGCAAACAGAACACTTTTAAAGTGCGAGCATTCCGGTAAATCATAAATGTAAATTAAAAACAAGGTTGGACCTAGGACCGACCCTTGCGGTACACCGTGCTTAACTCACAAACAGGTGGAATTTTCTTTATTGTATGTTACATATTGATATCGATCACTAAGGAAACTATTCATCAAATTTACATAAAGAAAGCTAAGTATCATTTCATATGAATATGATACATAATTCTTGTTTGTAGATATTTATAGGAGATGTAATTTTAGTAATTTTGCTGCAAATGTGTATAGATTCTACGATTGTTAATGTTCTGAATCTAGGATTTAATTGAAACTAGCCTTAGTAAGTAGTTATATAAACTGGTAATTTGCAGTAACCATTTCTGGATACTTTGACGGGGGTAAAATGCTTTCGTATTCGTTTTATTCGAAAACGAATAAACAAATATTCGAACGAAAGCAGCTGTCATGTAAAATACCTGTGCAAACTTGAAACTACATGTATCTTCGCCAGCAAAATTGTTCCAAGACCGATCAAAAACACATATTAGGTTCGAAAACGAATAAATCTGAAAACATTTAAAACCTAACAAATTTATATAATGCATTCCGAATATCGGAATGAAACTAATGCAAAATTTTGTTTTCCCTCGTTTATTTATTTCGGAATAAAACAATTACTAATATTCGTTTATCCGATTCCAAATAAAACTAATACCAATATTCGTTTATTCGTTTTTAATCGAATTCCTGGGCTTATGTTGCTTTTTGTGGTCGTGGTAGCGCTTGATTTTCCGCCCATTCATCCGTTCGAAATCTAGACTAACTAAGATGCTGCCCCTGGGGTCAAAATACCCATTTTTCTTACAAAATTTGATATATTGTATCATGGATGAAGTTAAACCTTATTTTTTGATGCTTAGTGTGATGGTGCATGTCAAATTTTAATTAATGCTATGAGTGACATGCACCATGGTACCTAAAGATGTCGCCTTGCCACAATTTTTGCTTCAGAGCTTGAATTCAAATCAAATATTTATTTTGTTTGTTTTGTAATTTCTGCCACATTTAGTCATATCACTGTATAAATCTGCCGCGCTTAAAACATTATTATTACCGTACGTTGCATCATACATACTGCTGTATGTATAGCTCTATTCATTACGCATCATTAACATATGTACATCCCAAATAACCATTTAATTTGTTGCCAAGTTACAATGACATTATTTTCGCGTTACAAGCCCAAATAAACACTTGTAAACGAAACCTTTAGTATTTCAAACTCCGGATTTTCAATTTGCGCTAATAAAGCAATTAACATTAAACAATGTTTGCATTGGCGAAGTAAAAAAAATAGTCAAGTATGTATGTTAAAGAGCACAATATATATTATACAGGGTCCGCTACGTAAAATTCCCCAAGCTCTTTTTTTCTATTTTTTTAGGTACAATCTTAAATTTGTGTTGCTCGAGTTACTTTTTCTAACTTAATTAGCCTGCTTACCCGATAATCCAATACTTTTCAGTTAAAATTGACCTGTTTCAGCATTTTTTTGACAAAATCGGAGTTGGGCAACCTATAATTTGGTGGCAATCATAACGGCATAAGTTACAATAAAAAAAATTAATCGGGGGGTTTCTGAAGCACCAGTGGCGTGCGCTGGGGTAATGCACCCCCCCTTTTAATAGAACTGTTAGGTCTGTGGATTTTTAGACAAAACTAATACAGCTTTGTAATCTCTAATTAATTCTAAATAAAACATGTCTCTTTGAAGTTTGCTGTAAAACGACTCGTTCGTCCCTAAAAATTGATTTTTTGATTGAAAAATACTACACCGCCATAATTTTGTGAAATCACAAAAATGTTATTGAAACTGACAACGCTTGAAAAGTGATAGAAATGCTATTTTAAAAACTTTTCGAATAAAAAAATTTCCGGTAACGCTTTGTTTCTGATATACAGGGTGTTGAAATTAAATTTAAAAAAAAATCATTCTTAAATTCAATTTCAACACCCTGTATATCAAAAACAAAGCGTTACCGGAATTTATTTTTATTCGAAACAAGTTTTTAAAATTGCATTTTCTATCACTTTTCGAGCGTTGTCAGTTTCAATAACATTTTTTTGATTTTACAAAATAATAGCGGTGTAGTTTTTCAATGAAAAAATCAATTTTTAGGGACGAACGGGTAGTTTTACGGCAAACTTCAAAAAGACATGTTTTATTTAGAATTGATTAAGGATTACTTAACCGKGCATTACCTCAGCGCACACCACTGGTGCTTTAGAAACCCCCTCTCCCGAAATTGATATCTTTTATAGTTCAGGAATAGTCTTCAAAAATTATTTTTTTAAAATTCAATCTCAACACCCTGTATATCAAAAACCAAGCGTTTTCGGGAAATTTTTTATTCTAAAATTTGCGCTTTCTATTTCCTATCAAACGTTGTCGGTGTATTTTGAGGACATCCTGTATATGCCAATATCTATCATTATAAAAGTTAGACCAAGCATGTTCTTACATTTTTTTAAGTAGTTTAATAAGTTCAATCTATGGAGTTGTATTTAAAAATTCATGCACCACTGCCAAATCAAACCCATTTTGCATATTTTAATTATCCTTCAAAAAGCCTGTAATAGATAAAATAGACTAACGTTTTCGGAATTTTAACATTTTCAATAGTAACAATTTCTGAAAGATATCAACTAATGCTTAAGAATGGTGGAGGAGCCGGGTATTTTTGCTATATTTCTTTTATTAAAATTTGTTTAGACAACCAGTGATTGCTATCGTGCTACTTGATGCATAAGACATTAAAATTGATTTATGATTATGGAAGTTATAGGGTGAAGAAAAAGATGATTTTTTCTCAATATATCAAAAGCTGTCGAAAATATACCAATAATTGCATTTTAGCGCTACCAAAAAAGACGAGGTAGCTCGTAGTATTTAGTGTTTTCTCAACTAGAAACAAACAGTGAGCTGGTTGATTGTTAAAACAAAGGAGACCTCTATAAATGACACTTTTTGTTTGTGTCTTGTTGTCTCAGTGGATAAACTCAGGGTGATGATGAAATGTTCATTGACAAAATGATTACATCTTATATTAAACTAAACTAAAGATGAGACCCCTTCAGTTCGACCATAAATAACCAGTTTCAGAAACTGTGGCACCCTTCCATTTAAACTTAGCGCTGTAAACTTTGCATTTTCCGGCTTGGCGATTTTAGTCCTTTAAAACGTTTCCGAGACATCTTTAATCTAGAATGTGATGTAATGAGTTCGCCGGGATTACCGAAATTGCGTGCAGCCTTTCCGCCTTACTTTCGTCTGAACTGCAACGAAACAAACATTCCAGATTACTCACATCCCATCCAGATAGCAGCGACAGCGTGAAATTGATATTTACTCTAGTTCGGCTTGTTGACGTAAACAAGTGTCTTTGAGATTTGTGATTTGTATTTGTTTTTCTGGCTCCGACCGCCGTTTAAAAAAGTTAATCTTGTATAGTAGTGTGTGCCCTTACTAACCAATACTAATATGGGATGTTTTCTCTTTCTCTTCCGGTGATGGTAACACACCAACTGGAATGCACCATCAACGATACAGCTTTGTTGTCAGGAACTCTGAGGACGTACCAGAAGGCGGCATGCGACGACGAAGTGGTCACCCTACGCTGCCCTCAGGGTACCATCATATCCATACAGTTAGCGCAGTACGGCAAGTCCACACCGGATCTCTGCAATACAAGGACGAAGCAAGTACAGAACTCAACACGTGCGCACGGAGTACCCTGTTATTGGCCCAGCGCTGCGCAGGTCAGTATTCAAATTCGTATCCAGATTTATGTTTGACACAACAGTAGCTGTTCCAGTTTCATTTTTTTAATCCGTACAAAGTTAGTGTCTCTCTGTTGACAGAAATGTCGGCAGCCGGTTATTACACGAGTTCGTAATGCCTTCTGCAAACACCGTATTAAAGATTGCGGTGGGTCTCGGAAGGCGTAAAAATAAATTGAGCAAACCTAGATAACAGAAGCTTCGCAAGATCAATATGGCTCTGCCGCTTCAGTTGAGAATTACCCCCGTGAAACCAAAGATTCTTTATGATTTAATAATTCTTGCAAGAAACGATCTTCGACATCAAAATTAGCGTCGAAGTTTTATTGACGCCGGTTTCAAGGTCCGACGTTCCAGGACAAAGGATTTACCGTTTCCAAATTAAACTCTACGAACGGTGATCGTTTGTCTCGGCGTCGCCTGTCATCGGTGCAAAACGTTTTGAATACAGAAAGCAGAAGCGGAATTTGTCGATACTATGTGCAATGGATGGGTTAGAAAGCGAGTCGATATGAAAATTGCATTACGACTCGTCTATAATTAGCTAGCGGAAATAATCGGTAACATCTGGAAGGGAAACTGAAGCGGCCTCGGGTAAAAATAAATGCATACAAATAGTCTGAGCGTTTTGCTTGTTTCCAGTCGGGCAACTGGGATGAAGTAGCCCAAGAAACTTGGGGGAAAGTAAGTTAATTACCTATCTCTACATCTTTATTATTTGCCAGTGGCTGTTAGCACAAATTGCTGTTGTTTATTTTCCATGCTGCATCTGCAAACGCTGCGGAGATAAATATATTACGCGGGGATGCCAAACGGGGATTCCTGCTTGTTTACTTCCTACAACGAAAATTACGAGGCTTAGACGACTAGACGCGTTAGGTTATGTCAATGGCATCCCCTGCTTGCATAAAACACATAACTAACATTTCTCGCTAAAACATACGCTGCATATCCTACGAGGAAACCGTGCACGATGCCCGCACCGTTACTGCAATCCGTTATAATCAAACTAGAACTATTAAGAATTTGAGCAAGCATGATAATTATCATTTTCCAGTGCTATAAAAAGTATTTGGCGCAGTCAGTAGGAGTGCTCGAAAAGAGATGCAAATTCCAATCGTTAATTTAAATACTTCCATCAAAATCTGCGGATTCCTGCTCTACAACGGACAGGAAAACTTCGACCAAAAGGACTCAGCTCAATAATTCCGTATCGCAGGCGCTAAGACGAGAAGAATTCATTAGACGGAATTAGCCTAGTGACCTATAATATATTTGTGTGACTACATTTTGTGGTAGCACATTTTACAAACGAGATATACAAAGTTTTATGTTTGACTTGGGATCTGTTATAAGATTCACGCGAAGAAGGCTTAAGTCAAAACTTAATTAATATTAATTATTTAGACACTAGCAGAAGTACGAATAATTAGCATGACATCTACTAATTTAAACAAAGGTTTTATGATTCATTCTAGGACGAAATTATGCACACAATTTACGCAATTATTCACACCAAGAAGGCTCACAATTTAATCAGAATTAGCCCTTAGTTAATATCAACAATAATTTCTTATGCAATTTCTGCAAAAAGTTACCCACCAGTAAGTGTTGAAATTAAAGGGATAATATTTTACGCAAAATTAAAAGCGCACGAAAGAATATTCTGAAGATCTTAGTAACAGCGATAAAAACTCCAAACACTACTGTTTATACGACAGTACTCAAATATTTTTCACAAGGCATGTGGACCTTTTTTCCACATTACATTGAGCACACGATCAAAACCAAAAAATCCAGTTTACAATACAACGTATAGTTATACTTCCGACTTGCTCATAAAGAAGTTCAGCGACAAATTTAAGTGATTTTAGAATAAACTGTAAATATGCCAAGCAAATCACTTGGCCAGTTTGACTGCTGCCCATAAACTTAGATCCCTCCTCAAACAAGAACGGCAAGTTGTTATAGATAACTGCAAATTAAATGAGAAAACGATAAATACCCATCGCCGAATATTGCTGATATTTATAATTCATGAAAAGCTAATTATTTTACCAAGTTTAAAATTAATTTGCGATTATTATCAAATAGAAATTACCCAGCTGATGTAGAAAAACGGCATTTTTCGCTGAAAACGGGCACTACAAATTTATTGATGGTTGAAAAGTGCTCCTGCTACTTCAGTCAGTCAGAAGCAGAGTGGCTTAAGTGCAAAATTAAAGTTTTGAGATAAACGCTAATAAAAAGTAGAACCATAATAAAAACCATTTTTTTCTGTTGCATAGTACAATTTTATTTATAAGTAAATATATTTTTAGAAACGTGTACCCTTTATAAGTACAATGATGTAAACGAAAAATAACAGAATTATTATTTAAAAAAATAAGTCAGTTGGGCCGCTTTGCCAAACACAAAAATTTTGCAAAAAAACAAATTGTGCACTTGGGTCTCCTGTTCATCTATTTCATCATCATCTTCTGCTTGATCATTCCTCTTTAAACTGTTATAGAAATAATGGCATACTGGCGGAATATATGGAAGTAGACTTTAAAGATCTTTGTATTTTAATTTTTCCACAGGTATTCCATTAGGATACAGAATGTCCAAGCAGTAGAAGGCTTCTTTTTTCATTTGAGAAACCTTGTCCTTTTCTTAGAAACATTAACGCTATAGAAAATCACACCCTCATTATTAGAATATTTAAAATAGATTTTAAAGAGTTCGTCAGCCTTAAACATTAGCCATTGTATTTTCAGCCATTATACTTTTATGTCTTCGTTCCCCTTTTTCCTATTAGAAAGCAGCGCCTCTAATTTTTTTACTGCTTTTGAAGTCTTCAGACTTCATTTTCACCACATGCACTCAAAGTAACTTTTACCCAGTCACCTTAGTAGAATCTCTGTCGCATGTCAAGTAGGAATGACCGGAAACAAGAAACTTGTGGTGTGTAGGAGTAAAAGCATTACAAACCGTCATATACGTGCAAATTGATGCAAATATCATATTGCGATTTTGACCTCCGCATTGGTCGCTGTATAAATTCAAAACTGGTGATTTTCAAAAGGTCCTTTTTAGTGCATAATATAAGAGCCAATTACTTGCGAACCTAAATAAAATAAGACCTTTTTATCTACTTAAAAAATTAATCAATGCAACACGTGAATAACATGATAGTTACCGCAAAATACTAAACCTGAAACGTCAGACTGGCCCAACTGGGACTTAGGCCACATTTCCATATGAGAAGCTATTACAATCCCGATGCGACCTAAGTGTTTAAGTTGCGCCATCTATTGGGCAAGAAACAATGGGTGTTTGGGCCAGTATGAAATGAAAATATAGGCAAAATGTCACTTATAGTTGGATCTAATTCAATTACGCAAATTTCTCAGTTGGATATTTTACGTGGTATTAAAGTGAAAATATTGTTTTGTTATTAATAATTTTGCGAAAATGTTCAAATTTCTAAAAGTTTGTTTAAAGAAAGATGCAAAAGTAACGCACTATTGAATTTGTAATTGAATTCCGTAAAATATTATTAAATATAAAATAATTTATACTAACTACCGATGCAAGTAACAACGCAATTTTTTCGGTCTTATCACCGGTAACTTATGCTTCAAGAATGATCACCAGAAAAATTATTCATATATTTAAAAGAAATCTCAACGGAAATGTAAAAGCTATCTCACTTTTATACTTTGCTCTATTGTAGTTGCTACTAAAAAAGTTAAAGTTATTTAAAGGGGTTTCGCCGACGAGAAACCGTATTTCGCAAAGTCACCAAATACATTTTTATACTACTACACCATAATGCTTAATCAAATTCTTAACAATTCACAATTTGAAGATGAATCTAGTTTGACGTTGCGTATATCGTGAAAGGTTTCTTATTGGATGGTGCATTTGTGGAAATACGTGTTGGTTTCCATAACTCGCTTCAAAACTACAAACACAACTCATCTGGATTTCGATGATTACTGGCTTGATTAGATCAGCTTCATTTTAGTTGCTCGCTTTGCGCCACCGGGCCCATACAGGTGATCTAACTGACCGTACCTAGTATTCGCTGTTGCAGACTGTCGTGGAGGCATGCCAGAAGAAGCGCCAGTGCAAGTTCCAAGCATCTCCGAAGACCTTCGGCGGGGATCCTTGCCCTGGGACGCGGAAATACGTCGAGGTTGCCTACAAATGCAGGCCATGTTAGTATAAAAAGCTCGCGCGAATGTATCCGAGTGTCCTACACATCCGTATGTTTTTGCAGACGAATTTCGCAGCAAAGTGGCTTGCGAGAACGAGCGAATACAGCTGAAGTGCAATCCGAACTCGCGGCTCGCCGTGTACAGTGCAAGCTACGGAAGGACGGAATACGAGAGCATACAGTGCCCACAGCCGCAGGGGGTTCCCGAAGAGAGTGAGTAAAAGCCGATTGCATGGAAATATATCAGCATTATTGTGCCCTAGTTCGGGTATCACTTAAGCAGCGCGTATTTAAATTGTCTCTGCCTGCGTCGTCAAGAGTTTTACGTCTGGCGCTTCAATTGCTCGAAAATTTGAGTGTAGCGATCTGTTCATATGTTGAATTGAGCTGTCGCTTGTGAAGATAAATTGTGGATCCTTACCGACCGAGTGGAAAAATGCGCATAAAAGCACCTGGGCTTCACACACTGGTGCGAACTATTCAATTCAAACATTAGAGAACATCCATATCCATCCATCCAAGTAGGCTATCCAAACTCAGTGTCAGGAAAAAATAAAAGAATAACTAAGATACAAAATAAAAAAGAACATCTCATCAAGATTAAAATACAGTTTACTATTGAGGATGCCAAGTGCTTCAAGCTCAAGGATCTAGTGTATCATCTAGGTATGGGGTTCTTTTATTTCTTGTATCTTAATAGTTCTTTTGCAATTGGAAAAAACGCTGAAACGGGTAATTTACGTTCTATATTTGAGATGATTGAGACAGAGGAGTCTGGTACATCATTTTTTTAGGACCATATGCCTTTTTGTGTCATTCGAGCTTTTATTATCTAAAGAATTCAACCATTATGTCATTTGGCATAAAAAACAATCAAAATGGGCACAATAAAAAAAATCTTGTTGATAAAGTTTATTTACTGTTGAATGGAATACGTCGCTGTTTACTGTCACCTGAAGTATCCCTGCGTTCGAATTTTCTTCGGTTTCTAATAGAATAAATTGGGATGACCTTATCTTGGCAAATCTGTCACACTACCCGTTTCGTAAAATCGTACAACAAGTCTACTGACAGTAGATAGGAGATCTGTGCGTTAGACGCACCATTTTAATTAAGTGTTCAGATCACAAATTTGAATTACTTGTTTGAGAATTGTCACTGCCAATGTTGTATTTTTACAAAGTCAGCTTTTCATTGCAATATTGTATTTTACTAAATCGACTTTTGCTAACTTTAGCGTTACTTCAGACTGGGACAGGCACTACTTGTTTTTAACATCAACAGTTCCAGAAATATTAAAAACGAGATTGGTATCAATAGACAAAAAGTTACCATCTGTAGACTCCAGCATCTAAAGATTCTGAATTCTTTTAGTTTCACTGAAATCTACAGATGATAACTTTTTGTCTGTTAATACTAGTCGACATTTTTGTTATTTTTGGAATTGTCTTTCTTAATTCAAGATATTCAAAACGTTATCACATTACTTCTTCGAATAATTTTTAAGGTTTCATACGGTTCGATTAGATGTGTCAAATGTAAATTGACTGACCACACTTTGAATGTAATGTCAGTAATTTTTTTAATGTCATTTTTTGCACGCGTTCATTAACTATTTCCAATTGTAATTGTAATAGTTTACTCTTTTCCAGTTTTCCCCATTTTGATTATTATTATGCTAATGACATAATGGTTGAATTCCTTAGATAATGACTAACGACACAAAATGTATCCCCATATTTCTATTTTAAAATAATTTAATGCAGTCATATCTTCGTCATAGTAACAGTTCTCTTTCAGTATTCTCAAGGTAAGTTCTTTTTAAATTTTAAGTTACCTATTTCGGCGTTTTTTTCCCAATTTTTAAAAATAGCACTCAGTATAATTCCATATGTTGCTGCCCAAAACTATAACTAGGATTCCTGATTTCTGTAAAATGTTACTGAAACGCCCTTATTAAAGTGACCACCCTAAAGTACAACGTGTGTTCTTTTGTGTGAGCAAAAGCTTTAAATTTTCAATACCTCCACTTATTCGAGAACTTCTACAAATTTTAACAGTTTAAACAATCAGTAAATGACATTTTTAGTTCCAGCCTCCTAAATAAACAATTTTAAACAGATATAAAAACATTTAACAGAATTAATTAAATACATGTTTTATTCTGTCCATAAATTTAGTCAATCTGAAATCACTGAATAAGAAGAAAATAAAACAAATTATCGCCAATAAACGTATAATCCGGATAGGACTCGTTACAGATGAAATAACAATGTCAGTTATAGATTGTTGTAGAATTGGCGCTTTTGAGTGGAGTAACTCAAGCTACAAACCAATCCACAACCCTTTTTAACCTTAAATAAAGATATGGTTTCGCGCTTGTTTTGTCATCAATTTTCTCCCTCTACAGAAAAATTTGAAGGGGTGAGATAGATAATTTATTTCCATGATGCAAACAATACAGGAAGTGGTGATTAAAAAAGGGGATTTCGTTGAATTTATTTTTAAAACAGTTTTTCTTAATTTTCAGTTGACGATAAAATTTTATTAAAAATTTGTCTCGTCCTTGTAGAATGGCAAATTTAGTACAGAGTAATTCAACGAGTATTTCGAATAAATATTATTAATAATAATAATAATACAAGGAAAAATACATAACTTTATACCCTATAAAGCATTTATAAAATAGTGATTTGGAGGCGGTCACATAGGCTCTATCGACAAAAATATCACACACGTTACGTGTATTGATGAACATCTCAAACCAAAACTATCTTCCTGGTTAGGTAAGGAGGCACAAGATTGTTCATTATTGTGTAAACGGGGACCATTGTAAGGTAAAACACCATGTCAGCTACATTCAACCAATTCATAACATTCAACATATTTTTAACAGGTGTAAGTCTGTTACATCTCGGTATAATCCTGATCCTCACGGTTTTGAAATTTTTGCAAGCATGACTTTTTGTTGTGGTTGAACTGAAAAAGTATTGATGTACAGTATTCAAAATGAGGTTTTATATTAGTTTTATATTAGCCCTAAATATTTGTAAGATGTTACAATATCGATTTTACAATTGCAAATACGTAAACTTATACTTATGCCTAGTTGTCTTTGACACATTCATTTTCAACTTATTTGAAGCTAAATATTGTTCTACTTCTGCAAAAGTTTTACTCATTTTTGTTATTGCCACATTTCAATTACAATCGTTTTTAATAAGTAATGTAGCATGTGCAAACGAATTTATAAACTCACAATCAACTAACAAATCAATATCATTTACGCAAGAAATAAACAATGGAGGTCCTATCACACTTCCCTGTGGCACTCCATATATATTTTATAACTCATGCGGGACAATTCTAACTCCCTGTTTTCTATTAATCAAATAATTTGTCAACCATGCATGAACTTTTCCGTGAAAACCATGTTGAAATAATTTTCTGTCTGAAAACTCATTTTTAAATCGAGAAAAACACAAACGACATACTTATTGCACTTAAGATCAGCGTACATTTTACCAAGAGTTAACTGAAGGGCACTCTCGCAGGAGCGGTTAGGTTTAAATCCAGATTGGTTACTCAAAAATGTATCATATTTTTGTACATAAGATAATATKTTGTCGGATAGATCGCTGTCACTTGAAAACACTGACAAAAAGTTAATAGTCTGACGTTTCGATTACACCTGTAGGACACAAGGTTTACAGAAAACCAACACACACAGATAGATATTTACATGTCACATCTCACCACCCTACTTCTCAAAAGAATAGTCTTATTAGGACGTTATTTGTTAGAGCACAAAGGATATCAGATGAAAGTTCTGTACAAAAAGAAATATATCATCTTAAATCAGCGCTAGTGAGAAATGGTTATAGTAGTAAGAATATTTGGTCAGTTTTTAATAAAAGTGCTCATCCAAATCAAGTAAATTCTCCGCCACGACAAAGCAAATTGAAGTTGAGTTTGCCTTATGTACAAGGCCTTTCGGAAAAATTAAAGAGGATGCTTAGAAAACACGATATTTTAGTTGTTGATAGTACATATAATAATTTAGATAAAATTTTAAGTTCTACTAAAGATAAAGTACATTTAGAAAGTGAAGGTGTTTACAAAATTACTTGTTCTTGCGGAAAGTGTTACATAGGTCAAACTAAAAGAAAAGTAGGTACGCGTTTGAAAGAACACATACGAGCTACTAGGTTGCAACAGATAGATAAATCTTCCGTAGCTGAACACTCATATTTGACTAGGACCATGATTGATTTTGATAAAACAAAAATTTTACATAGAGAAAAATATTATCACAAACGTCTAATAAAAGAAGCTATAGAAATTTGTAGGAATACTAATAATTTTAATAGGGATTGTGGAAATTATGAGTTAGGTGACATTTGGAAGGCTATTTTGTAGTTATCTTTTATCAAGTAGTTCGTGTATATCTAGTAGGTAGGTAGTTCCTTTTTCATCGTTAGGTTCCTTTTTTATCAGGTTGGCACGTTGTTTCTATGACGTCTCGCATCCTTGGTGATTTGTTTATTTACTTTCAAAATTTTGAGATTCTTCGTCTTTGACAAAGATTACAGGTGTAATCGAAACGTCAGACTATTAACCTTTTGTCAGTGTTTTCAAGTGACAGCGATCTATCCGACAAAATATTATCTTATATTTATGGACGCTGAAAGCATTCACCCTCGTATATTTTTGTACATGTTGCATAAGCTGCTTGTAAACCACCATTTCAAGCATTTTTGCGGTAAGAGGTAAAGTATTGATTGGCCTAAATTTACTAACCTCAATAGTATTAGTAACCTTTGGAATGGAATTACAGTACTAATCTTAAGTAAGTCAGGGGACACAATTAGTATGCAGGGAACAGTTAATTCAAAATAACATGACCTATAATTTGAAAAATTCTTTTTACATTCATATTTACTTGTCTGGATTCTGATAAACAGGGATACATATTGCTATTTTTAAAATTGGCAAGTTTCGTTAAAATCTATACCATTGACGATAGTATTTACACTTTCTATAAAATAGCTATTAAATCTATTTACAATCTCTATAATTACATCTCCACCACAACTAAAGCGAACACAATTAAAACTGCACTGATTTTTTCCATTTACGAGTGGTTTCAAAATTTTCCACATCGTACTGGAGTTGGATTTACTACAATCGATTTGCTTTCCTTAAATTAATATAATTATAAATAAATAATGTAGATCGAGTAGAGTGGATCAAAGTTTTTACTGCCGACCCAGTAGATATTGTCACGAGTCGCCTCTGTCAGGAATAATAGCAAACTGACTAATGGCATCAGACTGTCAATGTGTTTTAATATAAAAACTGATTCAATCTCAAATTTTTCTGGATATGTCTGGAGACGTACCTGAAACAACTTAGCTCATAGTTGTTAATCAGGATAACTTAATTGCTGCTGTATACATATAAAGTTTACTTTAAATTATAACTTGCAGTACGTCAAGTCGTCGTATACACTCAAATATCAAGATTTGTGTTGACGTTTAAAAGCTGCTCGGATTGCAGTCGAGAACGACTCGTTCCTAATAGWCCACTTTTCTTCTGGTTGTAAAGTGAACATACAACTGGCAGGTCCGCTCTAATCTGATGGCATTATGCAAAAAATTTCCACTTTTGAACCATAAACGTCCATGGCAGGATTAGTTTTTCATTTGCATGCAAATACGTGATGTAGTCTGGTAGAAAATTAATCATCGTCTCTGTCTTGCAGCATGCCTGGTGGGCTACGCTACGGAGACTGTCATGCAGTTATGTCATGGGAAAAGGAGTTGCGAGATGGCAGCGGATATCGGAACGTTCGGCAGCCCTTGCCGTCCCGAGTCACGGATGTATCTCAAGGTCGTTTACACTTGCGGTAAGCCAATAAACCCTCCCCCGGGGCTTTCGTTCCAAAACGGGCCGATTTCCTTGCAGTTCCACGGAAGGTTCTCAAAGAGGAATACGAGGGAATGCTCGAACCCGACGAGGCGGAGTCTAATACGCACCTGGTGGACGACATCGAGGAGTTTGGCAGCTACGACGCGGGCAACGAGTTCATCAGGGAGTCGGCGGCGTCACCGCCTACGCCAAACCTAAACACCGACCCCAACAACAATCTAACCAAAGACTTAAACAGCTCCAACGGGCTGTCCAACTGGGCCAAGGGACAGGGTTTCGGTATGTCGCCTTGCCGTTGCTTGCTGGAGGTGTTACACTGAGCTCGTCGCGTCTAGGGCTGGACAATGTATCGATATTTCCGCAAAGTATCGATACCTTTGCCGGTATCGAGTATCGATACGATCTTGTCGTGGTAAAGTATGAAGCAACGATCTATGAGACTGACTTATGCGCAGGGTTTTACAGCTTGATGGTCGGCCGTCGTAAACTATTGTATTGTAAATGAGGGTTTTTACAACCTTATGGTCGGGCGTCCTAAACTATTGGGATTAGTGGCACGCTTCAAAGTTTCTAAATGGGCCGTATTAAAAAAAATCTTGTTGGCTAAAATTTTAACTTTTCCACTATAAATTTTTGAAATTTGTTAGTTGTAATAATTTAGCAATCAAAAAAAAACATAGAAGCTTTTATAACAAATTTTATTTAATGCAGACCTGATACTAACTGGCGCGCCCCGCGATCTATTTTTATGTGATACTTTATTAGGTTTAAATTTTCCGATGTATAAAATAAGAGCCTTTGCATGTCATAACGAATTTATACAAATTTAATATAAAAACATACAAATTAGTAAGTAGAAAATTATTTACATTTGTTAGAAAAAAATTACAATAGTGCACAATAAAATTTACACACGGTATCGATTATGTTCATTACAACTTGTTAAAAAACACATTACAATAGTCACAAACTAAAAAAAATTACTCACTATTACTTTCACTGCTAAAATCACGATTAACTTCTATTATTAATTCTTGTACATGATTCACTCTGTACCGATTTTCAATGTCTAGTACATGCCGCACTGAATTTCTCCATGCATCGACACTTGTTATTTCAGCTTCGTGTCTAATTTTTAGGAGCATTTCATTGCTAAATTTTCCACCGGTGTTCCCTCGTCGAATTCTTTGTTTCAACTGCCTCCAATATCATTTCAATGGGGTTGAAAATGCAATGATATGGGGGGTAATCGTAGAATGGTGTGTCCACATTCAGAAGCGAGAATGTCAATTTTAAATTTCTTCAACATTTTTTTTATGTAGTCCTCGTCGAAATATAAATCTCTTTTTCTTAGAAACTCTTGAATGGTTGCCTTATTAGTTGTTGTATTTGGAATTTTATCCAGTTGCTCCGAATGGTAACTAGCGTTGTCCATTACTATTTGGTTTTTGGCTGTTTGGTGGCAATTTGGGCAATAAAATATTTTTGAACCAATTTTCAAACACTTCTGCATTCATATCAGAATAATAATCGGCGCTTGCTTCTTTTAAGTTTTTACATCCAAGATACAGGGCTCCAGGAACGAAACCATTTTCACCTCCTGCGTGTAGAATCATTATTCTTTTTCTTTTGACACCGGAATATTGACGTTGCACTTCCCTTTTTTTTATTTTATCATGGGTATCGTACCATGTTTCGTCGAGGAAAAATATCGGACGATTTTCCTGCCTATACATTTTTATAGATTTTAAATAATCGTATCTCCACTTTCTTATTACCTGGCTTTCCATCAAGCAATGCTTCTGCTCCATCTTTTTCATTGAAAAGCCAATGGTTTTAACATATACTTTTGCAGGGTATGCTCGAAGCAGTCGATAATATTATCATTTTTCAATTTTTTATATAACACGGTGATTGTTGGAATAACATTATTCTTGTACATTTCATAAATGTTTCTTCTAATAAGATCCGCGTGAGTTGCAGTAAATTTTTTAAAACTACCCTTGTCACTCTTATCTTTCTCTTTGAAGGTCCGGATTTAACAATTTTCCAGATGGTTGATCGTCGAGTTCTAGTCACTTCTGCCGTTTTATCTAAAGGTTGCTTCACGCCATCACATTCAAATAATAATACCAAATAATGCTCATTGATTTATGTGTACGGAAAAAAATCTAAAAAAGCCTAAACACAATTTTTGGATACGGTCCACTCCGTTGCAAAACAGTGGAACGTGCCGAACCCGTCTGTTATTTACGACAGCTTCAGGTAATACTTGTAAACCGTTGTGAGCGATAATCGGCTGTTCGTACAATGAGTCTCATAGATTGTTGCTTGCAACTATATTCAAGTATCGACAATACTCAAAAGTATCGAAAGTATTCAAAAGTATCTGAAGTATCAAAAGTATCAGATAATGTATTGAAAATATCGAAGTATTGAAATAATTTAAAGTATGAGAAGCATCATAGGTATTGCAGCATTGGCGGTGTTAAAAGTAATGAAAATATTTAAAAAAAAATAAATACAAAGTTAAAAATGTACGTATCAAAAAATAGCACCGTCCAGAATATTGGCAGCATCAAAGATATTGAAGGTATCGAAATATCTTAATAATTTATAGTGTAGGAACCGAAATTGTTGCAGTATTGAATGATTTATCATTGATTTATAGTACTTATATATAGTGAAGCAACTTTGATACTTTTGATATATTCGATGCCTTCGATACTGTGACACTTTTAATACTTCGACACTTTCGATACTCCGATACTTTTGACTTGTATCGATACCTGTCTAATGGCATCGCCCAGCCCTAGTCGCTTCATGGCAGGCAGTTCATTTTAGGATKTTGGCGGCGTCGTTTAATTGACTCACCTAATCGATTCAGTTTGCCGACATCATTTATTTTGTTCGGGAAGCCGGAGGGGTTGTTAATTTTTCGTGTGGGCCGGCCGCTTTCGATGCTTGTTAGTAAATGGCAGACAGAATCGGCTGTGAAATTATATAGTCACACGCGTGTAACTCGCCCTTTTTAGCCTGTTCAGTGTAACACAACATTATTTACCCTTGCAGAGCACGAGCTAAAAGCTTGTAGAACTTCCTCTAGGACGTGCTTTGTTTGCGTTGTTGCTTATATTGCTTTCTAGTGTCCATTTGCATAGTTCATTTCAATATGTTTGAAGGGACATTCCATACGAGCTTTGTTTCTTTCATTTTGTTTAGCATCTTGCGATTTATACTGCATGAAGGGTTGCTATCGTTGAATGTTAGTATTTACTGGTATTCGTGTTAAGCCAAATAAGCTTGAGATAAGGGCAATTGCTTATTAGTAAGTTAAAATCTAGTTTAGGGTTAATATTTGATAATGGGGACCCTTAACAGCGAAGATTTAATTTGATTGTGCTATAATAATAAAATTGATCGAATTTACAAAAAGTAATTAAGAGATTGTCATACATACAATCCATGGAAATCCGTTGAAAAAAATGGGTTGCCATTTAACAAAGTTGTGTATGACGTCATAGCGGTAAACAAAACAGGAACAAAAAATGCCAATTTGGAAAAAAAGTAAAATTCTAAAAACTAATGTTGACGTATTTGGGAATTTTCTTTGAAAATCCTTCTAAAATCATTTACGGTATTTTCTTTGGAGGATAGCGCAAAACCAGAAAAGCAGTGGAATTGATGAATTGCAAGAACGTCAAGAATTTTAGATAAAAACTTTTGTTGCAGTTTGTGGAAGGTGAACTTTTAGACAATTGAGCAATTCACAGCCAGTATCACTTGGAATATGTACGATTTTTTACTGATCTTTTAGAAAGAATAAACGGAGTCCAAATGACATCATACAAAGGCCAGATCAATCTATCGACATTTTTTATTATGGTCATTTATATGGCTCGTTTCCAATGACTAAGCTGAAATCGGTATATAATGAAAGCATAGTTGAACCTAGATTATAATGTTTCAAATGAAATTCTACAAAATTAATTGCTTCATAAAACAGAAATGTTTTAACGATGGCGTACTTCCGGTTATACTGGAAATGGACATGAACATTGTTATTTTAAATGCAACACCCGGTTTGTTATTGCATGTTTGAATTCGCACGGAAAATAAATGCCAGTTTGTATTACATTTGGTCTAAGTAGCACCTTCCTGGAGTTATTTCACATTTTGTGCAAAATTTCCTGTCTTCGGCTACATTTTTAAAATCTCCGAAACAAAAGCACTGAGAGAAAGATACGATTTTCGCAATCCGCTTCCGAAAGAAATAACCTACTTCTCTCAAATGTTAGACGGGTGCATTCTTCTGAAATTTCATAAAATTAATGATTGCCAGTGTTAAATACTAATTCAAACATGAGTAACCCTTTTTTAATGGAACACCATATTTTTCCTTGCATCACCCATTGTAGCGTTAAATTTAATTTCTGCTGATATTTGCAACCAACAATTTTTTAGAAATTACCATTTTTTTAATTTCAAACGATCACATTTTATTGTTTTAGCTGTGAGCGACGTTTGGTTATTTTTTTGGTGTCTAGTCGCAGAAATGTCATTTTAGTGTCTGTTAACTTGTCGTTTGTTGTGAAATTAGAATAAGTTTTAGGAAATGTAGCCACGAAAGAATTAGTTGACAGAAGGAAATTCCGTATTTGTTTTAAGAATGTACGCGCAGAGCTTTTTCCCGACCGCAGATATCCAAATTCCACGGCTTTTGCGAATTTGAAAGAGTAGTTTGATAGACATAACTGTAAAATACGAAAAGAACGTACAAAATCTGTTACACGTGAAGAAAATCACGTCCTGGTAGCTGTTATTGTTCTTCAAGATCCTCATTTAAACAACAGAGGAATAAGTCAAACTTCTGTTCCAAGGTACAGCATAAAAATAAGTTTCTTCCGTATTAAGTTCAGTTACCTAGCCCGGGACTTCAACAATCGATTTCAGCTTTCTGAATGACGCCCACGGAAACTTCAATACAGACATAATTTTTATAATGTTATTTTTACGGATGCAGTTACATTTCATAAAAATAATATTGTATCAAGTACCCTTGCATAAATTCCCAACCAGCTGAAACATGAACGTTAAGTATACCATTATAATGAAATTGTGAAAAGTCCTTATCGATCCCATGTGTGCAAAATATCTTATGCAAGGTCAAAGTTCGCCAAAATGTTTTTTTTTATATTTTTAACGAAACGGTTAATTTTATAATAAAAATTGTAGATCATGCAATTATCTACAAAAATTGTCCCTACACTTTTTTCCTAAGAATCGCCATTTCTGGGAAAAAGTGATTTACTAAATTCGTATTCTCCATAATAATATTATAATAATATGCACACATTTCCACGCCACTTATGAGACTGTGCACTCGGCGCTTTTTTTAACGTGGTTTTCCCGGTAGGCCTACTCCTACTTACTGAAGTTTAATTGAATGACAGGTCTTATTCGTCTTCTTCTCTTCCTCCATCTTCTTCTTCTTCTTCTTCCTCATCCTGAATCGACGAAAATTATTGTAACAGTTATACATCAATTGTTTCGTCGTTTAGATAAAGATCTTCTTTGAACACGACTAGCCTTGACAACTGGTGCATGCTGGTGAACAAAGTAAGCCTAGTTCTTTTCGAATTACACCCTCTTTGCAGTTGCAAAATATAGTTTTAAGGAGCTTTTCCGGTGCAGGTGAAAGTAAAGTGTGGATTGGTTCCAATACATTATTAATTAGCTTCCACGCAATTCTTCTTGGTCCGTTTGATTACCAAGGCACACTTGAACCTGGTTATATATTCAATAAAAGTGTTGAGATGCTCGAGCGCAACCAAGCCAGGGTGCCTTTTGAAGCTGGGACCTGCCACCTCCTTTTGTTGTCGGACGGCACGCGCTGCGATGTACAGTCGCATCAAAAAAAAGTCATGCTCATTACTTTTGGAACGAACCCTGTATGTCCGTATTTGGGCGGCCTCCGTAGTCCGGGGTGTAGCATGCCTGTCTGTGGGGTGAGAGGTTGCAGTCCCGCCTAGAGCATGTGTATGTATACAATTTAATAGCACAATAAAATACAATACCTAACGAGTTACTTAATTGTCATAAGCTGGCACTTGAAAATCGAATACACATTGAGCTTCACCCTTGCAATGGGCCACGAGCTGCCGCTAGTTAGGCCCCGTTTTATGTAATACAGTTAGTCTTTTTAAACCAAGGGCCCCATGATCAAATATTAGCCGAGAATCCAAGAGCGCCTTGTTGGAGTGTCCCGTCCGCTTGAGCGCGAGCGACTGACGTCTCTGGTATTTTGCAGCGTCCTTTCAATCCAGAAAACCACCCCGAGCCACCTCAGTACCCGTCCACGATCCCACCCTGCCCAAACCATCCACCAAAGGTGTTCAAAACGACAATGCGCTCGATCCGAACTGCACCGTCACCATATACGCGGGCGAACGAACGAGAGTTATTGGATTCGTTTCGGAATGGATAAACGCTTACACTTTCGTTTCACGTAAGTACTGGCATGGGGTAGCTGCTGCTACTGGGTGCAGCCAGCATTATCAGATACATAGTTGTTGATTGCGGCACGTTCTGCATGGCTGCAGTATTCCCTAGCTGTCCCGATTTTAGCTTCTTTAACATTCTACATGCGACTATCGCGTTTGTTTTCAGAGAACCAAGAGCGGTTCTACTTGTACCTGATAATTAGCGTCGCTGCAGGAGTGCTTTTATGCCTCACGTTGCTCGTTGCACGCCTGTTGGTCCAGAGGCACCGAGCGAGAAGGGAGGCCAAGTTCCACGCGACAAACGTTGCCGATAATTCGCTACCGAACGGATTCACCGATGACATCAGCGAAGTCGACGCCGACATCGACCTCACCACCCCGGGACCCGGCTGGCAGGCCGTACACGAGCCCGTTCCGGTCGGAAGCATCGCCGAGGTGGTGCGGTACCCCCACGGGCACACGCACACCCTCAGGAGGATGCCCGAGAGCGACGCCCCCCGCAGCCTGAGCACGGGGACGAACACGCATTATTACTACGGGTGACCACAGTGCCCGGAACGCGGACCGGTGGTGTCGTCGCCCACCACCTTTGCGTGTCCGGGCCAACGTAAATATTGCTTCTAAAGACAATGCGGCGGACTTGACCAAAGAATCATTCGTCGTGCGGGCGAGAATGGCCCAGCCTGACCTAATATCTCATGTCGTGACCCTTTTTTTCCAGAGTTCGCAAGATGTTATGTGGTTAGTACGATTTGCACAGTACCATTCACTGGACTTTGATGTTTTACAACGAATCAAGCATTACTCGACCCAGGAGATCTCAAAAGTCCTTTATTCACCCCCTTTATAATACGGAGCGTAATATGTCATCAAGAAGGGTGAACAAGTTCTGTCCCCTAAAATGTTTCACGTATGACGACGTGCACACTCCTTGTTACATATTTAACTCCGTACTCTGTAAGCACTGTTAAGTGTACTATATTATTTGTGTTGCCAATGGACTTGGAGGATCGTATCCATTACTGAGATACGTTATTGTATAGATCACTGTAAAACTGTCTTTTGTGTTGTTTATATAAAACGTTATGTGTTTGTACAATAAAAATTTTAACTGATTACATTACTTAATAACAAAGATATGTACAGGAGTATTGCAGCTGAAACTCGTACGTCGACACCACTCGTCGTTCTGCAACCAACTCCATCATCGGTGACCTCCTCGCCAACATCGCATTGACACTTGCTATTGATGCAGCTCACTGTTTCATTCATCAGTGACCAACATTGCGATGAAGCTGTACAGTAGGATCCCATAACTAAAAAAAGAAACACTTCAGTTAAATAGAAGCAAGCTTAAGCTATTAGAATAGCAAGTTTCCAGCAGAAGTATCTGGAAGTTGCTTTAAAACGATAGTAATCTCGTTAAAATTCTTGTCTTCCGCGGCCCGATCCGCTAAGTTCAACATGTTTTTGAAAGCTGAAGTCAAAGAAATTTGCCGTCTGCGAAGTAGAGCATTCAGCGGCCCTGGCCCGCGTCCATTAAGACCCGACCCAACCCATACTAGTGTTTCACACCTTATGCATTTAATAGTTCAATAATATTAAATTATAAATGTTCATGTTTGTAACTGGTTTTGGCGTGAGCCCGTTAACCTACGTCGTGCAAGTCCGCTAGACGCGTAGCCTGACCCGCCTGGACCCGGACTAACGAAAAAGCTCAATCTGCAGTTCTCACTTTTTTGTCATCGTTGAACTATTGACAACCAAGTAACTGCAGCAAGTGAAAATCTCTCGAGACCTGGACTATAGAGTGTATCAACCAGTTATTCACATCCAAAAGACCCGCTTAGACCTTTGGTTGTGTAAAAACAATTCTAGGCCACGCCGCTTGTTTTATATGGCACGTGGAAATTTTCTCAAGGTCGTACAAATCAGTTAATTGTTGTGCCTTTCAGCATAATACCCACTAACAAAATCCCTTTCATGTCGCAAAAGACAGGTGTCATGACTTTTCGTGCTGAAATTGACTTTCACTTTGGTTGGCGACAATGTGTCTCGCTATTCCATTCATTGTTCCTTGGACTCAGGAGTCATGTGAGGTACCCAAATCACATCTCCTGTAACGATTTGATCCAGAAAATCATTTCCTTCCTGATTGTATTAAGTCAAAAACGAGAAAGCATCGCCCTTTTTTAGTTTTGTTCAGAATGCAACACAATTTTTGATAATCAATCTTTTCCGCAACAGTGGTGTGTAAACCTGACCTGACCTTGATAGCTGTGAAAAATTAGTTGTTAATGTGAAGGTGAATTCCCACTTCTAGCAAGTTTCTTGTACTCAAGAACCGAATTACAGATCGGATCTCATAGTCGGCTGGCGACTCAAATAACGCTCGAGGAAATCCACCAAGTGATTTAGAAGGTAATCCAAAAGGTTCTGCAGATCAAACTTCATAATGAAGAAACGATCCTATAATTCATGCCTATACTTTCTGAGACTACTGATATCGGCCATATAAAAACTTGACCTGTTTCATAAAGGCCACGGGTTTTTTTGTTTGTGGCGTAGGTCAAGATAACGTGCATAACCCCGTATGCCAACAAATCAGTTCTGTGACATTCATCACCAAGAATAAATATCGTGTCATCTAATTATTTGCGATTCAACAGTCTTAGTTTGCTAAATAACTCTCAACTCGTTCTTGAAAGCAGAAGCTTCTAAATGCCATATTTTAGAACCGATCTATTCACTCAGTATTCAGAATTAAGAGAAATGTCGAAAAAGGCCATTAAAACATATTCACCGTAGTTTAAACTCAAAGTTTAAATCACGCTTCTGAAGAGTGATATTGATAATTTCCACGGAGTTATAGAGCGAGCTCCTTTTGTGCGGTTCCTGTTCAGACATAAACGCGATGCCTTATTAGGTAGTCGACCCCTTTTCTCGCAGCCAGGATCGTAAGTATTGAGATAGAAGGTAAGCATCAACAAAATAAAAATAAAATTATGGGGGTCCGATATACATATTGTGTTTATATAAAACGTAGTTGAGTAGCAGTGTTAAAACGCAACTGTTCTTTAAAGTCTGCAAGGTATACTGAATCACGTAGGAATAAGACCACCCAATAATAATTGTTTTATTCCAATAAAACTTTGGTTGACATATTTGTTACATTAAAGAACAGACGAAAAATCAGACAGTAAGAACCCAAAAAAATTATAAGGGATGGAACTTCCACTCATCACATCATCGACCTAATCAGATGATCGATTTTGTCCCTACGTGTCGCTAGTATGTGTAAAAGGGCAAAACGTGTGGTTCCACTACTTCCTCAGATGTGTAACGCTGCGGGGTCATATTACCTCTGACGAAGACCAAAGGTGATTCGCCGTGAACATAGCCCCCCCCCATACCCCTAACATTAAAAAGTGTGCCGTTTATGATTCCACTGTGCTCATTCTCTGCACCACTCCATTCGGTTACGCCACCAGATGATGAAAAGAAGCCAAAGTTTTTTATTCGGCGGTAAAACATCCGTACATTCTGTAACCACTGGTCTGCCAGCTCCCTCATAGGAGTGAAGCGATCCTTTAGAACCAAAAATCTAAGGCATTCTTCACTCTTTGTTTTCAGTATTCTTGGAACATAGCTCGACTGCTACCCTCTATCATGTTTA
Source organism: Rhyzopertha dominica (assembly GCA_025024175.1). NCBI lineage: Eukaryota > Metazoa > Arthropoda > Insecta > Coleoptera > Bostrichidae > Rhyzopertha > Rhyzopertha dominica. Next base: position 6,603,322 of record QCXZ01000086.1, on the reverse strand, counting down.
GACCTCTGTTCATCCTAACTTTGCCATAAAAGGATCAACCTGCTTTGCGCAAACCAACTATTCGCCCTATTCAGGTCCTGCCATTGCAACCAGTCACAAAAAAACTTGATAACACACCAACCAATACATCTATATAAGGCTAAAAATTGATCGATTTTTGCCTTAATAAAAACGAACATGTATACCAAAATACATTCGAATAAAACAAATATTACTAGTGGGTGTTCTTATTTTTGTCAGTCAACAGTAAAGATGTCATAAATTTTAACCACTTGTAGAAGATGTACCATGTTTCCGAAATCGATATTGGTTTCCATGTGTAAAACTGCCTCAAGAATTCAAAGATTTAAAAAATTTTCAAACCTGCACTTAGTAGTACCAAAAGCTCTGCGAGATCACGGATGTTTTAAACCTGCACCACACCATCGTTAAAAACAACGTCTTAATTAGGTGACAAACGTTGAGCATGCTGTTTCGTACACCCAAGTCCAGTACTTGACGAATGACTACAAGCATATGACGGCGCATATGACAATTTGGCGAATACTTAAAGAACAACACCACGTAAGAAGATGTCATCCTTTTGCAATCCAGCGATTTATCTCKAAGTGGGCACTTGCAAAAGTAAACAAAGAGCTAAGTTTTTCTTCATGCGTACTATAAACTTATGAAGCCGGATTTAGAAGAGAAGAGATTTTTAACATGTACATACATCTGAGCTGATGAAAATCCCCCATGCCGTTAGAGAAGCGTATTTCCAGCAGCAATTTTCGCTACTTTAACGAACCTTACATAATGCCACAACGGATAAATGGAGAACAGATTTAATTTTTTTGAACTAGGGAAAGATTTCCGGCTAAATATTCGGGAAAACATGTAGTAGCTCCACGATGGTACGCCCTATCCTAATGCAAGAATTGTACGCGACTAGATTAATGAAAATTTTCTTGCACGCTAAATTGGACGAAATTGACTTGTAGCTGGCCCGCCAAGATCACCCGTCTTCAACCCATGTGATTATTTCTTATGGGGCTGCATGAAAAGTTTGGTTTATTCGATTGAAAATGCAGCCGCAACCATACATGTCAATGCAGTGATGTTATAGAGGGGCAAAATCTTCGGCGACGTCTACAAATTTGTTTAGAAAATAACCGCGATCATTTTTAATACTCATTTATTCATTTTAACCTGATAACAAAAATTTCAGGTTGGAAGATATGTGAACGCAAAACCGCGATTTTGTTAAACTACTTATTAAATCATACTTTCATTTTACATAAACGTAATTAAGAACTTTCTTGTTGAAATAAGACTTATTAAAAAACATCAAGTTAGAAAAGCCTGGTCCGTCGAGTGCTTTAGTCTGGAGTTTCTGTTTATGTTCTTTTGTTTTCGAGATTTTTTCGTAAAAACGTCAATTTTTTCTGTAAACGGTAACTAACGCCAAAGTGGCATATGATACGTCATGCCATTTAGACAAATTCGCCTTTAAGGGTGCAGGGTAGCCCGTTTCTGCCCATGCTATTACATGTAAAACGATTTTACGTCCAGAGAAGCCAATTTTAAAGCCACTGCTCCAATTTTTTGATATGTTGTTCTGTATACAAATTTCTAGGGCACTGAATTGCGTATTTTTAATTTTTCCGTTAATTTTTTGCTAAAAAGCGACTTTTGTTTTAAAATTTGCGTAATATGCGTATATTTCGGTTCACCAATAAAATTTTGAAAAAAATAAAATACAATGCCCTTGGAATTGAACACAAGAATGTGTAGACGTAAAATCAATTTTGTATGTAAAGTATTGTAGGAGTTAAATCCAAAAAACATAATAAAAATGCATAAATTCACGCCCTACACAGGTAACCGCCCTTAGTAATACTAATTGTCCGTCGTAAAGTAGATTTCTTCCTATCCTGAGAGGTCTGCAAAGAACTTACCGAGGCTTTCTCTCATTGGTGAATGATAAGATTTATTGCACTTCACCCTTAAATACTTTGCAATATTTGGGCGCTATACGAAGAATAAGTCGCTTTAAATTGGCAATAAAAGTAAAAAAGACAGAACGTTGATAATACGTCGTCTAGCAAGAATTTCATGTTTAAGCAATTAATTTAAAATTTGAGGATTTGATTATCTTTACGCTAATATTTTGATGTTTACATAACATGCAAGCTGTTGTGAACACAATTTCATGCTGTGTACCTACATACAGTGATTGAACCGTTAGTGACACGAGAGTAGTTTCGGGCAAATTTAATATTGCAATTCCATAAAAAAAAACACCTAATTGACGAAGTTATTGTACTATTTATAAAAACGTTGTAAAAAAATTGTCTGACTGTGCCGTAAGGATTTTTCTAGGGTAAACTTTGATATAGATTACAGTTGTGACCGAAACGTCAGTGGCATTTTTACAGCGTTTTTACCGATAAGTTTTATATAGTTATTAATTATTTAATGTTTACCGTTACTGATATTACGTGTCTACAGTATCGGTATACCTTATCTGTACAACCTTTTTCTAACTGAAATAATTATTGTCTTCCCAGAAACTTCTGTCGATGACCATCCCCGAAAGGACGAAATTCTGCAAATGTTTTGAGCGGCATCAAATATTTGTATACTTTGAGTATTACGAATGTGTTTCGGTATGTCAGTTTATTTGACCCAAGGTTCAATGTAATAAAATCCAGGTAGCCCCAGCCAGTATAGAAGTTCTAAGTTTCATTATTGTTACCATTACTTTTTGCAATTCTATACGCTCCAGTAACACACTCAAAAATTCTTTTAGTGCAAACTTGCATTTTTTTTAATAAAAACCATAGCTGCTTAATCAGATTTTGTGTTTACGCCATAAAAGTTATGGAACAGGAGAACACACCGTATAGTATATATTCAACAGTACCTAATATAACAAGATCTTGATAGATAGTCGACTATTTGCTGCTGTTGTCTTTGATTATTAATGCCAATTTAGTCGAGTTAAATTTTGGAGCACTGCAGTCGAGAAAATTTCAGACAATGTAAATAAATACTTATTAATATAGTCGATTCTGATATTCGATTTTAATAGTCACTATTATCGGCTTCTGATTTTAAGCTGTAACTACGAATGTGATTTGCCAAAATTTAAATTTGACGGATGAATGAATTAATCTCAAACAATAATTTTAAATCTATTAAAAAGAATATGTCCCTATTTGTATAATTAAAACCCGTAAAGGGGCGCATACAGTTCCTTCGTTAGTAGTCAGGGATGCCATATAAATAATGAAAATTATTGTTTGGAAACATTATTTTGCATCCATTTTAACGAAAAATAAGATTTTATTAAAGCATATAAAAAGTTGTGTTAATAGCTGATACATTGAAAATAAACCTAACAATATATTTGCTTAATAAGGAAATGTATGTAGGTACCTATTTTCGACCATAGCGATGCGACATTGGACCCTCTAAAAATTCTGGATGCAAAATAACAATACTGTCAAAAATATCTMCATACCTTAGCGTGAAATKGAGAACKGAGGGAATATTAGGTTATTTAAAAATTCGCTACAGGCTTTAAAATAAAATATATTATAGAAACGGCGATTGTACGGTTCAACTAAAAGCCTTCCTTCTTTGTTKTTAGTTGAACCGCCGTTTTTATAATGTAACGTACACTGGGGGTTTGTCTAAACCACCATTAGAACGAAATTCTATGAAAATAACCGGTGGCGGTCCCTAGCGGAATTTTAGTTTCGGCTCAACCTACCCTAAGCCCTTAAATTAAACAGGGAATCAAAAACCTGTTAATAGTAGCACTAATAGCGATTTTGTTAGATCTCTAATTGTCGGGTGTGTTAATGAAAACGAGTCACCCTCTTCATTTAAGTCATGCGTCAAGTGAAGTTTTTAATGGAAGGATAAAACTTATGTTTATGAAGAATCCTGAAGGCTGATGAAATACTGACTCCAGAAACTTGCGATATCTTTCGAAGGAACTGCGTATTTTCCACGAGAGCAACATGACGCAAAACGGCTTTATACTGATTTTCTCATGAGTTTTAAGCGTATTTGTGATGAGTAGGTTTATACGATGCAATTGACTGAAGCTGCGAACAGCAGCTCTAACGCTTACGTTATTTTTGTAAAATGAAGTATTTTCCTGTATAGAGAACGTCATTTTGGACTGTTAACATTAGCTAGTAACAAATAATTGACGTGTTCGTTGACAGGTATCAAAATATAGAGATATTGAATTTATTATTTTTGGCCTGCTCACAACGTATTTTATTTATTTATTATTGTTTGTGATCGGATTAACTTACCAATGTTTGCATGACATACGCCGCTCTTTTCCACGTAATTCTCGGCACATTCGCAAGCGTTATCGTAACATCTCGCGTTCGCAACAGCTTCTGTGCACTGCACGTCTTCAGAACACTCGTCGCCTAAACCCGTAGCGGCTGAAACAATCCATATAAGCAAGTAAACAAGATTTGGCCGCAACACAAACCTATTAAACACGAGACGTAATCAGAAGTTACAAATCCGTCATCGCAGCTGCACACATTGTTGCTGCAAGTGGCATTGAATGTGCATTCACCCGAGTTGCTGCAGGCAGTTCCAATGTCTACAAATTATCGGGGAATCATATTAACGGTATAAACGCGCGAATATGCTGCTTACTAGGCAAACAGGAGTTGTCTTCTTCGTGGTATCCGTCTCTGCAGACGCACGTCGCATCTATGCATTCGGAATTTGGTAGGCTGCTAGAGCAGTCGCTGTCGCTTTGACATCCACTTGTTGACCCACCTACAACACATACAACCTCTGAAGATTCTGTAACGAAAAACGAATCCTTACACTGACTTATCTGGCAAACGTAATTGGCATTCAACGCATATCCCGTATTGCAAACGCAGCTTCCGTTTGAGTTACAGTAAGCGTTGGGTCCGAATGTGTAGCACCACTCGTCGGACGTGCAGTTGATGTTCGTTTGTGTGATTGCTAAAAAAAACAAAGTGAAAATGCAAACCACTCGGACCAACAGGTCATGTATTACACTTATAGCATTTCCTGTTGCTAGCTCCATAATAACGAAAAGTCGTACAGTGGCACGCACCCTCCAAGCAAGTCGAGGGTTTCATCAAGCAATCTGAGTCCGCAGTGCAGCCGATGTCTACCCCTAGCTCTAAAATAAACGCATTCTACAAAACTAATTTAAATTATTACGTCATATACCTCCAATACAAGAAGTGGCGTCTAGGGAAGAATCATAGAAGTAGCTTCTTTTGCATATGCACTTCTTCGTCAGCGGAGAACAAACCGCGTTACCTATATCTTCGCAATCTGCATCCGCAGTACAATTGATGTTCAGATCTAAAAATTACAACAGGTTGAAGCTTGGAGTCATATTATACAGGGTAGTTACAAAGTATGGAACCAGCAGGATATGTCAGGTTCTGTTCAACCAATTTTTCTGAAATTCTGCGCGGGCCTATGGGTAATTAAAATGCATATTCTGAAATGTTTTCAACTCCGTGTCAGCTATCGTTTCCGAGATATGGGCACAAGTTGCATTTTATTAAATGTAGAGGGGGATCAAAAGGCACATCACTGAAAAGGATATTTTTTCCTGATTTCAAAAATGTATCACACTTCTACAATTTATTTATTGCTTCTGAGTTGAGAAAAGTGTGATAACAAACTTCGGGATAAAATACAGAAAGCGAAGTTATTCGGAAGTAGTTGAACTCTACAATGCAATTCATGCAACATGCAACATTGCAACGTTTTGATGAAACCGGCAGTGTTAAAAATCATTAAAAACAAGGACGTCCAATGGTTAGTACGAGTGAGGAAAGTCGCTTGAATGTCCTTTTACATGTGCAAGAAAATCCCAAGTGTTCCGTACAACGGCGTGCTCTCACTCACCATACTACCAGAAGATCTGTTCAGAAAATTTTGAAAAAAGAGAAGTTTCATCCATACAAAATTCACTTACTACAAAAACTGAGCGAAGATAATTTTGATCGTAGTACAGAAGTTTCCGAAACTGCTATAACATGATAGATGAAGATAGAAACATTTTCAATTGGATTATGTTTTCTGATGAAGCGACTTTTTGCTTCAATGGTAATGTGAATAGACATAATTGCAGATATTGGTCGGATACAAATCCACATTGGATGGAACAAGTCCACAAACAACACCCTCAGAAAGTGAATGTCTTGTGTGGTATTATCGGTGAGCACATTATTGGGCCTTTTTTATTCGATGGAAATTTGAATGCGTCCTTCTGAACAGATATGGTTTCAGCAAGATGGTGCACCACCCCATTTTGCAGTCAACGTGGATATTTGAATGCAATATTTCAAGACGTATGGATTGATAGGCGCGGAGCGACAGAATGCCCAGCAMGTTSCCCTAATCTGACGCCGMATGATTTTTTTCCTGTGAGAGTATGTGATAAATCGTATTTATGCAGATCGTCCACATAATGTAGAAGAGTTAAAAGGACGAATCAGGTCAGAAATTCAGAACCTACCTCCAAATATGCTACAAAGAACATTAGAAAACTTTTATTCAAGGCTGCATTACTGCTAGGAAATAAATGGAGAACATTTTGAGCATCTTCTGTAATGTAAATCTGCAAAAATACTGCATTTTTCACGGAATCATGTTTTTCTTCTTTATTTTCTGGGTACCCGATTCGCAATAAATTGATCAAACTAGACGAAAATTATCACCAGTCAAGGAAAATGGTAATAGCTGGCTTTTTTGCGATAAGGAAAATTGTTTTCAGTCTTTTAGTTCTTGGTCAGGCTGAATTATTGTATTTATACCATTCTCAACTCAAAAGCAATAAATTGTACAAATTTGACCCCCTTCCCACTTAAAAAAAATGCAACTTGCGCCCATATCTCGGAAACGAGAGCTGACACGGAGTTGAAAAAAATCCAGGAAATGTATTTTAATCACCCATAGGCTCATGCACAATTTCAGAAAAATCGGTCGATTCGAACCGAAAATATCCTGCTGGTTCCATACTTTGTAGCAGCCCTATATTTAGCACTAACCTCTAAACTCTCGTTTTATTCCGACTTCTACTTCATCAAGTACTGCAGTTTTCGTGGTTGTAGTCGCCGAAGTAGAATTAACACACCTAGCATTACTACAGATGGTATTAGAAGCCTGACAATCACTGTCAAGAGCACATTCATCACCAACGCCTAAAAACCAACCTCATTATCAGCTGCATAATGATTAACGTGGGTCATTACTTTGCGCAACAGGACGACAGTCGTATCCTCCCCTGAGGTAGTACCCATCTCTACAAGCGCAGTACCCATCCACACAGCTCATAGCGAAGTGCGAGTAACCGTTATAACACTGCAAATCTTCGGTACAAGCTTCGTACAACCCCCTTTTCTCTATGCATCTTCCTTGGTACCACCTCCATCCGTCTCTACAAACGCAGGTACCACCGCTGCATTCGCTTTGACCCAGCAGCCATGCGCACTGATTGCCGTCTTCGCAACGTGCTCCGTATTCCGTAACGTCTGCAATTTAATGTAAAGGGTGCGCCCTTCGTTTCACCAAACTTACGTACAGTCTAGACAAAGGGTAGCATTTGAACTAAAAACCTTTCCTGAAGGACACTCGCACAGGTTGTTCGCGCAGGTGGCATCTGGCGCTACACAATCGGTGTCGAGGGCGCATTCAAGAACGCCCGCCATCGATATACCTGAAGAAGAGGTGCTGATGTGGTCATAGTGATTTTATAAAAACGGTTGCTTCTTAGCTAAGTAAGTAAGTAGCTTTCAGTAAGCAATAATTTATCATTCACACTGTATGTAAGTATTAAAGAACGTTCAGTTACATTTTAGGCACTTTGGAAAAATGTCTGATAAGTAGTATTTGATCCTTGAAATAACCCCTCCACATTTAGGCTCCTTCATTTATTCTCATACTACTTCATTCCTGGATATCCTGACCTTCGATTTCACGAATTATTCAAACCCTATAACATTAGCACTTACCTGTAATTTTTAACTGGAACTATCATCCAACCGAAATAGTGAATTCTGACTTAAGTTGTTTCGTCCTCTTCGAAACAGATGTTGCTAGAATGGATTTAGGGTGTGAGGACTAGCAGGTAGAAATACAAATTTACAATTTATTACCGGCTAATGTCCCACCCCGCATTGTTGGCAAGATTTACAACTTAAGCCAGAATTCACTATTTCGGTTGGACGACAGTAAAGTCGTATGATATTTAACCTTATTTACTACTTTTCAATTTAAAGAATTGCGAATGAAACCTGTGTGCTTCATTAATTTGATGTTTGCTTTTAGATTGCTTCAGTATTTAATTCACGATACATCCGTCTGTTTATTATTATTTGTTTATTTATCACTGTTTTTTAGTAGATAGGTGTATTATATAATGTGAAGACCAAGCTTCTACCTGAAGCTTTAGAATCCTATGCTTTTCCTATGATCTTGCGCCATATGTGTGCTGTGCCATTTATAGTTTCACTAATAAGAGAGTGCCATCCAGGGATTACTTGACGATGATCATATAAACCTTTTTTACTACGCCTAGTGAGCCTGTTATTACAGGAACTGTTCTGGCTTTGACATGCCACATTCTTTGATCTCCAATTTTTTTGCTATTTTTTTCAAATTTTTAACTACATTAGCGTCGTCCAGAAATACACAATTGTTCTTTTTTATTGTGAATAATTATATCAAGACGATTAGCTCTTATGGTCCTGTCGGTAATTATAGGCATATCCCACATCACGGTTACATGGTCTGTCTTGACGAATACGGAACCCTTGCGGCCGGACCGTTTGCGCCTCGCTTGCGGCCGAGATATTTTTACCTGCTCTCAAGTGGAGCGTTTGCGGCCAACGATATGTGCATGCCTAACTCAGGTATCTGGAGAAGTTCAACAAGTAAGGTTGCAAAATAACTGGTAGGGTAATTTCCCACGGATTTCCATTATGATAGTAGGTATGCGACATTAAACAAAACGAACTGGTGAGCGAGTAACAACTTCGTTGTCACTTTGCCCGAAAATTTAGAAACAGATGAATTTGTTACTTGTACATGAACAAAATATATTTCTCTGGATTTTTAAGTACCTTATGATTGTATTGTCCAAAATATTTTTAAGAAACTAATAAATATGAGTTAATAAATATTTAATTATGCAACAAAATAGAAAACAAAATACTGTAAATGGTCAAACGACAGATAATGATACTTTTCTTTTAGTCAAACGTGTCAAACAATACTCGCACAAAAAACACAAGGTACTTATACGATAAGTAAAAAAATAGGACAAACAATTTGTCTAAGATAAGGAATAAATAATACTTCCAGCTTCAGACATTCTCATTTTTTTATTTTATTTTAATTTTATTATTTATTTTAATTTATGAACACCTTTTATCTCTGGTCCCAAATTTTTGTATGGCAGACCTACTTTATTTTCAACAAGCAGAACTTTTATAAATGTTCTATTAACTTGACCACGTTTTTGTCTAGCATTAGCATTTCCCACAAGTTTAAAAAGCGTATTTATTAAAATGTTGAATATAAAAATGAAATGCTCGGTACCTGTCAGCAAATTGACTTCAAATGAAACTAAATTCGCGTCAAAAAATTAATTTAATAATAAATTCAAGGATGTGGTAGTAGAGTATCCATAGCCATGTTTAACGATATACGCAAACCCTGGGCCACAGCAAACGGTCCAACCGACAGCAGGTAAGAAATAGCCGAGCCGCAAGCGGTTCGATGAACACCATTTTACTTCCATCGTTAGGTAGTAATCAATCACAAAATTTAAATTACCGATTCAGTACAAATAACTCAGGAAGATAATTCAATTTATACGGTGCAAAAAAATTAAGAAAGTAAAACGCGGTAAAAAAAATAAGACCGATTAAGTTCATCCACTTTTTGATGTATTACAGATCCAGCTGTTTTCCTCTTGTTAAGATCAAAGTAAATATATTTACCAGCTACACCCACAAAAAAATAATAAAACAATAAATTGGATCGTTTTGAACATTTAGGGATTTGGAAAATTTTCGTGTTTAAAATGATAATAATTTAATTTTTTCGAAAAATATTGATCGTTTTTTCATACACATTTGGAAAGACCTTCAAAATGATTTATTACTCCATCTCTCTTCACTATTCAAGAATTGAAGGTGAGAGCTACCAGGGGTAGGTGATTGCTCTCACACTTCGAATGTCATCACAAAATGGGAAAATGGCCTCCTCTTATATGATTAGACTGGTTTCTTAAATAATAGGTAGTTGTTACTGTTTCTGGATAATCACGGTTTTCTCTTACGTGTTTAATTTATTTGTATACTTTTTTACGGTCTGTTTATAATAAGTTATCTTACCTATCCGTTTCTGTTTTTTTTTATCAACGTCTAGGCAGCTGTACAATTCATTCCAGGATACAAATTGTTGACATCTTAATTGTATCTAACTTTATCCAACTTAATATTTAAAATAATTGTTTAGTGATCTATGATTTTACTATGTACAATGACTGGAGCCCCTAGTAGGTTAGTATATTCAGTTAATAATAATAAAACTCTTGTTTTTATCCTACTTCCAATTTTTGTTTTTGGCAAAGCCAAATGCCAGCATTTCAACATATGGTAAACATTGATACAGAGTTTACCATATGTCAAAATGTTTTAGTGTTTTAATTTAGTTATACTTGTTAAGCCACCAAAGAAGGGCGCTTGGTGGTTAAAAAGCTGGCATTTGGCTTTGCCAAAAATAAAAATTGGAAGTAGGATAAAAACAAGTGTTTTGTTATTATTATTATCTAATAATTTCCAAAAAGCTCTACTATTCATTACATTCAGGTAACTTCTTAATCCAGCGAGTTTAGATTTTCGCCTATTATAATCTCAGTATGCAAGTCACAACGGGCTTCTGAACATACTTCAAGATCATCTCTGTACAGTTGAAGAGGTAAGTTTGGTGATTTGCATATATCCACTTTATTTGTAACCAAATTGGCACTGATGATGGCTTATATGAGCTGAAAGCGCTTGCCAATTTGGTTAAAAACAAAGTGGATATATTTGGACTTAGTGATAATTATCTTTAAGAAATAATGTTACTGTGTTTACTGCACATTTCAAAGAATTTTTTTATTAGTGCAATGATATGCTGGAATCGTGTACAACTTTGTAGCGCTATCTGCATGACTTTCTGTCGATACAATTAAATCAAAATTAAAATTATAAATGTAACAGTAAGGAGATTAATTTTTTTTCATAAATACTTCGAATGTTTAATGGAATATTTTAGGCATTATTAGAATTATGTTTCTTAATATAATTGAAAATATGAGAACACTGTGGGTTATCTTCCAAAATTTCTACGTTTGTTTTGTTTTTGTATCCATAAAACCAATGATTTTGCAAGCCATGGTACGAATACATAATGAAAAAGAGGAAGGAACATAAAAAATTGTTTTCCTTTCGGTATCAAGTTTAGAAAGCTTGTCCAACGGGACACAGAAACCTTCTAGGTATTAATCTAATTTCTCCGTTCAGTGTTTTAAAGTATTTTTCTGTTAATTAGTTCGTTCAGGACCTAAATTTTGCTAGTCGTATTTGGTCAGCTTATTATGCTTGCGATATGGATGCTATGAAAACATACTGCAAAAATTTCTTTAGCTAGCTAGCGAAATATTAGATTTATTCTTCCTCCCGTTCCATCCTCCTATATCTACAGTTCAAAAACCACTAACTTCTCTTTATAGTCTGCTTTCTTAAATTTACCTGCGTATCGATAGCAACGTAAAAATGTAATGCAAGTAATAGCAACTTGCAAATATATTTCACGAACATAACTTGTAGAAAACCTCTCGTTTCGGCTTACGGAAAATCAAACGAATCGGGCAGAGTTCCTAGCACCGATAAGATAAAGGGACACCTGGCCCTCTGTTTCGACACCAATCTTATTCATAAACACTCAACTCACCTGTCATTTGAAAAACTACGTACGCGTAGCAGATCCATTTAGCTTCCATTTCGAACGATGCTGAATCAGTACTAAACGAATTCCTATTATTCGAAACACTTATATTGGTAGAGATAGTACGGTTGGTTGTGATAAGATTCGTCCAACAGGTGTGCATATATCTGAAGAAGTCGCTAATCTAAATCAAACACCTGCTACAAAGCTCCAACAACGGGCTGATTGATTGTTTATTTTCCAATATGATAATACATCATAATTACAACTTGCTTGGATCCCTGTACCCTACGCATTTGTTTCCCGCATGCAACATACAAGTCCTCAGCCGCTGCTGGACATTCACCATATCGGGGAATGGAGGAACAGAGTATTCGTGGTAAATCTTCAACGCATCCAGAAATTTCGAATCGGCTTCCTCATACTCTCCTTGATTGTAGAAATATTCGGCTTCGGGTAAAATCTGCTCCAACTCCTGTAAAATTTATCGGTTTGAGCAAAAGGAGTTTCCGATAAGTTCGGGGGTTTGAACCTTCCCCCCGAATTATAAAAATATTGCATTAATTAAAGGCTTATTCATGCATTCTCTCGCGTTGCCATATCGTACCAGAATTCCCTGGATCGAGAGATCAAAACGCATATGGTAGGTGTTATTAGTTTCAAAAATACAGCTACAAGTGGCGCCGGGAGGGTATACGCTGAAATGTCCGAGCCAATCGCAGGTCTCGCCTCTCGCAGTTTGCATACACAACGCATGCGCTGTATGCTATATTATTCGTTATTCCTGCTTCACCGTTACATGTGTTGCAGTGTTTTCATTTGGAACAGTGAAGAAATTTATTATTTATTAATATTCTACTTACAGCTACATTTATCATTTATTGTTACATTTGTGTCTTTGTGTTTTTGCGGTGTTTTTTTCGCGAAGGTCGACTTGTGAATGCGAAGTGTTTTATTCGGAGTTCGCGGAATTGTGTTGGGATTGTGCGCAAAATGGAGCAGGCGGCGAAAAATGCGGTATCGTCCATTAAGGCGATGAAACAGGCAGGTTTGGCTTTTCAGGACAGAATTGAAGTAAAGCAGCTAGGTCCACTTCGTCCCGTCCTTAACTTACAAAACCAAGCCATCGTAAAAGGTAAAACTGTTAAGAGAAATTTTAATTCTGGTATGTACGCAAATGATATTTGGTTATGTGGCTGCTACAAGAGTAATTCGTTGTTTTGTTTTGTCAGCTTACTAATGGCAGGTGACGATTGCGATCCGGCCTAGGTTAAGACGGGAGTTACGGATTTGAAGCATCTGGGCGAAAAAATTAAAAAACCATTCAATTTGTCAAAAACATTTAAATTCCTCACTAGAATCAACTAAGCAGTGCTTACAGTCTTGAAATATTGAAACATAAAGACGCGGTTAAACAAAATCGTTACATACATGGTCGTTTAATTAATTGCATTAAATTTTGTGGAGCCTTTGAGCTAGCTGTGCGCGGTCACGATGAAAGAGTAGATAGTCAGAATCCGGGAATTTTTAAGGGTTTGGTTAATTTAATGGCGGAAATTGACACAACGTTAAAATCTCACATGGAAAACTTTAAAAATAATGTTTTTTCAGGCCTATCCAAAACGATACAAAACGAATTCTTAGCGATAAGTCACGGATTTATTCGGGAACAAATATAATCAGCAGATTTCATTGCCACTGCAGCGACAGTTAGATAGTCTTAAGGTTAAGAATTCAATCTCCGCATTTTCGACTTCGGTTCAAAAAATTAGGGACGAGTTGGACGTTAACATTCCTGAAGCAACCGTGCCTTCAAAGCGACAGTGTTTTATTGATGGTAACAAACAGATGGCTAAAGACGTTTGTGAAGTAATAATTACGAATGTATGTAATAGATTCTTTTCGAGCGATTTTTAGAGGCGTCCTTCTTGAATCTCATTGCTTCCAAGAGAAGATTTTCGAAATGCAAATGGAGCCGTTCATGTTTATCAGTTTTTGATGCAAAATAATTTAGGCAGCGTGTTTCTTGAAACTATTAAACTTTTAAAAATTATTTGTACCATTCCAATGACGACGGTAGAGAGCTAGCGGTGTTTTTCAAAATTGAAGAGAATTAAACGTTTTCGCGCAATACTATGGGTGACTATGACTGACTTAATGCATTGGCAATGTGCTCTATTGAAAAGGAACTAATACAGTCAAATCCAAATTTTAATGAACTCGTAATTGACCATTTCGCGGCTCAAAAGAGTCGGCGCATGGACTTCACACACAAATCGTAAATTTGAATAATATTTAATTTTTATTTTGTAGAACCACGAAGGGGGTGGGGTTTTAGCCGGTAAGAATCCGACACTACCCTGCTGGCAGGGTGCCTATGCAAGGTTTCCCCTCCTCCACGAAAAAAAAACAGAAAAAATAGTTCGCTGGCTGTTGCCGCCCCCCCCCCCCCAGTCAAAATTGTTACGAGCTGCCACTGGTCGCAATTTTATTTCTTTGTAAGGTAACCCCCCCCCCCCGACGCTATAACCTGGCTACGCCCTTGTTCCTTACCATGAGTCCTTTAAGGAACGGGAACACGCTGGTAGACTCCCTGCATAAGTTGCAAGTCAGGAAGGGATTTTCCAGATCTTTACCCAAATCGAACACCTTGGGGCACCTGCGATTCTTGCACGGAATCCTAACGATGTTTTCGTCCATTTCCGATAGCATCGGCCACATTTCAACGCAGGGCTTGCAGAGGCATTCGAACCAATAACGTTCCTTGAGGAACGCCTGCCTTCGATCCTTTGCCATAGTAGTATACAGTGCTCCGTAATTTTCGTATATCACGTCTCCTGCCTTTATTGGTTTTATGGTGCGCACTATTATTTTACTACCGACGTTGTACCTGGAATGATTAGCACTTATTAGGTGAGAGAGAGAGAGAGGTGACGTACGAACGAATAACAGTTCTAAACTCTGTTTTTAATAAGAAAGTTAACGTGACTTCATTATTTTATAAAAGGCGGTCACTCTTAGTATGGGGATGTCGTATAAATAGCTTATGCGACGAAAAAAGTTACACGGGTCTCATTAGTTAATCGACATCGTGCTTAAACTCCTTTATTCTGCTCAGTTTTATATTAGTTTTACCTATAAGATTGCCTTAACTTATTCAAAAATACATTTTATTTAGTTATATTACCTATTATACATTTTGTTCATAGAATTTTATAGCAACTTTTTATGGAAATACAAATAATGATGCTTTGCAATACTCGACAGTAAGCGATGTAATTATACAGGGTGATTTATTATAAATGACAACTTGTTATGAGAGTCATTCTGAGCAAAACTGTCATATAACCTTAGGTCCAGTATCTGAGGTGCCTTTGGTTTTTGAAGACCTCTATTTTACCTCTTTATCTTTTGATGAATCGAATGTACGCCGCAGATTTTCTATTAATCATCCTAACAACTAAACGTACAAATTTCCCAGCTTTGCACGTTATCTTATCTGCAATTCATTGGTCTTTTCTTAAAGATGTGCATGATGTTAATGATGCCTGTGATACTTTTTGCAATACTTTACGCTCAATATTTGGCCTGACAGTCCCAAAGTTACGCCTTGTATATCCTCCTTGGTCTATGGTAGTGCGCATTTTTTAATCAATTAAAGGGTGTCCGCTCAAGATGTAATATTTTAATTAATATATCATGTAGAAATTATTTATTTGGTATTGAAAGATCGATGTTATCTGATCCTCGTAAGATCTATCATTCGATCATTTCAAAAGGAAGACATTCAGAATTTTGCCTATTATGAAATTTCCACAGTCTATAGTAGATTCCTTTGGTTTTTTTTAAATGTATATACTATAGCCGGTAATAGTGAGAATACTGCTCTTTCTTATTCTCTTGGGACACAAATGTTCTGTACATTTTACTGCTGGACCAAATGGGAATCCCAGTTTTATTCCCAGAGGTTGTGCTCCAGTATTTACATTCCCATTGTTTTCTTATTGAATCTAATATAGAAATGCTCAGTATTTCCTAATGTCTTTAAGAAGAGTTCTGCAGCGGATACAGACACATTTATATTCTATATAACTTTGCAAAAACCTTTGAGACGATATTGATTAGAAATATATATGAGACTGATGTTGATTACAAATTTGACCGTTTCAGTATAGTTTTGTTCAGATGAGGTAAATTATTACTATTCTATTTGCAGTTGGTTGCGGAGACAGCACAGCATAGACATGCATTTTAAATTATTACTAATTTAAAGATAATAGATAAGGATCGCCTAAATGTATTTTTAAATTTACATAAGTGATACTAATTGGACTAACAGTCATATATTGCTAGCTTTGACAAGGGTTTGGACCCAGGAACTTTTGATTACTACTCAAACGTGTTAACCACTGCACCATCAAAGTCCTGTTCAAAATCCAGGTCAAAGTGGCATATATACGTCAAAGTTTACGACTTGTGGCGCATTTGCAGCAGAATCGCTTATCGCTCAGTATTTTCGAGCTTTGGAGCGTAGTTCTTAACAATAAAGTCGATGGCTTTGGGCATAGCTGTATTTTCATGTTTTATACGCTTGCATACTAGATGGAATACAATTTTATTTTCAAAACTGTAAACAAATGTAGGTACTACGACGAGCGCATGTCAACATTATGATTTATATGTGAATTTGTTAGTAGTAGTTTGTTATTTCCTGCAATTGGGTATATTTACCTCTTGTAAATACACCATTACTATATCCAACTATTTCTTAGTTACAGAAACACAAGACCTCATAGATATATTAGTACGGGAACAAAAAAAAATCTATATCTGTTTATATTTTGGGAAATAAATTTACATACTGGTACCGTCAGATGTCTGTGCGGGTGAAATCGGCATAGAAATAGATGCGCAATAGCCCAGGTAGCAAACCGCTTATAGAAGGTCATTAGGAGCAAACAGATACTTAGAATGCAAGGGTTGTATTCAGGTAGTTTTCCAGATAGGGGCCGCTGTCCTAAGCTTAAGCAAGCACATACAATGATTTAGTTGTATCTAATGGCTTTTAGGATTTTAGACATGAGATCTTAATGTGCAGATTAAAATTTTTCTCGTAAGATAAGGGTAGAAACCTCTCCCAAATTTTGAGTAACTGTTATAAATATAAGCATTCCATTGGAAGTGTGCGTTCATTGTATACCTACCTACGTTCAGTATGCGTTTCAATTTTATCAAGGAATTTAGTTCCAAACTGAAAAGAAAGAAGTTGTGCGGCCAAACCTGAGAAGTTATCGCAAATGTGATACACTGTATGCCGCGGGAAGTAGAGTCGAATCAACCCTTAAAGGACCTCAAAAAAGTTCAGCTGCCCTGGCGAGTGGAGTCAGTCCGAGAGTGTGCAGAATGTCGCTAACGAAATGAAAGCAATTGAACGCTTACCTGAGGTTCAAGTCGCAAAGTAAAACTGGGAATTACCACAATGAAACGAACTTCTAAAACTAGACAAAAATGGGTGGAGAAAAAATGTTTACCAAATTTGCAACAAAGATAATGCGCCTTGCCTTAATGTAGAAGTTAAAAAGTGCCCTAATACGTATGCAAGAAAGGAAGAAATCATGGAATGGTTGCGAAGGAGAAATATTTCATTTTCGCCGAGTATGTTTGTTCCGTTATCATTTCTCATAGTATCCCTTCTCCAACTATGTATTTCCACCATCTTTTGCTAAACCACCCCAGTATTTCCAAAAACCTATAAAAACTGCGTTCTGCATCACTTCTTTTCTCGACCCTCTCGACATACTGTCGAGCTATACTCGTCGCTTTCTGGTTGTTTTCCTACTCATCATTTATCGCCAATACTGACCGGTTTATCGGTCAAAGCAACATATCAACAGTGTATCAGGTGATCACCTACAATTGCAACGCATATAACATCGCAAACCTACTTCGTCAACCCGATATGGAAGAGAACATCATTGTCAAGGCCAGAGTATAACAGACTATTTAAAACCTTATGTAGCAAAAACCAGTAGTTTCATCAAAAATTCTTCAGACTTTGTTGATATTTTAAAAGGTTTAAGTATTTCAGAAGGTGATATTTTAGTTWGTTTTGACGTGGTTTCTTTATTTACGAAAGTACCCATCCCTGAAACGATAGATATCATCAAATCCAAGCTTAATAGCGATCCCCTAGGTGACACGATAGCCAGATTATCTGAACATTGTTTAAAATCTACTTATTTCTTATGGAACGATAATTTTTATGAACAAAAATCAGGTTGTGCAATGGATTCACCTCTAAGTCCTGTAGTAGCCAATTTGTTTATGGAAAATTTTGAACAGGTAGCGATAAACAGTTTTCAGTTTAAGCCAAAATGTTGGTATAGGTACGTAGATGACACTTTTGTTATTTGGCCCCCCGATATAGAAGAGTTGTGTAGGTTTCTAAATCATTTGAACAGTCAACATCCAGACATAAAATTTACTATGGAATTAGAAAGCAACGGCAGTTTACCTTTCTTGGATGTCCAAGTTTACAGAATAAACACTGGACAGTAAGGACACAAGGTTTACAGAAAACCAACACACAGACAGATATTTACATGCCACATCCCACCACCCTCCCTCTCAAAAGAATAGTCTTACAAGGACGTTATTTGTTAGAGCACAAAAGATTTCAGACGAAAGTTCTTTAGAAAAAGAAATATATCATCTTAAATCAGCGCTAGTGAGAAATGATTATAATAGCAGTAAGAATATTTGGTCAGTTTTTAATAAAAGTGCTCATCAATATCAAATAAATTCTCAGCCAGGACAAAGTAAATTGAAGTTGAGTTTGCCTTATGTACAAGGCCTTTCGGAGAAATTAAAGAGGATGCTTAGAAAACACGATATTTTAGTTGTTGATAGTACATGTAATAATTTAGATAACATTTTAAGTTCTACTAAAGATAAAGTACATTTAGACAGTGTTTACAAAATTACTTGTTCTTGTGGCAAGTGTTACATACGTCAAACTAAAAGGAAAGTAGGTACGCGTTTGAAAGAACACATACGTGCTACTAAGCTGCAACAGAACTCATATTTGACTAAACACATGATTGACTTTGATAAAACAAAAATTTTACATATAGAAACATATTATCACAAACGCCTAATAAAAGAAGCTATAGAAATTTGTAGGAATACTAATAATTTTAATAAGAATTGTGGAAATTATGAGTTAGATGACATTTGGAAGGCTATTTTGTAGTTATCTTTTATCAAGTAGTTCGTGTATATCTAGTAGGTAGGTAGTTCATTTTTCGTCGTCCGGTTCTTTTTTACCAGGTTGGCACGTTGTTTCTATGACGTCTCGCTTCCTTGGTGATTTGTTTATTTACTTTCAAAATTTTGTTTGAACTTGTGTCAGGCAAATTTTGAGATTCTTCGTCTTTGACAAAAATTACAGGTGTAATCGAAACTTCAGACTTATAACTTTTTGTCMGTGTTTTCAAGAGACAGCGATCTTTCCGAGAAACTATTATCTTATATTACGGACGCTGAAAGCATTCACTCTCGTAGACGCAGTAAGTTTTCTCCCTTTATTTATTCTTCCAAACTATAGTTCACCTTTATTGTAGCACCCACCAAGACGCGCGAACAATTTACACTAAGTGCAGTGTTKTTCTCGCGAGGTGTATGCCATTGACGCCACAATGTTAAAGGTCGAGTTGTACAAGTTGATTAAACKCCAAAAACCCCGTTTCGAAACATACGTCATCGACAAGTTGCTAAATGACGAGGGCCACGATGTTCTCCGACTTCCACCATGTTACCCCGATTTGAACCCCATTGAGATGATTTGGGTGCAATGAAGCACTTTGTTGCAGACAGAACCGTAGACTTCAATTTGGGCAAGAACGAATCGCTATGTGACAAATTTTTCAATACATGTGCTGCAGAAGATTGGGAATCATAATTCCAAAACAGCTGAAGTTCTTTTTTTCTGCTAAGGAACCTTTACTGGACTCTGTATGTGACAGTATAGTAATCAGTTTGCAAGCTGGCAGTGACAGTGAAAGTGACTTTGATTCGACTGATTCTAACAGTTCCGATATTGAACATTTCTTGTAGGTGACATTGTATAGAGCATAGGTATAACTATGTGTGTATGTATGTATATATGTATGTACGTCTAATGTTTATACATTTTGGGTTATAAAATGTGAACACTTCATTATGTGTTGAATGGTAATGGCAATTAGGGGTAAACCGTCTCTGTATCTGAATGCGTTCTCACTCCCTCGTCTACCCAGGTATCCGCAAATTTCACCTGCACAGATATCTGACCCTACCAGTACACGATTGCATAAACAGATTTTGAAAATGTGCTCCTTGGGCATGTTTGTAAGTGTGACACCTACGAATCATGGGTAATGTTGACATTACCGATGTCATTTTCCTTTCGAGTAATTGGGTATTATCACTTTTTTTTTGAAAATTACATAAAATGAATCTTGAAGTGCATATATATCGTACGCCATGTCAAAAAAAACAAAAAAAAATATTTGTAGGTAGAGAATTTCAGGTCTGAAATTCGAATCTTAGGAGTCACCGCCAAAACGCTTCTATCCAAATTTATTCAACTCGTGACGTCAAGTGTCATATAAACATTACCGAGGAGCGTGCTATTTAATGGTGTAGTATCGTTCTTGTATTGGAAAAGCTTTTGTGTGGTGTTTATTGAAAGGACGGTGTAAGAGGTGGCACCAAAAATGATTTGTGTAGCTTTACAAGCATCTATTATGTATGGAAAACAAAACAAGTGTTGTTTTGTACATGGTTATAAGCGTACTTCAGTCAGTACAGCTAACAAAATATTTTTGTAACCGTTCCTCGAGATTATCAACGTATGAAAAAGTTGTTTAAGGCCCCCTAGACGTGATATGCCGAAATCGCAAAATTTGTTTTTCTGTTGTGAAGATCATCTTAATTCTTAATGTAAGTTTTATTATTCTCTTTGGGGTTATAGGTGTTTACCATAAAGTTTCCATATTGTTATAGCTTAAAGAGGATATGGAAAATTATATGCGTTTTAAGTTGATAGAGGAAAATGTTATAATAAAGAAAGACGTTGTTCCCCATATATTCAACTGTTAGCCAGACCGGAAACGAGGCGCAACAGCCCCGAAAATAAATGGCAATTTATATTTATTCTAACCTCTAAAATAAATGTCAAGTTTAGGGTACACTTTTGATTCTTGCATTTTTATGTTTACAAATAGTATGTGTCCAACAACCCACTGTGATCAAATTATCAATGCTACCTTAATTTGATAAAAAGTTCACTTATGCTGTTGCTTTTACGTTCCCCATCTCCACCGCATTGAACCGCTCGTCGCTGTACACAAATTCCATGACAATGAATATGCCTTCAGAAATCATAACTCATAAGTATTTCACTTTTTCTTAGCGTATTTTAATTCGGTTGTTACAAAATGAACGCAAACAACAAACTGATAAATTGACGGGCTGAGGCTGACGCGTGACGCGCTGACCCCAGATGTAAATAAGCGGCCATTTACAAGATACCTGACGTCACGGCCAATATGTTYGCGTTTTGGCGGTCCCTTTAAATATTCACATTTTTAATATTAAAAATACATCTTACGATCCATTTTTTCGAATTTATAAGCTGTCACAGCCGTTTTGTGGATTAGATGCTACCTATTATTATGCAATTTAATAAAATATAAATATATGGCAAATACCCAATTGTTCTACACTGTAAACATGTTCCTTTAGGTAACACCAAAGATAAAGATCTGAGAGATTCAAATCTGGAGATTTTACGGGCCCAGTAACCAATCCTTCGGTTGGTATGTGTTTCAGTTATTTATCTTCATACTGAAGTGGAACACCGTCAGTGTGGTACTAAATTTGCTGCCTATTACGAAGTGGACTGTCCTCTAATGAGTCATTAAGTTTATCATTCAGGAAATTACCATCTAAGCGATCGTGAATAACTTGCTGAAAATGACACCATAAATGGTAGTTGTGGTAAATTGATTCTCGTCAGTCCACTGTATGTAAAATTAGACGTAGCAACAATGTACAAACATTCAAACATGGACATGGCTGTTATTCTTGCACTCGCTGAATGTAATATGAATGTAGTTCTCCACGATGTCATATCTTCCACATAAAGTTTTGAGAAAGATGCAAGTGTCTTACAATAAATGTAGTACTAAATAAAGATTATGTGTAGCTCTTGTACCAGTCCCTCAAAGTCTTTGGAAGGTACAGCCATAAAGACTGTGTGAGAAGGCTGCAGCCTATTTGGATGTCTATTATAATATTCTCTATATGCCCGACGAAAATTGCAATTACAAAAACCATATTCAGCTACACTTAACTTATTTTACTTATTAATTATCTCTATCTTTTTTAAACAAATATTGACTTTACAATCAGCTGATTAATATTACTAATGTGAGTGGCATTTCATTCAATGCTAACAAAATCAATTCTCTTTATCTACCCTCATGACTACAAAACTTTGGTCCTTTTTAGTTCTAAAATTGATATAGTACCTGCGTTCATATGACATTTTATATTCAGAGTGACTTTGAGAACAAGTCATCAAAGTTTGTTACATTTATTATAAAACACCTCGTAGAGTAAACTGGCAATGTAACCGTTTAGATAATACAGCTCACAGCGCTTGAAGTTACGGAGCAAAAAATGTTTTCCACGGTCCTGATGGGATAAAAGTTTTTTGGCAAGGAAGCAGCGGTCCATCTTAAATGAATATTAACGAACAACTACCTTAAAATGAAAATGAAGTTAACACGTAAAGCTGATTCATACAATCATTACTTAAATTTATTTTCGGAAAGAGAAACCATTTGATCTAAAACGAAGTAAAATTTAGATCTGTTGTGAACAACGACGATATTTCATAGCTTTATCTGGTTATCTTGGTTCAGATTGTTTAGTGAAAAAAATGTCAGTTTTATGATTGCATATGTTTACTTCTACAATAAGTCTTCACGAAGTCTATCAAATCCACTATATTTAATAAATTGGCAAAGCGCTTTCAGCTATAATTAGCCATCATCAGTGCCTCATAGTGTAAATACAGGAATACAAAAGAATTTATAAAATGTCAGTGCGATGTGTATCCAATCTTTCTAGGTGCTGTTCATATGTTCATAATAAACTTCATTTGCATAGTAAATTTGCAGCACTTGATATTTTAGCAAGGGTTGAAGCTTAACAATAAACACAACGAAAGAGAGCAGGACACTTGTTAAGGCATTTATGTAAAATTTTGTTTTTCATAGCTATCTAAGTTATTATTTCAATTTTTCATTTTTTTCTATTTTTTTAGTTTTACTAAATAACTAAGTTTATAGTAAAATTAACTTACATGCGTGGCACATCAGACTTCTCAGAAAAATAAATGCAAAGTTATAGGCACTTTTTTAAAAATGCCGCTTTTCACTTTTCTTTTAATTTTCATTAAAAGCTAGTGCAGATAAACAAGTTATTTTTTTCAAATTATTCAAGACCATCTAAATAATACTCCAATATAACCGTCTTAATATCTCACCGTTTCCGACATCGCAATGGCGAACATCGAATTTTAATCATCCTGTAAAACACAAGTGTCAAATGTCGTACATTGATGTTTTTGGATTAGTGGTTACAGTATCCGTCCATTTACGAAAACCGATATTTGCGGTATCAAAATTTTGCCATTAGTGGGATCCATATATTTTCAATATGATTTAAGCAACCACCTCACAGATTATAGTACAAGACAATTCGTTGCACACCCAGCATCTTTCGGTAGGTTTATTAATGTTAGGTAGCTCGGGTTTATTACAGCCGTAAATAAACCTAAACCTTTGAATACGTAGCGCGGCATTTAAATTCCCTTTTCTCATTATACAACCGGAATGCCCCAGTGACATAAAATATGTCGACTTTTTAATTTATTTCCCGAGCATTACGAACCATTAAACACGCGAACACCTGCATACGGCTTAGATTATCTCTAGTTTTACGTGCGATTTTATCTGCAAAAACGACTTACCGGACGATACTTGGATCGCACGAGTGGTTGAACAGGGCCAACGTGGGATAAACACCGCCGCCGATGTATTCAGATTTGTATCCTATTCTGGAACCGTCTTGAGATGCTGGGGCGTTACACAGTTCGGATATTTCGTGAGCGTTGAACTGTAAAAATTGCAAATGACGCAGAATGAGGCTTCCGATGTATCGTTCATTTTCCGTCAGAGTATCGTCTTCGCTAGTCGGGGGGAAAAAGGGTGTTTTCTTCAGCAGACGCAACAGGAAGACCGCCATGCAGGCGTAATGTATCAGATGTTCTTTCCGCCATTCTTTCTCGTTCCGACACAAGTGGTACACGTTCCTATAGTCACTGTATTCGTAAATGCGTTTCTTTCCTGAAAATTTGGCATCTAGTTTATCCTTCATGTTGAGGAAGAAGTCTAAATCTCGCTGCGTTATAATTCGCAGTGCCATAGAGCAATTTATGGACGCTCCGTATTCGCTAACTACAGGGTGTATGCTGCATTCGAATTTGTGGTAATTGGCCGCTTTAGCGCATTCCAAACTACAAAAAATTACTTGCGTGCAGTTTTTGCAAGCTATCGGTTGAATAGTCGCCTTCAAACAATGCTGACAGTTGGTCAATGCTTTCTCGGAAACAAGAACGGCACAGTGGGCGTTCTCCTCCACAATCGTTGTGCCCAACGCGATATCTTGTACGGCCCTGGCATATCGACCCTGAATCTCATCTTCGTCGAACGCGACTCCTTTATGAGCGGAAACGTAAACGTCCCCTTTCGGGAAAGTGGGTTCAGTAGTTTTAGACGGCTTCGTCGTTTGCGGTGGCATTTGATCCGCCATCGCCTTGTATTTCGCTATTTCCTCGGTTTTTTTCTTCAGCGACTTTTCGTCCAAGTTCGCGAACTTCAAAGTCTTCAAAGCTTGTCGATACGACGACTCGGCGGGTCCTTTCTCCAGTAGGGAATCGTGACATTTTGCCTTCCTGAGTAGCGCTTTATACAACAGGTGTTTCGGATAACTTCCGGTGTCTGTTAGGTAGTCGATATCGCTCAGAGCGCGTTTGTAATCTCCCATTTCAAAGAAAGTCGCACTGCGGTTCGAAATTAATACAGACAGAAGTTCCCTCTCAGAATCTGCAAGCAATACAATGTTTGTTCACCTACAATATACAGTACAACAAAGGATATACCGTTTTCACTACCCTTTAGGATTTGAGATTCAAAATACTTAAAAAATGGTATTACCCGCTTGTTACAAAATAATCCGCTAATTAAATTGTCATTTAGTTATTCTTTACTCGATTATTTTACTTCCGCATCCCACGGATGGGAAGTATTGTATCGCGAAAAAAAATTTTCAAAAATTTTTTATTTGTTCATTCGCTTTAAAATGGTCGAAAACGCAAAAAAAATAAAATTTGAGCAAAAAAAATTCTTGTCTGTGTGGGGGGGGTTTTGTTTGTGGACACGATAACTTTCGAAAGACTTAACATTTGAACTTGAAATTTGGCAAACGTATAAATCTAAACTACCTACCTACTACTACTACACCTATTGTTTGTGGGGTAAGAAGGGTATCGGGAAGGGGGCGACATTGGGGGGTAACTACCCTTTTTGCAAATTTTTATTTTTTCTTCGTTTTAGTATGTGATTAGTAGTATAACTGCGAGTATTATTCGTTCTTATAAATTTTCGGTGCAGCAAACTGTTTAGAAGATATTAGCAAAAAAGCGTCACTTAAAGAAAATGGTTTTTCCTAAATATCCCCGAATATATTTAATATATTCAAAAATGAAAATACCATCAGATAAGAAATATTTTTTTTTACAAAAAGTGTCTTTTTTCGAAATATTTCCAAAAAAATTTTAAAATTTTGGTACTACATAGAAAATTAAATTTCTGATCAGAAAGAGCTCTTGTAATTTTTTTGTTAAGTTAATAATTTTCAAGTTATTTGGAAAAAAACGATTTTAAAAATTTATATATTTTTGCTAATATTACGATGACTTAGAAAAAATGTGTAGAAAGAAAAAATGCTCAAAACGTGATTGCTGATCGTATAGTATAAGAAATAAAAAACGTAAATGTCATTTTGACAATTGGATGTGGAAGTATTGATTCAATTTGCAGTGGTTCTTTTATTTATTTATGTTTTCTTTACATTCCCATAACATCAGCCCTAAAAGAGTTTATGGCCATATCATAAATAATACATATACATGTGGGAGTGAAAAATATTAGTAACAATATTAGTAATAATGGCCAAAGTAAAACTCACAAAAAGAACCTAAAATTAGTAATAATCTATAACTAAATGTAAGAACAAAGAAGCTCAGAGTTACATCAATTTAAACATACTGGTAATATATTGTTGTAATAGGAAATCTATTTTTTGCTATGTATTCCTAACTAAGAGCTTTTAATCTGTTCTATTTTGGTTTCTCTCCCCTCATTTGCAAGACCCTGTGCCATTCGGCGTTGTTATTGTTTTGGTTAATATAAATATGGTTTGCATTTCTTCTCTTGTGATGGTGAATCTCTGAGTTCAACTTAAGTTGTATATTACTATCTATTATGTTATTTTTCAGCTCATAGATAAATTTTAATTTTTTGTCAACAGTTTGGTGTTATTGTTGTATAAAGTTTATGTCTATGTCTTTATGTCTAGATCAAATAGGCGCTTAATTATAATATTCTATGTTCTTTGAAGACGGTTAAGTTTTCTCTTATTTCCATCAGCTCAGATATTCGCAGGACTGAACAAAAGCCATATAGATAATCCACCTGTTCGTCATCAGTAGAGAACCTATTCCTTTGCAAACATGTGTGCATTAATGTGTGGGCATAGCTTATCATCTATTATTAAGCCCAAATTTTTTATGCTATTAACTTTTTCAGTTTTT
Organism: Rhyzopertha dominica; assembly: GCA_025024175.1. NCBI lineage: Eukaryota > Metazoa > Arthropoda > Insecta > Coleoptera > Bostrichidae > Rhyzopertha > Rhyzopertha dominica. The sequence continues at coordinate 6,576,318 of QCXZ01000086.1, read as the reverse complement.
ATGTTGTTTATTCCTACTACTTCGTCTTTATTGTGGTTGTTTCCATTACTTATATTCATGTATGCACATTTAGTTTGATTAAATACTAATTTATTTTTTATAATCTATCCCGTATTTTTTTGTTATTCTTAATATTATGTTTGCCTCCTTGGCAGCCTTAGCATACAATGTAGTTTTGTCTTATAGGGAGTATTGAGTTAAGTGGTTCACATGCACAGTAAAAAAAATTATCTTAAACTAAAAAATTTGATAGTCTATATATTGTTCTAGATGAATTGTATATTATCTTTCAACAAATTATTACGATCAATAAAAATAAACGTTTATTCTTGAAATCAAAATTGAAGACAGCATATTAATTCATTCTGTATGCATTTCTGATAAGATCATCAAAATAATGCATTATTTACCTTAAGTAATATTATTCATTTAGTTCAAAGTGTAGTTTCTTGCTTTCAAAACACTTTACTTCACTTCAATTGAATGTTGTTTAAATGTATATAAATTTTATATCAAAATTACATGTATATTTGATGTTTGGAAATAGGGAATTTGAACTGAGTGTTAAGAATAAAAGTCTTCATTTAACAATTACATTTTATTTGTAGTCATTACATAGTTGTGAGTTAAGTGAGAGTACCTAAAGTTCTGATGCTCTAAAAATGGAGGAAATACTGCAGCATTGTGCTTTGGAAAATTTATGTGGGTGACATGCGTTTGAACACTGCATTTTTTAAATAATATATCATGGTTGTTAATGTCAAGTCAGTCAGGTCTTGTCAAATATTCTGTTCCTTTTTCGTGTTGTATTACAAAAGTTAATAAATTGGGCGTTTAAAACTTCTTATTTAGAACGAACCTTACGTCCAGTTCAACGGGTAGTTGTCCGTGGACATGAGAATTGCATTCTTGTTTTTAAAGGTTTTTCGTTTTAAAGACATAAGCGATAACTGTACGTAAACATAATAGCTGAATGGCACAGTATGTGAAAATACGAATCAATCTGTTCTGTTGCTATAGTTAACGTGTAATCTTTAAACGCTTTCATGTTTTTATATACGCCGACAAAATATTAAACATATGAGATAGATAATTGTAATTAAATTATATTTAGACTTTGAACTAAATGTGATTCGCATATGGGACATATACATATACATATAAAAAGGCATAAAATATATTACTTGCATACAGAAGTGTTAATTGAAATAAAAAGAAATTAGGCGATCCTGATGGGTTCGAAACCCCGTCAACATTTTTTGTGCTTCTTTTTCTAAAATATAAGTGCCACTACTTTCATAGCTATTTTAGGTAATTTTAAGTTATGTTGTTTTAGATAATGATATTGAGGAAACTAACTTCTCTCTTTTAAAAGGAGATCTTATTAAAGACTTATTACTCAGTATTCGAATGCGAATGAAGTTTCTTCAAAGTTTAAGAAAGAAAAGCCAAAAGAAACTATATCTTCACTGCCAGAATCTCTTCAAGATCAAGATAATGATCAAACTTCCACATAGAATCGGTAGAGAATAAGACATTTGTTTTGCGCTCATACTAGTGTATTAGATATCTTTTTGTTTGTTTGTTTTATATTTTTTGTTATTTAAAATTTTAAATAAGTGCATTGCATTTATCCCATTGAAACAAGCAAACACATTAAATAAAGCACTTAAAATACTTGATTTACGTAACTTAATTATTTTAATGATAAAGATAAAGGAAATAATGTCGTAGTTAGAGAACTCGTTATAAGTGAAGTTACTTTTTTTGATATACACTGCAGACCTCCCAAACTCTGTTAAAAATTGTAGCATTCAGTGTTATGCAGATGACTCGCACTTACAATTTTCTTTCAACCCTAAAAGCACTGCGATATCCTGCGAGTTCGTGGACCGTGACCTAAGGGCTATAGCTGGTTATTATCGAAACAATAATTTAAAGTTAAACCCAGAAAAGTGTGCAGCAATGTTGTTCTGTCCAAATTGTTTGCGAGAAAGCATATTGACAGATTTTAAAATTAATATTAATAATCAACCATTGACTGTTGTTAACAGCGTAAGAAGCTTAGGTTTAATATTTAAAAGCGATCTTCGTTTTAAACAACATATTGCCGGCATAGTAAGGAAGGCTTATGCAGCTTTGAAACTGCTGTATTGCAACAGATATTAAATACATTTCAGATTGCGTAAGAAACTTTGTGAATCGTTAGTGTTGCCCATTGTTAATTACGGTTTCTTGTGTTTTACTCATGTCTGGATAAAATAACTAAGTTAAGATTACAGAAAATACATAATAGGTGTTGTAGATTCGTTTATCGCATACCCCGTGATGAAAGAGTGTCCCAAAGAATAGTGGCACTGGGTTGGCTTCGAGTAGATGATAATTATGTGTATAGTTGGTCAGTGTTTTTCTTTGATATGTTGGTAACCTCCTCACCTCCATACCTTCGAGGCAAGTTTCACTTTAGATCTGATGACATAAATGTTAATGTGAGGAATCTATCTTCACTATCAGTTCCTAGATATCGTACTACCTTATTTCGAAGGTCATTTTCGTATAACTGTGTAAATATATACAACAGTCTGCCTGAAAATCTGAAAATGCTTTCGTTACGCCAATTCCGAAAGCAGTTGAGGAAAATTTTGTTACTTTCGCAGTAATTTATATGCCTAGGTTAGTTTGTTATTGTTAGGTGATATAAATAAGTTTAGTATAAGCTATATAGCTCGTATATATGGATTGTTCGAAAGATCGTTCCATTATCATGTGCAACTACTGATTGTTATTGTTCCTGTTGTCATAATTTGATTGTTGATTATGGCTTATAGTAATGGAAAAGGTTGAGTAGCTTTTGGCTAGACTTCGCCTTAATAAAGACGTATTATTATTATTATTATTATTATTATTATTATTATTATTATACAATTTGAATAACTGTTATTTTTTGAGACATAACGGTGGTTAATCTATATTAATAAAATTAATAAGTAATATAAGTTAGAGTATTGGTTGCTGGTAAAGAATTGCATGTTTGCATATAAAAATAGTAAAGATAATTAGTCCTGACTCGATTAGATGTAAGTTTTTGAGTTTTMTTTTATGCAATAAAAATTATAATGTTTTATTGTCAAAACAACTAGGTATGCGCGAGGGTACGAGTAACATATTATTACTTTAAAACTTTTTCCGACTTTCTTCCTGATTCTATCCAAACTATCCTATCCAAACAAAATGTAATTGATTACTTGAAATTACATCGAAGCCTGTAATTGTTATGTAATTTCAATTGTAATTAATTACAATTTACCCAAAGTAATTGTAATTAATTACACATGGTGAAGTAATTTTAACATCGCTGTTTGAGAAAATTTTAATGGGTCCAGAGATACTAGAAAAGAAGCAAACGTGAAACTTTTCTTCATAAAGTCAGTTGAGAAAGCACTTGCTTTATTACAGAATACTTTTCAAACTCCCATTATAAACATGCAACATGTACATACGCTTAACAGCGGTAGTGAATGCTCGACGTCTTAGATTTAGGTTKGCCCACTTATCGGAAAACAGTTCTGTAAACGATACTTTACAGCTTTTTGCGTGAGAGATCGCGGAAGCGAAAGTGATTTATGTGTTTGTAGGCACATTTAAAAAATGGTTTTCGCTCAAATTAACAGCATGGTCAAGACACAAGGTTTTGAGGTAATAGATGTTCTCCATGTAATGTAAATTGGAAAAAATTGTATAACACGTTTTATTAGGGAACAAATCTTTACATAAATAGGCCGGTGCTGCATTGAGCGATGAAAGTGTCAGTGTTATTAATTCTGTAAACATACATACATTTTATACCATTAATGTTAATTATCCATTTACATATTGAACGTAATTACGCTCTTTACCTCTTGCGGTGTCTAATACTCTATTCTGGATATTGTTAAATACATTTTTTCAAATTGATGTTTAATCATAGCTCTTAATAATTGTTATTTTAAAATGGCGGGAACAAATCAATATATTTCAAACTCCGATAAAGGGTATACAGGATACCGAGCGCGTCCTTAACAAATTCTACAAGAAATGTTTCGCGTTTAATATAAAGTGTAAACGGTATATCTTTAATATTTCATACACTTACCTTCATTTTGTGGACAGACTCGTATGCCATAATTATATGTTGCTAGTGCCTGAGGATATTCCTTTTTGGCGAAAAAATCATTTCCCGTCTTTTTTCGCAGCAAAGCATCCGCTTTGTTTTTCGTTGACGTTTTCACACCACATGGGATGGTTTTAGCGAAGCTGTATATAAACTGAATCCTGTCCTCATCGCTGTTGGTGTTTTTGAAGTTGTTAATATCATTTTCCGTTAATTTTTCGATTGCTGTCTGGCAGTGCTTTTGAAAAACAGAACTACCGCACTGCATTTTCTGCGCGAGAGGACATGAAATGGGCTAACATACGCTGTTGCTATTTTTGGACAGTCTGCATTGGATGCTATTTATACCATACGTTGCTGGTTGTATTGCTAGCTGTAGATTATCATCCGGCCATTCATCTAATACTTGAACAGCTTGCTAAGGTATGTAGAGGAGTTGGTGGTGATATGGAACCTATTTTACGAAACATACCTCTTGTTACAGAATTAACAGTAATAACTTCGTATATTAAAGAAAAATGCAAAGTAACTTACATTTTGTTAGTACACATTATACCGAATGAAAAGATATCTTTATATAGGATTAATTTTAAAATCTGTTTTCAAAAATAGCCTTTGGTAAAACTGTTTGAAACACAGACGGATACATGGTATATGTTGTGATTTCTGTACTAACTCTTAATCAATTACAGGTCTGTTTTACTAGTCTTGTGTATTCTTATTGCTATGAAGCTACCAATATTAAGAAAAGACTATCCCCACAAAGAAATTCTACGTAAAATGATAAGAATAATTGATGAAATTAGGTTTCGAACGTGAGCTCGTAAAGATTTCTATAAATTCTATACATCTTACTAGAACTATTTTCACTGGAAATCCCTGAATACGTCTAGCTTATTTTCTAGAATATCCGAAATTGACATTTTCTTGACCGTGTTTAATTTTTGGGCTATGAAATAATCGATATTTTTAAGGCGGTCCATTTTTTTAATTTAGTGATTTACTCCAATTTTTTTGAATTCTCGCCATTTAGTAGAAAATATCCAAAACACTAAAATGCTTGCTCCGTCAGATAACTTTTACCTTATTTTGACCTGCTTAATATCCCCTTAAAATCATGCCCACAACTACTCACAAGAACACCTTGTATATGTTCAGGTTACCAAACTATTGCGTTTTTTGTATAAGTATATATTTTTTAAATTGTATTGGCTTTGAAATTATGTTTTCAATGTTAGTTTGTTATATTAACACCTACCACCAACTCCTCTAAAATAATAATACAACGACATCTCACCACCAATCTCAAGACACTTAATTCGTGTTGAAAATTAACTTATTTACGACAGTGCCTAATCCTAATCTTAATTGGTCGTTTATTATTTTATCGTCATTAATGTAATCGCGGAATATTTTCCAATAGGCAATATCCCCGCTATACGATGGTTTAAAAAAGGAGCGCCATTCATCGGCAGCACACCATGGTTAATAGTTATTTGTTACAAACAAAGAATTTTGTAATTTAGAGGGAATTTGAATCGTAACAGGAGTTGAGTGCCATCTAGTGTGATTGCTGCGCTCTACTATGTCGATGTAACTTAGTTCCCTACAATTAAAATTAAACTACAGGTTTAATTTATTTTCCCCGCATAAATTTTACACAAAAAGTAAATACATAAATAAAAAAAAACGACGCATTCTTTTAATCTACAAAATGAATTCATTCATGTTATCATGTGCTGCAATACATTGTCAACAAACGTTATGTGTAAACGTAGTGTGTGTTTTGTTTCTTATTAAGATAACACGATCGTGTACCTACTTAAAATCTTTTAATTATGGCAGGGGTATTGTTTAGTAATATATTAAAAAGCACCGCTTAAAGGTATAAAAAAACTACAATCTCTGTCGTAAATCACAAAGCCGTGGACGTACTAACATTGCTGATACAGATACAGACCTCAGTTTAAAATGTAAAGTAGTTGCCAACACATCACATCAAACATGTTAGAGAGGTTAGTTTTTGAACATTTCCTTAAATAAGTATATATTTTATTATGATATTTGGTTGATAGGTTGGATGGGACAGAATGGAGCTGGGACATTTATCTGGCATGACGGTTAGACTACGAAAGCTACAACTTGAGAAACTTCCTAGTATGAATGCTCCATATATAGATTTTGTAAGGCATAACATTCATCACTGAAATACAGTCTTGTAACCAATCTTTCCACAGGAAGATGAGGAGATGACAGTGGCTGATACATGTGCACTACTAGATGGGAACATCGAAGATGCTAAGGTCATACAAAAAGAATCGTTATGGGTCACTTCCATTCAGATGTTTATACCTTTTCTACTGGCTGGTTTTGGGATGGTGGCAGCCAGCTTACTTCTAGATAAAGTACAACATTGGCCAGTATACAAGAATGTTCCTGAAGTATACATCCTCGTTCCTGCTCTCCTAGGGCTAAAAGGCAACTTGGAGATGACTCTTGCATCACGTCTTTCAACGCACGCCAACCTGGGCCATCTAGATAACTTCAAGCAACAGTGGCACATTGTAACGGGGAATTTAGCGCTCATCTTGTGTCAAGCAATCGTGGTGGGTTTCCTTGCATCTCTAGCTGCTATAGTTTTTGGCTGGGTGCCCGAGGGACGCTTTGATATATACCATGGCCTCCTGTTATGTGCGAGCAGTGTTGTCACAGCTTTTGGTGCAAGTTTCGTCCTCGGCTTAATAATGGTTGGTGTTATACTTTTCTCCCGTTACTTCAATATTAATCCCGACAACGTGGCCACTCCGATTGCTGCCAGCTTAGGGGATTTAACAACGTTGGCTTGCCTGTCTTGGTTAGCGTCTGTATTTTATGGCTTTAAAACGAACAATCCGCTGTTGTTGGTTGTTATAATTATTTGTTGCGGGCTGTTAGTACCTTTGTGGGCTTGGTTGGCCAATAGAAACGAACACACACGGGAAGTCCTGTTCTTTGGCTGGACACCCGTCGTGGCTGCAATGCTAATAAGCAGCATTGGCGGTTTAATCCTAGACTTCACCGTTTCCCAATACAAAGGTGTCGCGGTATTTCAGCTAGTCATTAATGGAGTGGGTGGAAACTTGGTGGCCGTGCAGGCCAGCAGGATCTCTACCGAGCTCCACAGCCTGTCATCGCCGGGTAGCTTGCCGGAATCGATGAGCTTGTGCATAAATCCGTGCGCGGCATTCTGTGATAGCAAACAAACCAGTCATGCCGGTACAGCCCGCACGCTAATGTTTATGGTTGTGCCGGGCCATTTAATTTTTTCTTATACCATCAGCTATTTACAAGCTGGCCACACATCGTTTACTCCTATATTTATGATCGTTTACTTAACAGCAGCACTGGTACAAGTATTCCTCCTTTTATACATAGCACAAATTATGATACTTAGGATGTGGAAGTGCGGCGTTGACCCGGACAATTCCGCCATACCATATCTCACTGCACTGGGCGATCTCTTGGGCACGTTCCTTTTGGGTATAGCGTTCCAAATCTTATTTCTTATCGGGGATAGGGACAGTGACGTGGGTGATTGAATATGTGTCAAATGTGATTGTGCGGGGCGTTTTTCAAGGATGGTATTTTTTCATTTTCCTCTTATATTAACTTGAAGTGTTTAGTCATACTTAGCCTACTTTTCTGGATTTTATTGAGGAATGGCAAGTGTACTTTTCTTAGATAAGATATATATATGATTGCATGCTTATTCCACTTACTACCAGACAACAGAACTTTTCATTAGCTTATCTGTCAAGAGATAAAAAACATAATGCAAAATTTTGTGAATCAATCAGATTGAAAATGAATAGGGTCTGAATGATGGCAATCAGGTGCTGATATTTTTTTAATTTAGTTTGAATGTATCTTTACAAGACTGAAAGACAAACTTTTGTCAGATGTGCCAAGAGTAAGTAATGATATATGGGGACAGCAAGTGCAATAAGAGGGCTGTGAAGTAATCCCGCAGGTAAAGAACGCCCCGTATAAATTTATACGATTTTTGTTTTTGTACATAATAAATTTACATCATGGTGCTATAAAATGTTATCGATTGTAAAGCACACTTTATATGTGCCTAAATTCGTATTAATATATACATAATATATATCTTTACAACGAAACCTATTTTTCATTTACATGCATCTGGCTATCAGCGGAGCGGCGTGTTTAATTAAAATGACTAACATAATTTAAAAATTCCGAAAGATCGTGCCTAAATAATATTGATAAGGCGGTAATCTACGAGTCGATAGGCCGGTAGTGTAACCTTTTCTGACAGCAATAAAATAATCGCGTGTTTGCACGGCCATAATAAGACCGCTTTGTAATTCTAAAGAATGACGGGGCCGATTTTTCGGATACACGTCGTGTAATTGTCGGAAGGAAGCTCGCGCAGGTAGTTTTCATCTGCAACTGTGCGGCTCGCGAAGATAACTCAAGGATCCTGTTGGTAGCAAATTCGTGGACCATTTTTACGCATTTAAACGACGCTATGGGGGCGTAATAGTATAATGACGATAATAGCTTGTGGCTATTGCAGGACAATTGCGCAGAAAGCAGTTTGGAGCAAGACATCTTAGCTGAGAAGTACACAAAAATTGCGAACTCCAGAACTGACCTCTTCGACACCGACATAACAGCAACGATCGCACGCGCTCAGCTGATCCGTGTTCCAAACTCAAAAACAACCCTTGATTAACGATCGCTGTCGCGTTACGCTGTGATTTTGTGCTAGTGCCGTTTCTTCCACCGGAGTATTAAATGTATCCGCGCGCGAATTATGGATTTTGAAGAAGACACCGGACTGTATAAAACCGCAAGAAACAAAAAGGTTTGCAGATGACCACCGGGTAAGTATCGATCGAATTTCGAAAATCCAACTCGCATTTCGCGAAACTTAATAATCGGGACGCGTAATCCACTTCCAGGTCTGTGTCAGAAATTGACTTACTTTTTAGCTCGGGACAGGATATTTACCATTATATCTAATAACATTAACCTAGAGAAGCAGAATAAGATTATGTAAGTCATGGAACGGCTCAAAATATTTTGGCGCCAAACGCTCGCGCGACACCGTCAGCTTGCTTTTCGCGACGGTTCTTCTGATTCGATCGATTTTTCTTTAACATCTGACCGAGCTGCTGGCCGGTTGCAATCAGTTTAGCGCATAATGTAGGCGAAGGCAGACGTCGGGGTTTTAAGCCCATTCAATAGTTTTTTTGCTATCCGATGCTTCGTTGCGAAACATTTCCAAAAATTACCTGCGAGACGTTCTTCAGAAAACACGGTAACAATACGTCCTATAATTGCGAAAAGTGATGCAACTTTTCATCCTCAACGAAACCCTTCTGGTATTTTTCAGTAAAGAAAACTATGGGTACGAAGCCATGGGTAGCCTTAATCATGTTCAGTTCACAACAAAACCGCCAGACACCCCTAGTCCATCTAGCGCCTTTGAAGCCGATACCGCGCTAGATAGCATGGAAATCACCACCTTGGTCAATGCTCAGGGAGCTGAAAATAGCGACAACGAAAACGGAAGATTGCCTGATGTTGTGGTCGAAACTAAGATGTTCGAGGGGGGTCCCCAGCTGCAAGAAACTTACTTATCCATCGCCATACAAGTTTTCATCCCGTTCCTTATCGCAGGATTTGGTATGGTTTTCGCTGGGTTGGTTTTAGATAAGATTCAGGTAAGGGGTGGTTCCTTCGTGGGATCCGGAAATATAATTTCCCGTTTTAGCACTGGCCTGTTTTCGAGGAGATTACAGAGTTAGTCATTTTGGTACCTGCACTTCTCGGCCTAAAAGGAAACTTGGAAATGACTCTGGCTTCAAGGCTCTCTACTCAAGCCAATTTAGGGCATATGGATACACCGCAACAACAATTAAGTATGATAGTAGGAAATTTAACACTTATCCAGGTATACAAGAGATAACTTTTAAAGTGCAGTATAATAGTTCTTTGTTTTCTTTCCAGTGTCAAGCAATAGTGGTGGGTTTCTTAGGTTCAATAATTGCAATCGTGATGGGTGGAATAAAAAGTAACGATGTAGAGCTTGACCATGCATACTTACTATGTGCCAGTAGCTTAGTTACTGTATCATTAGCAAGTTTAGTTCTTGGTCTTATAACAGCAGGCGTCATTGTTTTCTCTCGCCATTGTCACATAAATCCAGATAATGTAGCAACACCAATTGCAGCTAGTTTAGGAGACATTACATCGTTGGCTTTGCTTTCATGGGTTTCCACTGCATTATATGAATCAATAGGTAAAATTTTCTCAGTTCTACGACCAATTCTCACAATTTTATTTCAGGCACCCAGGATTGGTTGGCTCCATTAATAATTGCAGGATATATTCTTGCTATCCCGCTTTGGGTATGGATAGCGAAACGAAATCTTAACACCAGGGAAGTTCTATATCACGGGTGGACTCCAGTAATGGGCGSTATGCTCATAAGTTCTGTTGGTGGCCTTATCCTCGACTTTATGGTGTCTAGATTTGAAGGTATAGCTGTCTTTCAGCCAGTGATTAATGGTGTCGGAGGCAACTTGGTTGCCGTGCAAGCCAGTCGTATATCAACCGCCTTGCATCAGCAAGCAGAATTAGGAATACTGACTTCAGATTCAAATACTGATGAAGATACAGTAATTTTTATCTCACCTGTCACTGGATTCTGCGGGAAGAGCATGCATGCCAGAACCACACGAGTATTAATGGCGATGGTCATACCAGGTCATGTGATATTTATTTACACCATCGATTACATGAAAGGGGGCGACACAACGCTCAGTTCATTATTTGTAGTAGTATATCTGTGCGCAGCTTTGATGCAGGTGGCTACACTTCTATATGTGGCATACATAATGATCCACTGGATGTGGAAAAAGAAAATCGATCCAGATAATTCTGCCATTCCATATCTGACATCGATGGGTGATTTGCTGGGCATTTCACTTTTGGCCATTGCTTTCCAGTTTCTGTATTTGGTAGCCGATCACGATGCAGAACCAGGTGATTGAAATTTGATCATTCTATCCACCATACGTTCCTTTGAATACCTCTGTTGCCAAGTCCAACACAACATGACAATATTATAAGCCATAATGCATCAGTCTGTTAATCAAAGATATTTTATTTTGCTAGATACTTGAAATGGAAGTTATTTGAATTGTATTAAATTTATTTTAATAGAAATAAAGACTAGAAGTTATTCACCATCGTTTTATTGCATAACGCGAATCGTTTACAAGCAATTTAGTTTTTATGCAAATGCGATCGCATCGGCATGCGCTCCATTTTGTCTAATTAACAATTTCGCCATTATACCAACAATTGTTTATGTCCTGTAACAAAGGCGTGAAGGCTGAATTAACGCAATTGAAACTGGGCTTCGCACCTTTTCCTATAGCTTTTGAATGTCAATTGTTATTGTTGCGTAATCGCAACAAGTAGGTGTTTCCCTTCGAGCAAACGGTTGCATACTTCTCAGGCGTATCTTGCCCTGAAAAGTTCTGGGTGGGAGGTGATCCCACCGATTACAACTTCCAACGAGAAAATTTGACGTTTAGTTGCGTTGGCAGGCCAGATGATAGGGTACTGGTTTATCGCTTTATCACCTACTTTTTTGTAAAGTCGTGCTAGTTGTAGGTTACTAATACCAGCTAATACCTTAATCGCGGTTACAGTTTCGTATCGGTTGTATGATATAATCAGTGCGGCGTGGCAGAAGTTCCAAAATGTTCAGTTTTTTGAAATCGAACAACAACAAAACAGAAGTGTACGGGAATGTGGTCGAAGGGCTGAAAGATATTTATAAAAATAAATTGCTGCCTTTGGAACAGCATTACCAGTTTCATGACTTTCACTCTCCGCAGCTTGAAGATTCTGATTTCGATGCCAAACCAATGATATTGCTTGTTGGGCAGTATTCCACAGGTAAAACAACGTTCATTAAATATTTGCTGGAGAAAGACTTCCCAGGAATCAGGATTGGACCAGAACCCACGACTGATCGTTTTATTGCTGTGATGTTCGATGAGAAAGATGGAATAATTCCTGGTAATGCATTAGTAGTAGATCCTAAGAAACAGTTCCGCCCACTGTCCAAATTCGGCAACGCTTTCCTAAACAGATTCCAGTGTTCGCTAGTAAATTCTCCAGTTTTACAAAACATTTCGATCGTTGACACACCCGGAATCTTATCAGGTGAGAAACAACGAGTAGACAGAGGATATGACTTCACTGGAGTATTGGAATGGTTTGCCGAAAGGGTTGATAGGATCATACTTTTATTTGATGCCCACAAACTAGACATATCGGATGAATTTAGAAGATCAATAGAAGCTTTGAGGGGACATGATGATAAAATAAGGATAGTACTCAACAAGGCGGACATGATAGATCACCAACAACTCATGCGAGTATATGGTGCTTTAATGTGGTCTTTAGGTAAAGTACTGCAGACTCCTGAAGTTGCCCGTGTGTACATTGGCTCTTTCTGGGACCAACCCTTACGATACGACGTCAACAGAAGGTTATTCGAAGATGAAGAACAAGATTTATTCAAAGATCTCCAATCACTTCCTCGAAATGCCGCCCTCAGGAAGTTGAATGATTTAATTAAGCGGGCCCGCCTTGCTAAAGTTCATGCTTACATAATAGCGGAATTACGCAAAGATATGCCATCAGTGTTTGGAAAGGACTCAAAGAAAAAAGAACTGATTAAAAATCTAGGGCAAATATATGATAAGCTGCAACGTGAACACCAAATTTCCCCGGGGGACTTCCCTGAGCTTAAGAAAATGCAGGAAGTTCTTGCAAACCAAGACTTCACAAAATTCCATCCGTTAAAACCGAAATTATTGGAAATTGTTGATAGAATGCTGGCAGATGACATATCTTCTTTGATGGCAAAGATACCCCAAGAGGAAATCAATAACACTGATCATGAGACTTCTGTAAAAGGCGGAGCCTTTGTGAATATCGAAGATACTGTCTCACCGTTTGGATACAAACGAGGCGAGGGCATCGATGCTGGATTTGGAGAACCAGAATGGATCGTCAGTAAGGATAAACCACACTACGATGCTATTTTAGCAGTCTCAGTCCTGTTGATGGCAAAGTTACTGGTTCAGGTTAGTTTCAGCACAGAAATTCATATTAATTAATACTAATTTTTATTGCTTTCAGCTGCAAAATCAGAGATGGTCAAGTCCAAACTCCCCAATTCGGTATTAAGCAAAATATGGAAACTTGCTGATGTGGATAAGGATGGTATGCTGGATTCAGATGAATTTGCGCTTGCCATGCATTTAATTAACATCAAAATCGATGGTAATGACTTGCCGTCAGACCTGCCCGACCACTTGGTGCCACCATCAAAGCGTTAAAAGCTGCTTTTATGCCGACATAACCCACAAGTGCTATTTATTGATTATATTCGTGCCTCTGGTTGATTATGTACAAACATCATCAAGACATTTTTCTTGTTTCATATACCAAAAATAAATATTAAGTTCAAATGCTTCACGTTGCCACTCGATACACAAGGTGTTGTCCCACATAAATTGATTTAGTGAAATTGCTATTTAAACAGTAAATGTGATAAAATTCCTTATGTAAATAGTGTATCATACTATAGATAAACTGGTGTAAACTTTTTTTATAGTAAATAGAGTACGGAATCGATAAAGCAGCTTTCATATAAGACACTAAAAGGTTTTTATGAAGGTTTATTTGAATATTATGACTAAAACATAAAATATGAAGTGAATCAACCGTTTAACAGCCAACCTATAAAACTAGAAGTGAATCACATTAATACGAACAAACTATTGCATTTCTTTGTATATTTATGCATATTACATGTACACAGTTAATTTCGCAGTTATTCACCAATTTATTGCTCGAAAAGTATTATGTTTTCTGTTAAATGTATGAAATGAATAAAAGTTACTATTTTTATGCAAGCTTTTCTGTCCATCTATAACCTACTATAGTATTGGGTCGCGTCCCATTAGAATTCAAGAATCCGAGTTAACTAGAGCATACAATGAGGCTGTTCAATATTAAACGCGGTGCTCATTTCAGCGTGCTTCCAATCTGTGATAAACGGATTTTTTTGGGCTTGTATCCGACCTTGAAGCGGTGTTTGCCGCGATGGACAACAAATTTCAACGATAACCGCGGAGTTCACACTTATTTGCAGACGAACGTTTTTTACCGTCAATTGTGCTCTTCTCTGCCGTTAATTTTAAACTCGCTAATCGTTCTTCAATTTGGTGTTGCTTAATAAGGTATTTAAAGGTATATTCCGCAAATAATTCGCAAGTACGCGTGATGTAGTACGTCAAAGTCTATAAGGTGAGCTCGTAAAGTACGGGACAAACTCCGTAATTTAGAAGCAGTTTTACTGGAATATGTCGTACATTTTTTGAAACTAATTTTATCCGAAATTGCAATTTTTTTGTTCATATTTTTGAGCCATGATGTGTTAATGGCAACCCCCTTTTTCCACAATATTTCTATTTCATTTTTTTTGAGTACAAGAATGTAAAAAAGTGTGACCTCGAAGTGATAAGTTTTCTAAATATTCTGTTTCAAAATTTTTAAAATGTAGGCAGAATATACGAAATGAGACCTTTATCAAGGAAGCACGAGAAAAATAAACTATTTGACAGTTGTTACAATTTTGTATTTATTCTTCCAAAGGTTTGTTGTAATTTGTTGACCGGTTATTGCTTACTAGTATTCCGAATTCTCTTTCCTCAACTGTTTTAAAATGGCCCATCGTTTCACATAGAATAGAAATTTTGTTCAAGAGACAGTGCGTTCGCACAAAAATGGAAGTCTGGCGTTTATTTAATAACAAATAGTCCAGTCCAGCAAGATCGAGCAAAAATTTTTCAAGTGAATGGGTCGTCCACAACCCCAAGAGGATGTTAATTAAACGCTTTACTTCATTTTCTAGAAGATCGCCATTTATGCGCCCTCAAGCAACATCATCAAACAACGAGTTGAAATGTTTAAAATTGAAAAATGGGACCCGTATAAAGTGTTTTTAATTCAATAACTAAATGAAGATTACAATTTTGTGAAACCATATTTCAAGGCGTGGATGATGGCGAAGAATTCTTACGCAATATTGTACTTCCCGTGAGGCTATTTTTAATTTCGACGGCACAGTAAACCGGCAAAGCTATAGATATTGGTCTCCTGTCTACTGGAAATCCATTTTATCCAAATTAAGATGATCTATACCTAGTCAGTAACACAATATGATACCTACAAGATGGTGCGCCACTCTATTATGCGAGGATCGTTCACGAATATTTAAGTCCAGTTCACTACTTTTTGTGGGGGTATTTAATAAAAACGAATCTATTTCAATTACCTTCGACAAACTCCAAGGCAAAAATTCTTAACGAAATGCCAGCAATCCCAGGCGATACTGTTGGTAAGGTTCTTGAGGAATTAGAAAGAAATATTGTTAGGTCACTGATTTTCTGGTGTATCTGTCTGCTTTCATCAAAGCTCTCTTTATTTGCACAGAACCGTAATGCTTGGCTTGTTCGTGTCGATATTGAATTTGACAAATTTTGTTGGTTTTATCCAAATTAAATACTTGTCCCTAAATCTAAAGSTCGATATTAAGTGGAAAAATATTCGAAACAATAAAATCCTTGCTCTACCAGTTACTTTTAGTTTCATTTTAAAGATTTTGGAACCGAGTATCTAAAAAATTTTCCGCTGCAAGGTCTCACTTTTTTTACATTATCCCAAATCCGTTGAAAAGTAAGAAGTTGCCATATAAACGTCATAACACAACACGAACAAAAATGCCAATTCCTAAAAAAGTGACGTTTTAAAAAATAAGGTTTTCGTATTCGAGGATTTTTTGTAAGAACCTTTTAAAATGATTTGCGGAATTTATTTCGTACTTTACGGTTCTCTGTATTACATCTTAATATGAAGCAGATAATATAGAAACGTTGACAGTATAGTTTGACAATCAACTTACGGCCTTCACGCAAAAAGTCCTTGCAGTATTTCGCAAATTTGTTTAGGTAAATTATGTAAACAACTGCTCAAAACAAGTTGAATTCCATTTACTATACAGCGAAGCGCATTTTGTGTTTTTAAACAGTACAATTTCAGGGTGTTACATTTAATATGCTTAAAGAAAAACCTACCTACCTACCTACTACGAAAAAACCCTCGATATTACTGCGTTTTACAAAGTCTTTGCCCCATTCCGTCATCTGATGCATTTTTTGAGTCATCAGTCGAGACTACATAATTACGTGATCCAAAAAAGTCACGGTTCTATAATAGCTGCGGCAATACCTTCAACTTTAGGTACGCGCTTTGTACCCCTAAAACCTATAATTAGTAACGTAAATCCTAATTCATAAATATGCCTTATTCTTAATGAAATTCAGTGCTAATTAAATGTCCTTTCCAGGGATTGGGAAGCCTTTGTGAACTTGTTACGTGGATTGTGTTTTGGCAGACAACCGTATATCATAGTCTGTCACAATATTGGAAAATAATCTTTCTCAGGTTATTAAAATGTACAAAATTTATTTTGAAATGTTTAATTACATATTTATTGAATTTCAATCTTACGTGCCGTATACCAAATTAATATAAATTATTATTTAAATAAACGTTATTCTTCTGGCATTGTCAAAACGGAAATCAACATCTGAGGATTTAATTGCATAGCAGCAGCACCTAACATTGAAGATTAAATAAGCAGTTAAAACTATAAAGTGCGTTTAGAACTGTAATACTTCTTCCATTTATGATTTCACATATCTCCGAAATTCTTAAATAGCCCAATTTTTGCGACTCGTTACAAAAACTTCAGGGTCTGACATGCAAGGTAGCAGCCCTTTTACTAGAAAGCCTGAACTGATAAATTCAAGATTGTAAATAAAGCTGTAAATAAAATTTCACCTTGAATTGTATCAACATTTTAAATGACTTGATTCGCCAAATTCAAATTAATCCTTACTCCATAAATATTACGTACTCACCAGATAAAGAGTTAATTTCCTTACAGGACGGGGGTAAAATATTGTAAATTTATCTCGTAATTACACCGACAACAAAACAATAAGTAAGACGTTCATTCAACACTTACTAGATAATTATATATTTAGCATAATAGAACAAATAGTTATCAGAACTTGGGAATATAAAAAACAATAAACAAGAAATAAAACATTTTTACTAGTGCAAACATATCTTTTTTGCACTGCTTGCATCGAGCTCGCATTGTACTATTTTGCACCTTAATTTTGTCGAAGTAATTCCACCCTGCATTATTTCTCCTACTGGTCATTGTAATTGTTGAACTTTAAACATACAAGGTCGGTTCCTATTCTCTTTTTTAAAGTTGGTATTAGCTAAAATCCATCCAGTAACCAGTATGTGATTAGTCTGGATTTTAAGAACAGAGTTGATTTTCGCTTAAAATAGAAAAGAAAAACCGGCTCATAATAATTAAAATTGTCGCGTAAACGCTGTACACATCGAATACAAATGACAACAGGCAATCGTAGTCACCTAGGGATTTTTAGACAAGTGCTACGCTTTGCGTCATCTACTCGTATTTATTTTCACTAATACACATAGTAATTTGCATGAGAGTGCATGTTTAAAACAGTGTTTAAAACGTTTTAAACATGTTTTTAACTAAGTAAGAAAAAAACATGTTTAAAACAATTTAAACATGATTAAATTAAAAAAAAAGTTTTTGTTTTGTTTAATTTAAAAAAAATATGCTTTTTGCCAACCCTGATCCAAACCGATGGACTTCTTACCATACAATGTTTGAATCTGCTGCAGAAGAAGGCTTAGGGAACATGGCACTTTCAGGAAGGGTTGTGGTAATGCTAAACGTCCCTAAGAATTYCGAAGAAAGTGTGCGATGAATAAGTTAAATGTATTAAAAACTACTGTTCACAAAGTACTAAAAGAACAGTTCTTACATCCGTTCCATCTAGTGCCGGTGGAAAAGATTCAAGGTGCTGACACCAACACGATGGTGGAATTCTGTCAGTAGTTGCTGAATGGCTTAATAGCTGGCGTGAACTTGGAAAACATATTTTTCATAAGAAATGATCTGCGTAAATTTTCACAACTAAAGGCATGGAACTATGAAAATCCAAAAGTTATACGCCGCTCTTCTTTTCAGCGACAATTTAATTTAAGCGTTTAGACAGGTATCGTTGGTGACAATTAAATGGATCACTTTATTTAGATTTTATAACGAACGGATTGCCTAATTTTTTTTGTTTTTAGTATTTGATTTTTGTGTGTTGCTTTTAAAATGTTAACCCTTCTGTTTTTGTGTAGGATTTTGTTAATGATATTTCATTTATTTCAGTTGAATTTAACATTTAAAATAAATGCATAGTTCTTGTATTATAATGTTTTTGTACCAATGGTAATATTAAGAATGTATAGTCGTGCTGCAGCCCAACAATTCATATTAGCTCCACCCAATATGAAATGCTTGTTTATAGATTCCGAAAATGTATAACTCATAATTTATTTTACACAGCCAGCCAGCTCTTAGAACTTAGCACAATGATTGGTTTCGAAAGGTTTTTCTCTCATAGAAATGTAGGTTATAAAAAATAATATCCGTAAAAGTTCTCGTTATTACAAATGTACCCCGGCAGCGGAAAAACTACTTCCTGTTTTTAAATTTGACAAATCAGAAATAATTGGTCTAAATGAATTAGAATCAATGCAAAAATTTGTTAACATACCTTAATTGTTTACGGAGTTATTAACAAAAAACTATTTTTTGTTGAGCTTTGTAGGGCTAAAACGTAAAAACATTTTATCTAGCTTTTTTCGACAAATCGTGATGATTTGATCCCCGAATCTACAGTTAAGCGTTGCCAGTGTAATTACTGCATATAAAAATTCATTGCCACCTCACTTCAAGTACTTACTTCTTATACAATTCACACACTCACTCCGCAAGTAGGATATTTGCTTAAAAATCATCTCATCTGTTCTATAAACACCCAATATTGTGACTCCCTTTTTGCAAGAATTTGACGTTGGTATTAAAATGTACGCAACGACTACATTCAAAGAAAAACATTAATGACCCCTCGTGAATTTCGGTCTTGCCTCTTTAATGGTTAAATGATGACTTTTGAATAGTGTCAAACTTCTTCTTTAGGACTGAAATGGTAAAGGTAACATTTTTCGTTGGACATGGGCGGAGCAACACGCGCTACAAAAATTTTGTTGAGACAGCGGGTTGATACTCCCTGTTGCTAACATGCCAGCTAAAGCGGAACTTACTCAACAATTAATTGTTGATCCAAGAATTCGGGTTATTGCTTAAATATAAATTGATTTTGTTAATTGTTTTTTAACCAAATTTGTCTTGCTCTGAATACTGCGCAATATTCAGGTTTATCTGTAAGATCTCTTAGCCCTCGTTTGGTTGAATTATTCACGAACAATCTTGAAAAGGATGTTTGGGCGCCTAATTTTTTTGATGTAATAATATTTTGTCTTCCGAATCATTAATTATATTTTATTAATTCATTACAAAAATCTATAAATTTGAATTATGAAACAGAATTTAAAAACAACCAACTGAGAATATAAGGAAAGGGAAAATAACGGTTCTTTATTTGTCGGATCGCTTAAATCATGCTGTTTTACAAAAACATTAAATGAACGTACTTGATATTTTAATGGGTAAATATATGAAATGAAAAAGTATTGCCTATTTCCCCATTAAAATATCAAGTATGTCCATTAAAAATTATTTCAGGCAATAATTATCTTTCTCTATACAAAAATATTTGTATTGAAAACAGTTTTATATATTTCGGTAACCTTTTTTCTGTTTTGATGTCAGTAGGTTATGAATTCGGTATTTTTGTTCTAAAGTGTTTTGATTTAAATTATGTTTTCTGATGTATACAGTTGATTAGTTGGAAATAATCTATCTTTAATGTGTAATTTTGTACCACTTTTAGTGGTTGTAGGGTATTATTATATGTTCATTCCCATGCTATAATCCCGTATATAAGTAGTGATTTGACAAAATATTTGTGTAACGTAACTAATGGTTTCCTCTTCAGAATTCTCTTATTATGTGAAAGTTATGTATCAAATATCTTATTTCGTTGTAGACGCAGTACAAATGCTTCGCCAGTTTTAGGTGGCAGCCTACATAAATACGAGGCATGTTTTTTAAGTAAGTACCGTTTTGCGATTCCGCCGCCGCAGCGCTACGGTCGGCGTTCCGCGCATGCGCGCTGGTTACCTACATCTCTTGTCTACGCACTGACGCCATTACAGTTTGATTCTTCATTGTATACGTTGTTTACTGAGTGTTTAAGATGCCTCCGACAATCGTGAGTCCCGCCGATTGTGAAGCACGGGCTGTTATACGATTTCTTAGTGCTATAGGCGTAAAACCGATCGATATTCATCGTGAGATCTGTGAAGCTTACGGACAAAACATTATGAGTGATGGAATGGTAAGAAAATGGGTGAGAGCATTTAAAGATGGCCGCACATCATGATGAAGAACGGAGTGGGCGTCCTTCGGTCGTTAATGAAGATTTGGTGCAGAAAGTGAACGAAAAGGTGAGAGAAAACAGACGCTTTACAATTTCATCATTGTGCGACTGCTTTCCTCAATATTCTCGTAGTGTTTTGTATCGCATTGTGACCGAGAACTTGAATTACCGGAAATTGTGTTCACGTTGGGTTCCGAAAATGTTGACGGATTTGCACAAAACCCAACGTTTAGGCAGTGCATTGACTKTCCTTGAGCGGTACCACAACGAAGGTGAAGATTKTTTAGACCAAATTGTTACTGGTGACGAAACATGGGTGGCCTACGTCACACCAGAATCGAAACAACAATCCATGGAATGGCGACATTCATCATCAACCAAAAAAGTGAAGTATAAGCAAACAATTTCTGCCCGGAAAATCATGTGCACAGTTTTTTGGGACAGAAAAGGAGTATTGCTAGTGGAGTTTCTGCCTCGTAATGAGACAATCAATGCAGCGTCTTATTGTAAGACATTGAACAATCTGCGTCGTGCAATCCAGAACAAAAGACGTGGCAAGTTGAGTAAGGGTATCGTTTTGCTGCATGACAATGCCCGTCCACATGTGGCTAATCGGACCAAAGATCTCATCAAATCTTTTAAATGGGAAACTCTAGATCATCCTCCATACAGCCCTGATCTGGCGCCCAGCGACTACCATTTGTTCCTGCACTTGAAGAAACACATAACGAAGKCGAAACATTTGTGATACAGTGGTTAACAAGTCAGGCGGCAGAATTTTATAAGGAGGGTATTCAAAAACTGGTGCCACGTTATGACGAGTGCCTCAATATTCACGGAAATTATGTAGAAAAGTAGATTAAGGTACAGGCTTTCATGTAAGATAAAATTATTGCGATATCTTTGCACGTCTTTTTTAATTCCAAAACGGTACTTACTTAAAAAACATGCCTCGTACTTTAACAGTTCATACTTTCAATTTCTGTAATTGCATCTTCCCTAATTTCTATTTTTAAATATTGTGTAATTTTTTGAGGTTGCTGAAAATACTATATATTTTGATTTTTTAATATTAAATGTTAATTACAATATGTCTAAGCATTCTTTAATTTTACTTAGTCCGAATTTTAAGTGTTTTTGTACTTCCTTTCTTACCCTTCTTATAGAATACCACAGATGTGTCGTCAGCATATGACACTATCTCTTCTTTGTGAAGTTCTAAACTTGTCAGTGTACTTGTATAACTATAGCTAGTATTGGACCTAACACAATTCCTCGTGGCAAGCCAATTCTTATTATTTCCGGTTCATTGCATGTATTTTGAATTTTTACTATTTGTTTCGTGTTGGTTTAGAAGTTCTTGTAGATTGTATATGGTATAACCAGTATGTCATCTTTCCATTCCATAGGCAATCTGACATTATTCTAATAATTTGACGTTTTGGATGGCAAAACAATCCATCGACTTTACTGACATGAATCCTCGCATTATCTTGTTGGAAAATGAAATCTCGTTCGTAAATGTTATTTAAAAAGAGAACTTGAATGTACTCTCGACTATTAATTCGTGTTGATGGGTAAGCCAATGTTAAAACGCCTGCTATTCGTTCTGAAAAATACTCAGGTTCTCTCCTCAAATCTCGCCAATAACAACTGAAACCATTTGGACCATTAAGATTAAATTTTCATCAGAAAAGATTATCTAAATTAAAAAAAAATAACATGTTGTAATTCGAGGTTTAACTGTAAAGTTTTGGTTTACATTTTCCCAATTTCGATTCATATTCTCACGAGCAAATCCCAAACGGGCTGTTTTATGGTGAGGAAGAAGTCTCGGACATTTTCTTAGTTTTCGCCGTACAATATGTGTTCACTATTCTTCAGAACCCTCCCTATAGTCCATTTTTAATACACCAAACACTCTGGGGCAATTTTTT
Source organism: Rhyzopertha dominica (assembly GCA_025024175.1). NCBI lineage: Eukaryota > Metazoa > Arthropoda > Insecta > Coleoptera > Bostrichidae > Rhyzopertha > Rhyzopertha dominica. Next base: position 6,553,612 of record QCXZ01000086.1, on the reverse strand, counting down.
CTCGACGTTTTAAAGTGTTACTCGCTGTAGCAATAATTCTTCTTGTAGCTCTGGGTGAAAATTTTTTCTTAGGGCCAATTTTCTTGTTTGTGCCATACTGTTCAGGGTTTCGCAAATAATTGGCGACAACTTTACGAGACCGGTTAATTCTTTGAGCAATTTTGCAGCGACTAAAGCCTTCATCCCAAAAGCCAAGCCTTTACGCTATAGTTATGCATCACGCAAATTTTAGAAATTATTTCATGACATTATGGAAATTATTAATAAATCACTTTAAATGGTCCAGTTGCTATTATTGTTATTTCTTTTATCCTTCTTGTAAGTTACATTAAATTAAGTTTGCATTTGGCAAAGAAAAACTGATAATTCAAGGTGGGGTATAGTTATGCTCCCCAGTGTAATATTTATTACAGCCTATCGTGTAATGATTGCAATATGGTTTATATTGAACGAACTGGAAGATTCTTTATAGTTAGAGCTAAGGAACAGTATGGAAGGTGCAAAACAGTGGTATAATAAGTTCATTCTCACCCAACTTTATGTTGTTCAGCAAACTACCACATTGGATAATTATAATATAATATAATATAATAATAATATAATTATAGAGTCGCAAAAACTAAAGTTTTTGGAAATTTTAATGGACAAAATGTTAAAAACAAGTCTAAATTTTATCTGCCATTTTAATTCGTATGTTAGTTTGTGCTTCCTGCTACTGTGTGATAATTAAATCGTTTGTAGAGATAGTATAGAATGTGCAGATGTTTGTTGCCTGCCAGTTGGCAAGAAAAGTTATATCGTTTTTATTCAGTATTACTGTATATTCAGCGGCGCACTTATCATTGAAAAGGCGACGAAGTATTCAGTATAAAAGAAAAAACTAGCCAGAGGCGCATGCAAACGGTTGAAAATGTATACGGTATAATTCGTTATTGTGATTTAGAACTAACTGTTCTCCCTGGTCCTAGTGACTGTTACCTATAAAACTTTACAAATGATTGTTGTACCTAACTAGTGGCAGGTATCTATTACTTATTGCTGGAAATTAGCATTTATTTATCTTTATATTGCTACATTTCATGAATAAAGTGCGCGTTTTTTAACCGGAAGTTATGTGAATGCCGGACGGATTTAGATGAGAGTTTTTCGACCCGATTTTCTCTTGATCCGGAAGTATTTTATCTTTCGTCAGTAACAAGCCATTGAGAAAGCTAGTACGAATTGAAACGCTATTTCTTTGCAACTTTGGCTTCAGTACTTTCAATCATCATTATAATTTTTATACGGTAGAATCCGGGAAATCCCCTTAGACCAGTGTCTAACCTKTTACCTTTTAGAGGTACTTCCATAGTKTTCAACTATGGGGCATATTTTTTTAATTAGWGTCGCATTTAAATTTTTGAYGGTCGATGATAGTCGCCACGAGTTATCATCATTACACCGGTGAGTCATGCCTGAAAATATCCGCGAAGGAAGGAGATGCTACGAGTTAGGGCTAGTATTCAGTGCCGATCGATATTCTTAACTGCGAACTTAATTTGGCAGTCTTTAAAAATTTTCCGGTCGGAGTATTTTCTTGACTCATGTGGAGTAGACGGCATTTGAAAAATGGCATTTTTTTTTAGTAAACAACGCTTAACCTCCGATCTGGGCCCGCATTCAGTGCCGAGGGGTATTAGTCATGAGGTCGCGCTATTCCTGTATACTATAGGCCTGCGCAGTTTCATTCTTTAGATCAGTGTACTAGCACCAATGGTGAATAACGAATCGCAATGCGGGCATGAAATGAATGGCTGTTAGAATTTGGTATGACTCATGTTAGTCGTCATCGCGATAGTGTGTGTGCGATTCGAACATTGTCGAGTGGATCGACACTATCGGTCCATATCTTCCTATTTTTAAGATGTTACTGTATGGAAAACGTCGCGATGCAGAGGTGCACCAGGAAATACAAAACTTGACTTTGATTAATCCGTACACTGTGTAGAGCAAGTGAAATTTTTTGTTGAGTTGGTTGCGGAGAATCCTAACTCTATGGTGAGTTGACTTATTAAAGGGGAAACTTGTTGCAATCGGAAACTGACGTCGGGCTGAATCAAATTGGTCCGCTTTAGCGAACGTTGCGTAGTTGCTGAACTTTGCATTTATGTATCGCTAACGTAGCAATTAAACAGAAAAAAACAAACAGTGGAACTGCCATCGCGACAGTTTGTAACACCGCTCTTCTGCTTCAGGTGTGGAGATGGTCGCTGCCAGCCGGAGGATGAAAGAGGAAGCGGTTCGAAACTCAGGGGTGTAAACCGGGACCCTGTGTATTTTTATTGCGTACTAATCGTGAAACTTGGCCCGACACTTATGTCAATTTTCAGCAGCTATTCCAGATATAGCGCGTGACGTACAGCCGCGTCATGTCGGCAGTGTGTCTCGAAAGCGGTCGGGCGCGGAATAGCCTCAAACTGCCGCTGAACAGGAGCTTGAGTGAACCAGGCCCTTCGACGCCGACCCATCTCCTGCTGAGTCCCCCTAAACGCTTCAAGCTGGAGTCCTCGAGCGTGAGCCTGCCCACGAGCCCGTGCGCCGAAAGCGCGACCTTGCAGCGCGCCCTGGTGCTGAAGAAGGTCGTCACCGTCGAAGCCGACGGCCTGAAACTGAAACTGGACGCGTGCAGGGCCGGCTCGAGGCCCTTCCTCATTGTCGACTGTCGCCCCTTCATATCCTACAACATGAGCCACATCGCCGGTGCCATAAACGTTAACTGCTCCGACCGATTCAACAGGAAGCGGCTGCAGCAAGGGAAGGCCACGCTGGCGGACCTCGCCACCTCCAGGGAGGGCAAAGAGATGCTGAAGAAGCGCGTGTATCGTGAAGTGATCGTGTATGACGACAATACAAGTGACAAAGAACGCGTTACTGCTACACATCCGCTGCTACTCGTCTTATCGTCGCTGGTTGAAGATAACAGAGACCCAGTTTTGCTCTTAGGTAAGTTCCTACGCAAGGGCACAATTTTTCATTATTGTTTATAACAAGCAATTACGTTGCTTCATCAAAATAAACACTACCACGTACCAGCAAAACTGCGTAATAATATTTCGGGGACATAGCACGCGGTTTTGTTAGTACGAAATTAAAAGATTTTATTGGGAAGTGCCTGTTCGAGCCGTCACTTCGCGTTCTGGTACAGTACATACATATCGACAGATAAGATAGAGCTTCTGTGAAGTCATCGTGAGTTTTAGGTAAAGTACCACTAGCGGTTAACTCTGAATATGACATGATGCTGAGGTTGCGATAAATCACATTCTTGATCGAACACAAGGAAAACCGAAGATGTCATCTACACACCCTAATATAGTGCACATTTAGAAACTTCTCTGTGTGCACTTCACAAAGCCTTTATTTTTAAACTTCCCACCGTGACAACACATCTTCCCACGGGAATATTGCGCGCTCCGGCATGATATTAGAAGCTGCTGCATGTCATCGTCTCTTATCAGTATAAGTTCAACACTATTCTGTGTTTCTTATCTCCTTGCATACGCGTCAGCGGCTAATGTAAACGAATAACTCGAATTTATACGAAATTTCAAAGAAGCAACTATATCCTAAGTCCATATGATGCTACAATTATTTTGGAACTGCTCGCACATGTCAATTACCAACATTGGTTCCCGAATAAGTTGGAAAGTCTGGACCCCTCGGTTCCCGCTCGAGGAATATTTATCCTTGTGTGACTAAAAACCTAGGTAAATATGGATCATCGTATAAATAATGTAAACAGCCTGAGTCACGCTCACCGGCTATCTACATCAGAGCATAATACTGCGCTCCAAACACGGGATTTTCTATCCCACAAGGTGCCTGCTATTAACCGGTTGTTGATATGTAATTGTTTTGCGGACACATCACTATTACGAGAAACGGAATGAGTATTTGTTTAATTGAACAACGTGCCTTCGCCTAGCTGGAGACTGTCGCATAATATCTAGATTCATCGAGAAACCGCTGCGTTTTAAGGACGTAATGATGATATTTTTTTGACGTAAAATGCATGATATTAACATACATTAAGCAGCAAAAATTTCTGTTTCCTTGTCGATATTCCCGACATTGTTTACCAAAAATAAAGTCGTCGTACTCGCAAAACCAACGATGTCGTTTTGGGATAGGCAGATATTAGAACTGACGTCCCCGGCCGTTTTTGCGTTCGAGCCAAGAGTTGGAAATTTCTTGGGCAGGTGCTGTACCAATGACTAATCTCCCAAAAGCGTACTTTGTGTTTAGAGACCCAACATGGGCTTATCAGCACTCGACCACCCCCTTTTGTGCTCGTGAGCCATGCATGACACATATTTGCGATTATTCATACCGATCGAAAATAGCAATTAGCTCTCTTCGGCGCCCTGGGAATTGGTATTCATCTGCCGCTGCTCAAGTATTAGTCAGCGGGTTCTCTTTAAAAAATTTTTGTCCGCTGTCGTCAGAACGGACTACGATTCTTCCAAAGAAGTAAACAAATCCGCGAATGTTGACGCCGATTGCTCAGATGATTTCTTCGCAAAACCGCAGGGGCGTATCTCGAAAGAGGGGCGCTAAAAACGAACTTCTTCATTCTCGGGGAAATTTCCTAATCTGGCATCGTCGTTTCTGGTTTAACCAGGGAATTTCTCAGGCGGCCTTCGACGGCCGACGCAAGGGCACCAGCTACGATGGACGTTTGTGAATGACGCATTCTGGTCGCCCCCCTCCACTGCCGACCGCTTGATCATCGTGGTGACTGAATGTATCATGCCAGTTGCGGCCATCCGACCGTTTCGAGTTGGAAGTGTTGTGTTTTTCACTTTATTTTTCAATAACAAGTGGTTGCAGAAGGTTTTCCTGAATTAAAGTGCCCATAATATAATGCGTATTAGAAGGGAGAACCCCGTGCTGGTCCTTAGGCTCATGCCCGTGCAGCAAAACATGAACAGTAAGTAGTAGCTTCCTTCACTTTCGCTTTGTAACGCCGTGACTTTTACCGCCAAAGTGTCCGTTTATAATTTACCCAACTTAGTAATAGAAAAACGGCTAATGGCAAGGTATCAAGTTACACGTTTTGGTGAAAAAATTTTATTCGGACTTTGTAACTGTTATTCTTTTTCGTTGATTTTTTTCTTGTGTAACCACCGCCTGTTGCGAAATACGTTATAATAAATGAGTCACCCTTTCAGATTGAAATCACAGTATTGTGCTGGCCGAAAGGGTATCCCCGATAGGGCTGTGAATCATCACAGCTGCAAATGTGGGGTAGCGGTCACCGAAATCGCATTCCCCTCTTTAAATGATTCACTACAACAATAACCTGCAACATATCCCGTTTGGCAGCTTGTATACAAAATTAACCCTCTGTTAAGGAATTTTTTCCCAAGTGACTCACATCTGCTTTGAATTTTAAATACGCATTATTCACTATTACGAATCCCTTTACCCTAATAGCATATCGGTGAATCAGCGGACGTGCCACTTGCGACGGAATAGTAAACAATGGAACGTTGTAAAAGATTTATCATTAGAACAATTGCAAGAACAGCTGTTGATAGTTCTCCCATTGAACCATCGTCCATTCAAATCGCGAAAAGACACCTGTGTGTATTGATACCGGTAAATCAAGAAAATTATTGCGTTGTTGTGATGACCCATATTCACAGCCCCAGAGCCACTTTTTTTATCGTTGATAACAACTCATAGTTTTGTAACGGACCCGCAATGTTTACCTTTTTAGATACCATGAAAATAACGCAAAAGTACTTGTGTGCAATGAATGTAATGTTTCGCCATTGACTTATTAAATTACGACAGCTAAAACGATGTGGATTTAAGAAATAAATAACGATAGAGAAATGTTTTTATTGCTTTCCTCATCTTCAAACTTTGCCTGAACTGTGTCCAACAATATATTGTGGAATTGTCGATATAATGAAGTCCAGCTGTCAATTTCGCTTGCACTGATGCGGAAAGTAAGCACTTTCCGCACTGTGATGTCATCCATCGTAGAATCTGCTATTTTGGCCCTTCTAGACAGCAGTGTGAACTATCTACGCAGTAGATCGGTATATACTAGTTCAGGTTTTGCTTTTCGCGTACTCGAAATTAATTTTGCCCAATTATAAACAATCGCAGGATAATCTCCAGGTAATCCCCGTGAGCAAGTAACAGTTCTTTTGAAACTGAGGTAATAAGTCGTATAATTAACGTTTTGGTGCTTATTACAGCAGCGGTTTTGAATCGTTCTCCAGGCTTCGCGGAAACGCGATATCCTCCGTTGCCATTGTCGCCCACACAGCAGAGCGGTTGTATACAAAACAAACCGTCTGATGAGTCACGTTTGTTGCAGGAGGTCACCGAGAGTTCCACCGCAAGCACAAGGAACTGTGCGAGGACACCCTGGTGTCGGGCCTGCCTTCGAGGGGCATCCCCGCATCCGCCTCCTGTCCGGCGCTGGCCGACATCGACTCCCATCCGGCATCTCGGGTGCTGCCCTTCCTGTACCTGGGCAACAGCAAGGACGCCGCCGACCTCACATGTCTGCAGGACTTGGGGACAACGTGCGTCCTCAACGTCACCTCACAGCTGCCCGGCTACCACGAAGCATGCGGCATCACCTACAAACAGATACCCGCCTCTGATTCCGGACACCAGAACCTGAAGCAGTACTTCGAGGAGGCCTTCGAGTTTATTGGTGAGTCATCGCGCGAGATGATAATTGCTCCCGCAATGCGTAAACGGGATGTTGATTTTCCCAGGTTGCATTTCTAGACCAATCCATTAAGATCCTCTCGCTTACAGTCCGATCTGTTTCGATATTCTTTGCAAACGCATTGATTCCAGAAACACCCCTTTTCCTGGAATATTTATGTTCCAAATTAGCATAATGTACCCATAGGTATTATCTTGTAAAGCATTGCAAACCAAATATTTTCTAAACATTTCGAAATGTGTGTATATTACTTCAAATACTTGATATTTTCTTCTGTGACATTTACTTTTCGGCCTACGTATATTGTGTTCCACATACGAAAACAACGGCAGCAGACGTCATTCATCGCAGTGCAATAATCTACATTTTGTACAAACAGAAAAAATATAATTTTGTCTGACGTTAAAATAAAAGGTGGGCACTAAGCATTAATAAATGCCATTTGTTCATTATCAACGCAACAAGTTTTAGATTGTTCTAGCATAATAAAAAACGTATGCACTTTAATGTATTGTTAAAATAGTTTGCCGTTCACATTACCAACATAAATTATTTAATGGCAATTTTGTTTGCTATTTTAATATGTTTCAATGATATATGAAGAATACTTACCACAGTAATTTAAAAAAATAAATACACATTTCAGCAGCTAACCTGACATCTTCAGTAGAAATAAAGTAAGTGAGTTTTTCAACGTTACTATGGAAAGGGTTTCATACATCTTTTAGATCTTAATCACACCACACTCAGATCGCAGTTAATAATTCACTTTTAACTTGGTAAATTTTCATTGCATTGAAACTTTGAATATTTTGGGACGTMAACGAAAATGTACAACCAAGGGGGTTGTTTTGGGTTGATATTTGGGACCAGTGATGTAGCTAGAAAATATTTTAGCGCTGCTGTGAAAAATTCCTTTTGAGCGCAGATTCACATGTGATACTGAAAAATTAGAAGCTCGCATGTACCCCCTTGAAAATCTGATGTCGAACAAAGGTCCTATATCAAGATAAAAGAAATCTCAGTCGTGGACTAAATGCAATGTGGGACAACAGGATTTTGTTGTGAATTCTTCCAGTTTGGGCAGCGAACGACGGCTCTTTATAAATCTGAGGTTCAGCAACAGACATTTAGCACAGAAAATATACGTGGTCGCTAAAATTTGTCAGCGTCGTTTTCGTCCGTCAAAAAATCAGAGATTTTTTAACCGAACGTGTATTTCAAATCCGAAAACAAATGCGTTTGTGACATTAGTGATTATTTGTTGTTAAATGTAAGGAAAAGTTATGCGATGACTCATATTTAACGAGTAGATACCTAGTTCAAAATTTACTGACGTGTAATCTAATCACAAGCTATTTTATAAAATCGCAGATAAGTATTTTTCTCCGTTCATGTAAAAACTAGTTTCTGTTCAAAACACAGATGGCTTTATCCCCTCTTTAAGTTTTTTGTATTTTCTTAATAGATTACTTCATCATTCATACATACATATATACAAAGTGAAGTTTCGACAAAATAAGTCATTAGTAAAACGTATAAAATCCCGAGACATAAATGTTGGTTTTATTTTCTGCACTTTTACAATACAATATGAAATTGTGCCATATGCGTTCCATTTATGACTTCATCATTTTTTTATATCAAGATATTGTACATCAAAAGGAAAACACAGCAGCCCTAATTGAATTTGTGTATCAATTTGAATATAACCGTTCAGTCTGTTTGACAGAATTATTCAATTACTGATGTACATAAATAAACGGGAAAGAATTGAAATCCTAATGTCGATCGCATGAGGATGTTTGCATGCTGTTAATCATAAACATCCTGATAGACCTACCATCGCATGATTAACCGCCAGTAGATTGGTTGCAAATTTGCGGAATCATGATGTGCTTTGTGCAGGTGATCCAGAAATTAAACGTCCGTAAACACAAATTCAGACAATACCGCCATTTGAACTTTTGCGAAGAATGAATGCGACCCTGCCAAGAAATCCTTTATTTTTCAGGTTGTTTAGTTGCTGAGAAAAATAAATGTTTTAGTCGGAATGATCGGGCGTGCAGAGCGGTTTTTTCTATTTGACTTGGTCCTGACGTTTAGCGGTTTTGTATTCAAACAATGAAGCCCCAGAGGGATATTTAGAATTTTACAGTTCTTAGATAATACTTTTCCAAATACAGTAATGTCTGCTTATAACGAATCCGCTTTTAGCGAACTTTCGTTTATAGCGAACCAATCTAAAAAGTGCGAACCAAGGTATTATTAAACCTGCGTAGATTTTTCGCAAAAAACGTACCCGCGTATAGCAAACTTTTTAATAAAACGAACCTTAAATTTTTGGTATAACCGCAAAAGTTTTCTGTTAGATTTAGGTACATATATGTGCTGAAAGCGCGCAGTCATGAGTGACACAGTTTCAGAGATAACACATAAAGCATTTTCTATGAAGAATGATAATTATTTGCTATAGCGTCCCATCGACTATCGAGCTGAATTTTATAAAAGTACCTCCAAAAAGTGACCTGAACACGAATCTGAAATCCGCCTTGTCTAGTTCTTCAGAAGTATGCTGCACAGCATGCTTCTTAACATCCGGTTGTCCTACACCAGAGTTTTTTCTTTTTTACCCGAGCGATTTTTGACGCATTTAGGCCATGTTGTTGGGCGCTTGAATGAATTTAGAGATTTTTGTCAAAGATTTTTTTTAAACAAGATTACCAGATGTGTTTGAAATGTAGAAATTATTTTTTTCTGATATTAGCATTTATCGCTTACTGCAAACTTCGCTTAAAGCGAACCGTTGTCGTCGGTCTCATGAGGTTCGTTATAAGGGGATATTACTGTAATTAGTTAGGTACAACGACGAAGCCCAATGAGTCACAAAAATTAACACCTTTGGTTTTTTTGTGCCTATTAAAATTCCGTGTTGATAGATAACAGGCTTTAATCAATTTAGCACGTGGGCACGTGTCGACTAATGTCAAATTATTTTTGCGAAACAATCTGTTTGGGTTTGTTTTATTTTATTTTGAGAATAAGATATTAGTGAGTGATTAGTTAGAATAAAATATCAATGTATTTGGAAAAAAAGTTGCTTCAATTTCTGCCAAAAATTTCTAGTTTATATTTAAAAATCTATCTAACATTGTATGAAAAGATGCTGCAATTAAAAGAAAAATCGATGAAATCGTGAAAATTTTGAAAAAGTACTTAGGGATCTTCTTCAAGTGTCGATAAATCATAATTCCATTATTTCTAATAGCAGTCGTCTTTGTTGAAGTAGTGATTTAGCGGTTGTTAGTGATAAGTAATTATCATGCAAGCTCAAGTGTTCGATGTGCGTAAATGCACTCCGTTTCCTTGAAGAACAACGCAATTCGATGACGCTCCCTATACTTAAAAAGGAACTTGGACGACGATGACTAACCGATTTTTTCGCAACGATTCGTTATAGATAATGCTCGAGTTTACCTCTGCGCAACTCTTGTGCCACCGGTGAAAAAAATCGATCCCAGGTGTACGGGGTCGACGTCTGCAGCCGGCACAAAAATCCGTCACGTTTTCTTGAGATGCCGGGGTCCCCAGTCTGCCATGGCAGCTGACGGCCTTGTCGGCCCGTTTTTGAGTCAGCTCCATTACTCATCGTGTACTTTATTTATTGTTTATAGGGGGCGTTGGCCCTCGTTCTGGTGACTCATGTAAGGTTTATCCTAATTGTGACTTGATGTCGAGGGTAATCGCCCTACTCCTGATGGAGCTTTTTTAATCCCCAGTGGTTCTCGGGGAGGCAATTTATCGAGTGGGCGATGTGATTTAGTTTAGTTTAACGGGTCGTTTAAATTAATAGCCGTTAAAACAAATTGATTTGATGGGAGCACAAAAAATTTCTGCTGCCAAGTTACGTAACGATTTGGAGATTATTCTGTCGCCGTTAATGCTCCTTGTAGATAATTTTCTCGCTATGTGGCTTACATCAGTCATCTCAGGCGAATTATCTAAATCTTAGGGCTAGTGAAGTGTGACATTTATTTACTTTTGTCAGATTAGACCGGCCGTATCTATAATCGTTTCGATTTCGATTGCTGATGATTTAGAGAGCCGTGAGTCATGCACTTTCGCAACCAACAGTCTTTGTGCGGTAATGTGTACCTTTTTTATTGACCAACGGGCTAAGGAGGCCAGCTCGGAGAAATTTTTGACATTACTATAATAGTAACGTTTTAAAATAAACTGGTTAGCAGGGTGTGCGTCAGGTACAGATTTAGTGCTGGGTGACTCATCTAGCGTCCCTTGCATCTCTCGCGCCTGCCTCGGTTAAAACTGTCCGTGTCGTTGGCCCAGTTCACCACTAACGTGTGTCACCCTCGTTTGGTCCGCGGGAGTCACTCCTCTGTTTGCCTTGGAATTCCTTCTGGCCAGCAAATTTCCCGTTTATGTTTATCGTTAGGCATGTGGGAGAATCAGAAAATTACCACCGTGAATCACCGTGACACACGTCCAAGGTCGCAAAAAATCTCCGACAGAGATTTAAAAAGTGACTAATACTGGATTCCTCCGGGTTCACCTGTCGGAAAAGTTATTTAAAATGTCAGACCGTACGGATTTTGAGACCGTAAAATTTTTATTTTTGTTAAATTGCTGTGTAAGAAGTTAAACAGTATTATATTTTCGCTTCTACGAGGCCTGAATTATTTTTACTGTTTTAATAGTTATATTTACCAAACACAAAAAAGTAAAAACAAATTCCTATATTGTTTATATTGTCGTTCATCAGAAACGTACTATTATTATAATTATTTTCTAAATCTGTGAACAGCTTTACACGGTAACTCATCTTAGAAAGAAGAATAATGCAACCAGATTAAGCCACTATAAAACACCCTTCCAACTCAGCTTGGACGGCCGGCCCTACAATATATTCTAGAGCGGCAGAAACCATTCGCTGGTTCAGTCAGTCAATCGTCTCATTAGAATGAAACCATACGCAGTTCGCATTTCATTTACTTGAATTCTTCCTTATAAAAGCTTTGAGTAACTGCTTATTCTGTTTATTTTTAGCTTCTAGAGTTTCTTCTGATTACCGTCCGACTAGAATAATGCAAAAAGCAATAATTTTAATTTTTTTTATATCTACTTAAACATTTCAACTAATAACCCCAATTCACTTTTAAAGCTTTCCTAGACGGCCATTTTCTTTATTGCTAGTTTGTTTTTGTTCTCTTGTTGTCGAGCCAACCAAAACGTTATTTCGAACCTATATGAAATGTGCAATACGCATTTAAAGAAACGTAACCATAAATGGAGAGGTGACTAACCAAACATAAGGAACTTCTGATTTACCACTTTTGCCGTCTGTTATGCAGAAAATCATTATCAGTTTTACATGAACATCTATGTTGTCAATAAACTTAGCAATCTCGTTTTTAGTTTCTCCACCACATGCCCTCTTTATAATTAATCTAAAGAAACTTGTTGGATTTCATATAATATGCAAATGGTGTAGTTAATTATAGCTAGAAATTTTATTTTTGCTGGAGTTTCTGCTGTATGTGTAACTTAAAATACTTTGATAGTACTTTAATTTTAATACCCAACCACCCGACCAAGTCTTTAATTGAGCCCGCATCTTTTTTAACTTCTGTATTTCTATGCATGCTCCCAAAATACGCACACTCCTGCGAATCTGAAAGGAAACCCGTTGAAATCGCAAATATTCGCAAGAAAAAAAAAGGCATTTAAATGCGTGACCAAAACCGTTAAAAAATCATTTGTCACTTCCAAACATTAAATTCTGAGCAAACTGACAGTGAATGAAATAACCATAGTAACCGATTTATTGTCCAGTCAAAGGTCATCTTAGTTTTTCTTTAGGTAGTCAGATAAGTCTTATTTATGATTACATGGCAGCATTTTGTTTAGATATTACCAATACATAAAGAGATCATCAAGTGACTGTGCAACGTCTACAGAAAATTTAATTTGTATGTTCTGTGATCTGAAATTCGGTGTACATATTCTATCATATCTCAACTTTAGAAGTCTACTGGCAACCATTCAATAATAAAGCATTGAAAAAGTCAAACACACTTCTCTTGTTTACTAATGGTTAATCTAATATTTTGGCAACTTTTAAATTAAATTTAAACGTCTCTCTTATATAGTAGAGAGTATTTCTTGTATATAGCTGCTCACTTAACTTGCTTTTTTGTGTAGATAACCAAGTCAGTGATAGTAACATGTGTTGCAATGTCGCGTTCAAGTAATATAAACCGAAAATCATTTCCAACAAAACAAACAAAAAATAAATTGTTCATCGCTGTATGTGTTTTTAAAATCGCAATTATATTACGTTGTAAAAAAACATCAACAAATGAGCAAAAATTTTCTACTGTGAAAGAAAAATTAATTAACGATCCAAAATTGTCAAATTATTGTCTTATATGGGTTCTACTATTGTCAAGGATTTCAAGATATCAATTTGTAAAGCTATTTTTATTTAATTTGTTTCTGGTAATAATTAGCATTTAACAAATGGATTTGCAAAATATTCATGGCCATTGATTTGGTCTGTTGATGAAAAATGTTCGTCTTATTTACACGGTGCGGTATCTTTCCGAATTTATGACCATTACAATTTTCGATTTAGACAACTCTCTTGTGTCACAGGGTTTTGAAATTCTTCCTAGAGTAATGTACATATTAAATAAACATTTTTTTAACAGTGCGTGCAAAAGTAGCATTGAGGGGGGCATTATTTTTAAATTTTTACTCGAGACTTAATGAATTTGTCATAAATGGTTTTTAGATGATTCGTGTTTTTTTACACTAGTCAACAAAAATTCCTTACTAACCGTGCATCTTCACGCTTTTGATAAAATTAGACAGGACCGGCAGAATAATGCCTGCACACAACCATTTATTGTTTTCATACAAATCAATTTTAAAAGACCTTGTTTGTTTATCTACAGACAAAATAATGGTTTCGTGCTAGCAAAATAATTTTCATGTGTTCATTTCTGATCATTTTGTATACATTTGTACATGTACATCTGTTGTGTTCGAAAAATGAGAGCTTAATTTAAACATGGACATCTGTGCTGTCTTCGTCTAAGTCAAAAACATAATACATTCGTAAAACAATCACAAAAGCACCTAAACACAAAACACGGGGTAGTAGTGTCTKCGAGTAGGCCTTAAAATGATTAATAAAAAAATTGCAGGTTGTTATRGAAAAAAAGTTACAGCTTGTGTTCAGTTTGGTAGCCCAGTGKTTTAATTCAATTAGAAAAGCATTTATAATTTCGACGAGTCCTCAAAGCTGAACTAATACGCATTTTTTTAAATAAAAATATATCTCGTAGAACCATTTATCGGACAATTGTTAAATGTGAGCAGGGTTATCCTTGTTTGAACCTGTCWCAGAAGTAAAGACCGAAAATTTTGAACGCAAGATTCGAAAGATGGTAAAAAGAGCGAATGGACACTTGTTACTTTGGTAAGAAGAATGTCACACATCTAAGAACAACAAATCGCGCGAATTTTGGCGTAATGCCCTAAAATACAGAAAAAGATGAAAAACTTCATTTTACTAATAACCAAGCGATCATTATGGGTCACCAAAGGTATGTACTTCATCCTGAGCAATCACGTTTTATATACCGATAATATTTTGATAGTTGCTAAAAAACCAAATTTTCTGATAAAGTGTTGGTATGATATGCAATTTGCATAACGAGCATCAAGGCTTTTTGTTAGTCGAATAAACCTGGTAGATATATCGATAATTGTTTAATTTTATTGAAGAACATCTATATTTTTTGGTTTGAGGTTTGTTTTCCAAGATACAATTCAAAGCTTGTTCCACGAAACGGCATTCCCCAGGCTTGTCTCAGAAAATTTTTAGACACTCTTTTCTCCCTTCCCTCCAAATTAGGAAAAATTTATTTCGAAGTAGAATATACAGAACAGTCCCAAGATATCGATGTAAATGTTTGTGAAATTTGTGCCAAAATTTATAGGATATACGTTACTTAGTATGACGTCAGAGTTCGTATATGCGCGCAGCTTTACACCATTTCCTAATTCAAATCGTGACTAGCCATTTAGCTTGTAGAGTATAAAGGGAGAAACCTAAAAACAAATGAAGCCTTCTAGTCTGTGTTGTGTTGTACGAATGCAGTGTGTTTTTGTTTCAGAGGCTGCAAGGAAGAACGGAACACGCGTATTGGTGCATTGCCAGGCAGGTGTGTCGCGCAGTGCAACAATAGCCATCGCGTACATAATGAAATATAAACAGCTCTCGATGGTGGAGGCCTACAAGATGGTAAAGGCCGTTAGACCGATAATATCACCGAACCTGAACTTCATGGGACAGCTACTGGAACTGGAGCAGAACCTGCGTGACGGCGAAAACGACTGCAAATCGCCCTGCCACCAGTATCGCTGGAGCCAGAAGTCTAGTGACGAGGTGACCCAGGGCTGTAGTGTCTGAATTTGCAGGGCCCAAAAGTGACGATTCCTTTACCCTGTCGCATATTGCGGCGCAAGAAACTGTGTTATTTAGTCAAGAAGCTCACCAACAGAGTTTATTCTAGTCTGTTCAATCAGGATTATGGCTGTGTAATCATAAAAGATATTGATTATAAGGTTTAGTTATAAACGCTGTAGTGCTCATTGTTATGTAATTTTTTGGTGTTAATTGAATTTTATTTATTGTCACGTCGCAGCTAAATGACCCAGAGATGGATATACAAAGTCCCTGATTGTACGTTACAAAATTTGTTCTAAACAAACACGTTTCTGACATTCCTGAGCACTTCGAAAATTTTCCCATTAACACCTCGCCTGTTACGCGTACAGTCAAGGTAAAGCTAGAAAGCGTAATAGAACTGAATTGAGAAGTAACATATCCCTTATCTGGACGAGCTTACCTACTTTACGCTTTTTTTGGCGGGAAAGCCCCATCACTGGGACATTAATAGTCATACCGCTGCGGTAATCTGAAGTATCCTTTAGAATGCAAGCCATAGCCTTAGTCCTATATTGTAAGCTGCTGCATTTATTGTACAACTTTAATTATGGCAGCCGAATTGTACATAAAGCGTGTTTATTTATTATATAATGTTTTTGTCTCAGTTCAAATTGTATAGTTTGTACTGCTACGGGTGTGAATCCGTTATTTAAAACAGGTACTTTGTTGCCATATTTACTATTTAAATTTATGTAATCCTGTTAGGGTAGTACATTTGGCCAATCAACCCGGAAAACGAATTAATATTCAGTAGGGTAATACATTTGTGATTTTGTTAGTTAGTCTTGCACTCGGGATATCACCACAAACGTGACTAGAACATGGCCAAGGGGGTCTTGCACAAATGTTCACTCCATCTTTAGCCTATGGACTTTAGTCTGATTTCAGCCCCTTTGATATAAATACTAGTTACGCTCGTGAATGTACATGCTTATACTGGAATATGTCACAAAAAAATTACCGTTCGTTTCCAGGAAGTGGTCATGCTTCCTCTTGTACATATTCACGTATATGAGAAAAATTGTGCCTTTCTCTATTATATAAGGAAAAAAAATTAATGTCTATAATCTGACTTTTATTTCAGGGACCTAATTCTCGAATCATATCACTCGTAGAGTGGTCTTTGATGAGCTACCAAAGTTGAGTGGTACTTTGTTCAAGCGTTGACGACGCGCGAACAGAATGTTTGTTAGATGGAAAACTAGTCAGTCCCTTTAATATGTAATATCTGGATAGTTGTTACACGTGAATAGAAACCCTTATTAATTTTAGTGGTACAAGATGTGTTTTGTAATATTTTCAAATAGATGTTTTTGCCTTATAAAAACTACCGTGTTGCACATTCATTTAGAAGTGATTTTTGTTTAAAAAATAAAAACGAAACATCCGCTATATCGATGAGACGAACTGATGTTGTTCTTTACCTAACTTCTTAGCTCCTTCAATAATTCATTTCGTACATTTAGGGAATAAGATCATAACGTAATCGAAACACGCGCCTGTGGGCCTGTGTAAGTGGAAATCGTATACTGATATCTATGCGGACGCAGGAGTTGATGCGCTGTTTGTCCGTTAGATGTAGCACTGCGCCCGCCCGTTGATTTAAAATCTCATAAATTCTCTTTTTCAAAAATAGGCCGTCATAAACGCCGTGACAAACGAGTGGGTATATTTATAACGACATTCGAAATTTATACTCAATAACGATAACGTAAGTGCGGATAAATCAGGTATGAATTGTACTGTTATAAGGAAATGGCCGAGATTCTATTTATATCGGCGAATAAAATATTGAATWTTTAAMAAATACCGAATGGATAAACAAACCAATACCGCGCCGGCTTGTGGCATTTAAATTTGTAAAACTACACGGCAATATAAATATGAGACGACCGCAAACTGGACTTCTGKTTTCGACGATAGTTTTTCAAATACTTTGCACGGCAGGTTAGTGTTTTCTGGTGGCAGCAGTAGATAATCTGTAAGTATTTGATACTATAATCGCCATCAACGAATTAACATCGGAACAATTGGAGCAACAGGTCTATTGTTATATTCAATTGCAGCAAATCTGAGGTTTCCTATTATCTGGATTAACGTATTTATTCTTTTAACAAGTCCACGTAGTTTTGCTGACTTGTTAGTTCCAAAAACCTCTTCAAAATACAACTGTAGTGTTCGTGCACGTTATAACACACACACAAAACGTGTAAGTATATTTTTTAAATGAAAAAAAAACGAGGGTAACATATTCATGAATACTGGGTTTCTTAACTGAAGCCACAATTGAGGGAAACAAAAGTTTATACAAAGCTTAAGCCGCTGGTTTTATGAGCATGAAATTTGAAGAATACATTTCTTACACGGATACTTGCACTCATTATAAAAGTTTTAAGAAAGTCTATTTCTATTAAAGGGGTATAAGCTTAAGCTGCTTAGATTCTTTTTCCATCCAACACTATTTTAACCATATTACTGGTTTGATTGCAATTAGATGTTGAAATTCAAAATTATGTGAAGAGTATAATTGTATATTCTAAATTGTATTGTAGTTCTGCGTTAGCTATAATATCGGTAATAACAGATCAAAGGTTGAATTGAAATTTTAGATAGTATAATACAGAAGGGCGAAAATAGCTCGCCGTTCCCATGTAAATAGAGCTGACAGGTGAAAGCAGTCAATATGGAAACAAAAGAATTTTAAACTAAATTAAAAAATTCTCCCATATCCTGCAGACTTTAAAATTTTTAAAAAGATTTTATACCAAACGAGGGTAATTATGCGGTTTAACAAAAATTCATGAAATAAGTTATTAATGAAACCTCAACGCAAGTTATGCGAATTTTAAAAAAATCACTGCTTGTCTCTTTTGATATTTCTAACCTTTTTGCACCTATTTTGAGAAATAATTTATTTATTATTTATTAATTTAATCTTTTTTATATTTTGTATATTGCATATTCACAACGCTGTTTTTTTGCAAGTATATGTTTGAATCGTAGGTGTTGAGTAATTCAGTTTATATCTAAATTCACTCAATGGGAGATAAATACAACAAAAATATAAAAATAAGAGAAACTCCACAAGAGATGCTAACATAATTTCTCTGAAAGGTGAATTCAAACTTTTAGCAACGCTACATCAAATAAAATTATATTTATGGTCGGATTGCTTTAGCAGTTGATTCACGTCATCATGTTTATGCAATCTTAACGCTATCAAAGTAGCCGCAACCCTGTACATGTCCTCTGGTTCTCAAAATTTCTAACTAACTTAGATATTGTGGATTGGACAATATAATTTTTGTACGGATGAACGTTATTAAATAAATAACATTTTTGTCTTTTTTTAATTAAAGCTACCTAATTAAGTGGTCACAAAACTTCATGTTTTAGTAATAATATTGACCCTGGAAACACGTACATATATCTCTCAAAACAGCTAAACTGGTACCTACAAACTTATATTATAAAGCTGTTGTAAGCATACTTTTAGACTTATAGCGCGAAGATACATTTCTACCAATAAATAAAACGCAGCTGTAATGACTTTGATTGTGCATGATTCTCTAAAAAAGATAATGTTCATTCGGTGGAATCTTTGAATACAATTTATTAACTTGTTCTTTCAATTCGTGTGCTAATTTTGAAACTGGGAGTGGGTACCGATAAAGCACAAAATTTCATTATTATTTCGAACTGTTCTTTGAGTAGAAAGGTACTTTGTGAAATTTATCAAATTAAACCATAAAGTTAGAGTTGTCTCTTGAAAAGCCTATACATATTATTTTTCTGCTTACACTGAAGATGACTATATTCCTGAAAAGGAAATTTTCCTCAAACAGCTAGTAAAATAATTCGAAGTAACAAAGTAAAGCTGTTAGATAATCAAATTATCCAATTATAAGTAATCAAGAATGACTTATCACTTTTTCCATAATTGCACACGTCATGAATCTCGAGGATACAATACAGAGCGCAACATTTGACAATAATAAACGGTTGGTTCGTCGGAAAGCGATACTTTTGTTTGATTTCCGCTTTTACGACATGACAAGCGAAAAGCAGTCGCGAGAGCATCGGTTACGTAAATGGAAAATTATTAACCGTTTTTTTGCTATAGTATCGTGTTGTATTGGTTAAGAATCACGTGAATACGTGACGGTGCAACCAATCAGCGAACTAGCCTATCTGAAAATTTTGGCGGCTTTTATTGGGATAATAACGGATAATTACTACATAGATATGGCCGAAGTTGCTTAACTAAATTAAGCATGGAAAATTCAGCAGACTGCATAGCCTGCATTTTGATTTTGATATAGTTTAGTATACCGCAGTGTCAGGTACTTGAGTAGCTTTTATTCTTCAAACAATTTTGCCAATCACTTATCGTATTCATATCTGATAACAGTAAAAATTCACTCACTGATTACTTGTAGCTAAACGTGTGGGTTCCCATGCAAAATTTATTGACAAATATTAATTAGTGTGATGATAGTTGTCGCTTGCGCTGCTTTTTGAAGTACCTATGTATTTATCCTTCAAATTGACCGCTGGCTTATGTGGTGGAGCGACCAATGGGAAGAAGTTGCCAGATAACCGAACTCTTGATATATTTCACTAAAAGTTGTTATCTGTCCTTCTTCCACTCGCGTGTCGCACCATTCTTGACGTGTACCGGCACTTTAAACCTGCGTATTAACTGCTACCTGCACATTTGAACAGACGACAGGCTAAATATTTGATAGTTCGTGTGTACGTTTAAATTGTAGTGCATAGTTGGGCGAGGATTACTGTGGCTGTAATTTGAGTGTAATAATTGACCTAACTACAAGATGACATCTCTAAGTAAGTTCAGGAATGCTGCAAAAGTTTGTGTTCCGAATGATCAACATTACCTGTGATCTGCATGTATCAAACCGGTATCGTTTTCATAAAGAGCTAACAATCGTTTTTTTTATTAGAATGCTACTATCTTTTTTAAATTGTAAGGATTTAACGGAAATATAAGTAGAAACACTAGCTAAACACGTGCTATTTTGTATGGTGGACAGGTATTTTTTGCAAAGTCATCAGGGCCGTATTAGGCTCTGTATTTCGTCAAACGCCTGTTTTCAAATTTTTGAAGCCTCCTCACTTGAAGAGGTCGCTCCCTGAAGGTTATCTCATTATAAAACAACTTTATTTATAGATTTATCAATGTATAAATATTGCTAAAATTCAAACCACGATTCGTTCACCATAAATTTGTATAATTCAAAAAAGAAAGCGGCCGAATTATATGTTTTGCTTGGTAATTTGGCCAGAAACTAATTTTGTTTTTAGCATTAAGTTATATGTTAATTTTTTTAACATTTTTAAAAGTTTTGAGAGAATTCCCACACGCATTTCCTAAAAAAAAATATTAGCGCAACTTAAAAAAAAACCTTGAACTAGTCCCCTCGTCTACGGTGCATACTAATGACATAACCAATGTATTGTCATCGACCTCGATATACAAATTGTCCCTTCATTGGCTGAAATTTCGAATAACGCCTGCCCTGTCGTCGCGGTGTTAAAAATGGCGCGTAAATTCGTAATTGTCGGAGATTGAGCGCACAACCTTGAAAGTTATGTTATTGAAAAGCACTGAAAGTCATGCAAACCGAGTGATTCAGTTACGTTGTTAGTTTCTAACGCTAAGGTTCTTGCACCGTCTAGCTCCTTAAAGATGCCTCTTAAACGATTACAGGATTTGGACGGTAATTCCTTCTTTTTTGTTGATTCATTCGTGATGCGTTGTTATTTTTTGGTAACTTTACTTTGTATTCAGATCACTCCAACTCGGAGGTATGCTTAGCCCTCTACAGAAAGTCCTTAAAGTCGAAAGATATGGACCATGATGGAACTCATTTCGATGCCCAATACCCACATATTTTTGTTACTTTTGGAGCATCTGTAAGTTTGATTTATACACTTTATTTGTAGCACTAATTCTCTGAATGTTTAATACAGGGAGACCTAGCTCGGAAAAAAATTTATCCTACTTTATGGTGGTTGTACCGTGACAATCTCTTACCTGCTAATACTGTATTCTATGGCTATGCACGAAGTAAAACATCTATTGAAGAAATCAAAGAAAAGTGTAAGCCCTACATGAAAGTAAAACCAGAAGAAGAAGATAGGTACAACGAATTTTGGAAGATCAATTATTATTTTGCTGGAAGTTATGATTTACGAACAGAATTCGAGAAGTTAAATCAAGAACTAAACAGACATGAAAAGGGACCAATAGCAAACCGAATATTTTATTTAGCTTTACCACCATCTGTTTTCGAATCGGTAACTGTGCATATCAGGAATGCTTGTATGGCAACAAAGTATGTCTAGATTATACCACTTTATGTACATCATTTTCCTACTGATTTTTTTTTTACAGAGGTTGGACCAGGATTATCATAGAAAAACCTTTCGGGAAAGATTCCGACTCATCGCAAAAACTCTCCGATCATCTCGCTTCATTATTTACAGAGCAGCAACTGTACCGTATAGACCATTATCTTGGAAAAGAAATGGTCCAAAATCTTATGACTTTGAGGTATTATTTGAAAAAAAGGAACTTTAATGGGCTCATTACCTTTCTTGCAGATTTGGTAATAGGATATTTAATCCTACTTGGAATCGTGACAACATAGCATCTATTCAAATTTCATTCAAAGAACCGTTTGGAACTCAGGGACGTGGGGGGTACTTTGACGAGTTCGGCGTTATTCGCGATATAATGCAAAACCACCTGTTGCAAATCTTAACCCTGGTTGCAATGGAAAAACCTGCTACATGCCATCCAGATGATATAAGGAATGAAAAGGTTGGTTATCATTCACAAATGAGACTCAGCAATTATTGTTATGTAATAGTAATTACATTCATTTTGTACTTATTTTGAACAAATCGCGTCATGCGATAATGTAGGTATCTGTATCGAGCGGTCGATAATGCAGAAAACGACGCTTTTCGTGCTACGAAATTTTAATTCAAACTCCATTTCTAGGTAAAAGTACTCAGGTGCATTAAACCGTTGGAACTAAAAGATGTTGTTTTGGGACAATACGTGGGTAACCCAGACGGTGAAGGCGATGCTAAATTTGGATATTTAGATGACAAGACTGTACCACAAGATTCAGTTACCCCAACTTACGCTTTAGGTGTTTTACATATTAACAATGAGAGATGGGATGGTGTACCATTTATACTAAAGTGTGGAAAAGGTAGTTTTATTTTATAGCGGTTTCTCAAGTCATTAAAATAATTCCCTCCTAGCACTGAACGAAAGAAAAGCAGAAGTACGGATTCAATTCAAGGATGTTCCTGGTGATATTTTTGATGGTAAGCCGAAGCGGAATGAGTTCGTCATCCGAGTCCAACCAGGTGAAGCACTCTATGTCAAACTAATGGTGAAAACACCAGGAATGGCATTTGATATGGAAGAAACAGAACTCGATCTGACATATGGAAACCGTTATGCTGTAAGTATGGAAAAACCATGTGTACAGTGACCACAGTTTGTGTGTTCTTTCATAGAATGTCAAATTACCTGATGCCTATGAACGGTTGATCCTAGATGTATTCTGTGGATCGCAGATGCATTTTGTACGTTCCGATGAGCTTAGGGAAGCGTGGCGCATCTTTACGCCTTTGTTGCACAGAATTGAAGAGGAGAGGATAAAACCTATTCCATATGTGTACGTTTTGCAAATCCATGTTTGATTAATTTTATTGCACAAATTTTTATGTTGTAGTTATGGAAGCCGAGGACCAAAAGAAGCCGATGAACTTATGTATAACAACAATTTTACGTACACAGGTTCCTACAAGTGGCAGCCGCCGGCATAATCATTCCCGATCAGCATATTCCAGACGACGACATTCCTTGTTCATAATGATGACTTTAATATTGTTGGTTTTGGGCAAACGGTTGTAATTTTGTTAGCAGCACGTTTTTCTATTGATGCAGTTGTTCTGATTTACACTAAGTAATTTATTAAAGTGCCTGTTACTAGAATATCATTCTTTTTCTCTTGAAGGCCGAGTCTAAGATGAGCATTTAAAGGTCAAAAACGGCTCTTTTTTGGACCAGTGGAATTCAAACAGTTGTAAACTTGACAACTGACAGGTGCTTGTTTATTGATACCATAACCCAAATGATATTTGGGCTTCTAACGGTGTTGTGCCATTCACTTTTATTATATTGAAACCTATGCTATCATTACCCCACATGATGTAATGCTTTTATACACAACCAACACAATTCCTTTTATTGCTGAGTTTACATAATTTAAAAAAAATATTTTTGATAAATATTAAAAAAAAACATAAAATTGTTATTAGAAATATTAATATTAATATCTACTATATTCTAAAAACTATTAATAATTTCTGCCCTAGAAATTTGGTGAACACACCCTTTTCCTTAAGTTAAGCTTTTAATTAAGTAAGGAAAACACCCATTCCACATATGTGCATTACACCGGATATTGAAAAAAATTCTGATACTCCCATCCTTGGCCTCCAATGACTTGAAATATTTTACTCATTTTATATGGCATGTTTTTTTTAGGTCTTTCTCCTGAACCAAAATGATAAAAACAGTAATTTCAGATTACAATTCCTTCCTACTATCGACTCCTTTCTTAACAAAAAAAAGGTATAATAAAGTGGATATTGTTCCACATGAACCATTTTGACATTTTAAATTCATTAAATTGCTCTGACCATGTGTAGTATTGTTCACACAATTATAATAATAGTATGAAAAATTTTAAACTGAATGTCTGCATTAAAATTTCACTTTCATTTGTAAAAATGGTTCTGTTATATTTATTTCACCAAAACATACATAAAAAAATGGAAGAATCAAAAATACCTTTCATTTAAATCATTTTTAAAAAAGAACCGTCATAAATATGTAGAATTCGATTAATATATAGAAACAAAGAAATTCTTCTGATTTTGCTTATTAGTAATAAAAATAACAATGTTTTCTATGTCGATGGGCAACGTATCTGCTATCTACACCATAGGCATGTATGGAGAACAAGAGCCGGACAACCAACAGCAAACACTTTATTTACAAATAAATTGGCAAAATGCTTTCAGGTACTACTAGCCATCGTCAGTGCCTAATAAAGTATGAGAATTACAAAAGAATTTAAATTAAAAGTGACACTGTAAGATTGGAAATAAACAGTCTTGACTTCAAACAAAATTCAGTGATTAAATAAAGAATTTGGAATAGGACAACTAAAATTACCATTACACCATTACACATCATTTAGTTAATTTGCTGAACTATACAAATCCTGAAACTGCTGCAAAACATTCAATGAAAAAGAACATTTTCTATTATATACAAAAAAGGTACTGGACCTGGACATGACCTTTTAAATAGCATTTGACCAGAAAAAAGATGTCTGGTCACCCTAGGTACACATTGATACATGCTTTGTCTTGGTCTTATATAGTTGCTAGTAGTCAAATTTGTTTAAATATTGAGTGTAATGAAAATGCCATGTACAGTTTTCTTCACACATAATGAGATGCCTGGTCACGACGCGTAGCAGGCTGCGTCTCACTATCTGTGAAACTGACTGTACATAATTGCTGTTGTTTCCGTCAATTCTCAAATATTCGTAATTAATATAGAATTTTAAGTTAATAGTGTCATTATTAATAATGATAGTAAAATAATCATTAACAATAAATAATATTTTATTTACACGAAAAGTCATACATCAATAACCTGCACAGGTAAACAATTTTAAAAGCATTTGATGCTGGGAGAAATCTGTAAAAATAAAATAAAACTGCGTAAGACAACTACCTTAACACGAGGTGAAGATGTTAGTATGGAACACATACCTTGAATTCAGTCTGCACCCAACACATGCCATTTAGTTAGAATTAAGGGACTTGATACAAGATAACCCACGTTATTAGGCATGCATACAGTTATAACACGAGAAGTACTGTATAAAACACAAAAAAGGAAGTTAGGGAATTAATAGTTTGATGTTAGTTGTGTTCTAGGTGACACGAAAAAGMATTACCAGGCCCTGAAGTCGGCTTGCAAGATGTGATYGATTACTCTTTGTACTACCTCTGTGCTGGTTCCCGTTCCTCCCAGATCTTGAAACAAAAAATGAAGTCAGTATGAGCACCCAAAGGTTTCATCACAAACTTACCAGGTGTGTGAATCTTATCTTCGCAAATTGTCTTCAAAAGAGCTGATCTAATTAACTGCGAGTGTTGCTTGTGTCCCAGATGATCCAACATGTCGATGGAAGCATTCAGCATTGCCACAGGGTTGGCGATGTTCTTTCCCGCAATAGCAGTACCGGTATTCCTCGTACCTGGTTCGAAGACGGCATACTACAAATAAATCAATTGCACAGCAATAATTACATGACTTAATATGTCATACGTGATCTCCATAATTTTTTCCAGAGAGTAAACCAGCTCCGCCGATTAGACCACAAACCACGTTTGATACTATGCTGCCATAGAGATTTGTCATAATCATAACATCAAACTGGTGAGGCTTCGACACCAACTGCATACAGCAGTTATCAATGATCATGTCATTGTGTTCGATATCTGGGTATTCCTTGGCAATACGGCGAGATGTATCCAAAAACAAACCATCTGACAGCTTCCTAAAATATAGTCATTTCACGTCGAATTCTTTGAAATATAGTGTCTTACATAATGTTAGCTTTGTGGATTGTTGTGACCTTCTTCCTTCCATGTCTCCTAGCATAATCGAAGGCAAACCTCGCGACACGATCTGAGTTTGAAGTGGTCACAACCTTCATACTCTCTACAACACCATCCACACTCTACAAAAAAACAATTCAGCATATGCTACCACAGAAACACCAAAAATACCTCATGTTCCAACATAGCATACTCTCCTTCAGTATTTTGACGAATAATCACAATGTCGATGTCTTTCTGTCTTGCAGGCACTCCAGGAAATGATTTACAGTGCAGAACATTGACGAACAAGTCCAACTCATTTCTAATAGCCACGTTTCTTGATACAACAACAGTGCTCTCGCTTTTCGTTTCGATGTTTCCCTTTATGGCCACCCCGTTCCTCTTAATAGACGTGATAGCATATCCTAAGTCATCACCTTCATCTGTCTTCGGATCAATATCAATAACTTCAAAGTCGACTGGCGCTCCAGCATACTTGAAGACTTCTCTGACATAAGCCATAAGTTCGGGACCGATTCCACCACCAGGTAGCATGGTAACGGCGTGTCGCCCCCCATACAAAGCAACGGGGATCGGTATCTATATTAAAAAAAAATGAACCAAAAGGAGCATATTACACATGAGTACATACCACTTTTTTTATTAATGGAGTCTTATGTTGAATCTCGAAAGCTGACATCGTAGACTGGTTCTGAAAAAGGATATGTTTAAATATTTTATTTTCGGAGACTAGGTGAATTACCCTTCTCAGAAGTTTGGACAGTTGTCTCGGGCATTTTGTGAAAATTGTAGCTGCCATGGTGTATAAATTTTTGCTCTGTAGCTTGAAGGGCAGAATTGTTAAGAGATAGGTTATCTGTGGTTACTTAACACTGAATCACCAGTGTTGCCAAGTTGCCTTTACCAATCGGTTAGAACCAAACACATCTTATTTAATACCTGCTGGTTTAAACTTCTAGCTAACTATGCATTTCTGTAGTTAGAAGTTAAAGTCGCCATATTTGAACATAAAAGTCGCTGTTGTTGCCACCAACATTTAAAAATTAACAAACGTAATTATACTTATTTCCTTACACAACAATAAAATATATACCTACAATATAAAAATTTTTGTTAAATACGTACTTGTTAAATCAGCATTATTGTTTTTATCAGTGCTGTAGTATCATTCGTTCTTTGCAATAAACAACGTTTAGTATAGTAATTAAAGTGCCAAGAAGTGCTATATTGTGTACACATTTTAGAATAGAATTGTAATTCGGAAAAATAGGTTTTGTGTGCTCACAAAAGTTGTTAATTTGACGACAATTCGTCAACCCTGTTCCACAGTGACTACGATGCCCTGTATTGTGTTTGTGGTTATAGTTACGGCAAACCGGTAACATATTCAAATCTGAATTTACCATTTCCAATGATTATTACAATATTAATATTTGCAGATACTAATAATAATGTGGTAATAGGAATTAAAAACAAAATATAAGCATTAGGGACAATTATAGAATTGTTTATTATTATTTTGAATTTATAATTATTCATTTTTTTTATTAATTCATATATAACAAAGGCAATGTAAATTTCTAGGTTGAATTTGTAACTATTCCAAATACCTAGAGGATTACAGGATCGAACTAAGATGCTGTACAAAATCTAACAGATAAATAGTTTTAACGGGGACAGAGCGGCTTGGTCAGTTTTAATGACCCCTGCACATCAATCAAACAGATTGCAAATGCATAACTGTTTATCCAAGTTGATGTTACCTGCTTTAACTAGGCACTAAAAAAACGAATTCAATTATTCAAGGAGCCTCAATTGGTTTAACGTTTTGGTACTGTAAAAAAAGGTTGATCATCATTAAAACGACATTGTTGATTGAAATAAAACGCCATCCAATTTAATGTAAACGTTGTGGGCTGGCGCTAGCACCCATTTCCAGTATGCAGTAATGTATTTATAAAGTCAATGACCCTCTTTATTGAATATTTAAACAGAATCTTACAATTCAGGTAACCTCGAGGGTCGGAACTGGTAGAGGGTTAACAGTTAAAGCTAACTTTCGACTCGATAAGTGATTGAACGGGCATTACGACCGTAATTACGGTTTATCGTAATGAGTTAGTAATGTTTAGTTTGTAAGTTCCCGCGATAAAAATGGACGTCGGGTTAGTCAACCACGAATCGGCGGTCGAGTACCCTGTCGGGACGTCACAGAACTAGGTGTTGATTGAAAATATGGCTGTAAAATAACCAAATTCCCTTTGTTAGGAACGAAGTGTTTTTGAATTAAAATAGTGATTACGATGTGCAAGACCCATTGGTATCGAAATTTAAAGGATGGTTGCGTTCGTATCTGGTGTTGTACAACAGAATGAGCGGGATATAAGCTCGAAAGTACGAAGTTGTAATAGCCCGTGAATGTGTTTTGCTTCTCGGTCCGCTCTGATGGTTGGCCATCAACCTTGTGAAATCTCGGAAATGGTCTCAATAGTTTTAAGAGATGTCTAGCGTCGCCGTTGCAAATTCAATGAAGATGCCCCTGTCGCGAGCTCACCCCTTCTCGGTACCAGCGCACTCGTTCATACAAGATGGGGGTAGTTTGCCACCACTGAAATCAGTGCTGAAAGAACAAAGCCCACCCGCAACGTCGACCACATCCTCAGCCCTGCCAGAATTACAAGTGGGAACATGCTCGATGCAAAATTTGCAGCCGCACATGCTGGGGCGTGCCATCAAAGGCTCTGGTGCAACGAATCAGGCTCAGCCACAACAGCCGCCGCAGCAACAGATCTCTGAGAAGCCTAAGACCATGGTGGCTACTCCGGACCAAGTGATGAAGCTGTACATGAACAAACTGACGCCGTACGAGCATCACGAGATTTTCAATTATCCTCAGATATATTTCATTGGTGCTAACGCAAAGAAACGTCCTGGAATCATCGGTAACCCCAACAACTGTGATTATGACAATGAACAAGGTTCATATATCCATATCCCGCATGACCATGTAGCTTACCGCTATGAAGTACTTAAGGTCATCGGCAAAGGATCATTCGGCCAAGTAGTTAAAGCCTACGATCACAAAACACATACACATGTCGCTTTGAAAATGGTTAGGAATGAAAAGCGCTTTCATCGACAGGCACAGGAGGAGGTGCGCATACTGGAACACCTCCGTAAACAGGACAAAGACAACACCATGAACATCATCCACATGCTGGATTCGTTTACGTTTCGCAACCACATGTGCATCACCTTCGAACTGCTTTCAATCAATTTATACGAACTGATAAAGAAAAATAAGTTTCAAGGATTTAGTTTGCAGTTAGTGCGAAAGTTTAGTCACTCATTGCTGCAGTGTCTAGATGCATTGCATCGAAACAAAATCATCCATTGTGACATGAAACCCGAAAATGTGTTGCTTAAGCAGCAAGGACGTAGCGGTCTTAAGGTAAGACCAAGCAATAAGTTTATGCAATAGTGTCAGTAACTATTATAATCAATTGCTTAAAACTAATAGATTTGTCACTTCATTTACAAAAATAAATCTGTTTCCTTTCCTTAACATTTGACCTCCACAACTTAAAAAAAACTATTATCTTATTTACTGTGGTTATGTAATCGTATCTAAATCTGTCACTTCACAGCAGGTTGTGTTCCTGACATCTCTGTTAGTTTGTCATTATATAAGTGCTCGTTC
Source organism: Rhyzopertha dominica (assembly GCA_025024175.1). Lineage (NCBI taxonomy): Eukaryota > Metazoa > Arthropoda > Insecta > Coleoptera > Bostrichidae > Rhyzopertha > Rhyzopertha dominica. Next base: position 6,523,885 of record QCXZ01000086.1, on the reverse strand, counting down.
CATTTATAACAGATTATAAAAGAGCCCGACTAAGGCCATCACCTGAGTTGACCTATATTTTAACATTATCTTATCTCCAAAGCTGCACAGATTACTATTGCAATATTGTCAAATACCTTTAAGAAGTATCCTTAATGATTTTATGAGTTCCTTTTTTAACAGTAGCTATTAAAAATAAATAAATTATAGTTTAAAAAGAACTAATAGACAAAAATTGGAAAAAAGTTGAAATGAACAAATTCAGAAACAAATAATTTTTTTATTTTCTATAATTTAATTCGTGTTTTCAACAATAGTTATTTCTTATAAATCAACAACTACAAAATGATATATGCAAACATTTACTAAAGTAATATGGTAATAAAAGTTATGCATTTCTGTAAAGCAAAAACATGCATTAGAACATTAACAATATGTATGATATGAGCAATATAAAGGCATGCGTGTGATAAGAAAAAAATCAATTTAGTCATAGTTTAACATATTGTTTTAAATTATTTCTAACCGAACATTCTTTCTGGTTTAGCTGTACTATACCTTATCAGTTGTCTAAGTCACATAACATAAGTTCAAGAAAAATTATGAAATAAAATTGCTCATTTTCTATACCATACATACTTATTTAACTAATCTATCCTATGGATGAGTCGCATTCTTTGTAAATGAAATAGTCTAGATGTGGCAATTGCCACCAGCCCCAGATTGGATACACCATTGTACAAAAGTGTAATGATTTTAAATTGTTTAATATGGCAGGTGTTATTATAAAAATAAATGACTAGCTAATGAAGAATTTGTTATATATCAGTGTTTTTATTTCCTATAATTAAAAAAAAGTTTTTATTATGTGCAAAATATAATAGGAAAAGCAATATTTAATTAATAGTTAAGCTGGGACTTGACCAATAAACAAAAGGATATAAAATATATACTTTTTTTCATGAAGAGATTAGCTATAATACCGTACTAAGGCAGAACCCATTGCTAAACCTGACAACTTACACATCGAGTCTTGTTATTTCCATTTGTCTGGTTGAAGTAAGTAGAGTACTGGCTAGACTGTAACATTCTTTAGTACAAAATACCAAGCTATGCAATGAACAAGAGAAGTTACATTAGTATTTTAAAATTTTCTTATAAAGCCTAGGATAGTAGTGGAATGACATAGATAGGACTTTGATGTTAGCAGAAACTGTTTTATAGCTTAACTATTCAAAACTTGTTTGTCAATTCCAAATTTCTCTTGATGGAAAAGCCTTCTATGATTTTCACATGGTGCTTCATTGTGTCTATGTATATTTTTGCCACAGGAAGAAGGAAATCTGTACATTCCAAAACCTGAAAGGTCATCTTTTTTATATTTTACTGAATGTGAAGTCAGTCCATACTGGGTTTTAGATGAAAGTCTGAAAATGGTAACAGCACCTTAACTAAACAGAAGAAAGTCTTTCTCAAACGCTTGGTTGGTTGAATTTCTCACTCTCTATCGATTTTTTTTCTAGAGTAGCCATTTGTCAGCAGAACGCTCATTCCTGGCTTCAGTTGTGTTGATATATTAATTAATTTTTAGGTAATGGTCCATGTACAAAGACTTCCTTACACAATATGGTCGAGAGTTGTATCTGAGCTTCTTATAACCAGAACATCCGTAGTAAAACATATAGAACAATGAACAGCATAATAGATGATCAAGAAATGTTTCCAATTGTACCAGATGAATGGGGATAACTGGACTTGACGCTCCACTTACAAGCTATCAGATAGATAGATAAATATCAGATGTCAGTGTTATACTTTGCCTTTATTGTTAAAGTCTACCCAGCTTTTGAAAATGCCTAACACAGTTTTAGGTAAAACATTAAGTAACAATAAAATGATCATAGTCTGTAAACCGTGAAGTTTATTATATCATTAATTCTATATTTGTATAAATTCACCAATAGATGTGGTTGTTAAAATATCTAGACGTTGTAAATACTCAAATTCTGTTATTTCTTAATTTCTGTATGTGTTCATTACAGGAGTATGCTTTATTTGGTTTCTGTCAGTTCTTAGAAGTACCGATACGAAATACCTTTATAGCAACCGTAACTTCTACTCAATACTTAACGGCAATTCCTGTATTACACTTCGTGGCAATAAGAGTATTATGAGTAGGTTCATGGCAGTCCATACTTTTAGATACTTAAGTAAAACTTACTTGATTGCTGTCTTTAGACATAATATTATTGAATACTAACTTACTCCAGGAGTGCTTATAGATACATGTATACTAGGACTGTGAACTATCAATATATAGATAAATATTAATAGTCATTTGTTACTGACATTAATAGTTAAAAAAGTGATATCCCAGACCTACTACATAGTTAAGTATCAAAAAGTGTAATATACTTGATAAGTTGTATTGGTAGTACTGAGTATTGAAGTGCTCATAATAGGAAGGGTAATTACGAGTATTGGATACATAATAATTTAGGTAGTATGTGTTCCTCTCACGAGTGGATTTTGTTCACTTCCAGGTGATAGATTTTGGATCATCGTGTTACGAACACCAGCGAGTGTACACATACATCCAATCGAGGTTTTACAGAGCACCCGAGGTAATCCTAGGAGCTCGTTATGGTATGCCGATAGACATGTGGTCACTAGGGTGCATCCTGGCCGAACTGCTGACAGGTTTTCCCTTACTACCTGGGGAAGACGAGGCAGATCAGCTGGCCTGCATTATGGAGCTGCTGGGTATGCCACCACAACGTCTGCTGGAGCAGTCGAAGAGGGCCAAGAATTTCATCAGCTCCAAAGGGTATCCCCGCTACTGTACGGCATCTACTCAAGCAGATGGTACTACAGTATTGAGAGGCGGTTTGAGTCGACGTGGTAAACCGCGAGGTCCGCCCGGTTCGAAGGACCTAAAACGTGCGCTGAAGGGTTGCGAGGACCCATTATTTCTAGATTTCATCAAGCGTTGCCTGGAATGGGACCCAGACATGCGCATGACCCCCAGCGCTGCTCTTAGACATGCGTGGCTGAGACGTCGATTGCTACGCCCGCCTAATGAAAAATCCGAATCTGCCATCACTGCCACTGGTCCACGTACACCCAAGAGTAACACGTTGCTGAGCAGCAATAAGGTCAGGGTTCAGCTGAGCGATGAGCGTTCAGCAACGTTGCACTCGCAGCATAGCAACCATTCTGGTAAGCTGCCGCCCGTCACGTAGCCCCTTCCACCGTTTCCACGCCATGTGATTTTAGGTTAATTTAGGATGAAGACTGTGTATACATGTACACATATCATGCATTGCATTCTCTTGTGGTTGCATGTAGTCAGACCGGTAACAGGCATTTTTCATTTTACATAGCTCGGGATTTAATTTTGCGGTGGTTAAGCACAGTAAAAAGAAATTTTGAAATTTTGCATGAATATTTTTTGGTAAAACTGTTTGGGAACCTCTCTTCTTATTGTGCCTTTCCTTCCACCTAAAGCCCCAGCTGTCAAAATAGCACATATACCCGACTTGTCTCAAACACCAGCGATCTTCTAGGTTAATTTAGGGTAATAGCCTTTTTTAAGTCTACAGGTGTGACTCGCATATTTGCAGTCCACTTAAAATGGACGCTTGTTTCTATATGTAATTTTTTTTATTATGTATGTTCTCCTATTATCCTTATTGGGAGCAGAATTATACTCCTTACATTATTTATTTTATTTGCATGTGAAGGTCAAAACATTTGCTCAATTGTTTTGCATTTATACAATTTTCTTTTTTTACTGACTTTATTCAGGGTTTTACTATCTTTATTTTTGCATGAATCTAGTTGTCCCCCATGAAGTATGCTATAGGGAGGTTGATTATTTTTGCCCAATTTGTTTCATACAAGCACACATTTGTCAATAAATTTTTTTTGGTGTTTTTGCACCAAGTTGTAGATACTCACAGTAATTCTGCCCACTATGTTGAACCGTGTATTAATTTTAAACTCAATCGTTTGTTGCGATAGTGCTGTGATAAGCTAACCTTTATTTAAATCTGCAAGTAACTATTGTTTTAAGCAGTGAACCCAGTGTTGTAGAGTTCATTGTATAGATATGTACATACTTTTTATACCTTCATAACAAAATTTATGAATCAGTTTTGTGCAAGTTAAAAATTGAACAATATTTGTGCAATTCTTCACCGAAAGGTAGTCAAAATGTATAATCAACACTTCTGCTATGTGTGTAGATCTTTAGTAGTGGGCAATCAATAAATATTATGCATGCATTCGTGACTGACTGTAACCAGACTTTTTTTACCCAACACACATTTTGTAAACTCATCAAGTAAGTCATTGTGAGTAGAACTGACAGAACTGCTACCGTGATACAGCGGTTACCACTGAACGGTCGTGTGCATTGTACAGATAGTGCCTACAGCAATCAAATTAGTATGGCTAAGTTGCACATGTATTTAGATTGTAACCTGTAAATATAGTTAAGGTTAATGTAGAGCCTTGCTAGAAGCATCTTGGAGCTGTATGTCTTAACTGAATTGGTCGAAACTTAAGCTTATAGAAAGGCTCGTGCTATAAACATTAATTGGTGTCTTGATCTGCTGTTCCCTCTTCTTTCATGGTATATGATCTGATGCATTTGTGTGTAATTGTTTTAATTTCAACACGGTTACGTAAAGTATTTGTAGTTTGTGATAAAAACTTATTTACTTTCACACTGCCTTTTGCCATTAAGCCGTACAACTTCAAAAATTGTGTTTCCTGTACAAATTACTTCACCAGAACCTCTTTAAGTAATGTAAGTGTGGTTGTCCACAGCTCTCGAGTCACTCCTTCATCATAGGAATATGACTGAGGCAAAAGTTTATTTCCTAATTAGTTTAACCCAAGATGGAACGGCACTTTTCCATCTTCAAACTGAACTGACAAAACATACAATTTATGTTTCTCGCACCGTTCTTCCGTGTCATTACTTCATTTTATACAGAACTGTATTAATTACCAGTGAATTGCTTCAGTTACATTGTGAGCGAGGCTAAAAATGTTGCACATTTCAAATGTAAGGTCTCATTGGTAACTGGAAGCAAACGCTTTTGTAGTGATTCTCCAAACTAAGTAGTTAAATAGTTGTAGAATAGTAGTTACTGTATTGTTCAGTCATGTATTTGTGAAAGGGGCCATTTCACAGCTCATTATTTAAGTACGTGTGTAGCAGTGGCATGTTAACAACTCACCAAAAAGAAAGACAGCTGCGTCAGCATTTTGTGATGTCAGTATTGTATTTGTGGATTATTTATGAGACTGAAACGAAAATATTTATGATTCATTTTGATTTATAAGTTGCTGTTGTCACATGCCACTGGGATGTAGGCCCAAGTGTGTGAATTTGCAAAGGGCTTGATCTCTTAAAGTTACTCGTTACTTATAAACGGATTGTTCGCTCAGGCCTTACACAGGTAGCTTTAGTATGGCAGGTCAGCATTAATGACCATCTGTGTTCTTCTTACTTGAAAAAGGCACAATTTGTTAAATACTTTGTTCACATCTCGCCATAACCTAACTAACTATTATGAGCTACTTGATTTAGAAAACGATGTGATGTATGTAATTAGTTAAGTCATGTTTATATAATACTAATAGAAGTTAAATAAATATCTCTTTATTATGTGTAGTGGTGTTATTCCTTAAGTTGTTTAACTGATGAGGCGATGAGGGCATGTAATGCTCTTCAGTTAGGTGTTTTGTGCATAAGTTGCTATATCCGTTTCAAAATAATTTGTAGATTTAAATGCAGCTTAGCCCTTTAGAATACAAGAATGGTAAGTATGAGATTTAATTAACAATAATTGTTATCTGTGTAAACTCCAAATCTGAAAATGTTTAAAGCAGTATATGGATACTTTTTCAGTAGTTTGCTAAATAGAAGCTTTTTTTTCTTGCATGGGCCATCTCAAATCACTAAGAATTTTTTCTGAATTCTCAATTCTTGCAGCATGCAGAACAATAAAGTCTGCACCTTGTATAAAAAGTATCCGGATTTCTATTTTAGAAAATGAAGAAGCCAACGGAGTAAGCCTTAGGATGGACACAGTTACTAATCGACCGGGTCACCGGTGATACCACAGAAATCTTATTTATTACATACAATACAATATACGATTTCTGTGGGTGGTACTCAAATTACAACCACAAACTATGTTACATGCTAGTTCATTGTAGGCAACAGACCATACTGTGTTCCAACATATGAATTATACTATTTATTAGCCTTATGAAACGCCTAAATTTAGGCAACCCCGACGTTTGGTGTTTAAACAAACGCTGTTGCGTAAATGGTTTCTTACTGCCAAGTATTTTTGATATATTGCGGCTGCAAAACGAAATCAACCACGAAATTATATTATAAAATACTGACAAACATGTTTAATTAATATAGATAAGAGAAACGATGTTTCTATTCAGCAAGACGGCGTAAACTAGAAAAAAAGCGTGTACAACCTATCAATCCAGTGTTTGACCCTATTATAATCCCTTTCGTCGTCGGTCTCGTAATCCACACAAATAAATATAATAAAATATAGAATATATATGCCGTGATTGTGTAATATATTATTCCTGTTTTAACCTCTATATTGCATATGTTAAACAGCCGTTTTTGAACTTCGACTTTCTAGCTGAACCTGCGTTTTAGTACCTATCACAAACGAAGTACAAAAGGTTTATTGCAACGGCCAATTTCGAGTTTAATTGTAACCGTAATCTACATACTTATGAAAAATAATCTCACGTAATTTTTTTATTCATTGAAGGCAATAAAATGTGAGAAAAAAACTTTTCAAACACGTAGTCAAACATCTGGGTTTGTTTATGTTTATTGTACGTAACTTTTTTATGGACATTGAGTTAGTGTAACTGTTGGTCCATTAGAATTCGGTATTTCGTAAATAATTATCAACTTCGCTAAATTCTGCTGTTACCTGCATTACTATTTTTCAAATACTTGCATAAAAATAGATTAATGATTGCAGTTGTTGCTTGTTTTAGTTTTCATGTAACATATAGAGACTAGAAACATAATTTTTTTTAAAACTATAACTCAAGCTGAAATATAAAACAAGCTGCCTATGGAAATAAACAACTATTCAAAATACGTTATATTTTGATCTTAAATATTTGTTGTATGTGCTATTTATTAATTTTGGAAGGCTACAAGCCCTTGAAATGCCGAAAAATATATTAGAATTGCTTGTGTCATTTAAAAGCTCGTATGACTACGTGCATATTGTGGCGCGTGTTTGTACACTAGACATCGGGGTTGCCTACATCTGGTCACGTAATGGACATGCTCTATATACCTTTGACTCTAGAACTGTAGAAAGAAAGAAACTAAATAATCAGATCTTGTATTAAATACAGAATTATAAAATCAGCTATGAAATAGTAGCTAATTTCATTGTCAAAATATTGTATAAAAGAGTCCTTGTAAGTAATGACAAAGGAATATAATAATAAAAACGAAAACTAATTATTTATCATTTATCAGTGTGTAGAGGAAACTAAAACTAAAATACTGCTATTGGTATGGTTATTGACATTGACTTGGGCGTTGGTTCAGGAAGCTCTGCGTTAATAGCGTTGTCTGAATGTTATATTAGTTGTTGTTTGAATATTATATTAATTATTATATAATTATTATTATATTAATTTTCAGACAACTTTAGTAGTATCGTAGGTAAGCAAGTAGGTAATTTGTGTAGCTACGTGTTAAAAGATAGCGCTATCTATCGTGTCGAATACAGTTTTCCAAAAATAGAAATTTAGCAACAATACCGCACGCCTTGATAGACGGCGGCATCTATTGAGTAATTGTAGAATTAATTTGATGCAAAAAAAAATAAAATTTGATATCGTAATTTCTAAAATTACCAATTTTAAATAGAAATAAAACAATTTATTTTTTATACATTTAACTATTTTGTCCTTGTTTTAATTCCAAGATTCATAAAATGAACAAGCAATATAGGAACAAACAAAAAAATTGGTAAATTTCTCCAGCCAAACTGACCCCTAATTACAGATGGCAGGATCGAAGGAAATGAGTCCTATCTGCCCCTACAGCTACCTAAGTATATGATTCAAAATCAATGAAAACAAGGCGTCTTTTAAGAAATATTAATAAACTAAATAAATATTTAAGTCCTAGTTTGTCCTAGCAAATCCTTTGTTATTTAGAATGCTTAGATGGCTGTGACTGCAGGGTTGGCAAAAAACATGTTTTTTTAAATTAAACAAAACAAACAGTTTTTTCTAAATTAATCATGTTTTAAACATGTTTTTTTCTTACTTAGTTAAAAACATGTTTAAAACGTTTTAAACACTGTTTTAAACATGCACTCTCATACAAATTACTATGTGTATTAGTAAAAATAAATACGAGTAGATGACGCAAAACGTAGCAGTTGTCTAAAAATCCCTAGGTGACTACGATTGCCTTTTGTCATTTGTATTCGATGTATACGGCGTTTACGCGACAATTTTTATTATGAGCCGGTTTTTCTTTCTTTTCTTTTCTCTTTAAGCGAAAATCAACTCTGTTCTTAAAATCCAGACCAATCACATACTGGTTACTGGTTTGATTTTAGCTAATATCAACTTTAACAAAGAGAATAGGAACCAACCTTGTATGTTTAAAGTTTAATGTTCAACAATTATAATGACCAGTAGGAGGAATATTGCAGTGTGGAATTACTTAGACAAAATTAAGGTGCAAAATAGTACAATGCGAGCTCGATGCAAGAAGTGCAAAAAAGATATGCTTGCACTAGTAAAAATATTTTATTTCTTGTTTATTGTTTTTTATATTCCCAAGTTCTGATAACTATTTGTTCTATTATGCTAAATATATAATTATCTAGTAAGTGCTGAATGAACGTCTTATTTATTGTTTTGTTGTACTATACCAGAAATACAAATTTTTATGTTATGATAAGCTTAAGATTTTTATTTGTCGTTTTAAGATGTTTGTAATTTATAGCTACAGAAAAAATGTTAAGTTTATTATTAATTTCTATAACTATTGTATCGATAAAGAACTGGGCCTGGTTTGGAATTCAATTCATTTTTATGCAAACGTAAGGTGACATTATGTAGATATGTAATTACTAATAATCCTGTTTATCTATTTGTGGAGGGTAAACACCATAATATTAATAATTAATGAATATCATACAACAGTCATAAAAAACACTGTTTAAAACATTAGTAAAAAAAACACTGTTAAAACAAATTATTTAAACATTTGTTTAAAACAAAGTTTTAAACAGGAGCGTTGTTTTAAACATTTTCTTTTAAACATGCCAACCCTGCTTTTCAGACGAACCTTTGCAGCTAGAGACAAACTGACACCACTCCGAAATGCAGCAGGTTCACATTAGTAAATGAACATAAAATTAGCGTAATCGGAGACCATCCAGTTTCAAAGTGAAGAAAACAGCAAAGGGGTTGTTAGCCTTTGATATTGCGCAGTTTTCCCTTGAAATTATTTTTTGCTCAAAATCGGCATACTGATGTATTTTGAGCTGCAGATTTCAAAACTGCAGTAAGAAATGAGCTAGGACGCCCGGAAATGTATTTTTCGCAAATGGACCCTTCTACTCTAGGTAACTTTTGAGACGAACCGTTGCAGCTAGACAAACTGTCACCACTCCGAAATGCAGCAGGTTCACTTTAGTAAATGAACATAAAATTAGCGTAATCGGAGACCATCAAGTTTCAAGGTGAAAAAAACAGGTTTTTCGCAGTTTTCGGTGGAAATTATGTTTATCTCAAAATCGGCATACTGATGTATTTTGAGATGCAGATTTCAAAACTGCAGTCAGAAATGAGCTAGGACGCCTGGAAATATATTTTTCGCAAATTGACCCTTCTACTCTAGGTCACTTTTGAGACGAACCGTTGCAGCTAGAGACAAACTGACACCACTCCGACATGCAGCAGGTCCACGTTAGTAAATGAACATAAAATTAGCGTAATCGGAGACCATCAAGTTTCAAGGTGGAAAAACAGCAAAAGCCTTTGCTTTTTCGCAGTTTTCGGTGGAAATTATTTTTGTCTCAAAATCGGCATACTGATGTATTTTGAGCTGCAGATTTCAAAACTGCAGTCAGAAATGAGCTAGGACGCCTGGAAATATACTTTTCGCAAATTGACCCTTCTGCTCTAGGTCACTTTTCAGACGAACCGTTGCAGCTAGAGACAAACTGACACCACTCCGAAATGCAGCAGGTCCACATTAGTAAATGAACATAAAATTAGCGTAATCGGAGACCATCAAGTTTCAAGGTGAAAAAACAGCAAAGGGGTTAGCCTTTGCTTTTTCGCAGTTTTCGGTGGAAATTATTTTTGTCTCAAAATCGGCATACTGATGTGTTTTGAGCTGTAGATTTCAAAACTGCAGTCAGAAATGAGCTAGGACGCCTAGAAATGTATTTTTCGCAAATTGACCCTTCTACTCCAGGTCACTTTTCAGACGAACCGTTGCAGCTAGAGACAAACTGACACCTCTCCGAAATGCAGCAGGTCCACATTAGTAAATGCACATAAAATTAGCGTAATGGGAGACCATCAAGTTTCAAGGTGAAAAAAACAGCAAAGGGGTTAGCCTTTGCTTTTTCGCAGTTTTCGGTGGAAATTTTTTTTGTCTCAAAGTCGGCATACTGATGTATTTTGAGCTGCAGATTTCAAAACTGCAGTCAGAAATGAGCTAGGACGCCTGGAAATGTATTTTTCGCAAATTGACCCTTCTACTCCAGGTCACTTTTCAGACGAACAGTTGCAGCTAGAGACAAMCTGACACCACTCCGACATGCAGCAGGTCCACGTTAGTAAATGAACATAAAATTAGCGTAATCGGAGACCATCAAGTTTCAAGGTGAAAAAACAGCAAATGGGTTAGCCTTTGCTTTTTCGCAGTTTTCGGTGGAAATTATTTTTGTCTCAAAATCGGTATACTGATGTATTTTGAGCTGCAGATTTCAAAACTGCAGTCAGAAATGAGCTAGGACGCCTAGAAATGTATTTTTCGCAAATTGACCCTTCTACTCCAGGTCACTTTTCAGACGAACCGTTGCAGCTAGAGACAAACTGACACCACTCCGAAATGCAGCAGGTCCACATTAGTAAATGCACATAAAATTAGCGTAATCGGAGACCATCAAGTTTCAAGGTGAAAAAACAGCAAAGGGGTTAGCCTTTGCTTTTTCGCAGTTTTCGGCGGAAATTATTTTTGTCTCAAAATCGGCATACTGATGTATTTTGAGCTGTAGATTTCAAAACTGCAGTCAGAAATGAGCTAGGACGCCTAGAAATGTATTTTTCGCAAATTGACCCTTCTACTCCAGGTCACTTTTCAGACGAACCGTTGCAGCTAGAGACAAACTGACACCACTCCGAAATGCAGCAGGTCCACATTAGTAAATGAACATAAAATTAGCGTAATCGGAGACCATCAAGTTTCAAGGTGAAAAAACAGCAAAGGGGTTAAGCCTTTGCTTTTTCGCAGTTTTCGGTGGAAATTATTTTTGTCTCAAAATCCGCATACTGATGTATTTTGAGCTGTAGATTTCAAAACTGCAGTCAGAAATGAGCTAGGACGCCTAGAAATGTATTTTTCGCAAATTGACCCTTCTACTCCAGGTCACTTTTCAGACGAACCGTTGCAGCTAGAGACAAACTGACACCACTCCGAAATGCAGCAGGTCCACATTAGTAAATGCACATAAAATTAGCGTAATCGGAGACCATCAAGTTTCAAGGTGAAAAAACAGCAAAGGGGTTAGCCTTTGCTTTTTCGCAGTTTTCGGTGAAAATTATTTTTGTCTCAAAATCGGCATACTGATGTATTTTGAGCTGCAGATTTCAAAACTGCAGTCAGAAATGAGCTAGGACGCCTGGAAGTRTATTTTTCGCAAATTGACCCTKCTACWCTAGGTCACTTTTCAGACGAACCGTTGCAGCTAGAGACAAACTGACACCACTCCGACATGCAGCAGGTCCACGTTAGTAAATGAACATAAAATTAGCGTAATCGGAGACCTTCAAGTTTCAAGGTGAAAAAACAGCAAAGCTTTGCTTTTTCGCAGTTTTCGGTGGAAATTATTTTTGTCTCAAAATCGGCATACTGATGTATTTTGAGCTGTAGATTTCAAAACTGCAGTCAGGAATGAGCTAGGACTCCTAGAAATGTATTTTTCGCAAATTGACCCTTCTACTCCAGGTCACTTTTCAGACGAACCGTTGCAGCTAGAGACAAACTGACACCACTCCGAAATGCAGCAGGTCCACATTAGTAAATGAACATAAAATTAGCGTAATCGGAGATCATCAAGTTTCAAGGTGAAAAAACAGCAAAGGGGTTAAGCCTTTGCTTTTTCGCAGTTTTCGGTGGAAATTATTTTTGTCTCAAAATCGGCACACTGATGTATTTTGAGCTGTAGATTTCAAAACTGCAGTCAGAAATGTGCTAGGACGCCTAGAAATGTATTTTTCGCAAATTGACCCTTCTACTCGAGGTCACTTTTCAGACGAACCGTTGCAGCTAGAGACAAACTGACACCACTCCGAAATGCAGCAGGTCCACATTAGTAAATGAACATAAAATTAGCGTAATCGGAGACCATCAAGTTTCAAGGTGAAAAAACAGCAAAGGGGTTGTTAGCCTTTGCTTTCTCGCAGTTTTCGGTGGAAATTATTTTTGTCTCAAAATCGGCATACTGATGTATTTTGAGCTGCAGATTTCAACACTGCAGTCAGAAATGAGCTAAGACGCCTAGAAATGTATTTTTCGCAAATTGACCCTTCTACTCCAGGTCACTTTTCAGACGAACCGTTGCAGCTAGAGACAAACTGACACCACTCCGAAATGCAGCAGGTCCACATTAGTAAATGAACAGAAAATTAGCGTAATCGGAGACCATCAAGTTTCAAGGTGAAAAAACAGCAAAGGGGTTAGCCTTTGCTTTTTCGCAGTTTTCGGTGGAAATTATTTTTGTCTCAAAATCGGTATACTGATGTATTTTGAGCTGCAGATTTCAAAACTGCAGTCGGAAATGAGCTAGGACGCCTAGAAATGTATATTTTTCGCAAATTGACCCTTCTACTCCAGGTCACTTTTCAGACGAACCGTTGCAGCTAGAGACAAACTGACACCACTCCGAAATGTAGCAGGTCCACGTTAGTAAATGCACATAAAATTAGCGTAATCGGAGACCATCAAGTTTCAAGGTGAAAAAACAGCAAAGGGGTTGTTAGCCTTTGCTTTTTCGCAGTTTTCGGTGGAAATTATTTTTGTCTCAAAATCGGCATACTGATGTATTTTGAGCTGCAGATTTCAAAACTGCAGTCAGAAATGAGCTTAAATTTATTCGTAATAAAAATTTCTGTAAGGATATTAAATTACAAACAACTGAATAACTTTAGAGTATTTATTTTATAAAAAAAGATACAGTTTCATAAAAAAACTACTTAATATTGCGAATATTTACAGCTGGAAAAGTTATACCGGTTTGTCATATAAACGTATCGAAAGAACTAAATCTAATGGAGGACTGGTAGAAATTTACCAGCTGTAATGACACTGATTTAGTAACCAGCTGGGCAGCCGGTTATATCTAAGATTACCTGACTCAAAGTACAACTAAACAGTTGGATACAGAGCATTAAACGCTAAACTAACATCTAATAAAAAAATGAAATATAAAATGTGAAAAAGTAAGCATACAAGTAAATAAATTACTCMAATGTACAAAAGCTAATTCCTTAATCGAATCAGTACCATTTAAAATGAAGTAGATGGCCCTATATTTTCTGATAGAAAAGCAGTTCCTCTGAAGCTGTCTATGATCAGCCACTTTCTTATAAAAATGACTTGTGTACATAAAACAATTGCAATCACCAGTAAAGCATTAATTCAGGTACGTTCTCAGAGTTATTTCAAACATACGTGTGCATACACTGTGAATATGACCACAAACAACTGGCAAGCTTGGACGGCAATTCGGTTCCAGAAATTCATGGGGAATTCTTTGATTAAAAATTTTTTTCATATATTCTCGGTGCTTCGGAACGGATTTTAAGTGTGAAACAGMTTCGAGWCGGCTCTTTCTGTTTAAAAAAGTTGTGGCTGTTTGACCAGGACTGTGAATTTACGGTATGCCCGTATAATAAACCGTAAGCCTGAGCATTTGATGGCATGGCACATTACATGACATGGTAGATCGCAGCCGACATGGATGTATCTGTAATTTCAACAACCGTTAAATACTAATGCAATCATTTTATCACAATGCACATCCTGCGGTTAGGTTACTCCTAAGTCATGGCTGGTCCTCTTATATACAAAAATTTAATATATCTCTTATCAAGCTATTTACATTTTGTCCCCTATACCCTTCCCTTAGATATGTCAATTTGCGCTTCTATACACTTGCAGTTCATGTATTCAGATCATACATAATTTTGAGATCATTTGTAACCAAGGCAAATACACTCTCAACTGGTCTAACGCCATTTTCCAATAACAATGTCTTTCATGCTCTGAAATCACTTGAAAGCATAACAGAGATAGAGAGACGCGTTCTAGAATTGCCACTAACATGGATAAAATCCCCCGATACATTGAATGTTATTACAACAAAACAAATTTTTTAAAATATAACAGCAAATCGCAATAATAAACAATTCTAACAATAACTTAAGAGCAATCAAGAGACAAGTGGAATAGTTGATTCTAATATAAACAAAATATAATAAAATTCTACAATCAACACTTCTCTTATCTTATACACGAATATATAAAAAAAACAATCACAACAATCGATATAAAAAATAAGTACGTAAATTGGGGAAACATAATGTACTAAAAATGGCGGTAATTCGTTCAGTTGTCCGTCAATTCCACAAACGTTATGTCGAAGAGATCCTCATCGACTGCTTTCAGTTCCAAAAGAAATAGGTCTTCGTTGCAATAATAAGCCACCATGTCATCGTCAATCTTGGCCGTAATGCTGCAAACCAAACACACCGTCAGTGACAAATGGCAGACGAAGATCTTGCAGCTTTAAATCACCATACAGCATAAAAACACAAACACACAGAAGTCGAAGTAATGACTACAAGCAGCTCCAATTTTCACTTGTGTGCAGTTGGCACCACTAATTTTAATCTTTGATTCCCTTTTTCATGCCATTGATCGTTTGTTAAAAAAAATCAAATTTGGGACTGCCAACTCAAAAACTATTTTGTGATAATTATTTTTTTGGACAAATGAAACTGACAGCTAAACAAACGTGAACAAACCTTTGACGACAATTTTTCTCATTTGAGGGTGCTACTTAAAAATGATTGTGGACAAACGTGGATAACCGATGGACAAAAGAATGGCATGAAAAAAAATTCAAAATCGAAATTGGGAGTGCCAGCTTCCACAGGTGTATTGTTCTACTACGAAATAAAAAACACTGAAGTCTACAGCCCAGCCCCAATTAGTTTGCCTGTGGTTATCTGGTACCATTTTATATGAAGCAATTACTACTTAAAATAAAAGGAAAACAGTTAAGAATAGTAAAACGACTGCTAAGCTGCAAATTTTTTAAATATAGCACTTACATGAGAGCGAAGAGTAAGTGTATATGGCCTTAAATGCATCCATGTAACCTCCTTTGATCATTTTATTTGATGTAATTAGTAATTACTTTAAAAATTATTATTATTTTTAAAACAAAAAAATTCCCGGGTAAAACAGCGTCTTGCGGTTGCATAGTCATTCAGCATGTGTGTCAATTTCAATTTCAACAATGGTGTTTCAATTGGAAAACACCCAACACATTGTATAATAGAATAATTGCAAAACAGCAGTCTTATTCTAGAAAAATGTGAAGTAAAGTTCAATCATAAATGAGTTTTATGTGTCGCGCTCCTTTTTTGATACTGGTTTAGAATGCTTGATTTATTATTATATTACTTAATAACTGTATTTATCCACATATGCTATGTTTTATACAGTTTCGTAGTGGAAGTGATTTTTTCATACGGTAAACTTCCAATTCTAAGTATAGTGTTTTAATTTTATTCATACTAATGCTACAATAAACTGTTTTGATAACATTCGTGGTAACAGCTTTTTAAGATATCCAGTAGGTATATGGTGGATAACTGTCTAGTAACAGCATTGTTAGGTTTAGGTCTAATCAGTATGGTATCTAATGCCAATAAATTGATAGAAATATGTGAATTACTTTAGAATCTGTGGATTTGTACTTGGCACTTTTGTTGTTATTGCATACCTATTAATTTACATGTCTCTGTCATTTAATTTTTTTGCCCAAAGACATTTTTAAGATACTTTTTTAAGTTTTGACTGTTATCTATGAATTTATTAATTGCTGACACATGTTTAGATATGTGAACATGAGCAACTACTTTTTTCTGTCAGATTGCATTATTTTTACAAATCTACTTTTCAGCTTTTTCTGTAAGTTGACTTTTTTTGTGTCAGTGTAAAACATCCTTTGGTGTCATTTCAGAAGATACTAAAGCATTTTATGGGGTTGCCGTAATTGGTTTAAAAGTATCACGTTTATTATTTTAAATGCTCACTGAATATAACTTAAAATCAAAAGCTCAATGCACAAAATTGAACTTCTTGTGAAAAGACTGATTGAATAATTCATGTGATGAGAAAGTTTGGTCTATACATTAATGTGGAAAAGATACCTATGTCATAAAGTTGTTTTACGGGCATGTCATTAGAAATGTGTGAACGCGATTAACTTCACTAAGGATTCGCTACTGTCCCTGTGTTTGGCGGCGAATTCAAGCTTTTACGGATTGCCGATAGGTGGCAGCCCATGTCAAGTGTATACAATTTTAATAAGAAGCACAATGTGACAAAATTTCCTTTTTATTGGGTAAACGTTAGGTTTTAGTTTCATTTCAAGTTATAAACCTACAAATACTAACCATACAGTTCATCGTCATGAGTATAAAATTACCGTATAATAACAATGCTTATCGTAATATAACAATCAGAAAGTTGTGTACTACCTCACATTTATTTGTTTGACTGCTCTAAGCGACCTTAAATTTCGCCAAATCGAATGTTAAACAACGAATTTAGCAAAAATTAAAAAAATGACACTAGTGTGCCTTCATAAAACGGTACAAGCAGCAATAGCAGTTTAAAAGCGAAGTGCATTTAATAAGATAAACATGCCAATGAGGTAATATGGTGCCATCTAGTAAGCGATAGGACAGTAACCATTAGAAATGGGTAGGTGGGTATACTGAAACTTATACAGTAAATGCTGGGGGTTAGTTCATGCATCTGAAGTTAGTAAGTAAACAGTTCACTTCTTTGCATCTACTCCAATAAAGAACACTTGAAACTTACCCTTTTCTGTTTTTGCGAAACAAGTTATTTATGCTCGAAGCAGAAATTTTGTACTTATTCTCAATCTGCAAAATAAGGAAAACAGAATTAGTCTTCCGATTGCACAAGACGCATGAGGTTTCTGTCTTTCTTAATTTCAGCATAGATTTAGAAGAAGTACTGAGCTTTTCTTAAAATGGAGGGGAGGAAAATCTGTCTGTTCTGCTATATCGCTGGAGATACGGCAGGAGTGAACTGATCCCACGATGATACATATGATGTTAATCCGACATGCCGTTTTTAGTTAATGTTATTACGACAATCTGAATAAATGAGATGTTTAAAAGCCCAGTACGTCCAGGTCCATGCACGTTAAGCAAAAGCTAAGCAGTACGAGCTGTCAACACTCACCGCGTTCAGCAGGCCGGCCGTCGTCGGCGGCACCACGTGGAGCGGGGTGTAGACGTCTTCGGTCTCCTGGCGAACGTACAGCATCACCCTCTCGTTCAGAGGGGGCGGCCCCGCCCCCACAGGCGCGCCCCCGAGCATCTTGGCGCGCTTCAGTGGCGGCGAGAACACGTTGCCGTCCGTCGTCAGACCGCTGTCCAGGAGGCCGTCCTTCTTGTCCGCGTCCGGCGGGAAGTGGTTGTGGAACTTGAGGGCGGGGGTCGACGGCGGCTTCGATGCGGGGTGCAGCAGGAACGGCGACCCCGACTTCACGTGCTCCACTGGACCACTCAGTGACGCGTCCGGGTCGTGGCTGTAGAAGCCCTGCAGCTCCATCGACGTTAACTGCAATGAGATCGACTGGTTTTCATTCACATATCTGCAATTTTCGTGGCGGAAGGGCGGGGGGTATCAGTTTTTTCATTTTATACAAAAATAATCTTGAACAAGACAACAATTTTACTGTTTCTGTAATTTAAAGCGATTTTGTTGTATAGCAACAACAGAAAGTCAGTACAGTTGTAATTTAGATACAGACCCTTAACTAGAGGGGAGCCTCTGAAAGCAAAAGTTGGTCACTCTATAAGAAATCACTATCCTATCTATTCTATTTAAAGATGGACCAAAATAAGCAGAAATAAATATGAGTCCGCAAAGTAAAGGTTTCGGAGATATGAAAGATTCTTTTTTCTTTTAAATATTTATTTGCAATCATTTACTATGTGCAAACAAACAATAGAAGCTTATAGCAAATACAAAAAACAAGATTACATAAGATGTTTAGACTGCTGTCTTTCCATTTCCAAAAAACACGATACCTATATCTGAAAGATATCGGACCTATTTCTAAAACCGTCTCATTGGTTTGGATTTGTTAACATATTTTATCAATTCATAGCTACAGCTCCTTGAGGCTATATACAGTGGTAACATAGACTAATGCTTTGAAATATTCCCAAAAAACAAAATCTAGAGGGTTTAAATCAGGCATACTACAGGTCGCTCCTTCCTACCCATTTACGTGAAAAAGTTTGGTATAAATGCTCTTTAATCAAAATCAACAATAAAAAAATGAGCTGGATCGAAAAGTTTAGCCACTATTTCTACATAAAATTTTGTTGGTCCAAACCTGCATATTGTAAAAATTATGTTGTTACCTCCATAAACCCGACCTCATCAGTAAAAAGAATATTAACAAAAACGGGGGTCTTCAGCATCAAACGTGCTCAATGATTAAAGTGGATTTAAAGCCTTTTACTCGTACATGATACGGATAAAGCAGCTGCTTGTGAAGAATTCTTCAAACAAGAGGAGCACTAATTGATACCTCAGCTGATATTTTCCGCACACTTGTCCCCGGATTATGCTCTATCCGTGCTAGAATTTCTTCTTCTGCTTTAAGAGTAGATACTGACTTGGTCTTCCGGATAAATAGCGTTGTTTGCTCGATGAACCGGTATCATGCAATCTATGCTGAATTTTTGCAAACATACGATGTGAAGGAACCTGGCGATTTGGATAAGCTTCACCATAAAGACGTAGTGCTTCGGTAATTCTGCGTTAGATTAAAAAGCCATGGCAAACGAGAACTTATGCACTGACTTGATGTTTATTTTATAAAACATCAGCCAAGTATGATAAGAAGAAGAAAGTTGTTGCAAACTAGAAAATGAGTTAGTTTTGTTTATTTTGGTCCATACCATTACCTCTTTAAATATTTTAAAATTTCAGTTGCTTACTTTGAAATCTGATTTAGAATTGTAATTATTTTCAGTCGTTTTCAAGTTGTGGTCTGTCTGATTCGGCACTTTACAACCCCTCATAAAATTTTAGAGGTTTCGGTGATTCCTTCGACTCTTCCATTGAAAGTAGTACAACATACTTTGTATTCGACACCAACGACCAGTGGTTTACTAATCCTCTTAAAGTCATAAACTTGACCCATCCACACTTAATATTCTGCCTGTGCAGTGGTACAGTAAAGTTATGAAAAAAAGAGTAAATCTCATTTTACTTGACAGTGATAAACTAGTTTATTTGTAAATTATTTTGGTATAAGTAGAATTGGCAAAAATCATGGCATGAAAAACACTTTAGATCAACAACGAAAACCCGCACATAAAAAAATTGAATTTAATTTTTCTTCTTCATATTTGTTATCGGCCTAAAAACTTAAGAATCGGTGTACTTCATGGCTGGTTGATGTTAAAAAGTGTTGAGGTTAACACAACCAACATTAAAGGAAGACAGATATTTGCCTCTATTACAAATGATAACAAGAAAAATTCAAAATAGAAGCAACATGTCATTCATTTGCTACGCTTCATTGTCAAAGCATCGCCTCCAACATATTTGTGGCAATACTTTTATAATTTAACTGGTCAACTGCATTTATAATGGGGACAAGTAACTTTGATAATCCACAAGGGCAGGTATAAGGTGTTCAATAAGCAGTATCTTCGGGTGCTCACTTGAAAACTACCTGATTCTGCCAGTGCCGAAACCTAGATATCTTTTTCGCCATCGACGCTTCCTTGGAAGATTTACTAGAAAACCCACAATCAAGCATGAGTCATAGTAATATAACAGGATAGAGAATACCAGACGATTTCGAGCAAAGAGCTAGTTTCTGTCAATTGTTGTCGTGGTCATTATTTACTTGTAAGTACAGTTACTGTTATTGACAGAATTTTGTTGCTAATGTCAAAACATAACATGTTACTGGGTCAGTAATATCTTTTGCAACACCATGAAAAAGTTAAAAAAAAACACGCAAACTCCTACTTGGCAAGTTTAATGAAAAATACAGTACTGCCAAACAGTTTTAAAACATCAGAATCAGTTCGCTAAATCGTACTGAAGTAAGTGGAAAAATGGCTAAAAAAGATGTCACAAACAAGAAAAGGAAACAACTTTTAGAAGCAGCCGGGAAAATTGACCAATCATATCAAAAATTATAGTAGAATGAAAATTTTAGATGCGCCATGAATATGTAAGAATGATATTAGAAACTCTCTGAAGTAGGTGTCAATTAAAAGGTTTATTTAAAAGAATGGATTCCTAAAAGACTCTGCAACAGCATATTACGCGCTGAATACTTTAGCAGTCTGTACTGTCTGTACAACATTAAATTCATTCCACGGACAGGAAATGTCACAAATGTTTCCTAGTTAAGACCTATTGAAAGATTTTGGTATTAGTTAAAACAAAAAATTTATGAAGGGGTTAGGAAGCTACAACAACGGAAGAACTCACGGAAATAATAAAACAAAAGCTTCACTAATTCGAATCCATGCACTTTAAAAAGTTGATGGCTCTTGTGTGCACCAAAGTACGACAAGCAGCAAAATGGGTTGGAAAATGTTATTTTACATTAAAGCTAATTTCAATTCAATAAAATACAATAATAATCTGTCATAATATTACACGGTTGTTCTACCGCAAATAAGGCATTTTATAAGTAGTATGAGTTGTACTTGCTCAATGAAATTTTAATTACTCGGTTGGTGTGGCTAAACAGGATGACAGTCCACATCAGTACTCAATTGAAGATATTTCTAGCAATTTATATCCAGATAGGTGTATTTTATATTTTATTTAAAGGAAAGCGCCGGACACTACTACATTTTGACTAGGGAAAGAATGGCTGTGCAACCTAAAGAAACCTTTGCAAAGAAGGATCAGATCCCCTGATAGCCAGTCCGAAGGATTAGATAACGTCCTCACAGGGCGTACGCTTTCGTTTTAGAGCATCCCTGTCTGATGAGCTTGAATTCGAGAGTTACCGGACTTCAAAAAAGTAATCTTCTGTAATTTTTTGAGCAGCACATTAAAAAATCAATCTGTTTGTCTTAGAGGTGTCTGGGTTTCGTGTTCAAATTTTGGGTACAACGTCGTTTCGTGCTTAATCAGACAGTGAACTTTTTATTATGTGTATCTTTGTTGGTTTCGGAATCATACTTTTTCTTCCAAAAACGATGCAAATGAAATGAAACTTAAAAGAAAATTTTCCTTAAATGAATATCAAGAGAGTTGAAATTTTGATTAAATGTTGGAAAATTGTTCCATTCGAGTGCAATACTCACCTTATCTATATCTTCGGCTGGCGAGAAGAGTACCGGAGGTTTGGTGAGATCGCTCATTGAGTAGAATTCAGACCTCTCGCACATCGGATGATAAAGTTCGTCCAGTTTTTTCCTACCGGTCGCTGTCATTTTTCTTTTGGCGGCCCTCCTCTCTTCGTCTCTAGTTTTGCGTTCAGCGCCCTGAAAAGAAGCATAGGTGAAGTACCAGTCAACCAAACAGAGAAGAAGCGTCATACCTTATCACAGAACACTTTTATTTGGCAATATCCTCGGTGATACACGTTAGGATCCCTAGGGTCTTCGTAAGTGTCAATTTGAAGGTGAAGAGGTAGACCCTGCGGAACGAGGATTTATAAAAAACGAACAGATTTAGAAAGTGTTGGGCTTACCTTTACACCTTTTTGACTACTGAAATCCGTGCTTAGGCACTGCACGGCGATGTTTATCTGCAAGCGATTACAAAATTAATAAATACCATTTTAACACAAGAAAGTTCTATCGAATAAACAACTGACACTTTTTGTTAGGACTGACTTGGACGTTATTTCTCTCCGGCGATCCGTTTTGGATCACAGAAACGGAGGCCGGTGATCAGTAGCGGAGATAACGCCCGCAGCCGGTCGTATAAAAAAGAGCAAACACAGAACTGGTCAAGCCCTCTTCACATCGAGTCTAATTGGTTATTACTACAAACCCTTTCATGCACAGGTTGAACAAAATCGTTACTGAAATTACCTTAGCAGCACTCTCCAACGGGTTCCAGTAGACTGCGATGGCGTTGTGGGCCACCTCTTCTATGCAACCGACGAGACCGACGCTGTTCTTCGTATCTAAACAAGAAGGATGCGTTTATAAGAAGTGATGCGTACAAGGTTTTAGAAAACTTGAGGCACTCACCGAAATATGCGCTCTTTTATTAAGACAGCGTGAAATGAGATTAACATAAATGAGAATAATCGTAATAATTAGAAGAACGCATTATATGCAAAATGCATGCAAATACTCTTAAGACAAAATTCAGCATTGATTAGGTATCGATCTTCCAACATTCTTACTTTTGAATCTTTACATAGAAATAGCTAAGGTAATCAACTAAATGAAGTGGACTTCGCAGAGAAGACAGAAAAGATTTTAACCGCAAATAATAAATAAATTAATGTTTGAAAGATATGTTGTTAATCACTATACAGAAATTGCTAATGGTTTATTTCAACTATATGGGGGGCAGACGCGTTCTTCAGAAAAAAATTCAGAAAATATTTTTAATGGAATACGATCCCATATTTGAGTCATTGCAGCCATTAGAGCAGCGAAAGATCTTCTACAGAATAATATTTAGGAAGTGACTTGAGTCAGGAAAAAATGCGCAGACTCTTCAAAATGAAGCGTAACGAGGGTGCAGTTCCTAAAACGAAATCGTAAAAACTCTGATGGTGCGGTCTCAAAATCGTAATATCGTGGAGATGCCGAATTTGTTTTGGCTTGTAAAAAATGTCCTTTCTGAAAACAGTTACGCAATAATTTCTTCTAAGAGAACATACACACTCATAGGCAGAKCATATTCATGGGTTTATTAAAAAAGCAACTAACCAAGCTAATTATAACGTCTTGAAAGTGGCAACAGTTGACATGAACTTCGTAAACCGTTGTTTTCGATATCAGTTTTGAAAGTTCACAAATTCTGATATTTTATATTAGAATCGAGAAGGCTCGTACTAACTCACATGGCAGTATCACTAAAAATATACCTATTACCCAGAAAAATGAGCAGGATTATGTCAATTAATTGTAGTTATGTTTTTCGCAATAAAACCCTTTTACAGTCACTTTTTATTTCTTTTGGGATTTTCATTTTCCTTTTTGCAGATGTAAGTGCCATAAATAGGCAAAAAATAAAATTTTGTCCAGACCATTTGACTATTAATTATTTACTTAAATGTGCCTCATTTTAAGTAAAAGAGTAGAAAATATAATATATATATTGTAATGAGTGATACAGTAAAAGGGTGTCCCATTTTCATTTAATTGTAGAGTATCTCGTTTGGGGTTTTCACATTACGTGTTTTAAAGCTATAGCCAACTTTTCAATAACCATAATATATTTCTTCAGTCTTTTAGATCTCGCTTAGGAATGTAGAAAGAAAAAACATGTAAAAATATACGTTTCATAGATATTTTTATTTTAAATCCAGTGGCGTAAGTACTCAGAATTTTTTAGGGGTTCAAATTTTTGAGATACAATACAAACTTGAATTTTTTAAATGAAACCTATAGTTAGCTTTGCTAGGGTAAAGAAGATAATTTCTTTTCTAATTAAGAAAATGTATATACTGCTGGGCTGATTTTCAATGATTCTGGTATTATTCATTTTTTTAGTAACTTAATCATAATATTTTATGTCCAGGTGCTATGGAACAAGAATACTAGAATATATTATTAATAAACATTTTAATCTCTTGTCGGTAATCAACGTTGCCATGTAACTAATGAAAATCATTGTTTATTTGGAGATAAATATAATTATGTCTTGTTTGGCGTCACATTTACATTTAATTCGGTGAAAAACAAAATAACATTAAATATCTAAAAAACTTAATTATACCAAAATTAGTAAAAATAAATCTAACAATGTAAATACTTATTTTAGAAAAAGTAGGTCTTTTCAGTCATAGCAAGGTCAACTATGGTTTCCATTTAAAAATATGCAAGTTTGTGTCATAATCCAAAAATGTGACCCTTGTCAAGCGAATTATTAAGAACTGAAAATATGTTACATTATTCAAAAGTTGGGTGTAGCTGATATAAAAATGACGATGGTGCAGTTCAACTCGCAACAAAAAAGTAAGACAGTAACGTACAAATGTCTAGTATTTTAAGAGTTACTGAGATACCTTGCCATTACAATCAAAATGGGACATCCTGTACATTTATGGTGAGAATCGGCTTGGTTTCTAAGTCCTGAAAGTTGACTTGCGTGGATTTATGACCTCAATGTAAGGTATAGAATTCCATTAACTTTAACTCGTTCCCTACAAAAATAATTAATTTCATCGGAGTATTGGAAGTTATCTCGTGTATATTCTGGCAAAAAATCTTTGCTAGATAGAGTATTTCCAACAATTTAAAGTGTTGTTATTGATGAACTCTTACTAGAGGGTCGAAATTATCGTGTGGAATCGAGGAGGACAAACAAAATACAAGAAGTTTTAAACTAGTTTTTGTTCAGTAACGTGCGTTAAAGTTTTGCCGCCTGCCTGGTGTGAAAAAACAGTGCAAAAATATGCGCACATGTTTTCGAGAATATAATCCGTTCCTCAGCAATAATGAATACAGTTTCGTTTTCGCACTGAATGCGCCGCCCACCGACAGACACTTCAGTGGTTCTGCATGCGTCACTGTACGTGGTAATAGAATTTATGGATTTAAATTTAGTAAAATGAACGGAGTCATTATAAACAACCCCCACACAGGCAAAGAACGAAATAGTATCGATACGGCCCACGATGGGGCCCACGCGAAGTATATTTTAATACGGCAACACGCAATTTCGCTGGAGGGTGGCCACTTACCAGCATCCAGGATCCTTTGCTTGACTGAGTGCTGTCTCCCGTGCCAGAACTGCCACGCTTTGATCTCGTCCTCTGGGCTCTTCTCCTCCCTGAACATCAGCATGACAACGCTCTGGAAACAAAAAGCGAACGATGAGTTTTTTTAATGGCCGGAGACGGCCGCCCATTAGTCGAGATTCTAATCTTTTCGAAACAAATGGTGACCAGTGAAGATTTCAGTTTAATTGGAACGGCCGCTGGTTCGAAATGAACTCAATATTAATTTGCGTTTTGCCCGTAAAAAGACGACCGTTCTCGTTGGGCCATTTATTCACAAGGACATCGCATAATTAAATAAAAATTCGACTATAATCCACAGCATTCGATCTGCTTATCTGGAATCGCCACTAACGACGTTTCTCCGGAGTAATTATTATTATTGTCGTCTTTTTTCTTGCTCCAGACGTTACCGAAAATTAATCGACGCAATTAACGTGTATCTCGCCTTTTGCAACGCGTAATTGCGAAGGACGGACGGAATTCAACAAAGGACATCATTTAGCATAGCTGCCGATTGCTCGGTTGCTCACGGTTGAATATCCAAAATACTTCTTGTAGCATTGTTTATACTTAATATCATGCGGTTCACTGTATTTCATCATCTTCAGTTTATAAGTGGCGGCTCGTGAATATCATAAATATACACTCAAATGCAACATCAATGAAAATGTAACAATATAGTGGATAGTTAAAGGCACTACAGTTTAGAATTGAATATAGGTAACGTAAACCATAATAAACAACTCGATAGTTTACCAAAATGTGATCTTCAATATTAATAACATCATTTAACATCAAAATCTTTAACTCTGTTAACCAATTAAAAATGATGCCACCATTAAGAACTTGGAACTTTTTCCGAAATCCGACACATAAGGCCATGGACTTTGGCGTATTCACAATAAGACACAGTCAAGATCCCGTGGGTCAATATAACAAGCGATCCGAGCTCATTGGCGTAGAGATACATAGTGCAAACTTTGTAAACAACTGACGCAAGATGGAAGATCGTAGATGTACAAGCTAATCTTACTAATACAGATATAAACCAACTTGATGGTATTCTTACGATTCCAAAGGTACTCTTTTACCCATGCCATGGTGGATGATTGGCGGTTTATGGCTAATGACATCAAAAGCTTTATTACAGTCGACTAACCATCACTGAAGTCATCGATTTATTTACGTCAAAAACACAGTGTTCTTCATAATTCTAGTTAGAGCAGTAATGTCACGTTTTTTTCTAAAACTCGGTTAACAGATCTGCAGTTTACGATGCGAAACACACCTGATGCATTTGTCAAATACTATTATCTATCTTTCTGTCGAGCATGTTACACAAATGCATGCAGTACAAATACAAAATTCCTAACAATTTTCACCAATTTTTCTTTATTATAGAGTCGCATGTCTATCTAAGTAAACCGGACTTTATTTTAAGCTGTCTGTTTAAATTTCTCAAAACTGCCAAATTAACCATTTAAAAGATGTTTCTTTGATTTTTTGCCCAGTAAAACAAAGCAGTACCATTTTTACGTTATATCCGCACGCTCATTTTCTGGCGCATTCTATTATCTATTTTGCTTAATGCAGTTTGAAACGATTTTAACTCAGACTAGGTTCTGTATTTTCAGTTTTTTTTTCTGTGGGACAACCGGCGTACTTTTTTGTTTGTATAGATGCTATACCAAATTCTTTCAATATTATATAAAAAAACCGCTGCAAATTGCATCAGTACTTCCACATCCAATTGTCACAATGACATTTACGATTTTATTTCTTATACTATACGATTAGTAATCAGGTTTTGAGCATTTTTTCTAAGACAAACAGTCCTCGTGATATTTGCAAAAATATATAAATTTTAAAATCGATTTTTTCCAAATAACTCGAAAATTATTAACTTAACAAAAAATTACAACAGTGCTTTTTGATCAGAAATTTGATTTTCTATATAATACCAAAATCGTACGAGCAGGGTCCAAAATAGGATTTTTGGAAATATTT
The DNA here is from genome assembly GCA_025024175.1 of Rhyzopertha dominica. Lineage (NCBI taxonomy): Eukaryota > Metazoa > Arthropoda > Insecta > Coleoptera > Bostrichidae > Rhyzopertha > Rhyzopertha dominica. The sequence continues at coordinate 6,496,319 of QCXZ01000086.1, read as the reverse complement.
CGAAAATGTCAAAATTTTTAATAAATTTCCTAAGACACTTTTTGTGAGAAATTTTATTTCCTATCTAATGGTATTTTCGTTTTTTGAATATATTAAATATATTCGGAGATATTTAGGAAAAACAGCTTTCTTTAAGTGACGCTTTTTTGCTAATATCTTCTAAACAGTTTGCTGCACCGAAAATTTATAAAAACGAATAATACTACTAATCACATACTAAAACGAAAAAAAATAAAAATTTGCAAAACGGGTAGTTACCCCGCAATTTCGCCCCCTTCCTGATATCCTACTTACCCCACAAACAATAGGTCACTTTGGGTAGTTGAGATTTATACATTTGCCAAATTTCAAGTTCATACATTAAGTCTTTCGAAAGTTATCGTGTCCACAAACAAAACCACAGACACACACACACAGCCAAGAAATTTTTTTGCTCAAATTTTATATTTTTGCGTTTTCGGCCATTTTAAAGAGAATGAGCAAATAAAAATTTTTTTCGCGAAACAATACTTCCCATCCGTTGGATGTGGAAGTAATTAGCACTCCTTAAAACTCATGTTTACTTAATAAAATTTTAGCAGTTATAATTGCCCAATTGCAAAGAGCCAAACAATCAAATCATTCGTACACTATTGTTGATCTGCATGCAGCACGCGTCTGAGTATATGATCCTATATTAAATTATATGCTCACTTAGTTAATTATTATTACAGTATTTTGGTTTTTGTGACAGTGGGTTCCAAAATTAATTTTGGCAACGTTTTGACCCTTCTTATTCCTCAGGCTAGTCATTTTTATTTGTTTTTCTTTATTGTTCGCGCCATACGGTTTATCCTTACTTTTGCTTGGCATGATGTGAATGATGTTATAAGAATATAAATCTTGAAAAGAAAAATCCTTAGAATTTGTGTTTGACTTTGCTCTGAAGCTCTTGATCACTTATAAATACATATATAGTATAGTATTTTGTGATGAGATTTTTTCGGTTAATTATTTTCTGAAAAGTGGTCTACGTTTCTCCCTATCTTCATTTTTACGATTTATAGTGCATCTGTGTATACCTTCCGGCTAAATTTTAAAACTCACAGCCTATAGATACGTCATTTATATTATCACAAGTTTATTTCTGGCGTTCACGTATTTTGATCGATAGACGCAAATCAATCCTTCCGACCAGTGGCAGAAATATGAGGCGTTATTACTCCGTAAATACTTTGCGTCATCGCGTAAATTTTTCTGACACAAATTCGATCGCAGAACTAGTTCCTATTGCATCTACTGGCTGGCCTCTGCCATAATTGCTAATTAATTAGCAAACGCAATTAAAAAAATTAACCATAATAAAACGACAATTTTTATAAGGCACTCGGCGGACTGAGATTTTTTGCAGGGGCCATTAGTGCATTCTGATGCGGCCGACAAACGCCATTTGCAGAATCGAAGGCAAAAATAAGAAAATCTATATAATGTATTCCCAATGTGTCTTGGTCTCATAATTGGACGCACTATTACCGATAATTAAAAACATCGACAAAGTCTGGCATTAATGGCTATAATTGTAGGAAATTGTATTGATCAATGGCTAATGAGTTTCTTTAATACGTGATTCCTGATAACCAACTTGTTATTTTGTCTTCCAACTATCATAACAAGTAAGACGAATAGCGTCGTTATAAGGATCGCCATAATAGGTCATTCTGTATGTAATAAGGACTTGTTTTTCGGTCAAATATGGTCGGCCGTAATTGGTATAGATTTCTCGGCATTTTCATGCCTCTTTCTCTCACTGGCAACGGCCACTTTGGATGAAACATCCCTCGAACGAGATGGAAACTTCATCAAGGATGTTAGATCAAGACCAGAATTTAGCCGCAACAAGAACACTTCGCGATTAGCCTCCTACGAAAATGACTGTGAAAGAGAATAATTTTCCTATCCAAGTAGATAAAAACAACAGGGAAAACTGATATAATTTTTGACATAAAACGGAAAAAGATTCTGTAAAAAATATTTGAATGCCGATCATTAACAAGAACAGAAAGAGTTATATATACATGGATCTTTAAGGTTTTTCAAAGCCTCGAATTTTATTAACACGCACGTTTGTGGAAAACTAGAGAGGTAACAAATATAAATGATGCATTGCATAGCAGTACCTATTACAATAAAAACGTAAGTTATCGTAGACGGTACACAAAAAATGACTTAATGATCGTTTGTATGCGAGTCTATAAGAATTCTTAACGAGCTGTGGTCAACAAATTTAAAATTTGTAGCTCTAATGATTTCTACACAGAAAAGAAGCACGAAATGAAATGAAAATGAGTGGTGAGTGTATTTTGATTCTAAATTCATTTCGACGGCTGAACTGTCATCTTCAGTGGAAGTTTAAAGTTACACAAGCGACTAATTTTTAAGATCTCTGGATTTAACTGGATGGAAGAAAAATGGAAAAAACTTCCCCGTTGAATCCGGAGAATGATTTCACTTACTTTAACTTCTACTGGAGATGGCAGCTTAGCCACCGAAATACATATTCAGACTTTCTAAATTATTGCGGTAAGGGTTTTTCGCATTGATCATATAAATGTAATGATAAGTATATATCTTTTATATATATTTTATTTTTTACAGTATGTACACTACAGTTCAAAAGATTTGCCCACCACAAATTTTTAGTGAAGCTTTAATAAACATAATGATTCGTACGATTCAAATATGCATGTGCAATGTTCAGATTTCAAAACAAAGTTATTTAAAAATTATTTTAATATTTTTAACAAATCACAATTAAATCAAGAGTGCAAAGATAATAGGTATTTGTTGAACGTTTTGTATTATCTTAATTGGCTAATGTCATTTAGATGTTGATAAATTAGGTCGCAGTGGTGGCTAAAAGAGGTTAATTAAGCTTGGAAGCGGTTGCAATGACTATAATCTATTAAAAAATAAACTTAATCGAATAAAGAAATTGCAAGTGAACTTAAAATAATATATAATACAAATCTAATAATTAATTAAAATAATAGTATGGAAGTTTTGAATAAAATATCTTAAAAATCTGTTTCTTATTTTTTTTTTAATTTTGTAATGGGTGGGTTACTTTTGAGCGGTACGGTAGGTACCTACAATTAACAGCGATTCGGCAAATTACTGTTCCCCTATATCGCTTTTCTTTGTCACAATTTCATAAAATCAGTTCAAAATTCTCTTAAAAGCAGCTGAATTTTTCAGACATACTGACGTTAAAAATCCAACAAGATCGCTCGATCTAGCACCTTACCACTTTTTTACGGGATTATTTAAAAACGACTAGAAATTGACGTGAATCGTCTGTTCGAGAATCTAACAACATCATGTGGTAACTAACAAAACTTAGTTTGTCTTCACAGAAGAAAATCATCTACATAACAATTCACCATAAATTTTCGAAACACAAATGTTCAAACTGTCACGATTTTTAACAGTCTCATAGACATCAGCCCTCAAACAGTCAACATAAAGCGCGTAATTTTTACTTTAGAGCTGTATTTTACGATTTTGAGATCGTCCTACAAAAGCCTAACATAACTTGTTAGTATATTTAACCAGATTGAGTACAAATGTAAGCGATCAGCGGGGCAATGAAAGTAATGCCAGGAGACTTCAATGTTATGTCAAGAAACGAACCCTTCTGAATAGGTTAACGAAGTATTCGATCTATTATGGCCTGTTGAACTGAATGCAGTGGAAAATACTCTAATTGCAATTACATAGAGGCAATTACGGCAATTTTCCGTTTGAAGCAGTTTTATTGCGTAAAAAGGGTACTAAAAACGTCACTTGAACAAAAAATTGTTGCTACCTTGTGACACGTGGCTTAAGGTTACCAATTCTACCTCTATTAAGTAAAAAATTATATAGAATTTGTATAATTTCGGATGGTACAAAGATGCTAACTTGGAGACTTCAATGATAGATAAAGAAACGAACCTAGGTACTGATACAAAAGAAGCACATCAACAAAAGTAAATGGTTATATATTTTTTAGTCTATAATAATGTAGTTATGACAGGAGAGAAATTAGCCTTGTAACTTCATTCCGAAGAAAATAAACATTCTATAGGTAAGTCCGCTGAACTTGGTTTATTCGACTACCTGCTTTGCAACGGATCAATTAATTTTTATAATTACTTAATTTGAGACATTTGGTCAACACTACAATAACAGAAAATGGCACTTTAATATTTCTGAACCACACGATATTATTGCAGAATACAGAATACTTTGAATTTTTATTAAAACAAAAATTTTTCTTTAATGGGGCATCATATTTTTATTATTAATTTGCATTTCTTATGAAATTTTAATGACACTTTATTAACCACATATTAGGTCTAAAAGGCATTATAATCGAGTTACTAGAAATGTAAGTAAATGCCCATGAAAATGTGCAATAACTTTTTAACTAAAAAGAATTTTGCTGTTTTAAAGAGCACAAAAATGTATTACCTATGAAAAATATAAAAAGGAAAATTTATGACTAAACAAATATGTTTGCGGCCTTTCAATTCTTTTTTTCCGACGCAAATCACTCGATTTTTTTTAAAGAATGGTATGAATACTTTGGTATAGTTCGAATTGGCCGCCTTCAAATTATTTTAAATAATGAGGAACGTAATTAAGCATTTGGCGCATATAGCAAACGAGTTACCAAAAAGGAACGGTCGCCATTTTATTGGTGTCTGACAAAAACTGTTAACCACAGCAGATTCTGCCGTATTAAAATGGTGTTTCTGTGCAGCTTATAAATGTAGGGAAAGGTTGTAGTGAAATAATAAGAATTAACAGAAGGGTAGGCATCCAGTGGCGTAGGTCAATGTTCCTTATTTTTGCTATAGCTATATCCTAGATCATGCTGGTAAGCTAATGATGATTGGTGCCAGTTCATAACACTCTGGCTTACAAGACTTAAAGTTTGAACCCTCTTTCACACATAACTTAGTTGGAGGTATACCTAAGTATATGAATCAGTATATAGTCAATGATTAATGAAAATACAATATTTTTTTCTTCCTCAAATGTAATATACAAGATGTTTATCGCTGTGTTTAAGAATAATATCACTTACCACAATAGCTACTATAGTGGATCATCCTTTAATAGCAATACGGTGTTAATTGCGGCAATTTGTAACTAGATTTGGATAACGATAATTGAAATTAATTTGATAGTACAACCTTTGTTAATATTTAAAATAATAAGACTTTGGATGCAAGGAATACTGGCACAAGAACAATAAACGAACATAAAAAAATAAAATACCGTTGGTAATAAGGTAATAAAAGCTGCGACGAGATATATTTTCGTAAACAAATAAGTATCAATAAACACGCGCCGAACAGACGTAACATTTTCTAAACTGTAACATCGATATCCGCCAATTGCTTTAGTTAACTGACAATGCTTTTAACAGACGCGTCAAACGTCACCAGGGGGCCATTTAATTATACTAATCTTGTCATTCTATATTATGATATGCCCACCCCACTTGCTGGACTTTACACCGAGCAACTTTCATAAAAAAGATGTACTAGATCCACGCGTACAGCAGCTGTTGAACCTATTAATAACCTATTAGGCCTGGAAAATAACCGCACTGCCGCAATTAAACCAATTTGCCGTTTGCATATATGAGCGGTGGCAGGGGCCGGGAAAAACAAAACGCCTCCTTACCTTGACGGTCTGTGACTTGAGCTGCTTGTCGGGATCCTGGATGTATTCCAAGGTGATCGCATAGAACTGCCCCTTGTTGATGTAGGTGATACGGTCGTCTTCTCGCCTCTGTGACGTAGATATCGGTGTTTCGAGGTGATACTTGAAGCCAACAGGGGAGAATCTGGAAAAAATCACGAATAGCCTAAATTCCCATGAATTATGTGTGACCTCGCAGTACGGCACGGAGCCGTGAACCGGAAAAACACGCTTTGGTGTCACTTGATATAACCACCTTATGTCATACGGCGCGAAACGGTTGTAGTACTACCACAAAAAGCCTGTTTTACTACCTCCGATGATTCAGAAAACTGCACGCTTTACGCACTTGGACGTGTCGGAGACGATTACGCTCACCTTTTTTTTCGGCAGGACGATTACGGTTGCGACCAGTTTTTCGCGTATATACGCAACCGGTGGGACCCTATTTCAGAAAGGGAGATAGAAATCTTCAAATTAGTTAACGCAACAGTGACAAGCGGATAAACCGTTGATGTTTACAATACAATCTCAGGATTTGATCGACACTGGGCAGCTCCGCGAGGGTTCAAATTAGTCCGATTTAAATACCTTCAAGGTCAACTCAATCAGCAGCTTGCACCATCTTTTTCTATTAAATGTGTTAGGTATTCGTGGTGATTATTTACATACTTCTAAGAAACAATTGGTGTTATTATTTTGATGATTTTATTGCTTATGTAGTATCAAAAGGTTGCAGGAAAACACACTCAGAGAACTGTCGAGTGTCAAAAACACGATAAAGCATGAGAATTTCACAAAGTAGCATATATGATATTATTATAAATATTATATTATGTGTGAAGACCGGAATCACGCTGAATCATGTTGAGGAGAGCGGAAAAGAGCTGACAAGAAAATGTTAACGAAGAAAAGAAAACCTGTTGTTTGGGCAATCAATTAGGAAGAAAATTTAAGGCGATCAATGAATATGTAAGTCGATATTAAATCAAGATAAAATAGTTATAAAAAGGAGAACATCTGCTCCAAAGTATACAAAGAAAGACCTGCTACGGAAGTTGCGAAACCTTGAAACCTTACTTTACTTTAGGTATACTTGAAGTATAACAGTAACTTCTATAAAAAATTGAATCCTGAAGCAATTTATTAAAGACCGTTCTGATACTTTCATTGGCCCCTTTGGATTCTTGATCACAAAGTGTATTCAGAAGAAAAAGACGAAAACATCAAAGTAACGAGAATAATAATAATAAAACAAAAGTTTCGCCAGTTTCAGTTTATAAATTTGAAGAAGGCTACTGTAATCTTTTACATTAAAGCCAGTATTAATTTCACGATTTCTGCCTGTTTTTTAAGAAAAATCAATCTGTTTTTCCGGATTTTTTTTTTGTTAAGATACCCTTGCTATAAACATGAACGTACTACCAAAGTACGAGTCTGCGCTGATGTTTAGAGCAAATTTTACGCACAAAACGGCAAAAAAACTTCGAGAAAACCATACAATAACGAAAAAACACTGAAGCATCTGCCAGCAATTAAAACCTTCGAACGCTACATAAAAAAGAGTTCATCCCTAAGAAATGCAGTGCGTGAGATGCCGCAAGGGTGAGGTACGATGCGTAATTTTCGTTAACGAATATAATGAAAGTAACTGTAAGGAAAAACCGGTTCCCGAAAAGTACCCTTCTTAATTTTTTCGGGCCACCAACTGGAGCATCATCCCGATTACGCGTAACACTTGCGCGAGTTAGATCCGCTAGCGGAACGCTAATATATGTATCACTGTTATAACGGTAGCCGCACTATAAAGTCCACTTACATTTTTGGAATTTGGATTTTATCGGCGTCGTTTTGTCGGCCGAAGTCGTGCCAGGGCCTGCTCCTGCTGCTGGCTTGCGAACCCGGAGACTGCGACGTCGAGCTGTTGCGCTGGGAGAGCGACAGCGGATCCAGGAGGCCGGGGTTCGTTTGGCACAGCTCCGTGTAGTCGAAGGACTGAAAAAGAAAAACTCATGTCGATCGAAATACTCACACGAGGAAACATCTGCACGATTATGGTTACCATACTTCACGGTAGCAAGCTCTAAATAATGTGGTTTTTGTGCACGCGCGCTTTATTAGCCGTAATGTGGCGTCAATTGCTCTAAGAATGGTCGTTATGCGCCGCTTGTTAAGCTGGGCATTAAAGCTTGTTACTGCTCATATTCGCGTATTTGGATGGGCCGGGTAAAAAGTATCTAACCCACAGACACTTTTTTGCAACAAAATGCTATCCAGCTTGATCAATTTGGTATATTACTATCAATTTTGCATAAATCCATAGAAGACACCTAAATCTGTAGTGCTATCTTACTTAATTATAGTGTCTTAGAAGTGGCTGAGTAATTAAATACTAATTTGAAGACCTATCTGATTTATTTGTAATACATGACTAAAAATATCGCATATGAAGAGCATCAGAACCAAAGAAAATAAGGATAAACTTATTGTCGGTTTGGTTTGCAATATTAAGTGTTATATTTGTAATCATCTACATATAACCAAAATTTTAAAAGCCAATTTATATCTCCAACCTCATTTGTTTCACAATTTTGTATCAAAATTTCGTAGTATAAACTGCATCAGAGTACTTAACCCTAAATAAATAAGATGAATTTTGGGTTTCAACAACGGTTACAACTTTACCATCAATTTTATTAAAAATGTTTTAATAAAAGCTTTGTGAAAATGGGCTATAATCTACATTGTGATCTAAACTGACTTCTGGAGATATAACCCATTGCATAAAAGTTGTTGCAAAAAATATGAGTTTATAAACTGTTGTTAAATTTTGCCTTGTCTTTCCTAAAACCTGCGATTATGAACATGTTATCATCAAACGTAATACAAATCTGAAATAAGATATTGTAGGCGATTTTACTTTTGATAAAAAAGATTATCGGTTTGAGCTTGGATCGAACTCGGACCACCAGGTTCACGCCCCAATACATCCGCGTTCATTTCAGCCTTGAGAGAGAATTTTGCGGAATTATTGAGTGTGCCCAAAATCCAACTGTTTTCACATACAACAAATGCTTTAGCCATTTMAAAACTTRATTACTTACGCGAAAGTTTATTAACAGAAATTAGTGCACCATACTGTACTGCATCACTTAACTGAATTTGACTGTCCAGAATGCACTAGAGCTGGGCGATACCATTAGACAGGTATCGATATTCGATACCGGTACAGTATCGATACTACTCAAAAGTATCGAAGAATCGAATGTAACTAAGGTATCGAATGTATCAAAAGTATCAATGTTGCTTTACTATATATAGGTGCTACAAATCAACGGTAAACTTATTGAAATAGGAATAGTTTGGAATATGCTGAGGCGCATCTACAATACATCAAATGTTAGATCCAGTTATAACTCATGAAACAGGGGGAATCACTGGATTATTGTATTCCTAATTCGAGCGCAACAAATCCCCTGAAATGCTCGACGATCCACGACTTTTTCCTTTCACAACTTTAGATACTTCTCATGCTTTAAATTAATTCGATATTTTGATGCTTTCAATACCGCTAATACACTAAATGCTGCAATAATTTCGATTCTTATACTTTTTCTTATTCAGATATTTCGATAAATTCGCAATATAAATGCTGTCAATATTTTGGACGCTTTTATTTTTGTTCTCGATAAGGACTTTTCCAACTTTGTATTGTTTCAATTTTTAATATTTTCATTACTTTTAACACCGCCGATACTTTGGATGTTGCAATACCTATGAAGCTTCCTATATTTTAAATTATTGCAATACTCGATATTTTCAACATATGTGTTACTTTCGGCAAGTCAGATACCTACTTTTGAATACTTTCCATACTTCGATATTTTGGGTACTTGAATACCACGACAAGGTGGTATTGATCCTCCATACCAGCAAAAGTAACAATACTCTGAGAAAGTAGGTATCGATACTCTGTCCAGCCCATATCAATGCTTCGATATTTTCAATACATTTGATACCTTCGGTACTTCAGATGCTTTTGAATACCTCTATACTTTTAAATGCGTTCGATACTTTGATACTTTTCAAAACTTCCGACTACTATCGATACTTCGATACCTACTTTTGAATACTATCAATAATTTGATACTTTGATATTTTTGGGTACTTTCGATACTTTTGAATACTTTCGATACTTCGATATTTTGGGTACTTTCGACACTTTTGAATACTTTCGATACTTAGATATTTTTTAGTACTTTCGATACTTTTGAATACTTTCGATACTCGAATATCACGAAAAGGTATCGATACTTTGAGTAAGTAACGATACTTTGCCGAGCCTTAGCATGCACCCCCAAAGATATCTCACCTGCTGCATGGTGTTCTGGTCCCTGGGCGTGATGGCATCGGCGCCGATGCCGCTGTCGGGGCTGGGCAGGTCTACGGTGAGGCCAGCGGCCGTCGCGGCTGCGATTACGCCCTTACCGTGATAAGCAGACTGGCGCACATACCGCTCGACGAAGCTGGCGGTGGTGCCGCCGCTGGCCGCCTCCTCCCCGTAGCCGAGCTGCGCCTGCCTGAGCTGGGTCGAGTAGACGGGCTCGGGCGTACCAGCTCCGGAGGCCGCGGTGGTGAAGTACTCCCTGTAGTAGGGCTCGGCGACGGGGAAGGCGCCCGAGCTGGAGGGGCGCACCGTCGAGGGCGCGTACCCCTGCCCGTACTGGCCGACGTGGTCGGCGTACGGGATCGGCGAGGGCGTTCCGCTGCCGCTGTGCGCGTTGCTCATCGAGGCGAATATCTGCGTGGTGTACATCGCCGGCTTGAGGCCATCCGAGGATACGAACTCTATGGGGCCGGTGCTGGAGCCGTCCGCCAGGAGGCTGCTGTGCGTCGACGTCGGCGTGCCGTTTATCGAACGGGAGCCGTGCTGGGGCGAATTTAGGCCGCGATGGCTCTCGTCCTTGATAGCGTTCACGTCCACCACCAGGWCTCCGTGCTGGCCGCCACCAGACGACACGAGCACCACCTACAAACGACCCAGGTCAGTTAACTCCCACACGACAGTGGGAAGAATCGCCCGTTTCAGACGAATCATCGACACTTGCTGTCGTTCGAAATTAGGGTGAGTCCGGGAGCATTCCGGATAGGATAAGCAGTCCTGACATCTACAGTGCAGTAGCTGCTACTCCGCATTGAGTAGTGGAGGTTATATAAGAAATTCGAAACTTTTTATGTCTCACTGACTTTGTATTGTGTGCGAGTGTTTAAAAAAACGCTTAAATAACGATATTACATATATGCCGTATCTAAACGCGTAGTAATAGATCAACCCCAATTTAATGTTGTACAAGACAGAATTGGCTTGTTATCCGTCTGATTGGGTATAGTCCAATTGTACGATTTCAGCAACAGTATTTTGATTTTGAATATTTAAGTTAACCAAGAACGCGGAAATAGCACTAACATCACATTTTGTGACTTGGTCACTTATATCAAATGTGGTAATCGTTAAATACAGCCCAAAAGCAACATTGATCAGCTAGCTGGCTGGTAGCAATACTTATGTACCAGAAGTGTGAGAAATTATTGTTAAAGTTAAGGGAGAATAAATTTCTTATTTCTATACCGTCACATTAAACATTAATGACGATTATATAAAGGCCAAACTGTATAGGTAGCAGAAACAATCATAAGTACGTATAACTCCAATTAAATAATGACGGTGGATCTTTAAAACATTAGTTTTTATGAGCTATTAAGTCACCCACAAACTTTCTGTTTTATAGTTTACCTAACGTTTTGATATAGCACACATTCAAGAATCTTTCCCTGTCCTTCTATACCACTTTTGGTCGCCGATTTTACTTGTTGATTACACATATTTTTCTCCTTCTCTCTAATAATCAAATTTAATAAAGTCACAGTCAGCTAAACATTTTGTGACTGAACTGTTATAGCTATTATAGTTATAACAGGCAAATTCAGGATATAGCTCGTTTTGAAGCTATAGGTATAAGTACAGAAAACAAAATTGTGCAATAATATCTACTCTTGCACAATTATATTTTTGAATGCTAAAMTTTTCATGATACATTACGTTGTCTTTACTGATAAAACAATAGATTATGCACTTGAATTTATTAACCCAAATATGGAATCAAAAATTTTACACTTCGAAACCTTTTTGGGCGGGAATGTCAAAATCCGAAAACTGTTAGAACAAAAACTATCCTAGTGTCGTGTATTACCCAATTTTAAAAAAGTCACCCGTGTCAAATCCTAAATCTTTGTGGGAATTTCTTTTATTCAACACTCTAAGTAATTATTATGATTTTACAGTCTTAACCTGAAATTTCTTCTGTGAAAATAGAAAGTTTGGGTCTTTTTTTGAAAATCGAAAACCTAATCAGTTATCAGCTGAGGGGCGATGTTTCGCACCGGAAATAGGCATTAAATTTGAAACTCTGGGGCCAATGGATTTCAAGGCCAATCAGACGGTTTTTTTGTCACGTGCGTTTAAATGCGGTAAAATGACAGGACCGCTCAAAATTGGACACTAAACCGAAAGTGGCATTATTACTAGAGGCACCTTCTCCAAACCCACCCTTGAGCGCATCTCCAGAGAATAATACTTCCTACACGTCGTCACCGGAGAGAACCCGACGCCGTCCGGGGATGTCCAAGCATCTCAGTATCATCCCCGGGGCGCCGCCGCCGCCACTCCACTACCACCGAACACCACCAAAAYAACACTAATCACCTTGTGCCGGGGCTGCTTGCTGACGATGATCGACCCGTCCAAACTGGCGGAGCTCGGCGAGCTGGAGTCCAGCTTGCGGTGATGGCTGAGGTCCTCGGGTTCTCGCTTGACTATCTGCAGGTTCTGGCTACCGGACGCCCCGGGCTGCTGGTACCCAGCGTGTTGGTTTATAAATAGACCCTGTATGTCTTGGGAAGTTAGCTGGCCGGCGCTACCGAGAGGTGGAGTCGTCAATTCTAAGCCCGCCCCACTTACCACGCCATTGGCCGCCTTCAGCTGGGACGTTAGGATGCCCCCGGCCTGGGAACTCGTCCTGCAACAAACAAATTACGTCATTCACGGCGGGACCACCGAGTCACCGTAATCAAATCGCGGGTGCGCTTTTGGAAGGTTGTGTAACGATGTAGCCCTTAGCGGTACCCACAGAGCCCTTTTTAAAGGGTTTATAACGTCGCGAACTTCTTGAACTCGATTCTTTCATACATGTACACTGGACACACACTGGAAGACTTTATCAGCCATAAAACAATCAACTTCTGCACAAAACGAAAAGATACCTATCGCAAATTTGAAGACGGCATTGTTTGACACAAACGATTTACTATTCTGTTATAGGTGACATCCAGTTATTAACAAAAATTTATATGAATTCATGCATCCTAAACTTTTTTATAAGCATTATTTCTTTTAAGAATGATATTGTTACTTTTTAGAATAGCAATAACTATTGATATATTAATATATATCTACACCGCTATTCACAAAGCTTTAAAGTTACGTCATCAATTATAATGTGAAGTCAGTTGTCTTCATTATTATCACGACGTTAGGGTACCATCGAGATGAAGTTTAAAATCAGAACTGACACTGACAAAATGACATGTCAACAGTCAGTTGTGTCTGTTGAACGTACCTACGCTAGAAACTTTTAAATACACACACTGGCAGCGAAAAACGAAGTGTCGATTACCAGTGTGAACTGTCATTGTCAGCCTTAAACCTTTTAATATGTTGTAAACGAGGAGTATTTGACAATATTGTACACTGATGCCAACTTAAATCAGTGCAGTCATGCTCTCTACGTTGTGCTTACGGATATCTTATGATAGCAATGGAAATACGTCATTGATGACGTAACTTTAAAGTTTTATGAACAGCGGTGTACATACACTGGACTACACTACTGGTATCCTGTCGTGATCTCAACGCTAGAGTGAAAGGTCGTGAAAGGTGAATGGCAAAAAGACGAGATAACACATTGTGTGTTTGTATAAATTGAAACAAACCGCCAATTGTAAGTCAACAAACAATATTCGAAATGGGCCATTTTTTAAATTTCAGATATCACAATCAGAGTAGAGTAATTAAAATGTATTCAAAAATTAAATTAGTGATGATAAGGACTATTTACATTAGGTATTTTTTTCAAAAATCGTTTTAATCTGTTTTATCCTGAAAATGATTTCACTAGAAATAATCAAATACCAGTAAGCTTCCCTAAAAATTATGTAAATAATTAATTGTTTTATATTAATATCTATTTCAACAGACAGCAAATAAAAATGTTTAGAGGAGTGGACCATCACTGATTGTCAAGAAAGAGCAGCGCCGAAAATCACATCGTAATTAAGTGGTTAATGTTACAATTCGAGCATTATAATCTAACTACGATCGTTCAGTTTCTCGAATGATTGCTTGACAGAAAAAGTTTACCATAAACACCAGCAGCATTAATGTATGCACATTTATAATAGTGTTTTACAATTTACAATTAAATGTCGTATATGAAGTCATTACTTTTGAAACTGACAGAGTTATTCGATATGGAAATGTTAGCATAAAGGTAAAAAGTGTTTTAGATACGTATGTTCTAACGGGTGTTCATAAAAAACTGATCAAGTAAGCCGGTGATGGTTTTTGTCGTCATCAACGTATGTCGTAGTGCTAAAACTGAACTGTCACGACTGTCACTTGTGTCGATTGTCAAACGAACTTCGTTTACCATTTACACTGACTTTAAGGTTTTTCAATATTATATTTCACAATTTGCACATGTTTTCGCAGAATTAACGGAGCCCGTATTAGTTACAGGTAACAGTAATAACCAGTTATTTTCATCAGTACAAACACGACGATTACGGGAAACGTCAAATGTAAATCAAATTATACGAACTAATTTACGCAATAAGCGCTACGTCGCGTTAGAAAGATAAAACTATTAGGACTTGCTTAACCCGTTTATTTTGATATATGAACGCTTGGTATGAAGGGCGTTTGTTTCTTTTTTTGGTAATGGTTTTCTCTGTCTAACACGAATGTAATAGCTGGCGTGTAAATTAGTTCATATAGGTTTCTTGCTGGATTTTTGTCGTTTGGCCTGAATGACGAATCGTCGTTTATTGCACTGAAAAAATAAGGCCATCTCTGACTAATATGGGCATCGTTGACTGCAAAAACGTTTACAGATCGCGGAATGGATAATCACAATATGAGTGTAAATTGCAAACGAAACTCGTTTGACAATCAACACAAGTAACAGGTGACAGTTTAACTTGTTGCACCAGCACTGCGACGTACGCTGACGACTTCACCCGCTTGATTGACCCGCTTTTTATGAACGTCCATTACTAATGTTCAATTCAAATTATTTGCCAACTGAAGCGTAATGAAAACGAATTTCAAAAATAAAATAAACTTGCACTTATATGGTCGATGGTAACATAACGTTTTCAAAACGACAAATTCTGATAAAACTGTACATGCTCTGATAGCTGCATGGCTGCAGTGGTCCCCAAACAAAGTGCTAATTATAATCAGTGTATATTCCCACATAAATATTTAAGATGTCAGTGTGATTGGTGTGATGAAAATTTTTTCCTTAAAATAAATTTTGTTTTATTGCGCCTTCATGACCATGATTTCTTGAACATTCTTCCAATTTATACCAGAATTTTTGGCGTAATTTTATCATTGTTAGTATCCTCAGTTCTTCAGCAAGTGTTTTGAAATCCAAATAATTTTGAGTTTTCGCAAAACAAATAATAGTCAAAAGTTTATGTATTACCTAATTGCGCAAGTTGCCTAGACAAATTCAAGTATAATGCCTATCTAAACTAAGTCTGAAGCTGTGATTTGGCCAAGAAATAAAACGTTAAAACATTAAGTTCGCAGGCGAGTTTCACGTCCCGAAAATCCCGACCTTTTCAATGAGACCCGAACAAACCTCACGAGATGACAATTACGACCGGTGCAATACCGGCGCGCTGCTACGTGCCGGTCAATCCATATTCATTGTGCAAAGTGGTGGGTGGCTAGACACCACAGACTCTATGAACCAACCGGTCACGTGTTCGAGCAGTTTGGCGCGTGGACCCGCGGCATTGTGAAGGTGACCCGGTGCTGGTCTTCAGGATCACGACTTTGGAAACGCCGTCGAGGTGCGGAAGTCGATCGGATCGATCGGCGGTTGCGTATCTTTCGTTAGGAAGCTGCAAGCACCCGGTTGCGTTTGTAGCAATGTCATCACTCATTCGCAACCCTTGCAGCACTTCTTATACAAATTTAGCTCCATTGTGTTCGCTGCCATTCTTATTCATACGCGGTGCTCATCTTTCGCCCAAAGGGTCTGATGCGTCCCTAAACGAACACATGGAAACGAGGCGACGTCGCGAATTGTTGGCGAAAGAAGTGAAGCGTTCCGAGTTTTAAAATTGAGAAAAACCAAGAAAGTTTAACCTGACGAAGGAGCTATCCGGAGGGTCGAATTTCATCGGGTTCAAAGATGTGGCACTGGCGCGCACCGAAGAGTGGATCTCACATTTACCTCTACCCAAATACAAATTGTGAATGCATCGGGGGTTCAACCTGATATTATCGGTATCACGTTACTCGCAGATCGGAGATAAGCMTTTAAATAACTAGGATTAAAATTACATATGTACCACGTTGTATTTTTTGAGTCACGTACGTTGCCCAGGGCAAAGCAGTTATAACAACCGGGCTTACGGTGATGGGAAAACAGCACGGCGTTTTGGGTAATCACGATCGACGCAGATAAAGGCGATGAGGCATAACGAAATGGAGTTTGAAGGGCGGAAAAGTAACGTCAACACTAGGGGATGGACAGATACTATGAAATGGGATTTGAACGGAACAACGATCGCGTAAACCTAAGTTAAGGAATGTGTTCACGTGTAACTGGTTTTTGTACCAAAATAACGCTCACCGTGTTCACCTGATATGGCAACTATACTTTTTTTAACAGAATAAATGCCACCAAAGGAACCAGTTCGTTACAAAAGGGATAGGAACTAAAATTCAAGTTAAAGCAATCTCTTTTGTAATTTCTTTCAAGAAATTGTCGAACACATCTGCAACAATGAATGACACAGCTAGGTGGACAGTGACTTGGGTATTTTTGGAAATGGCATCTCGGCCTTGAATCTTCTTGAAATATTCCGTACTTTAGAGCCTTTCTGAACAAGCTGAAATTTGGAATTGCAAGTTATATATAAACTCTAGCAAAATCGCAATGTCGGTTGGTAAATCTATACAAACTACGCTTATACTGTATGCTGACTTTTATACCCAATCATTTGAAATCATTGTTAGTGGTCGGTATTTCACCATATGAATGATTTTTTTAAGCAAAGACAACAAAAAGGATTTTCATTAATTAGCGAAAAAGACTGTACCCAGATTGCAAAACACAATATGGTGTTATTCCTATTATCTATTACTCATTAGTGAACATAAAATAGTTATTTATGTATCAAGGGCGTTACTTAGATGTTTATACCTCACGAGTACGACGAGTTTACAAAGACCGAAGGCCTTCGGCCCTAGGTTTTGTAAGACGCCCGCAGTACAAACGATGTTTTATTTTTCATTTCGAATGCGTAAATGAAATATTGAATATGAATGTACTCAAATAGCTCGATTTTTTCCTTTTATCTTTACCGTATCTATGACTACGAAACGGTTTGCCTATTTGTAATATAGTGAGACATACATTTATGGATAAAAGTACCAAAATTTAAAAAATTTAGTCAGAATCAGTTAGCCCGAATTCTTACCAGTCGAAATATTCGATGCTGAAATGAACCATCTTGATCCAGCGGAAAACAAAGGTATATGCGACTAGAAGCTTTTTTTAAAGCAATTATAAAAAAAATATCGGAAATTCTAACAACAGACGATTTTACAAAAATGTTCAAGGAAGCTTCAAACAATACATAATGTATGTTTTGGAAAAGGTATAGGTGTATATTATTATAAGACAGTGCATAATGTAACGTAACTTTCTTTATAGGTTGTTCTGATAATGGCAATATTTGAAGGATTGAGAAGAGAAAATGAATTGAATGCCTTATTTCTATAATGAAAATAGGCATATTTCCGACCAAACGGGATAAGAAAAGACGATTTTTCTTGGGGCATCGCAATGATCGGTATATTTCACATCCAGCTGGTAAAAACACTTCTGGAAACATCCCCTCCAAAATTTTACATAATATCTTGGCTATGTCAATGCCAAAGAATACACAGGCCACTGTTTACGTCGAACATCGGCACTTCTTCTTGTGAATGCAGTTAAAGATATATGGAAGGTGAAAAAGTAACACAGCTGCATCAGAATATATTGAAGACGGTATGTGATAGAATAATAAAATATCAGATTAATTGGTGGAAATGGTGAAGCTTCTAAATCAACTGTAAACGAAGAAAAATAATTCCTCTCTATTATGATTTTGTTGTGTTTTGATTAAATTCTGCTTCTTTTTAATAAAATTGTCAAATTTATATATAACACATACATGAACCAGACAGCGTTATACGTAAACGGGCGCTATCATAATTACCTAGGTTGCACCACGCAATTTAACAAATAATGATGCAGTGAAAATGAAAATTATTGTGCTATTAGTTCTGTATTTACACTAATAATTTCAAGCTAATTTTAAAAAAAAGCTGATGTATCATCAAGTTTAAGCGGTTTTAGAACAATAACCATATAAAAACTTCATGTTAAAATGTATGATCAGACGTTTTACACCTATTTATTAAACAAACTAATAGATACATTATGTGCATAATCTCAAACTGACTTTAAAAATAGTATAAATGGGGTGAATTTTAAAAAACCTCACCTTATAGGTACATATAATAAAAACTGCTGTGTTAGGTAGAGATAATGTATTTGGCAAGACAGTATTTAAGGATTGTAGAAACTGCACAAGTCTAAGCTTTAAATTATTAATAGACATTGAGCACATGTGAACACTTGTTGTGGTTTATTAAATAACAGAATTATTTAAAAAATAACTATATGACTTGTTGAATGAGAATGAACAGTAGCTATTTTGCCCGCTAGTTTCCTACATTCGCGCACCATATGTCGCTAGTTAGGTGAAGATCAGCACTTGATGAGTTTTAAGTGTTTTAGTGCTCCACTGTCCAAATTTTAGTTCATACTACAACCAAAAGTAAATCTAACCGAAAAAGAACGTTGAAGTTAGTAAGTTATAGTGTTTTGAACTGTCTGCTATTTCTAGATAACGTGCACAAAGACCTTGTTCAGCTGTTACCATCCCATTCGCCCGACATCACACCATATGACATGTCAAATGACTTTTCAGGAGTAGCACGTCTTTTTGAGCATCCTGGATCGTTGGATTGAACAGATCTTGATAATTATATTAAAATATAGTTTTAATTTTAAATCTATTCATCTAAACCATAAAAAAACAGCAGCTTTATGATCATCGCAGCTACGCACATTTGTGAGTCCGTAAGGGCAGTAAAAATGTCACCTTTTAGTAACCCTCCTTTCTACACAGTCCTCGTAACACACCAAGCAAGTGTATATGTTGCGTGCGGCGGCAGTAAAGGAGGCGCGCATTTTTTTAGAACGCGCCGTATGAAATATCGAAGGGTGAGGACCTACCGAATTAAAAAAAGTCTCCTCAAGAATTTATGGCGGTAGCCTGCGTCATTGCACTATATATTACAATACACAATAGGATTAAACTGCATAAAAAAGCGAACGGAACGCATTCGGAATAAACCCCATCGGCATGGGTTGTGTAAATTCACCGTAGAAATGCAAAACAGAACGGAGATGACGCACTTGACGGGTACGCCGGATAAATCTCCGCTCCATTTAATCCCTTAGGAACGGGGCTGGCTCAGTTTGTTTATAAAACAACACGAAGTCATATACCTCCATAGGATTATTAAGAACGAATGTATCAGTTGCAGAAGTTATTTGAAGTTGCAATGTTAACGTGGAATAAAAACGTCCAGTCAAAAGATTTCTTTATCAATATTACCTCTTTGTATAGTCGCGTCAAAATTAATGAAACACTTGCATTTGAGAACGGGTAAGAATAATTACAAAGTAAAAGAGTTGTTTAATTTTTGTTTAGTGTAAGATTGTTAATTACAAGTTCATGAATATACGTGTATACATATATGACAATAGTTTACTGAAGACCATTTAAGGTCGATAATAGTTTCATATAGTGACACTGACTGTAAAAGAAAAGAAAATATCGTTACTCGTTTTCAATGTCCGGAGCGATTCTTTCGTGTAAAGTCAGAATATTCAAATATATTATACCTATATGACTTGATTTGACTCAATTCTGATACATGTACCGTAAGAATATAATATTATAACTTCAATTAGCTACTACAAAAATTTATGCTGTATGATAGTTAATATGTTTTCGAGAAGTTCGCTGTCACAAAATTATTAATCTGACGTTTCGATTACGTCTGTAATCTTTGTCAAAAAAAAACTTCAAAATATTGTCCGACACGAATTCAAACAAAAGTTTGAATGTAAATAAACCAACTATCAAGGAAGCAAGGCGTCATGGCAACATTTGCCACCCTGATTAAATTTAAACCTACCAACGAGAAAGGAACTACCTTCTAGATATACACGAACTACTTGATAAAAGAAAACTACAAAATAACTATTAATTAATAAAGTAAATAAGCAAATCACCAAGGAAGCCAAATAGCTATTTTGTAGTTTTCTTTTATCTAGTTCTATCTAGTAGGTAGGTAGTTCCCTTTTCGTCGTTAAGTTTAAATTTTATCAAGTTGGCACGTTGTTTGTATGACGCCTCGCATCTATGATGATTTGTTTATTTACATTCAAAATTTTGTTTGAACTCGTGTCAGATGATACTTTGAGGGTTTCTTTGACAACGATTATGGACGTAATCGAAACGTCAGATTAAAATTTCTTATTAAAAACATATTATATCTAATATTATGGACGCTGAATGCATTCACCCTCGTATGGTGTATGATGTCCCATCTGCCATACTAATATCCAATATAAAACAAAATGTTTGGTGGGATCTAAAATTTGGGGCAGTATATATTATGTTATCGGTAACATTTGATTGTCAAATCACAGTCTGGACCACACTCATACCAATGTTTTACTTTAACACACTGGTATAACTCAAGATACGTCTGTTGGTCAAATTACAAACGTATACAAGTATAAGGAATTTTTTGTTTATACACTTTATTCATCAGAAATCTATGGCAAACCGAGTTACGCAACTTTGTGAAACGGAAAACTTATAACAACTGATATCAATAACATACAGAAGTTAGAAATTCGTCAAAATTTTGAAAAAATTTTATACCGCGCGTAATGCGCCTTTTCGTTGCGCAAGTAGCGTCGTCAGACGAGGTTAAAAATTATTTAAAATGGGAAATATTATTTATTTCATCAACATTTCTCGACATTAAAGAAGCCTGAAGGAAGAAAGGGAGCATCTACCAACATGTCTTATAATTCCGTTCGACTTGACACAGCTGTAATTGTACAAAAATATGGGGTCGTTAAATCAGGAAAATTATGACGAAATCGGTATCTTGTATCTATCCTTTCTATTTGCAACTATCTTTCAGTATTTTTGTATTAAGATGTACTATCAAACGCAAGAGTATTCTTTAACTATCCAGTGTATAGAGTGATTGCAATTTTATTCAAAATAATTTTTTTTCTGCGCCGAGCATCTTCGAAACAGCGGCATATTTCAAGCAGTGGTTTGTGTATACAACAGCCATACTCACAAACAGAAAATTATAGTGTTACCACTGATGACGCAAAGAAATTTGTCAGAAATATCGCGCGGAAACCAGAGTTTCGATGCACAACTAGCAGTGGCGGCGTCGGACGGGGGTCGAAAATGCAGTAAAAATGGGGACTTACGGGAAGAAGTCGGAGATTTTGTCCTTGCTATCGGATGGTAGCGAGGGCAGTTTATAGTATTCGTAGATGAGGCCCATAGTTGCCGACTGGTCTTCCGCACCGCCGCCGATGTTTAACATGGCGGTCGTGGCGGCCGTTAGGGGGTGTTCGTAATAAGCTCGCCAAGTTTGCTGGTCCTCTGGAGGGGCTCCCCCCTCGGGTAAATCGGCCATACCCCGGGGCCCCGCCACTGTAATTTCACCGCCACTCCCCGTTCTAGTGCTACCGCTCGATTCCAGACTACCTTTTCGTTTTCTAAAAATAAAATTCGCAATTAACAAGTACACAGCAAGCGCCCCTCGTGACGGGTCTCTGGGGCTACATATTGTAGTGCAGCACCTTAGGGATAGCAACCTCGAAATCAAACTGTTTTACCTTCTTTTGGAAATATTTGGGACATATTAATTTAATTTCACATTAAAGATGCCATGTACTTTCGTTTGTTTTTTTACCTGATAAACAAAAATTTCTTTTTGAAGAAGCTGAATTTTTAAAGACGAAGTTGGAGGAATTTTCTTACAAACAGCAACAAATAAAATTAAAGCTTAATCACAGAAATGGTTTAAATAAAAAAATATATATGTCAATCAGAAACTAGCGGAAACGAATCTGAATCTGTCGTAAAGGGCCTAGCCGGATAAGGGGGGTCAAAAATGTCTTAGAAGGCATCGGAATAAAAAAAATACGGGCATATTTAGCATGAAAAACGATTACCATTTGCAAAGTTTGAGCTCAAAAAACGAGAACATAACCTCAAAAAATATTTTGTGAATATCGGTTTTTTAATCATAACTCGTTCAATTTTTGACGTAAATATTTCATTTTTTCTTTAAATTGTAGTTTTTTCAAGCGCTATGAGAAGAATAAAAATTCAAATTTCTAGAAGCGTTTAAAAATTTTAAATTTAATTTTTTTGCTAACTATGACAGTAGCTAGGCTAAAAAAATATATGTGATGTGCGTTAACAAAATCGATTACCACGAATTTTTTCAGATTTTTACGTTACTGGCAACATTGTCAAAAAAAATCATGACCGTTATTTTTGCAGTTTTTAGCTGTTTTTTGCTATTGATTGGAGAAATGTTGCTAAGGATACCGTTGAAGATTCTACCAAAGAAGCTGGTGTGACTATAGTCTGGCTTTCTTCCCTGCTTCCCAAAAATTCATCCGTTTAAAGGTACCAATTTAGTATGAATCTTACATAATGCTTCAACCCTAAAAAGAGTGCACTATACAAGTGCTTTTCTCCATTCAAAATTGGGGGTATAAGTATGTTTCTGACATATTTTTATTAAAATCGATTAATGGATTACTTTTCTTGAAATTGTGAATCTTCCCTATAGAAAATGCATTCGCAACATTAAGAGTACACAATCCAAATAGTTTTATAAAAAGATAATTCAAGAATTCCGAGGTTTTTATGATTTAAACCCTTGAGACGCTGCACTAATCCGTTAAGCTTCTGGTCTGTGCTCATGAAATTTGGACTAATACCAGAGGGTGAAAAATTCCTGGTTAGTAGCGCAGTCGCGATGCCTTCAAGGGGTCGGTTATCAAAAAAAAGTATACAAAGCGACGTGGTGTCGGTGTGTCTGTTTTTCCGCTGTCAGTGGGCAGTAGCATACAAACAGAGCAAAAACCAGAAGCTCGATGGTTGAAAAATAGCCATTTGCCAARCCGCCTCGGGCGATGTTTATGCCGTACGCATATAATAACCCGAACGAGAAATTCCAGCTTATTAACAAGATGCCCGAACCTAGTGCACCTTCGGGGCATGAGTGAATAAGCAAATAGTAAAAAAGGGGCCTTCATTGAATAAATACCCAGTTCTTTAGACCATAAACACCTGCAATTACGTTTTTGTTGTGTAGTTCGAGACGTTTTTCTATACGTGTGTCCACACGGATTTATCGGAGGCGAATTAAATCGTCTTAAAACTTTAATGGAAAAAGATTGTATGCGCGATACGGAGGACTAAAAATAGAGATGCCGTCCGGGCCGAGAGCGGTCACAGAGGTATCGGCACGCAGAGTCAACCGAAGATTACGTGTGGCTCGTCGAGTCGCATTAGCTCTCGAACCAAATCTCTTGTGGCGAAGAACACTGACAGATGACGCCCCGCAACCGGTGTACACACAACATCGTGTATTTGGCTTAAGAGCTGCGATCTAATTTTTTCTGAGACAGCGACTGCTAATGTCCATTCCGCATATGTTTATAATGTCGTCGCGTTTTGCGCCAGTTCATAATTAATTTGCGGACGGGCAGCGTTTAATTAGCAGCTGAAAATAATCACCTCATAAACACCGTCGTTTTATTAATGGTTGGCGGGCATTTCAAAAAAATCTCGAGTGGCTGCACTTGCGCCTGTGTCCTATGCTCCCACTATACTCGAAACGTGCCATCCAGCTTTTAATACTAAAAAATGTTTCAAACTTTTGTTTAAACGGACGAAGAAGTGAGGTGGAAATATGCTTTAGAAAATTCAAGTGGCGCGTAACCCACCCTCCTATAATAAGTTGTGTATTTTGAAACCAGAAGGGATTCTAGAATTTGTTAGGCGGCTGTTGCCATCAATACATTCTTTAATAGCTTTTATGTTCGTGATGTTGCTGGTCCGAGGTCGGCCAATTTTGAACAAAAAAGTAGCCCAAAACATGAATCAAACAAGCTGAAACAATATCCACAGACAAATCTGAGACTGAGCATCTATATATCTATATACAGGGTGTGTCACCTAAGACTGTAACGTATATTTAACAATCAAAAAAGTGTTTCAAATATTTTTTTTGATTATTGGTTTTAAAGTTTAAATTTTGCATTTTTATCATGGATCTTTTTAAACGAGAAATTAAAAGAAAAACCTGATTTTTTTTACTTTTTTATAAATATCACGTCAGTTGATTGGCAAGTTCTTAATTTACAATTTTTTAGCAAAGAGACTAAAAAATAAATAAAATATCCTTGTTTGTACTAAATTAACGCTTGATTTTTTTAATCTGTTTTGAATCTATATACTTGCTTTTTTCATTCTCATAAACATATTCCATTTTACTTTTAAAGTGTATTGAAAAGCTGTACAGCAAATACTAAAGGATTTTAGCTGATGATGTTAATCATGTGTAAGAGATATTTAAAACGCAACGAGATAAAAACAGTATAATCTCGACCTCGTCTAAACAAAGTCAGTTTCGATAAAAAAAAGACAAATATAGCTACAAACGGCCAAGTTATGAACTGAACATTTGACAATAATTGTTAGACATGCATGCCTGCTATTCAAAGAGAACATGAAAATTCCAGTATTTTTTTCAATTGTTCTAAAACTACTTATGACACTTACCTACAACCTAATATTAACAAAAGGGTAATTTTAACAGACGTAGAAATAAATATTCCGTTCCATAAAAAAATCAATTTATCCATGATTGAAAATTGCGAAATTTAAACTAATTGGACATCTTTCCAGGGCATTTAACATGTTTACCACATTAGTTAAGAAACTTTTTATGCCCTGTCTAAAAGTTAAAACCGCATCTTTCAATATTTTTTTTATTTGTGGCTTTTTCCAACGTACTGTTAATAACATCAAGATTTTCAAAAATTGTGTTGTTAGCAAAGTGCTCCAAATAAAACGATGTTTGTTGAGCTCTAGAAAAAATGGACACTTTGTCTAGTGTAGAGAGCTTAAATTTGGTATCGCACCTAATATACTAGGGTTAAAATTAATTTGACCTAAATTGTAATAAATTTGCACGAAGATGCGTATATACGTTTATGTGTGACGCCAACGTTAAGATCTCAACGCGATTTTCGAAATTTTTCGCGAACCCTTTCCCAGGGACGGATGATCTATTTTGCACATTAATCGTTCGCAAAAGGGGGTGCCCAGCGCACAATGCAAAGAGATGCCATAATTAACGGGGTTTCATCAATCAAAGTCCGTCCCTTCTGGTTCCGCATAATGTTAGGTACACAACTCATTTCGGAAATTCACATCGCACATTAGCCCGAATAATTGATAGGCACGGAGGGATAAAAAATATGGCCCATCTGATCGACGTCTTAATCGACTGATGTGCACAAATCTAGTCTTATATTCAATAATGTCCTTGTTTGTTTTGTTGGACTTATGCCGCTACCATCAAGAAACGCCTCGTAGCAATTATAGTGTGTAGTTTTGTCCATTTTATTGTCAAAACACGCTTCTTGCTTATGTTTAGAACATTAATTTGGCTTGAAAAGTAACTAATTTCTGTACCCAAAATCACTTTCTGTGCTTTTTTAAATTTCTAATCCTTCCAAAGCTAATGAAACGGTTAGCAGTAAGTGGCTTTCTATAAGCTAGATGCAGTATTATTTTTAACAAAAATATATACTAATTGTCTTGTAGGTAAGTACGGTACAATATACAAAAATTAAACCATAACTATCGGTTCTGCTGCTCCAATGCAGACGTTTCATCAATTATGAAACCAACTGTACGTACTACAAAAGTATGTCCTCCTACAAAAAAGCTTTTTTGTATTGTTTGTATCAAACCTAGCGCGTTTACTTTTTTGGCTTACTACTCAAGTAAACTAACATTTATATTTCATCTTCACACAATATATGTTTAAGTTATAATATAATCATTTTAGTTTTGTTCGTTATGAGTTTTTGCACATTTTCATTGTGAATTGGAACCAGTGGCTTTTTATAAGTATAAGTAAGTAAATAAACATTGTTTGCTCGACTTGAAACCAGCAAATCTGCAATGGAAACTTCATTATTCTGGCTAAATGTAAAGAAAAGTGTATTTTCCTCTTGATTTTTCTGCTTTTTAAATCCCATTACAATTATTTTGATAACGATCTCAGTTTGACAAATGAGTTTACGCAAGTTAAATAAAAAAATGTTCGTGAAAAGCATAAAACAAAGTGATTTCTAATAAGAACAATCATTGTTCAATTATTCACGCTATTTACATTTTGCTTTAAACGGTGATTAATTAAATTATCAATCCATCGTTGAGAAAATTTTCCAACAAATAAAATATATGTGCTGATTAATGTTATCAAAATAGTGTGGATCTATTATTCCCTGATAACCACTATCACACCATAAATTTACTTTGGCGAACTATTAGCGAATTTTTAAAATGTCGATTAGCATGGCTCCAATATCTTACATGCTGTTAGGCAACTCGTCTCGTTGGTAGAAAATGTTACCTCTCGCCAGAAAATTATTCAGTAAAAAAAGTTTTTGCTTTCGATATTTTATCTCCCAACCAGAAACATAAATATAATTGTTTTGCATCATCCCTGGTTGCAATGTACGATTAAATTTCGGTTTGTATGGGTGAATTTTATTTCCCTTGAATATTCTTTTAATGTTGAACTTACTAATAGTTGTAGTGACTGCTTCCTTAATGTTTTTGTTTTTGGATCCGAGAAACTTGAATATTCGGTAATTTCTCATTAAACTTTTCCATAAAAGAATGACAACTTTGTTCATTACCCGTACAGTAACACTGAATGAAATAAATTCTGTCTTCAATGTCGACATTTTGCAAACGACAGTAATTCCTCACCGAGTTGTCAAAACAAAGCGAGCCCTCATACACGTTAAAACTAAAGTTAAACTAATTCAGTCCAAAATCAAGATAAAAATGAACTTTTCTTTCCAATTAGCCAGAATAACGAAGTTGTAATTACAGATTTGCTAGATTCAGAACGTAAATCAAAGATAAAGTTTGCTGGTGGAATTTTGAAACTGCGAAACACATTGTGAGGTGCTCTTTCTCTATCGGTTTCGTTGCAGGTAAATCAGAGCGGGCCCACACGTCGATTAGAAAAAAGGTTGCAATTAGTTACAGCCGTGACGTAAATGATTAGTGGCACATAATCCAGTTGTTTTCGCACAGCTAGTATTCAAATTAAATAATTAAATATGTATTTTAATTTGGTCAGTGATCAGATCAGTTGACATTTAAAATGTAACGGCCGGACAAGTGGATGTTGTGCATGGGCAGCCTGATATATTCGCGAAAGTTGCCGAGAATTGACGCCACAAACTATCATCTAAGCGAAACCACTCCCTGCGGATTTATGTATTTGATATCAGAATTTGTCATGTTTAATGTATACGCGTCGGTTTTTAAGACTCGGCCATTTTCTCCTCGAGCCGTGTCCACTTTCAAGTAGAAATGGTATCGACAGGCTGTTGTGTCTGGGCGGCGTGCTTTCCAAAAATTTCCCCTCGGGCCGACCGACGACCGCACTAATTAATTTTTTATGTTAATGCAAATTCCCCGTCATATATGTCGCATTGCCGCGGACTCGCCACCTAAAGACCGATACTTTTCGGGGCCCAACACGAGGCGACAACCAGACAACCGATCGCCAGGTCACTGAAACTGGCACATTTTTTCAAGCTGTTACATAGCTACCAATCCTACACAAACATTCAAAATTCCAAATTGCGTAGTTTTTCCTCTGCCCGAAAATAGATGTCGCTCTTGGTAGCCACAGTTTCGGGTACTACAAGTAGCTCAAGAGACATTGACAGGTAGCTATCGGTAAAGAGAGTGACTTTTTATGTTAATTTTTATACAATGGTGAAAAATTTCATATATCGCATATATTGTCCAATTTGGTTTTTTACTTTGTATTTTTCCTATTTCAAATCTAGATATTTCATATAACGTCGCATCTTCCTGAGCTAGACACAAACATTAACTGTTTATTTTAACTTTCCTAGAATTGTTGGGACACGATAAATATTTTCATAAAACGGAACGCATACAACCGCACAAATGCAATTTTGCATGTTTAATCCAACTTATAAATCTTCCACGCCAGTATTACTTTGTATTAAGATAGAAACATAACGTATATCTAAAATTTTATTTGCAGATTATATTTTGCAAAAAAAGTTAATTTTTGCAAATATTTGTTTACCTTACCCCGTATAATAAATATTGCTTCATAGTTGGATGCAGACTTTTGTATTCTTCAGTTTGCGTTGCGTAATTTTTACTCCTTCTTAATGAAAAACAAAAAAACTCGTCGCCGCCATATTCTGTTCGTAGAGCTCTTTCTTTAATAGTTTAACAGTATATTACGGTACAAATTATGCCTACATACCCATCGCTGCATGCAAAACCCAAAAATTTTGAGTAACTTTTAAACAAATCAAATACTAAGTTCGTTCTAAAGAGAGAGACTAGAAAACGATACCCTGTGATGAGGCTAGTGCGTGATGTAGAAAAACAAAGTTGGAACGACAAGGGTCAATTTAATTCCATTTCTTTAAAACTTGTAAGTGTTACACCTATACCACTTTGGTTCCCTACATCACGCATTAGCCTCCTCGCAGGGTATCGTTTTCTAGCGTCTCTCTTCTTAGAACGAACTTTATACTTGATTTATTTAAAAGTTACTCAAAATTTTGGGGTTTTGTGTGCAGCGATGGGTATGTAGGCATAATTTGTACCGTATTAAGCTGTTAAATTAACACTTAAAAATTGTGAATAGCCATATTAATAGAATATGGCGGCGATAAGTTTTTCTTGTTTTTCATTAAGAAGGAGTAAAAATTACTCGTACATGGTAATGACACAAATTGAAGAAGATAAAAGTCGGCATCCAACTGTGTATTATACGGGGTAAAGTAAAAAAATATCTGCAAAAAATAACTTTATTTACGAAATATCATAATCTACGAAAAAAAATTTGGACCCCCATTATTCCATTTTTAAACTGTTTAAAAAGACCTATAATTTGATATATAACTTCCGGTTGTACCTAAAAAAGTAAAGAAAATACGAGTCTGGGGAGTTTTATGTAGCGGATCCAATATTTTATTTTTGTTAATTTTTAACGCATTAAGTTAGAATGTTTGAATACAAGATGCCGACTAAGATCGTTGAAAACCTTCCACCTTTTACAAGCGATACCTTCTCCTCACTATCCAAGATGGTACCACAGTCGCTTCTTAATTAAAAATTTTAAATAACAATTGAGGTCATGTGACATCATTTCAACATCATTCTCTACAGTATGTGTCTAGAAAATTTAAATTGGACAATCCATTCTTGTTATGGGTGTTACAATCTAGACATTTCTTTCCCTTCATCCATCCTTACTTTAGAACGCATAAAGCTACAAGGTTTAGAAAAGATCAGGGTACGATCGTTGAAAAAGTTGCTTTTTTAACCACAAATCATTACATACGGAGCAAGAAATATGTTGCCCTTTTAAAGTTGCATTAATGACTGTACATAAGTACACGACATAAAAGATGAATCCAAGAACCGAGTCCTGTGAGAGTACCAACATTTGGAACCACTTTTACTACCGATAAAAAATGTTTTAAAGTAAAGAACTCCCATTTTGTCTAACAAAATCTATGTATCGACAGTGTCAGATGTCTCTCTAACAAATATCAAAGTCATTACTTTAGTTTAGATCCTGTTTCGTTTTAGTTTTAGAGAATTTGCGTGGAAAAATCGCCCGGGAAGACATCATCGACAATATCTGTTTTGCTGGACTGGGAAATTCCAATCGTTATGGTTGTGCGTGAAGCCAAAATTCAGCGCCCGAAGCGTTCGCACACGAAGATTATAATAACAGCCTAAACCGACATGATATACTACTCCGTCATAATAAATTTAATAAATGTGACATAGCTAATCCGTGGAATAAAAGAGCGAAGGAATGACACTCGCTTTTGTCGGTTTATTCCAGATTCGGGAGAGGTACGCGCGGCGGTTTTTATATAAATTTCAGGTGGGTCCTATTATTATGTGGCCCTCGTACCGTGGTGGGTGTCACTATCACACGACATAAATTTTCGTTATTTTTATGCAGTTTGTCCGGTGAACGTCGTGGAACTCCGTCCCGATTTGTAATGCGACGACCATTAGGCGTATTTAACATATTTAATGTATTTATTACGGTGTGCGCGTTCAGAATTTTTACTACATTCAAATGCGGACTCATCCCGGCTATCTCGACAATTTTCATAATTTATTGTTGTTTACTCCCATCCAGGACTTACTGATAATTACTAAATTAATTGTCGTTTATGTTTTAAATTATGTTAAAGTGGCCGAACAGATTTTTACGCGCGGCTTTGATTGCGAATATTTTGCGCGCGCGATTAACGTATAAATTGCATTAATTATGACAGACGTATGTGTTACTTTGAACTTTCATTAAATCACATGACGCAAAAGCTACAAGCAATCTCTCTCTTTCTTCGCACTGTTTTCACGGAAATAATGATCGTTCGATGCTAGGTGAGGGCTTGTAAACATTTGAATTTTCCCGCAGTTAAACCAAGGCGGGAAATTCAAAAATAAAATCGAATTTCGTGAATGATTCAGCCAGCAAGGCGACGGTCGGTGGTCCAACGACAACGTGATGGTGCGGAACGTCTACGAGATGCGACGTTTACTACAAAGACTATCAAAGCCATTGTGCCCGACAAAGGGTTGTTTTTTGAGAGGTATGTTATGGGGTGCACAAAGAGAGGTGTACAGACCTTTATGTTTGTGCAAAAGCAGGTAACTAGATGAAGCTGCCGGCTCCTTCTCCCTTCAACACCCCAATATATCAATCACATTACTTACGCATATCGATAACGTTTTATAACATTATTTAGTGCGATAATAAAAAGCCAGGTACGATGTTAAAGTGCCGTGAAGACCTGGCTGCATTTTTTGCGCCTTCGACACGGCGTCGTATTTTCTTTTCGCCCAAAATCGTGCCCGATCGGAGTTATTAGCAGCAATTACTGCAAGCCGGTCGATTATAAAGTCGATTTGAAAATTTCGTCGGTGGCAATTAATAAAGATTGAGGAACGCCTTTTAAGACACCAGGCGATAGATAATTGCCGAGTATTACAGTTTAAAAACGCTATCCGGGCAGTAAATTCTACTGCACCACACACGCAACACGTACCGGCATTGTTTAAGTGCGTGCATAAATACGGACTTGAAAACTTATTTATCTGGAAGTGCCATTATGGATAGAAATATCGTCGTACATTGTTTCCGAGTCCCTCGATCTGTAATGGACGGTTTGAGCAGAAAGCACCGCGTCTTTGATTATCTCGGTGGGACAACTTCGCACCTTCTGCGGCAACAAAACGTGGGATCTTTATTTTTTCTTGACAACCACTTCTAATTCGTGACTTTTAATGACTTATTTACCCTCCCCGCATAAAGGAACCGGTATCTTGCCATCCGCGGCTGTAAATTTTATTGATTCTGCACGGGAGTCCGGACCTTTTCAAAAAAACTCGTTTCGAAAAAGATGGGTGTCGCGTTTGCAAATCCGGGAATTGTAACAACCACGACAATCACCATAAATCTGGGAGAGCGTCCAACCCTCAAACGAGGCGTTCAGTTACCGAGGCACCGGAGCGAGAGACAAAAAAGACTCTGCGACAAAAGGTTATGTACTTAGCACATGCACATGTACCCATGTGTGGCGGCTTTGTGCACTGAATGACTGCCTTTCTTCTGCATAAAGTTACGAACGCGATTTATTCAAATCCCCCAAAAGAATCGTAAACAATGAGCTATTTACATATACGCGCTCGCGATCTCTGGAACTTATTATTATACATCAAATCATCGATAAGGGGTACCGTCCGTTCCAGAGATACGCTTGTTTATTCTCAAACCCTTCGGTGGACTGCTAACAAGGAAATACTGCTCGCTGGAGATTAAAAGCAATAGTCGCAGTGGTACTTCAAAGTAGTATTGGGCGATACATCAAAATGTATCGATACGTGTCGCAATACTGTATCGTATCGTTTTCTGAGTATCGACATTCGCAGCATCGGATAAATATCGATCCAGGAAATAGCAAATCGATATAAAATGAATTAAAACACTTCTTGTTTTACATAATTTACATCATTGTTTATAAAAACCTTTCTATTCTTCAGCTTCGTCATCAGTTACTAGTGCATCATGTTAAATATATTAATAATTTGTCACCATGGAAGAACAGCGAATTGAATAAGTGAATTTTATTAAACTGAATTGTTAGTTTCCGTTTATTTGAACATTGGTGAGAAAAACACATTTGATGAAAAATGCTGAACTAAAATAGTCATATTTGCTAAAAAAATATTGACGGCATTGGGGGATTTATTACGAGAATTGATTTATGGAACATCCAACAAACACAAATAAAATTCACCTGATTTTTTATATTGCAACTGTATTACTAATTATAAAAAAGTGCACATGCACATACCTAGATAAGAGGTAAGCCATTTTTAAGACTTAATCTGGCATTTAACGTTCACGATTTCTTATGAGAATCCAATTATAAACACAAATTAGAGCCTCCAATAAATTATTTATACGGGCACAATTTACATTATTGCATTGTTGTTCTATAAGAAGAGTTCCTATTGCGTTAAGGATATAGATATACTTTTTATCAAAACCGTAATCACGCTATATGGCTTGGCAGAGTAAGTATAAAAAAAATAATGCTATACTATAGTAAAGTCGATGTCACTTTTTTTCTGCAATTTTAATGGAAGTTAACGAGGATATGGTTGGTAGAAAATAAATGATTCGATACCACTCTGATTGGTATCGATCCAGCGAAATATCGCAACACCAAGTATCGATACAAAATATCGGGTATCGAAAGCAAAAGTATCGATACGTATCGCCCAACACTACTTCAAAGGCTGCTCTTGGAACTTCTAACATTCATTTCGTCATCTTCCTGGGTGACACCACACTTCAATGTATTTAGAGAAAAACAGGATAAGCTGTTGCTGAAAAAAAAACTCTGCAGCACAACGACATTTCAGGTCCCTTGACTGACGAAGTCGTTTTTTTTTAGTTATCAGATAAGCATATAAAACAGGACGACCAAAAGCTTTGTTTGTTATGTTAAATGACAAAATCATTATTGAATTACCTCCCAATTTAAGTAAACCAAGTGATCTGGAGGTTTCATGTCAAATTTTCAGCTGTGATATGTGAAGATATGACAGGATATTAAAGCTAATATCACACTAGTTACTGGTATGTCTTCAAAGACTACTATATATATGTGGTACTATGTGGTCCCGCGGTACTATACCTTATAACAAGTGTTCAGATTAAAAAAGTCGCTTATGGTTTATTACGGACGATGTCCATGCGAATAAGGGATGTGATTTATAGCTCACTGCAAACATAATAAGTCAATGTCATTTATCGAAATTCAATTTGACAGTTCGGTAAGTTTTCACTTGTTAAACCGTCGAGGACGAATTCTCGCCGCCCTTTTCTGTTTAGAAGCTTTCAAACGAGCCATCATACGTCGTTCAGAGTAAAGGAATGAACGAAAAAATTGCTGCTGCCCCGCATCGAATCCAATATCTTTTTATATTGTTTATTTGTTTATCACCTGATCAATTTTTAACAAAAGCGACAGGTTTCGATCATTTTAAAATAAGGAGCATTCCGAACGAGCACTTGCATGTATTAATATTTTTGTGCCGACCTAAATGACTTTTTAAAGGAATACCCGTTATAACACATTTGGCAAATATCTGTTTAGAAAATTGGGTATTTACTGTGTTGGAAGAGTAAAATGTGCAGACTTTTTCTAACCTAAGGCTTGTTGGCATATATCTGTAAAATTATAGTCGATACTGGTGACATCCTTGGTGCTGAAAAATAGCCATTAGAGTGAATCATTTTACCCCATTTACACAATATGGGAGCTATTTTCTCTCTGCACGACTTTAAGTAAAAAGCTGAATCCAATCTTGAATGCAGACGTAGAACGCGAAAATATAATTGCATAAGAATCCAGTAATCAGAATTAGAAATTTGTTGGTTCTGAAGACTTAGTCTGGTGCCAAAGAACTATAAACGACTACAGAAAGTGATCAAAGTTTTGCTATATTCCATGTGATGCTCACTGTTTCTTTACAAATGTAATGCAAAAGCGCGGAGATAAGAGGCCACTAACCAGGTGAAGCAAGTATGGAGAAGCGAGTCAGATTACAAGCACTTCAAATCAGCTTTAGCTGATGGATTCTCAGAACGCCAAGGCAAATAATTAAGTTTATTTACCCAACTTTTCGATCTCAAAAACGGATTAGTTTAAAGTTACGAAAAGAGCGTGCGTTCGATTTCTGGTTTGAATTGTTACAAAAACAAAACATGCCCACATTAAATTGTGAGAGAAATACATAGGTTGAAGAATATTTGAATTAGGTGGCGCAGGTGTCTAGGGCAGAAGATATCCGTTTTAAGTCCAACAGGAAGTGGTCTGGTACGAATTAATTCGCCGGTGATATTTTAGCCAATCAGTTAGTAATTTATGCGAGAAGATTACAAATCCGATCGGCCGGGAGCGCGATGGAAAATTTACGGTCCAGTTTCAGTGTATAATCTCCTTTTCGGAGAAACTGTGAGCGACTTTATTTGAGATGGGCAATAAAAAACCGGAAGTTTTCGCCACTTTCCACGGCCGTTGTATATATATGTAACACAGATAATCGATTTTCATATTGCGAATGGTTGGAAAGTAGGCGCGGATGAAAGCCCGGCAGAGATTTCAAAAGGAATTAAAATTTATACGCGTGGAAAAACGATGGCAAATAGAGAGCACAGGCCTACTTGAACTGCATATAGAGCGCGATTTATTCCACTGCAGAATGCAATAAATCAGTAGCGACCTGTGAAATGGTCCCAGAATACGTTATCCATTGCACAAAATCGATTTTCACATTTCGAAACGGGCGTGAGCTCAGGAAAAGGTCCCGGGGTTATGAAATATGGTCGGCACCACGGTGCGAGAGGTATATGCAAATTGCAAAATGTGTAACGGCACATTTTTCAACTGTGGGCCTACCGAGCGAAATTCGGCTGGGCCAACATTTGTTAGAAAACCCACGTGCCCAAAAAAATATGTGAAAGTGACATGCCTGTCCCATTAGTTAATTGTAAATGATCCGTCTAGGCGATCGTTGCCTAGCAACAACCGTGTGCAGCTTCAAAATTTTGAATTACTCACCACCGGGCTCGTAAAGAACATTCGGATATCCCTTA
The DNA here is from genome assembly GCA_025024175.1 of Rhyzopertha dominica. NCBI lineage: Eukaryota > Metazoa > Arthropoda > Insecta > Coleoptera > Bostrichidae > Rhyzopertha > Rhyzopertha dominica. The sequence goes on along the minus strand of QCXZ01000086.1, from coordinate 6,460,471 downwards.
TCGGGTACACGATCTCGTGTTTCATAGCTGCAGTGACAACTTGTATGAAATAAACGTTTCCAAGTTGCGCGTATCGTAATTAGCAGCAGTTTGGTTTTGGTTTTGTTTCGTTGCGCCGGTGTTAGCCATTAATTTATTTTTGTTACAAGCTTTTAACACAGTGCGCAGGATACTGAATACATTTTACATAAAATTAAAGTTAATTTTCGAGATAAGTTAGTGAAGTAATTTCATTACGTGCTGGTGAAACAAGCAGGCGCTGGCTAACTACACTCGGTGATAAAATCTGTGGTAAACAACATTACGTTAATCGACAGTCGTGTTAGATTCGTTGCAGAATCTTTACAAAAGATTTCGAGAAGGCCCAGCTCCTAATTGGCCTTTACAATCCAGACACATTCAAATTTCGAAAAGGATTCGTTTATCAGTTCTACTATTACCGGCCGGGCTCGTTAATATTCATAGAGCAACGCGCTGCTTTTTATATCTCCATGGCGAATTGTTTAATGCACGSTTCGTCCGAAAAACGTTTATAAAGGGATKAATTTTGAGGCGGAATCCATCCTGGTTAGGAAACTTCTACGGTTTCTAGCCATTCTCGGAATAGCGATCGGCGCGCTTCTCCGGCAAACTTTCGCGGTGAGCAATATATCAGCGTACGTATCCTATGGTCAGTGCGACAAGCAATTTGCTCAAAGATCCGGCAAAATAACGGATTCCTCGTTCGCGGTTACAGGACACGGGGATCATCATTATAAATTGAAAATGGACGTGCTACTTAACTCAGTTTCAGCGGATCATGCATCTTGCCGGAGTCATGTTTATTAGACTATAAATTAACACTTTATCTGGGAAACGTACGAGCTGTGGTGGGAAATTCGCAAATAGCATTCAACATACATAAGGCATGTACTATAACCTTTGACATATAAATATGAAAATTAAATGCAGGTGTATACTTAGAATTTGAAGGCCGCCGGTCTGGCCACGATACCTCGCGAAAATGCACAAAATACAATTACAACGTCAACAGTGGCGGTGCTTATCATAAAATGGAAAAAATGAGAAAGGAAGATCAGCTCGAGTACACATTTGGTCGCACAGTTCTTGTAAGGTACAAAACTGCACCAGAATCGCATTACACAAGCAAAACGTAATGGTAGTATGTTGACATGAGGGTAACATTTAACAGCATCACTTAATTCGTGAAAACACGCTGGTGTTTAATTGCGCTTCGCTTCATCATTTTATCAGGTAGCTGACGATTTAAGCATTATACTAACTGAGAATGACAATTTGGTCCAAATGATCGTCAGTCCGACAGTTAAAAATCATCTCGAAACCAATCCATTAAGAGATTTAAACGTTTATATTGGTGGGAAAAGTGCTTTTCTTAAGTACTACGTGTTGACCCTTGTAACTATTTGAAGTAACAAGCCCTTAAACTCAACTCAAACAAAAAACAAATGTTACTTTTTGAAATATTTTTTTGAGTTAGCCAACGTCGATTTTGGAAAGTTTTGCCCGCTGTTGTAAGAGGCATCATCAAGACAAGAATATGGCACAAACCTATTGCAAGAAGCACGTTAGAGCTCTTTTAGGATGTACCTAATTGTTAACTTTGAAGGAGAAAACCGAATGCCTCAACTCGTCAAGTCATTTAAGAGTGTAATATTTGTCAATTCTCTGCTGCACATGTAATGTATGTCTTATAAGTTGTGGCACATAAAATATTGCAATACATGACAATTAATATTATATAAGTAACAAAATTATAAATGTAAACTAAGCAAAAAGACCCTTGGTCTTCCACGATGCACAACTTTGAATAGACACTTAACACCAAGTTTTGGATGACATTTACATCGATCTCTGGACTTTTATGTATATTCTGTGTCGAAGTTCTCTCTCATTTTGAGCATCCTATACTCTATCGAAAACTTTTCGAGAAAAAGTGTCCAAAAATCTTCTATGCAACGAGTCTGAGGAACTAACAAATTTTGAATTTGTTTTACATAAAAAAAGTTCTGGCCAGAACATAAAATCATACCCAGCGTGTTCTTCTTCACGACGGCCCTGAAGGGTTACGAGAGAAACTCTGAAAAGTTGAAATCTAAAGTTTCTAAATTGGATCATTCTATTACGTCGCGACGTCTGCCCGGCCACACAAATAGGTTGTATCACGATCATACTTTGTTTTGATCTTTCGAAAGCTCTTAGTAGTAAATTAAAGGTTTGATTGGAACATAAAACAATACTCAAACGCCGATATTCAAAATTTGTTTTATAATCACGGAGAATGTTACGAATATTTGGAGCGAAGTTGCTGTACCTGAAATGAACTACTTGCGTTTCGGAAAAGTTTGCAAAATATGTTACGAAGAAATTGTAATACATACATTAGATTACGTATATCTACTTCCTGTATAATCTGATTCATCAGTTAAAAGAAAGTACTTCGGTATGTTGCTAAAAAAACCACAATTTCAGTTTTCAAAACATATTTAGTTTTAACGTTTTCAGTATACCTACTATTGAATAATCAGGTGCGGTATTGTATTTATGAGCAAAATTTTAATAATGACAAGCATGTGGAAATCCTACGAAGAACTGTTACTCATTTCGTAAAATAGTTTCCTGGTGGTAACCTCTAAAAAGTGTCATTTGGAGGTGTCCTCCGCAGTTGTTTGACTTAGCTGCCCTAGACTTTTACTTATGGGGGTATGCCAAAAGTAAAGTCGGCGTCTGTCGAATTAAATAATTATCAAATTCGCCAACCCTATGTTGTAAAGGCTGTTGTAGTAGATCCTTAGACTTTATTCCAAAATTTTAACACATTTTCTGGAACTATGATGTCCATTCAATACACAGCAAGTTATGTGCAAAAGTTTGCAACATTCTTTGCGAATACAAAACAAATTAAAAATATCAGTCTTTGAGTATACTTCTGTTTTGTAATAAAACTTTGAATTTTATAATAACAGCTGTTAAAAGATTAAAAATATATACCGCATGCTAGTTATCTTTTATTCTTGATAGCAAAACACCATTGATTGTTATTCCATAGTAAACTACCTGAAGTGTAACAATTTATCCTGATAAATATGATAGTTTCATGAAATACTCAATTATGTCAAAAACGTTTCCAGGTAATCTTCACTTGACAATGCTTAAAGTTACAGATTGTAAAAGGTCAAATACCTCAAAAAATACTTAAACCTCGATATATGATTTATACAATTTATTTAAAGGTAATTTAAAATAAGCAAACTGAAGCCAACTTGGTCAAACTGAAAGTGATGGAAGGTTGTAAGCAAACATCCAAAAATACTTTTAACGGATGGATCGTTGTGTGAATAACTTAATAGCTATATAATGAAATCACTTAAAAACATGTTTATTGTATGTATTTGTACTTGTTCCGCGGTGTTGTCATCTTTTGTCTACAACTCGTTAAGCCCGTTTTAGATATTTTGATTACTGATCATTGTAGGGACATGTTGGAATTTAAACGACTCACTTTATGTGAGAGTATAACAAATAAAAGCGCAACTGCAATTAGAAGCGAATACGCCTAAACTTTATGTTTTACAAATCGATTGCCGAGACACGAGATATTTGGACCCCGCGACTTTTTTTATTGCGAAAAGCGAAGAAACCACTAATAAATAAATCTGGACTAACATTCGAGCCCTGGGTAGCACCACCGACCACGTCCTCTAAATTTGGACCCAATTAATGTCAGCTAGAAAAATTAMCGGCCCGGTCCGGCAACGAAATGTGATCTGTCGATACGGCGTCACTTTTATTAATGTACCGTGCCAAACAACACATGTACCGTACACATACAATGGAGAGCGGAAAATAACGCGAATAATTAGAACTATAAGGGAAGTTGGTCTATTCTTGAAAACTGCATGAGACATTCGGACGCAGGTAATATGGGAATGCGGGAGCCCCTTTCAGGGTCCCTAAAATAATACAAACAAGCCGGCGCAGGGATGTACAAAACCGGAGGGACGGTCATAAACCATGGAGCAAGTACTGAATGTTTGGACAGCAACTATCGAGGCGTTCTTCGAGTATATGGCATTGACATCTACGCGGCTTCAGCCTGTCGCGCCCGCAGCTTTGATTTTGAAACTACGCGTTCGGTTTCGTGTGCTGAACGTTTTGGACAACCCTGAGCGCGACCGAAGCTTTTATGGCCTCAGGTCATCGGGGCCAGTTGGGTCCAACCCTTGCCGCGGTGCCGTCGGACTTTTTAGGTATAAGAGGCCCGGTTGTCACTTGGTCGTATTTTATTTGACCAGGATAGCCCAACGGCTGGCGGTATTTAAAGTGCATTAACTTATCAGGACCGGGAAAAATACGATGGTTATGGTGAATTAGAGGCGGTCCTCACAATGCAAAGTGTAAGTTACTGCAAATAAACGTCCGCTGTGTACACCGTGCACGCCAGTAAATTATACGTTCACATATGCTATAATTTAGTCCGTATGCATCGGGGCTTACATAGAAATTGCCTGATTTCGTTAACGTCCGACGATGCCGTCCCACTCGGGACGTTTTTTCAAAAACGACCCGTTCGGCTTTTGGGTAGCCGCTGCGGGCGTATTTCATTTTCTAAATGAACGGCTAATGAGGCGGGACCGGCGAAGATGTGTAAATTTCCCCGGCGTGCCCTTGATACCAGTAAACGATGGAACTTTCGAAACCACAACCGAATTGTTGACATTGCTCGCTTTTCAACTAGTGCAAAACGAATGCGGTATTATTCCTATTATGTGTAGGTCAATGCGAATGCTAATGAGCACACATTTTTCGCGTGCTATCGCCCGGCCGTCCGAAAAAACCGCAGGTCCTCTAGGGAGGCTGCGTCAGATCGACACCACATCACCCGGGGGTGCACAGGGGGGCTGGCTTTCTCTCTACCTACTCACACCTGAAATATCCTTCACTGGGGGATCACATCAATCACTAACAACCGCGCACTTGTTCCTTGCCCATTGATCACTACGTGTCCATGGTTATTTGATCGGAAGAATGACCTTTCCGAAGTGCGTACTGTGAGATCTGTGGTCGGACTGAACCGGACAAGTTGGTCGCCGGACCGCCCATCGGGTTACACAGGTAGTCGAAGTTTTAGGTGTCGCGAGTTACGCGCATGCGTTCAACCACTGGTCATTCGCGAACCACCGAATTCCGACGCGGACACCCCAATTCGCGGGTCACCCCTATCAAACTCCAACTGCTACTCTGTTAGTGCGCTTTAGTGTTATAACCGTCAAATTACTGGCGATCGCGAATTTTGATACGAATTGAGCGAGTGCCGGTCTTCCTAATTACCAGATAGCCGGCTCTAAACCATCCGCGTACAAGTACACGACTTTAAACACCGCGTTAACATGCTCGCATGATAAGTAATGAATCAAGCGCTATAAATTTCATACGTATTACACATAAATATTATAAATTGTATATTTCGTTTCAGCAACATTATTAACCAATTACACTGAAGCAAATGCGCTGTCATGTCGATACCCAGCGTGATCTTGTGTCCGCATTGGAAGTACCAGATTCATATTTTACTCCATTATGAAGCCGTCATCGGCTATACAGGCGCCATTATGGCCACTGGTTTAATAAAACAGCGACCATTTTTAATAGGTCTGTCGAACGCTTTTCTCGCTCCTGAGTTAAGTGTTGTCGGCACGGATGCGGAATATTCCTGCCACCTAACGATAAAATGACAGCGAGCCGACCACTGCGTTACGTTCGCGTGGGGATGCAGACTCTTCTCTCCCAGACGCTCAAAACTCGCCAAAATTACTCCAAACACCAAATCTGCATTATTTTTGTTTGGGAGTATAGAAACACTCGTCATACCATCTCTAAATTTGACATAAGTTTGTTACGACATGAAAGTAACAGAAAAAGTGTATTGAGCCTGAATGTAGTGTATTTTCGGGGCTGCAGTTTAAATAAACCAAAAAAAGTGCATCAAGTCTCCATTGAGGAGATAATTGTTCGGTGGTTCGCACAAGCTCTCAAAAGTTTTCAAATTCAAACGTCGTTTTTTGGACACGTAAAACCGACAGCCCGAGAGTGCAAAACTGCGTCAGGTCTGTGTGGGAGTGTGAGATTATTCCCTCCCCCCGACCCCGTTCAAGAAGCAACTCGATGAATGTCGAGCAGGACATCGTAAGGATGGCAGATTGCGACTGAAATCGGAGCTGGCTGGTTTTATAGCTATATCATACGCGCAAGTTTTCCAATTCCATATAAATCATCGGCTTAATTCCGTCGCTGTCTAGATTACAAGCAATTTGGTCGAAAAACTAGACACTACAGTTAAACGCAGTCCTACGCAATTTCCACTCGTTGAAATTTACTGCGATATCTCACACTTAGATTCCCGTACAAAGTATGCCGTATAGTTAGCAGATTTACGCAAACTGCTTGGATGGAGGTTTTCCACTTTGGTTTCATGTGGCAACTTCAAAAAGTCCTTGACTGAAGACGATGACTCTGTGTGTATTAGGCCGTCCATCAGATTAAGTAACACGATCGTAACTCCTGTTTCCTGATACGTCCTGTCATACTCTCTTTAGCACCGGCTTGCGTTCATTGTGGCCTGAAGTCTTCTAAACGTCGTACCTTTCTATTTCGACACGTGAAAATTGATACGCGACCCCAAGGTTGACGGGAGGCGATGAGAAAACTCAACGAGAACGAAATCTCCCCAAATGCGCCTTTGACGTAACGATACAAACGAGATTTCGGACTTAAAACCTTAATACCAATCAGTTATTTCGGGAAATACCACAGGTAACAGTGTTTAATTAAGTATGCCTATAAACAAAGTCATCCTGCGGAGTGGTCATCAGATTAGGCGATCGCCCAAAAGACGGCCACCGCTAATGCATTGGTCAACTCCAGTGATAGCGCTATAACGAACCACTAACATACCAAGTAAATATATATACACTGTTCATAAATTCTTGTCCCACGGTTTTAGTCTCCTCTGACTTTTTAAATTATCTGTGACTTAATGCTATATATTAATCTACAACTATAGGAATACTACACAGACCTTAGGACATTTATTACGTGTTTTTTTAGCCATGCACAGCACCGGGACGAATATGACGCGCATGGGGACGTTAACGCAAACGTAAAGCCCACTTCATGTTATCTAGCGGTACTTCGTACCTCAAATATGATATTAAAACGTCCACTATCACGTAGGTGTTAATGAGCTTCAGCGTTATTAATAAGGCAAGCTAGACGGCCAGTCTCGCATAGTAAGATACATACGGCAATTCTTCGATCTGAAGGTTTCAAATGTTTTAATCCCCATCAAGACGTTAAACTGCCTATTTTGACTATTATTAACTTCCATGCACAAGATTCAGGTCTCTAATAGAATGACATCGTAGTTATTCCTTTTCAAAATTTTTTGAGTTGGTAGATATATTTACCAATTAGTTTACTTAGAAAGAGATTCATAAACTACTTTTTTCTGTATTTGTGATTTTTTTTTCGAATGTACAACCGTGAACTTAGAAAATGAAACGATTTAGGAGAGGTGATTTTCTGGGTTCGCAGTATAACTTACAAAAACTAGTCAAAAGTTCCTCATTTGAGCGTGGTGTTGATGGGATGGTGATAACAGTTTACTAAGAGCATGCATGTATTCAATAAGAATCCGATATAAAGAGTAACAGACAGTCTGCACTGTACTGTATAATAAGCTTTATTATATTTCTTACAGCATCAACTTTGGAAACAAATGTCTAAGGAATCGTTAATTTAAAGTTATGTGATTTGGGTGTAGAAAATATGAAGCTTTTTTGTCAGTTTCCATGTAAGTAAGAGCATACTTAGTGTCAAAAGGAGGCATCAAGTCACATACTAAATGATGATGTGAACTTTACAGCACTACACAATAAGGAAGGGATGCCTTTGAGTTTTATATAAATTCTAATCGCGATAAGGAAAAATCGATATAGGTTATTTGGATAATGAGTCCGGGAGACCTACTTCCGGTGATTTCCTCAGGGAGCTTCAAATCTTCAAGACAAGTACCCACGTTTTCCAAGTGGCTCTTTCACCAATAAAGCTTGCACCATGTGGGTGGTATGCTCCAGGTCTCTACGTCAATTATACGGATTCTCCCGGTGGTTGCAACATAAGAGGGTGAGAACTTCAGATATGCACTAGATCCCTAGATTGTCCACTTGTCACGGACAAGAGATTAGGCTGGATAACGCGCGTCGCTTGGTCGGAAGTGAAATCCACGAAGCGATGAAAGGCCGCAGGCCATGGTATTTATCAGAAGTGGGATCCATCGAGGGATGAAAGGCCACAGGCCATGGTATTTATCCGAAATGGGGTCCATCGAGGGATGTTAGGCCGCAGGTTATGGCATTTGTCAGAAGTAGGATACATCGAGGGATGAAAGGCCGCAGGCCATAATATTCATCAAAAGTGGGATTCATCGAGAGATGAAAGCGGTTGCCGATATGTTCAAAATTGATACACGTCTTAAAACAATTTCKTTGCGCAATCGCTTCTTCAGATTCAGCGCAACGAGTTTTCAATAGCATTCCGAATTAAAAAACAGAATGTAGGTTGACAAGGAAAATTATTATTTTGGTTCAAATTTTATAATGAGAATTAAAATTAAGCACGTTAACGCGAATGCGTGTTTTAATATTCAGTTTTTGTTTTTTAGTTGTAGTTCCAATTTTACTTTAATTTTTAAAGTTTTGTTTATTGCTTTTGCAAATAAAAATGCTTAAATAAGTTATTTATTTTTCGTTTAATACATTTTCTTAATATAATATAATAATTGGTTTTGGTCGAATTGGTGATTTTTAAAAATGTGATAACTTAAATCAGCCCAAGCCTAGACGAAACCCTAAAAGCTGTAGCAGAGTAGCCCCACATTTGCAGAAGAGGCTTATACCCAAGGACAGCGTGCACTAAGTGGTATCACACGTCGGCGGAGCTAGAATCGCTCTTATTGCTTGAGTCTGCTGTCGACTTTCGAGAAAGATGTATCTCTACAGCTCGCTACCTCCAATTACGAAACGATGCTTTACTCTCTCCTCCATTGGACGCACTTAACTTTAACCCACGTTCCAAGTAGTAGGGCGTAACTTCTTGCGTTATCTATAATACATATACTGTATGTTCTATATGGCTATAGATAATTATGTTCATTTCCAACGTGGCAGAACTTTATTTGGAGGCGATTTTTGATCTCTGGAGGATTGTTAAAATTGTTTGCAACATCCAAGTCCAGAGTACACTAGAAGGCTGTATTTTGATACCGCTTCTTGTTAAGTATAGGTCATTAATACGGTAGAAAGATAGTATGGTTAATAGACTTGTAAAAAGGTTACTGAAAAATTACACGAGTAGTTTGAAATAAACGAACGTAAAGCTATATTCATGTTAAGTGATACATTCACACGCAAATGAGTCTACTTTAAACATTAATTACCAAGTAATTAATGGTCAGATTCACATAAAATTTATTCTGTAATCTTTCTCAATTTTTTTCACAACTTTACGACATACTTATATTTTCTACTCGAAAAGTGGTAGAATGATTTAGTTGTTATTATTTACAGAAACAAATGTTAGTTGGCTTCACTTATTACCTCAGAATTTTAGCCTTTCAAAATGAAACTATGACTTAATCACCCGGAAGCCCCCGACTCTCGGCGCCCATGGTGTCTGGGCAGCTATCCCCAGGCCGTATCGAGAAGTATAAAGACAAGCGTTGGTGTATTGTATTACCGTTTGTTCGTAAGTTCCACTGGCAGACTCAACTTCATTCCGCTTGGAAATTTATGCTCAAAATGGACGAACATAAACRAACATCGTCTGGGCATTTCTGTCCGCGGACTTGGTTTATGCGTTGCCGTTGCGAAATTTACACAAAATAACAAAATATTTTCCATACAACGGCCATTATCCGGCGTTTATACGGGAGACCGAGAACCGCKATGGTGAGGGTCAATTATAATAATTTTGCCCGATATATATTACATGGCTCATTGAGTTAAATTGAGCCTTCATCAAATTTGAATATAAATAGCTTTACCGTTCTAGATTTAGTTCACGAAACTGCGGCTATTCCACATTATGCTCAAATCATCAATGTAAATTTTGCCGGCAAATTTCAATATTTAATAACAAGGCAACAGGTGCACAATTTCAAAGATTCCGTTCATCCGCCATATCGAGGGAATCAGCCAAATATTTGACTTGTACCGCAAAGTGAACGCAGGTCGCCAAAATACCGAATTTGCCTCGTTATCGTTWTGATGGTATAMTTACTACTCACAAGGTTAATAGTTGTGCAATTTTTAAGAGCTTACAACTTTCTCTKGTCTGCAATAAACACCCATGAGACCGTCCGCKTCTCCTTTTTTTTATACGATCGTCGACCCGAAACGCTTTTGAAACATGGGAAGAACATACAATTTAATACGGCTGATTTATACGATGTCCGCCCGATTTTTAAAGTTCAACGTGTTTTTTCGATTTCGAACGCGCGCCGACTTGCGTAACGTTTTGATCCCGTTTATTCGCTTTAATTACGGTCGGCCACTTTCGACTCATTAACAACAATAAGAGAATCGGAGAAAAATCGACAATTTACATTCCCTAGCCGGCAGTCAGGGCCGTACCCGAGGCAATTCGAACAGGCACCTGCTAATAGTGCTATCAGAAAACTTTCTACTGCTATATCGTCCATAGTGATTAAAAACTTGAGGACTCTCTTTGAATAGATTAAATGATCACTGCAAATACTAACATTTTTTATTTGTTAAAAAACTGATTATCAGATATCTGTTGAGAGACCGTTTAATAACAACTGAACATACACACATATACACATATCATCGACTCCTCTTATTTTAGTACTTACAGAACCTGTTAATTACTTCCACATCCAACGGATGGGAAGTATTGTATCGCGAAAAAAATTTTCAAAAATTTTTATTTGCTCATTTGCTTTAAAATGGTCGAAAAACGCAAAAAAAAATTGAGCAAAAAATTCTTGTCTGTGTGTCTGTGGTTTTGTTTGTATACACGATAACTTTCGAAAGACTTAATATATGAACTTGAAATTTGGCAAACGTATAAATCKTAACTACCCAAAGCKACYTATTGTTTGTGGGTTAAGTAGGATATCGGGAAGGGGGCGAAATTGAGGGGTAACTACCCTTTTTGCAAATTTTTATTTTTTTGTATTTTTTTCGTTTCAGTATGTGATTAGTAGTATAACTGCGAGTATTATTCGCTTTTATAAATTTTCGGTGCAGCAAACTGTTTAGAAGATATTAGCAAAAAAGCGTCACTTCAAGAAAACGGTTATTCCTAAATATTTCCAAATATATTTAATATATTCAAAAAATGAATATGCCGTCAGATAGGAAATAAAATTTCTCACAAAAAGTGTCTTACAAAATTTATTCAAAATTTTGACATTTTCGAAATATTTCCAAAAAACCTATTTTGGTCCCTGCTCGTACGATTTTTTTTAATTTTGGTATTATATAGAAAATCAAATTTCTGATCAGAAAGCACTCTTGTAATTTTTTTGTTAAGTTAATAATTTTCGAGTTATTTGAAAAAAAAAACGATTTTAAAATTTATTATTTTTGCTAATATCACGAGAACTTTGTCTTACAAAAAATGTGTAGAGAGACATGTGTATAGTATAAGAAATAAAAACGTAAATGTCATTTTGACAATTGGATGTGGAAGTATTGATTCAATTTGCAGCGGTTTTTTATAGTGCACTGTGCGCATGTTATATAAGTATAGTTTTGGGTACATACACATAGCTCCGCTTTTTATAGATATTAAAGTATTAAACTATATCTTCCAGTGTAGAACGCGATCTGTTAAAAATTGTTATAAATTCTGAGGAATTTATAACAATGTTACATTATTTTTTCTAGGGCAATTTTATTGTACCGACAGTATTTATAATGTGTTCAACTGCATTCTCTTGTATACATTTCAAGTAGAATGTACGTGTATATGAGGATTTTCAAATCATCTGGCTGTAATAGCGAGCGGTCCCGAAATTTTCATTGAGTCGAATTAAACAAGAACGTGTACTCTGCATGCTAGCAAATAGTAAGTGCCCAGGCAACATACCCGATTCCATTCTGATCATAATATGTCAAACAAGGTAGAAAAATGCCTACGCAAATCGTGTTTATTTTAAGCAAATATACTTTATCTGGTGCTACCACATAGGCCAGACATGTGGTCAACCTAATCAGAAGACGTTGCGTATCAGAAGCAGTTGTTGACTTCGTTCACTATGAAAACGGTGAGGAGTAGTTTGCCAATTTAGTAAGAAACATTTGATCTGAAACAGATACAATCAAATATATGTATTTCAAATTCCTGCAAAATCAAGGCTTCGTGCGAAAGCGCTGCTGTTTTCTCTTAATGCAAAGTTGATATCAGACATCGGGAGACATTGTTGACGATCCCGTGAGGTCGCTTCGTGTCGATGACGATTTCCTCTTATCTGAGGCTGCCATCTGTCCAGTATTCTGAATTTGCGTAAAAGAATGCCTAAACGGCCAGTTCTGCACATAATTTATATTTATTACGGATGCGGTAATAAAGCTTCGACCATAAGTATAATAAAACGACGACCTGACAGCGATTTAAAAGTTCTTGACTCTTGCATATTGTGAAAAACGGCCTGCCGAACGCTGCCGCACGTTTATTTATTGCTGCTGGTAAGGTTTATAAATAATTGTTTTTATAAAAGGGCGCGGCTCGCTGCGCTTTAATTTTTTTATTCGCCGTACACAATTACTGTACAAATGATTGTTACATTCAGAACAGTGCCGTTCAAAGCGAGATATGCTTCAGTTTTCTTCGAGCAATTATACCATGCGAGGGATGTGAAATAGAAGCACGCCAAAAACAAATTCGCCGGTGYGAAACAACGTTGCTGCGAAAACGCTAAGAGCCTATTTGTCTGGCGAACGCAGCCTTTAGAAGGACATTGGCTACACCTACGATACACACCTACTGAGATAGCATTTTTACCATGAATGCGATGTTGTTTTTGCATTGCCAACGTATGGTGTTACTGTTCCCAAGCGTGGAAAATGAGGTTGTGCAGATCGGTGGCTCCTATTTACTTTTTAGACGCAAGTTTTCTATCTTCACCTACATATTTTCTGGTGCAAATTGTAAACGATTAGATCGGACTTTTGCGGGGTATTTCGATTGATATAGAGGTTCTTGTGAGATCTGTCAGTGATGCCACGGATTATTATTATAATGTTCAATACCCAATAACCTTCTAAGAGAAATAAAAAGAAAAGCTGTAATTCACATCAGACAAGATATATGATGGAAGATCCAAAACAACTTAGAAGAAATTGTTCAAGAACTACGACCAAATATTATACTAGAAAGGACCAACAAAACCCCTATACTCCTAAACGACCTCCAGGAAGGTGAAGAAATCATAGGTAGTGACAACAGCAGAAATGTTACACAACAAAATAGTAATGTACATGAAACAGGGGGTGTAACGACATCCCAACCGCATGAAGGCACTGAAGAGACTGCAGACTTCAAGGAGGAGTGAGAAACCGCTATGACGGCGCAACAGTATTATACAGAAGCTAGAAAGACATGGAAACAAGCTGAAAATGTTAAAAACTAAYTCGCAAACACTATAAATATCCCGTAGAATACTACCACCCTATCTAGAGTTCAAGTAAGCTGACACAATAAATATACGAAAAAAACAAAAGAAGTGCCGAACCATCCCGCAAGATCAACCTAACCAAGACATGAATCCTGAGTGCAACTTGCAAAAGACAAGAAAATAACAAATAAAGAGGTCCTAAATCTGTACACAACTCTGTAGACAGGAGCTCATCCGAGGTAGATGAAAAGGAATAATGCAACCAAGCACAGAAATATCTAAGGAAAGCGTTCACTGGTTGGGTGCACCCTGCAAACCTTTCTATTCCAATCTTCATATTCGGTATTTCTGGGATCTGTAGAAATGCCTACCGTACGCTGGTTCAATCAATCAAATCTAAGTCTTTTGGCTTACTTTTGTAAACGATATTCTTAATATATCCCCACAAGAAAAATTTCGACGAAGTTAAGTCTGGAGACCTTGCTGGACATTATAGTGAACCTCGTTTTCTAACAATCTAACAATTTTGAAAAAACGACTGGTATTGAGGTATTTCTGGAATTCTCCCGTTGTGGTATAAATTTCTAAGTTATTTCTAAGTTAACAGGCCAATGATGTCGACTCAGATTGTACCAGCTCAAACGTTCACCTTTTCGAGTTTTTGGGTAGGCATCTCTCTCACCTATTCGAGATTTTCTGTGACCTATGAAAGCGGCAGTACAGGCGATTGACATGTCCGTGAAGAGTAAATCCGAAACATAAAGTTTTCTGTTAGCATGACGATGCTGTCTAATCATTTGCTCAGAAAAATGTATGTCTATGCTGTGCCGTCTGCACCCCAACCAACTGCAGATAGATCTATTTCGCTATCATTATAGCTCATCAGTTGCCGTAATGGCAGCTGGGTGGCTTTGTCATTATGTCAGTGTAATGCTGACAGATATCATTGCCATCTAAATTTTCTCAATAATTTCCACTCTCCTGTCAAAGACCTCCTCACTTAGCTCTTGAGTTGAAATTAGCTTATACAAATGCTTTTTATACTACTTTCGCTAACATTACATTACAATTATCTTTGATTCTGACATTTGTGAGGGACATGTTTTGCAAGAACATACGCCACAATGCAAATTTTCGTGAAAAATGACTCTAAAAATAGAGCAATCGGACACCATCAAGAATGTGAAAACCAAGATCAAAGACCTGACCTGACCTGACCTGACCACAGCTCGAAGATGATCGCACTGTTTCTAACTACAACATCCAGAAGGAGTTGACTCTTCACTTGGTCTTGCGTTTTAGGGGAGGTATCATTGAGCCGTCCTTGAGGATCTTGGCGCAGAAATACAAGTGCGAGAAGATGATGTGTCGCAAGTGTTACGCTAGGCTGTACCCGCGCGCCACCAATTGTCGCAAATCCAAGTGTGGACATATTGCGCCCCAAAAAGAAGCTAAAATGAACTTACTGCAATGTTGGTTACTTACAGGCTCTAACTTCACAACTACAGCCACGTGAATGTTAGAAAGAATAATACATTGAGTTAAGTGACATCCACTAATAAGGGTGCCATCTAGTGGATGAAAGCAAAACTTAAGGTTTCTGTTTATCTAATAGAAACATTCAAAGCATTTTACGGAACGGACCCAAGCGGTACTAGAAAAGATAATAACCCGGTGGTAGAATACAACCCTTAGATACTGAACTATAGTAGAAGTGTCAGTCTTTCTCTGTGGCTTATTTACGTTTAATCCAAATCAGTTTCACGAAATTGGTCGCAATGGTCAATCGCACTCCAAATATTCGAGCTATTTCCGTTATTGCGCAACGGCGAGCGGTTAATAGGTTAATACATGTCTTGCGACAGCCGTTCTCCTGCCAGTGATACCCAACTGACAATAACAACAACAAAGCAAGCTCAAGTCGATTAATGAAACAGATCTGAGTGATAAATCCCAAGAAAATATCGATATGGACAGTGACGTCACACGCGCGAGGGAAAATATCGCGGGGGACAATCGTCGTTTCACGAGACTGCTTGACATTTAGGTTTTTAAACCTGTTATTTGCGTCCGTTGTTTTAATTTTTTTCGTCCGTATAAATTGTTTCACTTTCTCGGGTTCCCACAAATTTATATTGCCTCAAATTAATGGGCGCGCTCCGGACAGTGTTACACTTGCGCGCTGTATATGTATCTCGTAATTGCCGTGCAAATTCGGCCTTCTCGTCTTGTGTACGACTTATAATTACCGGTTGGTTTTTACTTTCGGTCCCACGGAAAAATACAATTTTCTTTCCGAGGTAAAGCTGGCACAATCAAAATTCCTGCCCAATACGCTTATTAAAGGACGTGGTACGAAAAAAAAGATACATATTGTATATAAAGTGCCCTGGGCTTATTGGGAATGCAGTAAGCGTCCACAGATGGCTTCTGGCAACCATTAATTGTATATCATCATGATATATCGTGAGAGTAAATTGCATCCAATAATATTTAAAAAGGTATACGTTTTATAAAAGTATGGCAGCGGTTATTATATTCTATACACAATTCAAGCGACGTGCGCAGAAATAAAACGCAAGCTCTGCCGCCTAATGGCCACAACAAAATTGCACCAATGTCGCATCTCTTACTATCTACATAAGAATCAGGATCTTCTCAGAAATCGCATATCCCAGTTTGTGTCGCAATCCGGATTGACATTTCTGATTCAAATTTCGGTACTAAAACGGTAACGCGTACCCGCCTTCCGGTACGGGCACCTGTCAAAACTCGGTATCGATAACGCGTATCTAAGCCAAATACAATATTAATTTAATTTGCATACAGKAATTATATACGAGGCGTGACACTTTTACGATTTATGATCCACACATGAAAAAGCGCTCATTGTTCTGTTTCTAATCTTGGCCCGTAATTTCTAGACATGTTACGAAACACAATTAATTGGGCCCCGAGCTTTTATCTGTTCGAAATGTTAAGAGAGATTAGAACGCACCGCAATGCCAGCTGTCTTTTGGTACCCTGTCGCCGATATGTTGCGAATTTGAATAGATTAAATTGCAAATCGCTGTAGCGAGAAATTTCCTGTGAATAATACTCAAAAAGCTTGAAGTCGAAAGTCATATCGCATTTTGCATTACTTTTTTTCTTGTAGCAATATGTCGATCATACTTGTAGATCTTCTGTGAACCGCAAAACAAGTCAAAAACGGAAACATATTTATCAAATTTATGATAAGCTACTAAGTTTAAAACTTCATACAGCATATACCTCCTTAAATGTTAATTCTGCCGTAGTAAGTCTGAAAAATCCTTTAACAAAAGATCATAAACAGTTCCCTTCGAAATTACAAGATTGCCAAAGTTTTTGATAATTATTTTTTATGCACTAAATCTACGCACCTTCCTGTTCGATCCTAGCAAGTCCCTAACTGTACTTTTGAATGTTTTTGTAACTAATTTAGTTTTTGTATCACAAGAAACGATTAAAATTTTTGTTCAAGTTAAATAAGACTAAGTCACAATAATTTAATAATTTTATTGTTTCCTGCGAGGTATATTGAACACATATTCGCAGTTGCTCCAAAGTTCTTGATAGCTGAAATGTTTTGCCGATGGGTAATCTTGAAGGACAATCAGAAACCTCTTCTCAGAATTTTACAAGAGGTACATTGTTTGGTGGGCTGTTTGTATGGATGTCCAAAAAATGCAGGTTGTCCCAACTAAAATTTGCATCCCCAAACTTGGAAAAAATTTGAAACAGATGTTAGAGGGGACCAATATTTATTTTTTAAAGTTATTTCTGCATCTCTCTCAACATTTTAAATAACACGAGGGGTTGAGTGATATATAATTATGGAGCTGCTTTTAAGAATTTTTTAAGAATGACTAAATTGTTTAAGCTCACTGAAATTGAGCAGTATGTTCGTTAAATCCCAGTTCAGTACGGCTTGGCACCGTTCTAAGCAACGGACTTTAAACAATGGAGTCAGCAGTGGCGCTCAAACCGTCGTTTTCTTCTCAATTCTGTTTAGAGTTTAAAACTCCCTTCTCGACTGCCTCCAATTACTATCGTATCTGGTTATTTCCATCGCTTTTCAGTTAATTCACGGAGTTTTCTAGCTGAAGGATTTGTTCTCACTGATTCGCCTTTCATACTCCCACATCAGGCCTTCTTGAGACCGAACATTCGACTGGCTTATTGTCACTGTAGTTGGCGACGTTGTCGGATTGTACGAATTGTTCGCGATGCTAGGGAATTCGCTTGTTGTGCCTACTTTGTAACAGATTTCTATCATTGAAGTGCGAAAATCCAGACTATTCTAATAATTCAATTATGATTCATTCGTGGTTTGTCTATACACTCTGTATAAAAACCTGTTWACGTACTAACAGCCTTCCCTTGCTTGGAAGACAAAGGGGATAAAGCATCGATCGTCAGTTACTGTCGTATCGCAATTATGTCTAATGTTACCAAAGTATTTGAAACTGCATGGCTTAGATATTTTGAGATTGTCAGCATGGTAAATCAAATGCTTATAATTTGCTTCTGAATAATTTGATTTGGGCAGATGAATGGATGGTATTCCGAATGCGTTCGCTCATCTTAATTATACTTTCTGACTTTGGATTGCCATTTCGCTTCTTATACTTTTTTTCATTTTACTAAGAAAGAGGTAACATATCGAAGTGAGAAATTTATTTTCCTGTAACAGCAGAGAAAAGATGCAGAACGTGTGCAAAGCTAAAAGCAAATGCGCGTGGAGCTACATGGGCTGCAGCCACAAAAGTCCGTATTGCTAAAAGAAACAACAAAATATAGAAATTATTAGCTGTAGACACACTCCAGTTTGTTTTCTTGTAAAAGTATCTCGAGGTAAACATACCACACTTAGACAATCAATATATCTTGCGGCTTTACAGTTAGATACTATATAAACATTGCTACCGTCACTGTTTCCTGACGTCACTAAATGCGACAGATACAGCAAGATTGGCCAAACTCCCAAAGAATTTAGTTGATATAACTGAAAGCGTTCGGACCTACAGGAAATCGCAATTGGCCGCTTCGTTACATAAAACCACCGTTCTCTCCATCGCTCGTATTTGGGGCAATGAAAAGGCACATTTTGGGCAACACGAACAACAAAAATCTCGTCTGGGTAAAACGCGACCTTTACTTCACCTGACCTTATTTGGGATGTACGTTAATGCACTTATTTCACGTCGTATGCAGACTATATCTTATTTATTCCATCGAATCAGACCGCATCGAAAATAAGCGAACAAAAAACCACCGTGCCACTTTGCCTGTTAGCCACAGACAAGCGAAGCTCGTTCAGCACATCGAAGCTGCGTTACGTAAATGAGCAATGACGTAATGTGCACCAATTTGCCGAATTATTTTACCAGATAAGTTGTAGAAAATATAGTAAAAGCGCGTATCCCACTACTGATGTTATTAATGTCACTGTCAGAAAAGAAATAGAATGCGATCTATAAAGCGTAAACCAAGAGTACGTATAAAATCCCGCGCCCGTTATCTCATACCAATAACATTTAAATAAGTTATTAAGCGTTCGATTTTTTCGCTTCCTATTTACAGCTCGCTGTAATTATGGAAAATTGTGCAAACTACGTCTGCTCCATATATGGACAGGCACACATGACGAGCTATATTCGTTTTTGCTGCAGCGCTAGTCGTTTTTCGTAGAAAACAGAGAAAAAAGCCTGTTAATGAGCGAAATATCTCATACATTTCTCGGCGAATATAAGCAATTAGCGACAATTAAAATTTACATTCCTGGGTACGCTTCATTTTGTACGGCCCATTAAAATTCAGCGTTGTCAATCTGAAATGTCCGTTTTTAGTAATCATTAGCGACGTTGCTTGTGTGGAAAAACGCTGCGCCCACCACGACCAAAATACACTCGCTTGATGTGACACAATAAAATGTTTTACTACTCACGTTCACGCCGTCTAGCCGATGCTGGTACATACCTGAAAAAGAGGAGATATAAAAGTTAGTACATGCTGTTACGCAACACAGAATAATGTTAAACAATCCATCATGGTTGACTTTTAACCCACGTATGTGTGTCAGGCTAAGTTAGACAAAAATTGGCGAGAATTTGCGCTTTTGTGTACGTACAACTGCAGTCAATGAACGTGTAACAAGACAAAACTGAAAATACAGAAATGTGTAGAAACTGCATTGTTTTAAGTGCTTAGTTTTATTTTTGTCGACCCGCCTGTATCCCGCATCTGCTTTTTTTAGGTACAAATTAATCTAAACTTGGAGAGAATCTTAAAATCAAACTTGACGAATCAACCTGTCGTCCGAAAAGGGTACGCCTCCGCTTCAACCAGCGATAAGTTAAAAAATGAATGCGCCATAAAACGGGCCAATAAAAATATTAATGAGAAACGTCTAATTTATGCCCAGCTATCGAACATTTTGTACAAACACATTCTGGGTTTTATGCGTCCGAGCTGCCCACACTGTGGTCACTAAACTGTTTAAATGGCCGCCCTTTCGATGGAAATTATGGATGTCCATTCATCAAAAGGGCAACTCGTTGGTGACATGGTTTGCGAGCTTTCACTTAGCTGGCTTGTATGTTAATTAAACGGATATTGGTAGTTTTGTAATAAAGTTTTACATGGTGGCCATAAAAGGTTTATTTGCCTCTTCCCATTAACATTTGGACCGTTCCTAAACGCGGATTTGCATAATATGTGATCTTCAGAACACCATCTGTCAGCGAGATGTCTGAAGATAGTAGATACTCCCGATTTTGATTTTTTAAGGATTTCATTCCTTCATTATTGACGGATGAATTACGGTAAATGCCTTTAAGTAGTTTCCTCACGCAGACTATTAGTCCATGATTGTTAAGTAGTCCACCCTTTAAAAAAAAACGGAAAAAGCTTTCAAGTTGGCACCATCGATTTTGATTTCAGAATTTTTTTTATGCAATTTGTTTGTCTGTGCATTGTTGGTCCAATATATAATTTCATTTCGTCACGCATAGTTTTAGACCAAATACTAATTTGGATTACTTTTGTACAAATACGTTACACCCCCAAATGAAAAAGGCAATTATTTTATGCTCTCAAATAATTCTTCAAGGTTTGTCCCTGATTGTCCAGTATAGATACTTTACCTTTAACCATTCCTGACTTTTTAATGTACCAACACCAAATTAGAAAAATAGTGATTTTATGTTCTCAATCGTTTATCCACGTTTTGTCCGTTTCATTTTGTGCACGCTTAAAATAAAATTTATCCCGAAAGAAAGTCATGGAAAGGTGGTATAGTATACAGATGATATTTTTTTCGAAAACACTTCGTGTAGAGTCGAATCCGCTCACTGTCGTTTACAAATAATCAAACTGAGCGAATGTGCGCCCCAGATTTGACAAAAAAACCGCGTATAAAAACAAAAAGGATTGCAGTTGCGATTTCGTGAATTCCTCCACTTTATAGACAGCGGTTGATGGTTCGCTTGAAAGCTTACTTTCAGCAGTAAACATTTCAAAGCTTTTTGTACTCGTCAAGAGTCGTGATGACAGGATTTGTCCTCGACGGTTTAACATGTAAAAACTTATCGAGTTATCAAACTGAATTCACACAAGAAAGCTCAAATAAACGAAAAATGCATCAAACGGTAAAAAAGTCTAAACTCTGCGGACAAAATGAATGAATGCGTGGACAAAACATCATATTTACACATATCAAAAGCGAACACAAAACAACGGGCGGCCGATATTTTTTCATCCTACATAAATTCGTTGTAAAGATTTGATAAAAATTTCTAAATTTGCTTCTATCTGACCGTATTTTCTGATCACTCCGTGTTGCTTTTAAAGCGTTTGTATAAATTCTTTAAATTAAACATTTTTGAAATCTGTTATACGAATAGATGAACAAGGACCTCTAACAAAAAAGCAAAAATGATTCTTATTTATGGTGCGTTAAGGGTAATTGGCACAATATAGCAAATTATATTACGGTAGATCTTTCTTGGAGAACGGCTTACAGTTTTGGCAGATATTACTTAAAAACGTATTTCTAACGGCACTACTTTTCCGCTTATCTAAAAATGTATATCGTATATTTTACAAGCTCGTATTAAGAGGCCGTCCGTCTTTTATTGCTTGATCACTCAAAGTCAACTGAAAATACTGTATTCCCTGAGTAAGTTCTTCCGATTATTTTTATTCCATTAATTATGTTTAAAGGCAATTTCCATTTCCACCCCTCATGAAAATAAAGTTACTGAATTCACGACTCGAAAAATCACCCCACCGTCAAGGTAATTAATACAGGATGCGCCAGAAAGAACTCTCGCATTTGGAAAGCTAATAAATGTCAAACCAGTTTCATTTCCAATTATTGCGCACTATTACCTTTTAAGTCGAATAACTTCCATTATTAGCATAAAAGTGTCAATAATCAGTTAACTTCACATGGGTTTCATGATTTTACTGCATTTGTCTTGCATCTCGCTTAGATCTATAGATCTTAGTAACAAGCGCGATATTTGGTTCGATTACATTCAGTGATATTTTATTAACTTATGAAAGAGCTGTGTCCAGTTTAATTCACTTGTTCATCGGTACTTCACAAGAGTAATAGCAATTAGTTTCTTATGCGGCAAAGTTATAAACACGCGAGTACTAAGCGTTGTTAGCACCTATCCCGCAGCGTGGCCCGTMCACAATTATCCACTACCAGCGAGTCAAACCTAATAATTAATTAAGCAAACAATTTTAATTCTGTTTTTTGTGCATTCAATATTACACTATAGACAATTCCAAGGTCCCACGCGGCGTAATAGCGAATTTCCTACGGGCCAAGCGAAGCAGAAGTTCAAGGTCCAACCGGAGCCATTAATTTTTGTGAAAAAAGCACTAAAAACCCCGAAGATAAATACCCATTATTGGCGTCCACCGAATTGCTGACATTTAAAAATAACACCAGCGCTTTCCGAGAATTACACACACATTATAATCAGCGGTAACTGTAAAACTAAATCGCCGGGGAATAGGATGGCCGGCTTTTTTTCCTAATATTTATTGGCGGTTTGACATTTGAAAACGACCTAGAGAAAATCGTATCTGTCCCCGGATGTTGGGGATTGTATGAGAGGTACAAACCTACGCTATAATTTGTCAAATACTGTTCTGTCGACATTGTACTAAATAAACATAACCACATACATCTCCATGCATATAAATCACATATTAAAAATACAATCGCCCGGCGCACTACCTGAATGGGTTGCTTTTTGCCTATCTAAACTCTGATCTGTTAAATATTCACCTATGTTACCTGAAATTCATGCAATAAATTATGCGACCCCACCACCTAACGTAATCGCGCTCTTCATAGGCAAATTAAAGGACCAGCCGACAAAATTGCAACCGCCAGAATGAAATTTAGTCCGAAGCGCAGACAGAATATATTGTGGACAGTTTTTGGAAATATTAAACCGAAATGTAAATTTGGATTTGATCGTGCAAAAAAGTTGTTTTAAAATTAAAAAAAAAACAGTCAAAAAGATCTTTACCTTAGAAAAAGGGGAGAGGATGGAGATCAACATTATCACCTTCTGAGACTATTTTTTTAAAACTTTAAGGGAGTTTCAAAAATCCAGCAGATTTAACATAACGCTGCCGCTGGTAGATGCTCCAGAATCCATCAACTTCAGTCAAATTTAATATGTGGAGGGGAGGTAATACAAAGTCTCGGAAGAGAATAATTTCGCTATTACAAAACCATTTTCTTACTTGTTACCGTTATACAGTGTGTCCCAAAATTGATGGATAAAACCGAAGCAGGTAATAGAGTAGCTGATTTCGAATCGCAAGAATCATATGTCGTTAATTTCTGAAAATCACTATTTTTTTTGCACGGATTCATGTAAACTATGGAAACCCATGTTTTTTTTTCTGACAAATACTTCATGTAGATCCATTTCCGTTTGTTTATTATGAGTATAATACTCACCTGGCATTGGAACAAACGTATCTTGAAATAAAATTATATGAAATAAAGTGCAAAAATAAGCATGACATAATCACAGTAAGCATGAAGCGAATGATCACTCAAAAGCTGTTCCACAGTTGATGCTCGAAATGTTGTCCTTCGGTTCAATACACAACTTGCATCTTCTCAGAAAACTTCTGCTAATTCTTTGCAATGCTCGAATATTGTTTTTATTTGTAAAGTACGTTGCAACTTGTAAGTGTTGCTGGTTTAGACTTTTTCAGGTATACAATTTTCTGGTAATAACCCCATAGAAAAAAAGTCTAAGAGGTTGTTGAGGCCATGGTATAATTTCTCCTCGTCCAATTCACCTACCATTATAGGCATTATTTCCAAACTGTCTGACGGTCTAATTGGAGCCTCACCTCTAAAGGAACTACATCTAATAAGAGACCTAGATCATTCTTTAAGATCTTTTTCGAGGAAATCATATGCTCTAATCAGAATCCCAACTACTATTCTAGACCATACATTTAGACTGAACTGGCTACAAACAAAGATTATCCATGAACTGTGAATGTTTTGGGTATTAAATGTCCCAAGCCTTCTGAAGTGTCATTCATCATAAAATTATGGTGAAGAAGCCTACAGATGATCTACATCTCCTTCTTCTCAGCGTACAAAAGTGCTTGTACCAGCTGAATGTGAAATGGGTGGTACTGCTGCTTCCTCAGCATTGACTCTATTGTTGATGCAGATACACCAATATTTCTCGACATCTGTTGCATACTTGTGGATGTAGCTCTTTCGACTACATCCAGTATTTCTGCTTCATTATTAGCACCAATCGCAAGTCAACCCGAAAGTTTGTTTCATGTACTTTTTCCAAAATACGTCTGTTCAAATGTCATCTGAGCTTTGTTTATTAAACAAAATGATAAAAAATGGCCGTTTTTTTCTTTATCAGCGAAAAGCTTCTACAAATAGGTTATACACTCTGAAGTTTACTGATGATGCGCGGACACAGTTACCCTCAACATTCCTTGGAAGAGGTTCGCATAATATTTAATACTATTTTTTTTTCTATGTTACTTTCTAGAAATAAAATATGTTGATATTTCTAAATTCAAGTTTGTTATTACAGAACCGTTCCATTACAAAATAATTGGGAGGAATTTTTGGTAACAAGAAGTGATGAAACGTAATAACATTCTTTACCTTTCATTGTATAAGCATACCAAATAAAATATATATATAACTCTAATCGTACATCCTGATGCTACAGAATCCCATTCTAAGGTTTCCTGTCCAGTTTGATATCATTTTAAGCATGTTGCACTATAGACTGAAGCAGTACCTACTTAATTATGGCGATTTTCTGTAGTCGGATAAACCAATCGATTTACGAGAAAACTTTGCAACAGTTTGATACAAAAAATCGTATAAAAATATATAGAATATAGAACAATATCAGGAGATCGATGGAGATAAGCAATTTTATCATCTATTAAGGAAAAAATTGTAACTTTCTCTTTCGTCAAGAATCATCGCAGCCTATCATCAACCGAGTTAGTAGTTCGTTGTCACCTCCAAGAAGTTGGGCACGTGATTTTCCTTTGAAATTCTTAGGAGGGAAAGTTAAAATAGCCAGATCCACTTTCTTCCAACGAAGTCAAGACGGTTGCTAAGAAGCATGGCCGCTTGACAAACGGTGCGGTATCAAAAAACAAACGCGCGGTCATCAGAGTCCACTGTGGGTGTGCGTTTCCACAAACGGATCGTAAACCGATTTAACAACAAAACCTGATTTACTCATTGACTGTACCTAGTTCCCAAACTAGCCAGGGAAACCAGTTATGATAGAATAAGGTCTCTACAAAAAGCGTGTTGAGGTAGGTTGCAATAATGCAACTGGTCGTGGAGCGGCTTCCGAAGATGTTGGGGTGTCCCAAACTGGAATATCAACCGGCTGGGTCGTGTGCCAGGGCACCCACACCGCACCTGTCTATAAAGCCTGCTCATCTGCATTACTTGCTCTGGCTTATTCCGGTATTGTCCGTCACACTGAAAATAATAACGCGGCTGGGCACGCGACAGACCGGTCACTTTTACTAGTTCTCGGCAGCGCCGGCAGATTTCGCAACCGCCAGACGAGATCAACGCCGACGTCCGAAGCGATTTTTTTTCATGGCGCGGCTCAGAAAAGTTTACATTCTTGATTGTGTATTCCTGGCGATTGTGAAAAGCGTTAGCAATTTCGCGTCGTGCTTGCTCACATCCAGTGGGGGTACCGCAGGGATTATCAGTCGGACCGTCCCTGTTTCCCGCTTGTGAAAATTCAGATGTGGCCAACTGAGACGATAGGATCTTGCAATTTTGCGGTTGCTTGAAAAACGCGTGTGCTCTATCGAACGTACGCGAATGTATTAACAAATGTTTATTTTGCGTTAGCACCTGGCATGTAATACACCCAGCGTAAATAACGCCATGTTTACAAGATAAAATTAGCAAATTCTATATTTCAAAGAAGTGTTTACGCACACGCGATTTTTTACAATATGAGCTGGACGCAATCGCGAGTCGTTGACCCGGGGGATTTTCGACCGGCAAACAATAAAAAATAAACATCGATACAACCGTGCATTTTGGCTCCGAATTCCAGTTAGCTTATTAGTACAAAAATAACAAAACCAATAATGGTGCTCGGCGACGTTAAAAGCACTTTCGTCAAGACACGTTCTTATGTTTAATCATCTCAACAAATACAAGGAAATAAACACGTACTGGATGTGGGTGTCAAGTAACCAAATGACGCATACAAAGACACAGCCCAGACTAGTGGTTAACGAATGGTGTGTGCATTACCAATTATACAAATATAGCTGTGACTTTTAGTAAGGGAGTCAGATATCTCTGCACTTCATGTACAGCGTTAAAACGTTGCAAACAAAATCACAGTTAAGGATTTTTAACCCTAACTGTGACACAAAGTAAAAATTCATCCATATAATTAACCAGAAAATTAGAACGTGGTAAAACTTTAAAGGTGCCTTATAGGAAGCTTAAATTTTGTTTACTACAAACACTGGTGTAGTCCTTCAGTTCCGTGGCGCCGTTGACTGCCTACACTGTTCACAATGACCTAAGGAACTTAACAGTTTTTTGCGTGTCCATAAATTTTGGGATTCTTCCAAGGTCTTAATACCAGCAAATATACGCAAGAGTTTATGAAAGCCTAGACAGCTACTACTAATTCAATTAAACGTTATGAACTAGGAACATAAAAAATTTAGAGTTAGTTTCCAATTCTTGGTGTTATCACTTAGTGATTGACACTGTTCCATAAGAAAGTTTCAAAATCAGGACGATTGTTGATGGTCGCCATAAATAGTGATAATCTTCTTTGCAGCAACTCCCACACATGCTCAATAGGATTCATATCTGGCCATTGAGGAGGGCATGGAAGAACATAAATCTGTTGATCAGCCAGCCGACTTGTCACTGTATGACCAATATGCGGTCGTGCGTTCTAGCTTATGTACTATAAATCTTTTGCTTTTTGCTCAATGTATCAATTTTGAATCATTGCTCATTGATGCAGACGAGCTTTATTTTATGGTASGAAACCAAGATAGRGCCTCCTCTATACAAATCTCTCCTGATTCTTTTTAATTCGGCCCTCTATGTTAAATCCTTATTCTTCTGCCATCTGGTCGAAACCCAAACCTAGAAAACATTACTCTACTGTGTTCAACCAATTCCTTATAATTGCGTAGCCCTGCTTCATGCAGACGGTTGGTGGCAGTATAATCAAAAAAAAATAATCTCCCGTGCCGTAATTTCAGTATGGCGCCTAGCCTAAAAGCAATGTTCCGGTCCAAAGTTGATGCTGTGTTGGGTCTAGGATTTGTATGCACTTCGGCCACATGTTTCTAGATCTTCTCAAAAATCTACAAGTGAAGCTCTAAAATTCCAATAGATATTTCATCCTTAGTCAAATGTCGACGCTCCATGTTGAACTTTTATCAACAAACTTGACAAGCAACGATCATTTTTAAATAAATTATAAACCAAAACAAGTTTGTGGCAGATACCGATGATTTAACGGCAAAGCATAATACTGATCTTAAAGTCGACATTTCTGTTAGTTAATAACTAAATTTTTTGTTGACCAAGACTAATTTAATTTTATTCCGGAAATTACTAGTTTTTTCTTTGAACCATTCTGATCACTGTATATATCTTTGACGCCAATCTAGTGAACGTGATTTAATTGGAGCAGGGCTCATTTACAAAATGTACCGAATCAGCAAGTAAATGATATCTGTATAGCTAAGCCAATGTCAATGTAGTCGCTTCTCAGCTATCTCATTGGTGCTGAGGGCTGGTAAGGAAAGAAAAGCGGTACTAGAAATTCTGGTAGGTGATATTCAATTCAGACAGTAGGTAATGGACATTGCCCCTATAGCCCCCTAGAATTCTGATGCCCTGAATTATAGCCCAAGAAACTCATCGTTTACAAAATCATTTGGCATAAAAATGGGCACAACTGGAAAAATGGTTATTCAACATCTGCTATTTATGAGGTTCATTTATAAAACAAAACACGTCATCAAGTAACTTTAGTCTCCTCATTTAATGAATTAACAAGCTTCAGAATTGGAAGAAAAAACATTTTACATACCCAAATCCAAATGTTCAAATTGCACTCCATTTACAACTTAACATTACCCAAGTCGCACAAAGACAATTTGGATGAATACGAGCTTGTAATTCTTCCAGTGTGTGTAGATGGTTTACGTACTTTTTAAACGACCTCGGAGAAAAAAATCTTAAGGAGTCAAATCTGGATCTATTCATCGCAAAAACGGGAAACAGCTACTGCTTCTGATTTACCTACGTAAAATATAGATAAATAATTTTAAAATCTGATAGCTACTTTGATTGTCGAAGGTTTTTCTTAATCAAACATGCATTTTAATCGTAAAGAACTTTGATGATGTTAAAGGTTTCATTGTTAGGCAAAGAATTACTACATTCTTGCAATAATGCAGAGGCCAAACGATAAGCTTCAGAGGGAAATATGTCCAAGATTTTGAAATGTCAGGTTGCTTACATAGGTAAGTTCTTAGGCAAGAAAAAAATTGACACCGCACGTAAAAAGGCAGTGTTACCAACTGACACTACTCAGCAATGGCCTACTAGCATATGTTTAGGATATCTAGGTAGCAAAAATAAGGTACAATGACGTATGCCAGTGCATGCATACCGTGAATTGAATTCTGTGATTTTCTGTGAATGATGACTTCTTTACTCGAATTTTTACACTTATAAACTGCACAGAAATTAATATTGCAGAATAACGAGCAAAATCTGCTGCGGTAGACACGTCTTGTAAGGTACCAATAAAATGGCCGCTGTAATTTCTGGTGGTTGGCAATGGAAAGAAAATAGTCCACATGATTGGATGTAGGATAAGGGAGAAGTACTCGATTATTCAATCGTAACCGCATTAATGACATGCACACAACAAATTTTAAATTCAAGGTGAGGATGAAGTTCGACTATTAAGGACGCGGCACTAATTTGTTCGCCTGAAATCCATTGATAACTTACGTTAAATGGCATTTCGAGAAGTGCCACTTGTGGTTTCACGTATGGCGCAAGGGCTTGCCTAATGATGGGTTTCGACAACCGCTAATTTGCATGCAAATGATGGATGCTATTTGTGACAAGCGCTCTTTTTCGCCGGTGCATTCCGAAAAACATTCTAATACCGTTGCCTAATGCCCTGCATTGCGATGGAAATCCATCGACCCACGGACTGTTCTAAATGTGTTTTCGATCGGCCATTACAACCTGTGACGAGGAGCCTTTGACATTTAGAATATTACATATATGAATTATTTATTTATGCATATACGCGAAACAGAACTGATATTGTTTTACGCTGGACCTATCAAAGCCCTGTCCTGGCGTCAATCAACATACGAGGGGCGGAAAAAGAAATTCACCTTAAAATACAGCAGAATCCATCGGCCTTGGGCAGGCTACCATTTTTAGCCGCGGTGTCGCTTTTTCAGAGCGCTAATTGAAGGCTTTTATATGCAGGCGAAATTTCGTGCTGCATTTTTCTGGGAAGCCGACGATGTTTCGAAATCGCCCTTCACCTTTTTCAGCGGTGCGCGATATCATTAATTGAATTTGCTCTTATTTATTTTGTGGGCCGCTGAATATATGAATAAAGTTGGGTGTGGTGAGCCATATCAGTGTGAAACATTCAAGGCGGACTCACAATAAAATTCAGCGCATAGGACATAAAATTTCTCCTACGGCTCTCTCGCGACCGAGAGAGACCATCGAACAGATGCGTGTAGTGGAAGAAACCCACCAGTTTCACCTGAACTACAATTAAGGCAGCCTGTCACGCGGCTCTCTAAACAGAGGGTGACATTGTAATACCTATGCGAATTCTTCGGCCGAGAAAAGGCACCCTCCCGGCAGGCTCGTTAACCGAAGCGCCGTTGCAATAAATTTATACACATACGCATTATCAATAACGTATAAAATATGGCGTAATGTTAATAAATCCTGCGAATCGTTTGTACGGGTGTCTTAATCATGATAAAACGCAACGTCGCTCCTCGTACAGAGGCCGCTAGTGGGCTTCCCATTCATGGAATAAATCAATCCCGGAATGATGGGTCGTTAGCGTAGATAAACTCGTTTAGGTTTAAACAGTGCCAGATAATGAGCGCGGGGCGATGAGGTGCAGCAAAGTGTTAAACACGGGAGCGTCAAGCTTCGCATAAAAGGATTTGCAGAAACAGTCATCTACAAAGAAGTAACATCTTTTCTCCCATTGCTTCGATGTAACGTCAGTTCTCAATTTACAAAGCGAGAACGAGAACAAACCAGGACTGTTCGAAATTTGAATAGATAGATTTTCGCGCCTCTCTGACGTCATATTGCATGAGCCATTACCCCTAGCAAACTTTCTCCAATTTACTCAGTATCAACTTCTTTTTGCTTAACGACAGTGACGTGAATTTTGTTAACACATTACTACAAAAGTGGTAAGTACTGTACTTTTGAAGATGTTGTTGAGAACATAGACGTCGTCGGTCTACTGTGCGCACATAATAATAAAACAAGATTTATGCGACCTATCGCGATATAAGCAGCTAAATAAGATTGCTGGAGGGTATTGATATCTAGTTGGCCGAAAAAAGTCATGTCACACTGTACACGAATTTTAGGTTAACAATTTTTAGCGCAACCTACTCTTCCGGCCGTAGATAGTGCGATCGTAGTCCCTAAGCGACAAATTGACCTCGGGTTTTCGCTAAACGATAGCTTATGGTCGCTAGGGTTCTGCGCCTAGGTTAAAATAATCACTTTTCATACAAAATTTGATTGCTTCATGGATGATACCATTAAAGCTAATTACGGACATGTACCATAGTACCTAAAGATGGAAAATTCGATTTTGCTTGATGGGTGTCGTCGTACGACGGTACATTTTAGATTTGGATTAAGACAATGGCGGAGATGCACCATGGTATAGTCGTCCAACCGAAATAGTGAATTTTAACTTTAGCTGTAAATCTAACTGCTGGTTCTTATATACACCATAAATCCGTTTAGCAACAACTGTTTTGTAGAGGAAGACGAAACGAGGAATCCTTAATTTGCACTTTTTTGCCAAATTGTTCCACCTCGCATTGTTGGCAAGATTTACAACGTAAAGTCAAAATTCGCTATTTCCGTTGGACGAATATACTTAAAGTATGTATTAAATACTGATCTGTGGCGGGTGGGTTGTGCTGGTAATACCCATCTAAACGGGGTTCTGATTAAATTTTCTTTCGAAAATGGTTCGTATAAGCAGCTAAAACATATTTTCAAAAAAGTTCATCATACAGTCAAGGAAATTAAATTTAAAATTAAAAAGGTTGACGTGGTTATAACCGTGCTGTTTATAAATAAGTGATTGAGGTTTGACATTTTGAAACAAATAGAGCTTCCTTTTGATATGACTTTGACATGTTATTATTAAAAATTGACTTGTTTGTGTTTTTTCGCCAAACTGTTTCTTCAGTGTATGCAAAATTTCTTAGACTTAAGAATTGATAATGATGGGTTGCGCAATCCATACTGGTACCTCCTGCTCTGACAAAATTGATTGACAGAGTCGAACGAGTGGTCTCTCGTACTCCGCAATAAGAGACGCGGACATTGGATTATTGGATTATATATTCCTTAGGTCTGTCTTCAAAATGGACCAAAACAGTTTCTCGTAACTCAAAATGGTCTCGAAAACGTCGTTCACAAAGGTCTTTTTTAAATAACCAAACAAATAATAATCGCAGGGACCCACATCTGGAGTATAAGGAGGGTGTTGGAATCCGTAATCCATGATGATAGCTTGTGCAACACACGTTTTTCCCGAATACTTTCCCGCAACCTATGTGCCATAATATGTGCCATTAACAGTGGTATTTGTCTCTTTGAAATCAATCAATCGGAATCCTTCAGAATCCCAAAAAATCGTAGCCATTACTTTTTTTGTGGAGTGGCAGACTCTAAACTTTCGTGGGAGGCCTCACGCTTACGGCGCCATTACACTGATTCTCTTTTTGATAAAGGATCATAGTAAAGAATCAGCTCCACACAGTTCCAAAAAAGATCGAGCACATACTCAACACGACGTTGTTTCTGAACCGCCGAAAGGTGTTTGGGAACAAATCTTGAACTGCCCTTATTCATACCCAAATAGTCATGGAGGATTCGGCGAACAATAGTATCGGAAAGTAGTATTTGTGCCATTTCCTTGACCTTCAAACTTGGGTCACTTAGTACCAGCTCTTCTACAGGGGCTATTTTGCCCTCCGTTATCACCTCCACTGACCGTCCAGGTCTGGCGTCATTATCATGGGATTACTGGCCCATGCGAAAACGTTTTGCCCATTCCTTCACTACAGAATAGGAAGGGGAACTTTGGCCGTAAACGCGATCAAGTCTTTCTTTAATAATTTTGGGTGTAAGTCCTTTCGTTAAGAATTTAATAACTGCTCTGTATTCAATTTTCGTCACCCGCGACATTTTCGGGATACTTTAATTTCAAAGTGCTGACAATTAAAAGCTATTTGACATAAGTCTCTAATTTTGTTTCCACAGGCTAGTAAGATATGTAGTTATAAAATGTCAAAATTTCATACTRATAAAATATCAGCAACTATGTCCAGCCGAGAATTTTTAGCGCTTACCTCGTATTTAGAGGAAAATGTTTTTCGCGCATAGTTTGACACCCCCTTTCCAACTGTATGGAAAGCATACAAAATTTACTACAGTGGCTACATGTCAGATGCGCATTGTAACGTCACACATTTTAAAATGATTCCTTGGGCCTTTCACCGTCCACATTATGTTTCAGTTAATACACCTGTCATAAAAATTCCTTTTTCTTCCCTTTTTCTACCGACCCTCGTAGCCCGACGGCGCGGTCCATTCCAGCCATCATCCGTCCTTGTCGGATGTAAAGGTTAAGGATTTGCACGAATCTGGTCGAAACTGTCCATGATAATCACCGCGGCGCGGCCTTATCGTCCATTTGCATTCGTTTGACCTCTAAGAGAGGTCGCCGGTGTTAGAATTTGGGCTCGGCCTTTGACAAGTATTCGAATTTATTACGGACCGAGCTTGTTAACTGGACATCGCCATATACAGGAGATTAAAGGACTGTATTGAACCAGCGACCGTTTAAATTGTGGACAATGGGAGATGGGATTCCCAAAGTGCAGAGCGCTTTTGATTTGAAACAAACAGCATCAAAACTATTAGTGATTTTTCCTTTAAAACGCGAAGAAGATCGTGTTTTTTTTAATACAAAGTTTAGTTTTTGGTGCTATCTTTACGAAACGTTTAAGCCTTTTCAGTCTATTAATAATATATCTCATAATTTGTACTATTCTGATTTAGTTATGGGTAAATATTAGTTGAATGCCATATTATTTTTTTACTTAAGCTTAGGTACTACGCAGACCACATAATATCAAAGATAGTAAGTACATTATACGTGATGAGTGCAATAGTGTATTTACTAAAATATTTTTTTCAATAACAGGAGTACGTAAATAAGGGTATAAAACTGTATTTTAAATGTATCTACATTTACGAATTTAAATGAGCAAAAATGTTTTGACCAACTAAGCCACACTAAAATATTCGCAAATTACAACTAAAATAAGTCAAAATTTAAAACATCAGACATATGTCGGCCAAAAACTTTGTTCTAGAAAAGAAAAAAATCCATCTATATAAATTCACTACCTATCTTAGAATAAAAATTTTGTACACTTTTATTAAAGACAGAGTCGTCTTTTATACCATCAATAACTGAGATAAAATTAAAATTACAGACCTGCATCTCTTCTACGTATAAATAAATAAGAATAAATTATCTGCCATGGAGTGGAGTCACACCTTTGGTATTGGAAGCTATAGAAATTTAGTTTTTGACATTATTAAATGACAGGTAATAGTTTGCTACCTATGATTTGCAAATAACAACATGTAACTGGAATAAAAAGTAACTGCCTTCATTAAAACAAGAGTAGTGATTGTTCTAAAAATGGGCTTTTTGAATACAAAACATTATCTGCTCATCTGCTCCATAGAAAATGGCTCTTCCTTGACTTTTACGTCATATTTAACTAAATTGTAAATATTAAGACTTTAGGTGCTATTTCCTATTTTATAATTCATTATCTTAGACTTTGCCAATAATACATCATTTATTGGGTATCACACTAATTCATTATAATAATTTTTTGAAAACTGCACACTTCCAATGCACAGTTTAACTTTTGTTTACAGGGGGACAACTTTTGACATAAGCTTTCGATGGGCAGCGCTCTCCCTCTTAGACATCCCTTCAAAAATTGTAAATGGAACGACCCATCTTATGATTCAGCATTTGAAAGCTATGCTATGTAATTAATTTACCACTTTCACCCACTTAGGGGTAGTAGCTCAAAGTTACTTATTAAATTGTATATTTTGGAGCTACAACAAAAAATTATCCTTTTTAAACCTAAAACTAAAAAAAAATGTGACACTTAAAAAGCGGGTCAAAATACTTAAAATTTTATTTTCACATTATTATTATTTTCCATTACTAAGCATTTTTCATGTAATGTGTTAGAAAGCGAATATTCACGAAAGAGAAAATAATTTATTTGTAATGACAAGAGTGTAAACAAAACCATTAGAAATTCCATGACCTTACAACAGATTCTCAAAGTGGGTATCCTTTCCTTCCATACGGTTTTCGAATTGCTGCGGCACTTTTTGGGACGTTTCACGTGGAATCCTACTGCAGTCCTTAATAATTCTTTGTCGTAAACGTTTTGTAAACCACGAATTTTAAATGACCCCATAGAAAGAAATCCAAAGCATTCAAATCGGGTGATTTTTCCAAGCCCAGTTGGTAAAACTGATGATCTTCGTCCAACATTTCATTCCCTTCAGCATCACCTTTTCAACCATTCAACATTCCACCATATATCGTCCTGTCAATGAAAACTGGACTCACACTTTCGTTTCCAAGTATTCCAGCCCATATATGCAGTTTTTGGGGAACTTGTGTATGACTTGCTCGAAAAATATGAGGATTTTCGATATTCTTTCTTATTTTGGGTTTACTGTAATATTTTTAATCAAGGCATCCTTGTTGATGAAGAAAATCCAGTGGTTGGGGAAACGCTACGCAAAGAAACTAGCTGAATTCATCACAAAAAGATCAAGTACCTTAAATGGTTCATATCATTAACCACCTACCCTATTTACTGCGCTTTTTTATTTAATACAAATTCAGTGTTTTGGAATTTCCGCTCTGGGATATATCAGTAAAACACCCTTGCTGTCGCACGAACACAGCCATGCTCAGTACAGTAAATAAAAATTATTTTACCCTTTTGATAAAGACTAGGACGTTCTTATATCAAAACGTCATGCGTTTTCTATAAAATTATGGAGAGAAAATGGTCAAGATGAAAATGCCGCCCAAAAAGTAAAAAAAAATTCAAAGTAGACAATTAGGAGATTCAGTAAAAATTTTCTAGTCGTAATTTCAATTGCAGTAATGTGAAAAGATAATTTTAAGTATAGTGGGCGTTTTACTTGTGTAGGTGTAACATTATTTTAGGCTCTAGTTTGTACTTTAGTTGAAAGAAGTCTAAACTACATTCAATTTACTACCACACTAAGCCTTTGTACCTATTGATAAACTACCTCATAAATTAATGAAAAAAGTAAACTAATTACATGCCAAAATTCCTTATAAAATGAAGCTTTCAAATGATGTCTTATAATATGGGTAGTTCGATTCAAAATTTTTGAAGGGAAGTCTACCCCGAGCATCGCTGAGAGTTTAAGCGCCAGCTACTAAAATTTTATCTCAAAAGTTGTTCGCTGCAAACTAAAGTTTACCTGTTGCTTTCTTAAGGTGCGCTGTTTTGAAAAATCACGCTGTGTATTAAAACTTTTAAGCAAACCAGTGCTGCTGCACGCATTAGCTAATCGGGGACGGCCTCCCCAAACCTGTGTCCAAAGAAAACAAACAACCAGTGACGTGGGCAATCTTTAATCACCGGTCAGTTCGGTGGAGATGCAGTAACGGCCCGTTTTGAACATTTGTGTTAGCCAAAGACATGTCGATGTAATCAGTTAGGTGGATGTCGCTTTGGCTTCCACGGGACAATTTATCAACTTATGTCCCACGTCAGATTGTACAGTTTGACAACAGCTGACTGGGCCGATGACATATTACGAACGTGGACCGTGAGAATTGAATGGATACGCTTTACTTTGCGAATCCAAAAGTAATTAATGATCATCCGCCTTGTGTACTTAATGTCACGAGCGCCATAAAAAGGGGATCCCCCGGTAATGTACACACCGCAGGATTATGTACGTCTCAATATAAGGTGACGGTGGGACGTCGTCCTTGAAATACATCAAAAACTAGCTACTTGAATCTGGAACTGATACGAAATTGACCATTCTACTGGCACAAATAATTTAAAGACCGTAAATCTCAGCGCGACTTTAAGTTCGTTTAAATTTGAATAATATCCGTGCCTACCGCGCATTTATTACGTTATGGGGTTGTGGTCAGAATATAAAAAGGGAAAAGTGTTGTGATTTATTCTTCAGGCATCCCGCATATGAACATCAAGAAGATAGCGCGGAGGTGACCAGTACAGCGAAATGATGAACAAAAGTAAGCTTCAAACTCAAGGCAAACGGAATTTTAACAAAACATCTTCTCAATTCCACAATAGATTTTGATGCGGCACAAATACGAACTTGTTTCTTGACGAAACACACTATCAGCACTGAATAGTTGCTCAAATATCAAATAAATATAGTAAGCTTTGGAGTACCCAGGGTAGTATTCATGGACCTGTGCTGTTCATTCTATATACGCGGCCTTTATAACGAGTGTGGCAACGAAAACGCAACTCAACATTCACAACGTCGATACGCCTGATACCGCCTGATACGGCAGCGATGGAAATATTCCTGAACGTTACATTTTGACTTTATAACGTAAATGCATTTTGCAATTCGATGCAGCAAGATATACAAGTGTCATCACACCATGTTCTGCCAAACAGAGTGGGTTTATTGTTGAACAATATTTTACCATCAGATCGTATACTAAAGTTTGATTCTATTGTGAAAAGTCGGAATATGGGGTGCTTTATCGAGATCCTGACTAATAGAACCAATGTTTTTGGAAACTACAGTAACTGCAGAACTGTATCAGAACATCTATATGCATTTATTTCTTTATTGCAACCTGACAAACGTAACTGCTGGTTTCGACTAGTGAAACGAGACCGAGACTAGCTTGGTATCGGTATCGGTCTCGATAGTCTCGTAAATTAGCAGGTCTCGTCTCGGTCTCGGTTATGTGCGATTGTACAACATACTCATTTTAACCTATACCATATTAAGGATCTGGCCTGGGCGCGCAAGGTGCACTATACCTCTAGAACGACACAGTGCAGCACCCTCTGCAATTTTACTGTTCGTTTACGTTTTGTTGGTGTGCACAATGTCTAAAGGTATAACGGTGGATAATGCTGCATCGAATACAAGGTTTTTACAAAAGCTGAAGTTGCTCATGAAAGAAAATAACTACATTTTTAATGCACAGGGCCAACATTTTAGATGCTTCGCGCATATATTGAACTTAGGAGTACAAAGATACGTTAAAACGTTTACGTTTAGCAGCTGTTCATTGTTCTGACAATATAGATAACGAAGATAGCCAGGAAGAATCAGATCTAGAACTTATCGACGATGAAAACTTTAGTAAAAATAAAGTACTCTGAACAATTACAAAATAAGCTTGAGAGTTGCTGCGAAACTACAAATATTAAGTTTTTATCTCCAAATATTGACGTTAGCATACGCTGGAACAGTACATATAAAATGATGAAAACTGGTTTACATTTAAAAAACGCTCTGAACATTTTGTGTGAAAATAATGACAATTTGGTCGAATTAAGAATAAATAATTGGAGAAATTACGAGATTCCTTAAGCCTTTCAAACAGGTCAACTGTGCATTACCTTTGGTAATTATGCTTTACAACATGTTAAATGATAGCATTGAAAAGCAAGCAAAGGGCTGGATACAAAGGAAAATAGCAATGAAATAGATGAACTGTTTTTAACAGCAATTTACTCCGGAAAATACAAAATGCTTAAACATTACGCCAAGACAAACTAGGTTTACTGTGCTAGCCTGATATTGGACCCAAGGCACAAGCTTGAAACGTTTAAGAAGCCTTTAAGAAAGCACAGCCTTTACAAACATTTGTCTAAATTTTAAACGCTTACTCTGAAGACGAAAAAGAAGGTTATGCTTCCGATATACAGGAACATTCTGCAAAAGCAAATTATAAGGAAGGTGGCTCTGATGAAGATGAATACCTTAATCTTGATGTGTATTACGGAGGAGCTGCAAGGTGTTCGTGGGAAATAGAATTAGAAGCGTACGCAAGTTCCCCAAGAGTCGGATAGATGCGAATATATATTATCGTGGTGGAAGCTACATGAAAATACTTATTCTGTTATTGCAAAAAGATGTCTTCTGTATAATAGAAACCTCCGTTCCGGCAGAGAAGTTATTKTCGAAAGCATCTTTAGTAATMAGGAAGCACCGGAATAGTTTGAATAAAAACTCGGTCAGAAGTTTGCTGTTTTAAATCCTTGGCTCACGAGTGACCTTGCAAAGAGGATAGACTTTTAAATTCTAAGCCCTYTATAGGATAGGTAGGTACGAGTACTTTTAAATACATATAGTCGTAGATTTGTAAAGATTTCATAAAATTTTTCAAATGTCTATTAAAAATCATTATTTTAAGCGTGATTAGGTCATTCTTTAAAATCTTTTCTTTTTGCAGGATTTGAACCAGAGGAACACGAATAAGTTTCTACGTAAATTTATTCCATTTATAAAATTTATATTTTTGTTTTTTACCTACAGTATCTAATAAAAAATGTTTCTGAAGGTTTTAGTACTGAGTTTTGTACTTACACAAGAACATTTTTCCTTGTTTAAATTTGATTTTAAAGGATTTTATAGCTCTACAAATTCAGTCGGGACTCTCGAATATTTGGTCTCGTATCGGTCTCGGTCTCGGGTTGCGAGGTATCGGTTTCGGTATCGGGTACGAGACCGAGACGTTGTCCGATACCCGTCTCAGTCTCGACAGAAGCACTAGTTTCGACAAGATAACGCTTTATGCCGCACACTGTTAGAGAAACATTGAATTTCTTGGCAACTTTTTTGGATGATTATTTATTATTTGAAAAATAATAACGGTACAATGTATAAGAGGGTGTACTAATAAACTGTTAGCCTTGACTGTATGGAGAATCCCGTTTTGATAGCAACAAATTTTGACTTTTTAGAAGTATCATTAAAAAGTTTCACGGTGAAAGACTAAGCTATATTAAAAAATGTCAGTTATATAAGTTTAAAAATCAACAAATTCGAGCTATTATAAAGTACTTCTACCTAAAAATGGTTACAAAGGAAGGAGTTTTACGACGATATGGTCACTACGCTCTCTGACACCTGCACCATCAAGAATTAGATTGTTTCTTAAAAAAAGAAAATTGTACGTTCGAGATAACCAAAAGGCCTGAAAGACACAATTCTGTACAGCTCCTGAAAACATCGATACAATCCATGACACTACATTATCAGACCGATGAATTGGACTAAAATATATAGATAGCTGACATATTGAGCATTTGGTATGAACTGTTGATCACAATGTTCATGTCGATTTCGATATAAAAATTTTTCTGCGAAATGGATTTCATAATGCTTGAATGCAGATAAAAAGCAAGAGCATGTTGGAACTTCACAAACAACGTGTTCCCATTTAAACAGGATTCCGAGTTTCTGAACTGAACTGTTACCATGGATGAAGTCTGGGTACATTTTTACCACCCTGAGACAAAGTAACGGTTAATGGAATGGCAACACTCTGGCTCTTCAAGACCAAAACATCGGCTGGAAATGTTTTTGCTTCATTTTTTTGAATAGTCGTGGTGTCAAGATTATATGGAGAAGAAGGGAAAGAAAGGAGAATATTATTAACAATAATTGCTGGGGTTCGAACTGGTAGGTCATCCTGGCTTCCCTCCATCTGACTATACTAGCTATTTTCCAAACTGAAAAAGAGTTTGAAAGGGTGCRAGCAGTAACCTTTCAACAAAGSAGTAATKGAATCTGTAGAAATTTGGATAACAGACCAGAAAGCAGATKTTTYCTTGGAAGGCTKAGGAGCACTGTAGGACCAGTGTCTCAACTGTATTCAGTAAATCTGGCTGTTTGAAGACATSAGCAATGCAGAMCTATTTGATAAATGTTACATTGTACACACAAAACGCAGGTCATYTGAAGAAAAACTGAATGGTTTTGTTGTACTAATCGCCATGAAATGAAATCACATTTGTCAACGTGGCAAACAGAGAAGAACTATGAGTGTAAATAGCATCAGCATCATTATAGGAGCTGCATACCTTCCGCCCGACTCATTTCTTGAAGTTTATTCAGCTCATGCTGAGCTGGTTAGATCTTTAGATGCAGACTTTAATGATCATATCTTCTGCGTAGTGGGCGATTATAATTTGCCTAATTTAGTATGGTATAGTATGGATGACTGTGATTATATTACCTGTTAATGTCTCATCTGCTATAGAGGAAATAATCCGTGAGAGAGACTGCTCTCATTATTATGTTATTAGCGATCCTTTTTTGTCCTGGATAATATCATATTTGATAGATCAAAATCAGTATGTGTTAAATCTAATTCAATTGCTTGGTGTACCACACAGCTCTCATTCAGGTCCCATATTGTTTCTTGTTTATTATTTCAGTTAAACATTTTCAAGGTTTTGCCTTATTATTGTTGTTAGACATTATAGGGCTGGGGACAGGAAGATAAAAAAAAGTATATACGTGATACTAAGGCACATTTTGAACATATTATGATAACCTACAACAGATACATAAATGTACACTTACAGTCTTTGAAAGTGTAAATGGCAAACCCCTTTTTTGTTAAATGTATTCTAGGTCCACCAGATATCTATTAAATTGTCTGATGCACTTGATTTACAATGGCACAAAAATGTTACAATGATGAACAGAACAAAAAATGAAAAATTATACCCAGAGCAAAAGAAATTTTAACTTGTTAGTGAACAAACTCAACAACTCTTTCTAAAGGAGATACAGCATTGTGACAATTAGAGATTTCAAAAGTAAACTCAAAAATAATTAAATATTGAAGTATACGCTCAGAAAGAGAGAAAAGATCTCAAGTTTATTATTATTATTATCTAACGCACGACCATGAACCCGTTTATACATATAATGTATCAATAATTGATCTGGACACACGCCTCCTCCATGGAGTAGAGTCGGCCATCGGAGCTAGCCGCCGATATTCTTCCACATCGCGTCACTTAAGTCACGGTCCGTCACGAATTCGAACCCGACAGTTGCATTTTTTTTTTGCCCGGTGGCACCAACTTACGCACATGCACGAATCCCGCAAGATCCTGATTATTTCCAAGCCAAGTATTTGACAAAAGCAGTTACCGGTAAAAAAATCATGTTTCTGTTCTACAGACTTTTAAAGGATATGATTATCTCACTGACTTATTATTGGTAAGGAAAAATCATCTACGTCTTGAAGATCACCTCGCATTTTTGTAGCGAACAGTGTGTTTGTTAATTCCAACTATTTTGGTTAAATTTTAAATGCAATTATTGTAATAGACTGTTTATTATATTTTGTATTAATAAGAAACGAACATTTCTAATAATATTTTGGTGGTTTGATTTTAAATACTTTTAACTCAAATTCTTCACTTTAATTAACTTTTTTTAAGGTGCTACAAATATTTTTCTACTAAGAAATAAAATTTCCTTTCATCTAATGTAAATTGTTAATAGTTTCAATTAACAGTTCTTGAGTTATTTAAAAATAAATATGTGTTACCATGTCATGCAAGTTCCTTGAGTGAGTGATTGAGTGAAATTTAGGGACAAATTGCTTCCCTGATGAACACGTAA
Organism: Rhyzopertha dominica; assembly: GCA_025024175.1. Taxonomy (NCBI): domain Eukaryota; kingdom Metazoa; phylum Arthropoda; class Insecta; order Coleoptera; family Bostrichidae; genus Rhyzopertha; species Rhyzopertha dominica. The sequence goes on along the minus strand of QCXZ01000086.1, from coordinate 6,418,079 downwards.
CATAAGTCCAACTCCCAAAAGAGATAACACATACACGCCTCTAGGCAAGAACTCTACAATTATAAACGAAGAATTAGTGCAAGAAAAAGAAAATTAAATGTTTAAATATATTCTCCCAAACGATCTATGCTGTATCGAAGACGCGATCACACCGATTCTTTAACGTTTCTCTCAAACTTCGGAAGCTTTTCTGCACCAGCTTCCCCGAAAGCAATCGAGATTCGATTTCTCATCTTTTCAGACGTACCTGGAAAACTAGTGCACATCGGATTTGATATAGCTTCAGAACAAAGTTAATTAGGTCTATATTAACACTCGAGGCTATAAGAGACCAACTATTGTTCGAAAATGAAAAGAAATTTTCAGGCTCTAAATAATAATCATGATGGTTCATGGAGCCATTATGGTGGAACTACCTCCATCACAAAACAGTACTTGTTTGAAAAATTATTGGTTTTCTTGATATTTAATTTCCTGGAATACGTATTGATTAAACACAGCCTACTTTGAAAATCAATGCGTTGATGGCGCTGAATTCTGTAAGGATGGTATTTATGACGTTTTTAACATTCTATGAAAGTACCTACTGATATCTGGCGATGTTGCAACACTACAATAACGCTCATACTTTTACATGTGGGCATTCCGCTTCCGAACCCAATATACCAACAGTTTGTTTTTTCTGTTACAACAGTGCTCTTGATTGTTCATTGATGTACCATATCATTCCCAGAGTTAAAAATTACTTCTGTAATTCCCAGAAAGCTAGTACGTATAAATTCTTGAGGCTAACAAATTCTGTTTACACTTCCGAATAATAAAAATCATAATTGACCAATTAAGTGATTGGAACTAGATTTGCGAACACCTAAAGTGATAATAAAAGCAGGTTAAAATAACAAATCCTCCCAAGAAAAAAAGTCGATTGGGGTCTTGAAAACTGCAAAAAAAGGCATTAAATGAAAGGAAATTTCGTATATTTATACCATTCTATTTACTATTATTATTAGAAAGTTTCAAAATTGAAGGGCATCAAAAAATCTTTTTAGTTGCACATTTTTCTCTTCCTGTCTCGAAAGACAAATTTTGTGCTCTCTTCATTGCTCTATCTCTTTCAGTTTAAAAGTTATTTCGATCTTACATATTTGCTTCAATATTCATTTTTCACAACATTCGGGATAACTCCGTCGTACTTGTTACTTTTTAGACCTAATGTTTAGTTAATAAAGAGAATATGATGACAAAATAGTGCCTCACTTAAAAAAAAACACAGTAAGTTAGCATTTCCTGTGCCTACAACTGGAAATCGTCCATTCTTGAAAATAAATTTAGGTTTTAGTACTTAATAATTAAACAGACCTTTAAAAATTGAAAACTGATCCATCTTCTCTAAGTGGAGTTATTAATTAATTCTTCAAAAGAAAATATTCTTAAAGTGAACTTCCACTTTATTTTTCAATTGTAAAGCGCTTTCGGCTACATGTTAGCCATCTAAATTAATGTTTCGTTTGAGTTACTGGCATGTGGGTTGCATTTCAGTTTGTAGTCAAGTTTGATTGTTTCTGATTTTTGACTTTGTCAAACTGTTAGTTTCCTTTTAACTTTTGTACTGACGATGGCTAACATGTAGCCGAAAGCGCTTTACAATTGAAAAATAAAGTGGAAGTTCACTTTAAGAATATTTTCTTTTGAAGAATTAACAGACCTTTGTTCACTGAGCCCAATCTGTATGTAAACGCTATCTTACTCAAGAACGATGAAGTCTCATTAATTATAATCCCATATTAGCGTCTTTTAGCACAAACAAGTCCTCTTTTTTCTTCCAACCGCAATTTTTATACATTGACTCGTGTAGTAAACATCTGAACCACATATTACGAATTCCCGATGACGGCTCAAGGGCAGACACACCGAAAACGGAATGGTTATTTTTCAAAGTGCGACCCCTCGGGCGTTTTCGTGCTCTTGAAACATACGACGATCCGCGTGATCGTGGAATTTTTTCAACACCGCTGCTGGGGTCGAGTGAACTTCCAAACAGAACTGATCTTGCATTTATCACAAAAACATGCGGATAAAACGAGTCAGGAATAGCACAAAATAATCCGGTACGGACAAAAGCTGCTACTGCTGCCTGGAGACTTCAACGCGCAATCAGAAGAGTAACTCGGCGTATAAATTTACTTATCGATTTAAAAAAATCCATCCACACAAACAGGGCCATTCAGGAAAGCGCTATGTGAATATAGATAGCGGGCTAAATTTGGCAGTGTCAGTCAAAGAAGACGCCAACGCAAAACCAAAAAAACACAAAAAGATCTCTTCCTACTAGCTCCCGATCGGAATTACATCTGGTCGAGCACAATAGAAAGCTAAGGATACATGAGCAAATGTCACAGACCGAGCAGCAGGACAGTCGGCGTTGGTTTTCTGTGTGTAACTCCGGCAAACAACGGGCCATCCTCGCCAACGTTAAACAATTTAATTGCCCGACGAGAAGAGTAAAAAAACGGATGGTTAAAAACCCGAGGATTCATTCACTCGTCCATTAAAGGCGTCTGTTTACAACAAAAATAAAACGGACGGAGAGGGAGGGAGCGAGGGCATTTTAAAATAATTGTTTGGTTCACGGATGCTGCGGCCCACGCATCCTGAAAAACACGCCAGCGCGCATGCCCGACTTTATTCAGGTGTTCCGCGCGTGAAGCTGCCATCTCGGCTTAATTCGTTATTATTATTATTTTACTTCATTTCGCCTTGAACCTGCCGCTGGACAAACAGTGGGGGACAGTTTTTTCGTGCAGCGCGCGTCTGGTAACGATCACCATCGCACGGAATATGATTGGCGCTAGGATTTTTGCACGGCGTTATTATTGATACGCAAGGTCCTTGCGCGCATTTTTCCACGCTTGGCGTACACGTTCACCCGACGAATGTTTCTCTGCTTTGCCTCCGGGCTGTTTCTTTGCCTCGAATCATTGCCCGATGCAATTCCTGCAATTACGGCCAGCTATCGCACATGAACCCCAAGATTATCATTACATCGCGGCCTAAATGTTAACGTCCATTACAAAAGAACCTCATACCTGGCCGCAGCGCACAGCCGCTGCCGCTGTTCGAAAATTTCGAGCTGAAATCGTTTTTAAATTGCTTGTTACGGAAGAGAAAGCCCTTAACGGATTTGGCAACGACTCCTGCTGTCAAATGTCAGACATTTTCATTTATTAAACCCATAAAGAATCGATTATAAATTGAAAAATTTGTTCGGCTTCGGGCATTACTACTAGATTAGGTTATATGTGTATTGTTAGTCTTGTTTAACACAAACACTTTCATGTAAATGAAGAGTAGGGACTACGTCCAAAATTGCAGAAATTTGCAGATATCAAATATATCCGAAATGGAATATAACCAGCTTACTCCACATCCACAGTATAAACGGTAGTCTAGGGGTAATTGTTGGTTTTATTACCTATTTAGTTTTGAGCGACAGGTGCAGTTTCAGTTTTGAGAAGTTCTCTGTAAAGAATAAGGCTAGAATAATAACAATCCATCTATCAAATATGTGTATCGAATATAAGTATGCATCTAATACTCATATCGAACACTTGTATCGATGACTAGTATCAATCACATGTAACGAGTTGAATTTATAGTTCGCAACTTGATACACGTGTGGCTGGCACCATGCACAACAGGCCATGTAAGCTTGCTGAAGAACAACTTAAATTAATATGAAATTGCATTAAGTATTTTAAAGGCATTATAGCTACAGCATGATACTACAAAAGTATAGAACGACGTATTACACGACCTCTGTGAGTCATACAGAACAACATTATCTATATAATAAGATGCTTGCAAAACAAACTTAAAGAACAGGACAACGAGCAAGAAAAAATCAAAGAAGAAATTGTACGTTTACAAACTTTTGCCTAGTTACATTATTTCATGTACAATTTCCTAAGTTTAGAAATAAATAAAAAGGAAATGCTAATGACAGATAGTATATACAAAGTAGGAATCCGAAATTTAGCAATAACAAACAAAATGAAATGTCTTGGAACGTACACAACCAGCAAAGAGAATCGCAGAAGAACAGTCAATGAGAGGACAAAAGCAGMGCATAGAGGAAAAATTCTCCTACAACCAATGCTAACAAGAAMAAGCAGAAAGCAATATAGTAGAGATGTTAGCCAAAACTGTTAAGGAAACCAAGAAAACAGGGACAACATTACTTCTGTAAAAAGACCATCAGAAATAGAAACACATGTAATAAGTATGGACGACACGTCCAAATGAAAAAGGGATAGCATATACTACACAGGCTTGAGAAATGAACGACAAGTTCAAAGCAGAAACACGCCGTGCTAAAGGTGGAGAGAATCATATAGTAAAATCAAATAAAAACGAATTACAGCGGTCAGGAATTGCAAAAAAAACAAGGTCCCAGGAAGAAGAGTCGCTATCAAATGCAGCAATATTTAAGGAAAGCATCTACTAGTTGGATGTACCCTGAAAACCTCCGCATACTAATCCTCGGCTTTTCGTAACATGGCTACATGGGCGCCCACTAGGAACAAGGATGGCACCCCTCCAACCCAGCGTAGATTTACCCGATCCAGCGGTATCTCTAGGAACGACAAAAACGCCTACCGTATATTGGTGCAATCAATCACTTCTCTAAGTTTGTAAGTAAAAGACCTGAAGAGTCTTGTGACTTGTGGCAATCCGCCCAGTAATCAGGCACTCTTATTGGAAGTACTATAAAATATGAAGTTCATTAATAAAAGAACACGTGTAAAAACACCTTTTGAGTGGACTGTATTATTTCAACAGGCAAGAGTTAATCTATTGTATTGTTTTAAACGTAATAAGAATATGCTCAAAACCTGAACTGAATATCTGGACAAGGTCGCACATCTTTCTAACGGGCGATGGGAAACTTAAACCAAAGGAAAATGGTTTTAATGCACTTTACGCTTTTACATTCCAATGCTCGTCATTATTAGATGATTATTGACAGCTCAAGTGACATTAGTCAATCATCAGCAACGTTGCCATGCAGCGATTCGTTCAATGTCGCGTCCGACTGAACTAGACGGCGTCGCTTGTTTTTCGTGGGAGAAAAAGACGACTTTTTACGCGAGCCTGAAAACCGCATCACGTCCATATAGGGACAAAACATTGTAGGGTATTAGAGCACATTTCACGGTCCAGCTGTGTGGCGCGGACAAACCGAAATTCCATTACGTAATTCCCGCGAGGCGAACTCGCATCCAAGACATTTAAGCAGCAATTAAACAAAGTCGGCTAGCCTTAATGCGGCCATTAGCTGGAGCGAGAGGGATAGCGTAATGACGTTAATAAAAACATAATATTGTTGGGTAATTAAAACGGTTATACGAATAAATTCTCGGTTTCATAACTGGCACCTTATTAGAAGATAATAAACATCGACATGACCTTTTGGCGAACGAAACGAAGAGATTCACCAGCAGCAGATTATTCAGATTACTGGACGATACAGATTGCGTTCTGCAGGGGCATCCTTTATGGCCGGCTGTACCGGATGCGTGGCATTAAACAGCCACTCTACATGAATTACGTGGTATCTGGTTGCTCAATAAACTGATAAAACAGATCCCTATTTGATTGACTACACGAATGCACACAAGCTGCCTTAATTGCCAATTATATTAGAATGGACTCGATCGCTTCTGAAAGACACAAAGGAACAATGAGCGCCATAATGAATCGATAAAGGCGCTGACGGTCCTTGCAACTTCTTGCGGAATCGCAAAAGCTATTTTTAGAAGTATATCAACGACTGTATGGAAGGGTTGCCTCATATAAACGCAATCGCAAGCAGTATTTCTTTGAATGAAAATTCAAATCGCCCGCCAGAAATTACGAGCGCCTACGTCATACCGGAGAAAATAACTAGTAGAGTTATTTAATAAAATATACTTCGACTAATCGATTATAATGATCCACTACTAACGGATTATCGATTGTAAGGCTGCAAATCAATTAATTAATCATGACCTTTCACGTTGAACAAAGCTAATTCAAACATTTTTGAAATTGTAAATAGTATATATAAACGGTCTCATGCCTATGAAGCAGTTGAGAATTCGATTATGTTCTTTATCAAATATTCGATATACATGTTCCTAAAATGCAGTATTTTAATCCAAATTATCCTGCTTGGTAATACTAAAAAAATATTACCGTTGAAAATAGTTAAGACTTGGCAACCCTGCATACTACGTTGAATCTAAAGGTCCAATCTATAAGGCATATGATGTGTAGAAATTCGTAAACAAGACGAAATGGTTTTTTCCTTAGTTGAGCAAGAAGATTCCATCGAAATTTTGCGTATAAAAATAACTATTTTTGCAACTTTAACATTAAAAATTGCAAATTTTCTGATAAGTGGGATCGAAAAGAACCCTCGTTTGCAAGTATAGATCAATATCAACATTTTCAAACCATTTAACGTCTGGTTACAGCATTTCCTCAAATAAAACTCTATCCTATTTTTGTTACTAATAAATAGATACAGACATTTAATTGTTTAACTAAATGAACAATGCTTTATGTCAATTTTAAGTTTTGTTGGTATTTTTTCCCATTTTCCTCTACTTCATTAGTGTCTTACGTTAAACAAGTAACAGAAGTTGATTTATTTACTATACATACATTTTGCATGTACAATCGGTTGCGAAAAGAATGGAACGTCTATATTTGAACACCGGGATAAAACATTATTATTGACTCATCAAATACTATTTAATTTTTGTATACTAGCCAACACTTTTCTATAAGATCACTGAGATCACACTGCACATTATTTCCATAAGTATTGTTGCGATTAGGATCATTTAAAACTACTTATATTTACATGTATTTTGCAACCAAATGTACATCGTCTTGTAATTGGTTGACCTGATACTAGACAATATTATTATCAGCAAATATAGTCAAAAAAACTTTGTTTCATCTTTGTTCCTAATCGATCCTTTTTATGCAATGCACTAACAGATCTTTGGAATTACAGTAGTATTGACATAATTAATGCATTAATCAATTAATAATTCTTATTCTAGTCCAGTATTTAAGAGATTAAAGATACAGTTATAGATCAAACAAACACCTGTCTTAAGTGCTTTAAAAAAATAAGCGAAATTTCGATCAATAAAGAATGATTATGACTGATAAGCGACTATCAAATGTACTTTTTACGGTAACTTAGATGTACTGAATCATATTTTGTGTTAAAACCGATTGTTCTTTGATTGATCAAAGTAACAGACAATCATTTCGATTAATTGACGGAATAATCGATGTTTCAAAGGACCATCGTGAAATGTTTTCTCACCGCAAACTGCTTGAATAATCAACAACACTTTAAAGCATTCGCAGCAAAATAAGCTCGATAATTTTAAATATTCGACCAATAAAAACAGTAGGTACCTGAGGTGATGTGATCAGGGAGATAAAAACTCTTCACATGTACGTAAACAAAATATGTGACGTCGAGTTTTGGAGAAGGGATTTCGCCGTTATAAGGTTTTTCACCAACAACGCGATGTGGCGAAGTTTCTAGGATTCTCTACGTTCTACGGCTGGTCCAATGATAATCGTTATCCAGCCGTTTGTCGGAGAATCGAGCAACGAAATAAACGCATTTGAATATAGTTAAACGGCCGAACGCGATGTCCAAACATCTCGGTGACGCAATCATCTTGAATTATGGACTGTCGCATAGAAACGCAAGATAATGCCATCAGAAAAGTTCGGTCAGCGATATCTCCACAATAAATTAGAGGGAGTTCCAACCCAGATAAATGTCCCCGAGGTTTTCGTTCCATTTTCTTGTCGATAATAAGTACCGCACCTAAATAGTGAAAAATGGGCGCAAAAAGAAACACGTGTACGCGAGAGTAAAACATAAGCGACGTGCATTTTCGTATAATAAGAGTGTAATTGAGCCGAAACCAAACAATGAAACTCGTAATTAGACACCGTCTCAACGAAGCTGGAGAGTTATTAGTCTATAACATCTAACCTTGAAATATTTGTATGGGTTAACGCAAGCGAGCTACACCGTTGGTTGCCGTTTTCCTTTTGTCTGAATGTCCGCGTCGCATTTCGCGAAGCACGACGCGCAAAAGAACGCCGTCGAAAAAGTCGAGAACGCCGAGGCATCTCGACTTCCAAAATGGCGAGGCGAGCAGCTCGGGAAAAAAACGCACTTTAACTCGAGTCCTTAAACTTTTAATTACGAGAGGCACCTCGCCCGCAGGGCGCTGAACAAATCTACCTGAACAACCGGGCGGGGGCAAAAAAATAAAAGAAACTATGCATTTTGTGGCCAGGAAGAGATACAGTCCAATTTACGACCCAGCTAGACAGGCTATTAAAGTGCCTGGCCTTTGTAAAGGGTGGTTAACACAATAAAACTCACCTAAGACCGACGACGGGCATCCCCATGTCCTCGACGAGTTCGGACAGCACAAGGACGGTGGTGGCGGGCACCTGGGTCTGGGGGTACTGCAGCAAGCCCTGGTTGCCCTGGAGGACGACGGACACCGTTCCCTGGGCGTCCCCAGCGGCGCTGACCATCGTGCCCGAGCTGTTTTCGATGAGCACGTCGGCGATCTGCTGCCCGTGGAGCTGGTGCGCGCTAATGTTATTGATGGTTATCTCCCCCGAGTTGTCGGCAGAGTAAATCTCCAGGCCCTTCTGGTCGGGGGCCGTCGTATAGATGACAGTCTTGTTCCCGTCCTCGTAAATCAGGTCGATGGGGGTATCGTTTTTATCGGCTATCGCGTGGGTGTAAATGTCGTCCTCCTTCTCGTACATCACCTCGGTCTTTACCTGCGTCGTGTACATGTGAGGGCTGGACATCGCTCGTTTTTCCTCCATCTCCTTCTTCAGTTCCAGCACGTTGACGGGCGTCATGGTCGCCAACATGGCGGGAGGACTCGGTGCGTCCCTCAGCGGCGATCTATCTGCCGGGGACGCCTGCGGGGGCGGCGGAGACATCATGCTACCTTCCGTCTCCACCGGTGGCGAATTCGATGGCATATCCTTCATGTTGCGACGCGTCATTATATGGCATAAACGGTCTTATCACAGAGCTAAATTTCACGTTATTGCACTTCTTTACGTATATAAATCAAGAGTTCAGMTTATGGCACGGTTATGGCTTGGCGTTTGTGGAGTGTTATATTTCGTTGTTGTTGCTGTCGTTGGCCTACCTACGGACAAAACATGCACGTAAATATCCAGGAATGATCTCTAACACCACTTTTCCATTATTTATGCAAATGAGCGGCGAACAATTACGATAATGCCGAGAGATATGCTCAAGGGAGAAATCGTCTAATAATTCCCTCATAACCGCAGATCTATACTAGGGGAATTCCCGCGGACAAAACGTAAACAAACGAAATCTGTGCCGGTGCAATTTTTAAAAGCTACCAGTTTGGCAGCATGCTCTTCCTGAAGAGATCCTCGGGAGTTGTCTAGCCCGCGGCCATGTCGGGGGTTGCGTTACCACCACGTGCCTCGTGCGCGCGAACCCCGCCCCGAAGAAGCCGCCTGGACAGGTTTGACCACCATGTGGAGCCCTACGTGCGTATTCCTCCACCGTGGAATTTTCGTTCAAGAATCGCGAGGGGGTGTTTCCGACCGGTTTAACTGTTCATTCGATTTTAACAGCGGCCGGGTGTTTACTTAAATAATGGGCCGGACTTGGATTGTTTATCAGCATATGTGATTTGAAATCCAAATGTGTGGCGTATAGCGATTGGGCGCATCGGCATTGATCGGTCCGATTGGTTGCGATAACCGAGAATACCGATGGACGATATCGCGGTCTGGCGTCAGCACGTGGAATTCTGAACGAAAAAGCGGCTGTTCGGGGTTAATTCATAGACGTGAAAAAAGAGCAAGCGGACCAGGTGACGGTAAATGCAGGTAAAACTAGTAGGGGCGTACCGCGTCGAGTCGCCATTCAAGATCAAGTGTGAGCAATAGTTGATGAACAGGTCTGCCGGCTCCCGGATAACAGGTACTATTGTAATCATTCAATACGGGAAACAACTAGGTTTGAACGGGCATGCGATCGGTCAGGTTGTCGCGTTGCGCGAAATGTCGTCGGTTAGTGCGGTAAACAAAGTGAGTTGTGAGTGTTGTTTGGCAATTACCTACTGGTGCAGGTCCTTTGTCTCGTCACAGGGTCGACATGCTCAGGAAGGTTGCTGGCACAGCACGACGCACTGTCCGACAAATTCCATTCGCATCACGTCCATGCAACATTCATTCTCCAATTATCAGCCAAAATTCTATATACAGTCACATACTAGCGTCTACAGGTGTTTCGAACTAATACTCTACTGACTGTTAGTAGCGGCGGTTCAAAGCCGATCGCGGCGTACGAACAGTGGCGAGCAATGCCGGCCGTTATCCGTCCTTGTCGCGACCCTTACCACGTTTACGCCACTGTCGACCGTATGCTCAGGATGGAATCGTCGGCTCCTTCGCCGTGTACAGCCTCCGGGCCCCAGCGGCCGCTACGACTGACCATGCCCAGTGTATCTCTCTCGGCACCGAGGAGACGGCCATCGACCGTACGTGGGAGTGCTAACCGGCGCCTTCGGTTTATGCTCAGCTGTGTGTGAGGGCAGCATAGGAACGGAATCATGGCCGCTGGCCCGCCGCTTTCCAGATATCTTTTGCTTTTACGGCAGCTTTCGGCGGGGAATCTCGACGAGACGAGACGACTACCTGGGAACGCCGGCCGACAGACGAAGAACGCAACAGTTTTCACCTGCGTGACTCGGCGATCGGGACAACGGAGGAGGGAAATAAAACGATTAAAAAAACGATGACGTAAAATAGGAACAATAAGAAGTACAATCCCAGACATGCCTCCAGCGGTTCCACCGCTCTCAAATACGGCCAGGAGTACGTACGGATCCAGCACCGGCGACAATGCACCGACAATTATTGCGTTCGTGCACCAGTTATTAATTACTCGTTAAAATTGCGATCGTAAACAACGCGCACGGTCGCACAGGACCACGCGGCTCCGATATCGAACGCGGTGATTTCAACGCCGGCTAAAGCGAGCAACCCTAAGTATTAAGTTTTTTACATATCCACGTTGCACGCGGAAGTGTCAGACGACACTTTGTGAAAGTGCACTGCAACGTCTCATATTTCTGTTGCGAGACGTTCATTTCAAAAGGGTAGTCGAATTATCAGAAGTTACGGCCCCGGCAAGGTAATTCGGTGCCATCACCTGGCCGCATGTAAATTTAATGTGTCTAGGAAAAATTGTTGGCCCCCAGGCAACATCGATATCCACAATGGCTATTCTGGTGTTTAGAAATTTCTAATTATCGCCCAGGTCGTTAAGAAATTTAAATACCGCTTCGAGGTTCGAAAATATTGTGAATGGCAAAAACATTCCGGCCTATATGAATAACGCTCAATAACTTCGTATAAATTATAATCGGTCGCGATGTATTAACATGGCATTATGCAAAAACATGCTTGCATTATTTGCATTGAGAAAGTTACTGCGACTTTTGCCGGGACTGTACGCTGTCTAAAACTAAGGGGTTAAGAAAATAACCATAAAAAATCCCAACTAATGGCCCGAGAGATGCCGATGCTGGACCGACCGAGACGGGACAAAAAACGAGAGAGAACGCACAGGCCATATTCCTTTAGATACATATAATGAGAGCCATCACTTTAAGCCGTGGTCGCGAGGATAAAAAAACGCCCTACCCGTCTTTGTCCTTCCGAAAAGAGAGTTCGAAATCGCACGCGGAAAATTATATAACCGATTGATGTATTAACGACGCGTTGCACCACACGACGGCGATGATGCTATTACGTACGCAATGCATTAAATGCCAACGTGCGCTTTAATATTTCGTTAATTTATAGATGGTGGCCTAATATCTATATACAGACGTCGCGTATGATGCGCCTCTTAATTATATTACAATCATYCTACTAAGCACTCTGGCAAAATAAGCAAAAAGTGGGAAACCTTATAACGATCTTTATGATTGAATTAAAGCAAAACCATTTTTATTAGTTGCTACTACATCACTATTTTATTTTTTATTAGTGTATACCATCCAGTTTCAAGACTAATTTAATTCGACCTCAAACTAACAAATGCATCTGTGAGATTTAATAGCGTTGTCGAATAATACAAGTTATTCGAGAATACATAATTTTCATACACCCTTTGTCTGTGGCTAATAGAATTTTATAAACCGACAGGGTTTATTACGGTATTGTATTAGCGTTAATGCGCATAATCACATGTAGGTAACCGCAAATGAAAGCTGTATATATAAAGGAGAAAACAGTAGTATTAGTAACGACGAACTGTTAATTTGTCACTTAGGTATAAAATTCAGATTGAAGTTTATACAAGGTAGGCAAAATGGTATTAATTTTTATTCTAATTTATCCTTTATTGTAGATATGGTGTCGACAAAAGTCTTTTTAATATAGCTTTAGATTTTTTGCAGTATAGTTACATTTCTTTGCAATGAGACTGAAAAGTATAAAACAGCATCTGAAAAATGGACCATCATTTGTTAATTCATTTACCTGCTGCAAACTTTATAGAGTCAAGGCGGTTTTTTCCTTATTTATTTTACATAGTTTAGTGTACAGCCTTGGACTTTAAAAATGAAACGATAAATCAGTGTTGTGTACGACAGATAATTTATTATATTGCCTAGTTTTATAAGTTTTACCACAAATCCAAAAAGTTTTGCTATTAACCGAAAGAATTGTCCCTCCTAGGTCGTTTTATTTTCCAAGTCCACGATGGTACTTATTTCCAGGGCTACAAAGATATTTTCTCTTATAATATGGTACATAACAAACTTTTGTTTAATTACACAGGTCTGCGAAATTAAACTTATTAAAAGTTCGTTATAGTTGTCCTAAGTTAGATATAAAACAATTTTTTATAATACCCATCACGTCACATTTAGTAAATACAGGTAATTTTTAAAATTTGAAGAATAGTATGTATAAATTTCTGGTGAAATAAAATCTTTACATATATTCAATGTTTAAACTATTTAATCAATAAGGGGAAACAATACAAATACTTAAAAATGAACATAGAATTAAACACTCTGCTATTTCTGTTAAGTAAATGCTTCGTTTTGTTAGTTTCCTCCGATCTTCTTCATCTGTTTCTCTGTGGATGATCCAACAATAGTCAGCCATCATATTGAAGTCCCAATAGCCTTGATATCTTCTTTCCATATCTTTAATGTCCTGGTGAAAACGTTCCCCTTGTTCTTCACTGTAATCTCCAAAATTTTCCGGAAAATAATCAATGTGGGAATATAAAAAATGAATCATGTTGCAACCTGAATTTTTATAATAGTTTAACATTTCTTTGACTATGTTTTTGTAAGTGGGATTGTTAACGTTGCCTAGAAATTTCGAGATGACATTTTTCTTTCTAAATTAGTCATAACATTTTCAAAATGTTTCTCTTTAATTAGTTTTCTGATATGAAATACATTAGGAAAACATGAACAGAGATAGATGAAAATGTCTCCAGCTTTTGGTAACGCCTTGACAAATTGTTTCATCAATCTAAATTGGACGTGCAGTGGTGGAAGCAATATCCTTCTCTGATGGATCTATCAAATTGGCATGAATAACACTTCCAACTTTCACTTTTTTTCGAAGCGGCCAGTCTGATTTTTTCCAGTTTAAATCTTTTGCTCTACTATCCCACTCGTAAATATAACATGGAAATTTTGTATAGCCTTGTTGTTGACATTTGTGGTGACAAAGTCTCCACTAATTAGAACAGCTTTCAGGCTTCTTTTCTAAAAGTCTATAAGTAGCCTCCATTCTTGTGTTTTGTACTCAGTGCCAAATTTATGTACCAGACCGTCAACATTACAGCAGAAACCCAAGTTTTCTCCTTTTTAAAGATCTGCAGGAATTCTTTTTCACGCCTTCGATACCAATAAAATGTTGCATCAGGGTCTAACAATTTGTTTTCTTTTAGACGTGAGCCTAGACGCTCGTCTACATCTTTAGGTAATCCAAAATCTCGTACCAAATCAGTCAGTTCTTTTTGCTTAAAGGGTCGACTCTCACTCACAGGATTAAAAATTTCACTGCTGTTGGGAAAATCACTACATTCTGAATTTTAACGAGATAAAGACGAATCGAAGCTTGCTTTTTTATTAAAAATGGAAATAGGTAATTCAGGTCCACTTAAACTTGGCTTTGTTACCAATGAAAGATTAGGATAGACGATTTTGTGACAGTTTTTAGAGTTATATCCAGTTACACTGCTCAAACAAAAATATCAATTGTTAGTATGACTTGTTTGCTCCCGCCACGCCATAGGAGTTCCAAATGGCAATGATTTTGGTATGCCGTAAATCCATTGTCTCTGTGTTTCAAGGCAAAAACAACACGCTTTATGTGGTACCCAGTGTTTATCTTGTTGTCCTAACCGGACAATTTGATTTCAAAGTCTGTTCTATTTTTTCTTTGTTTCACTAAGGTATATTGTCCACATATATAACAAAAAACATCGGGACGAGAAAGAGAGAGAGAAGGTTGTATATATGATGTATAATCGTTCAAAAGAGATGGAATAATAACATTAACTAATTCCACTCGCGGTCTTTGGTGAAACATTTTATCAATAAAATGATAATAAAAAACATTTGGTTGTTTCACGGCGAAACAACCAAGTGTTTTTATTCTTATTTTACGGACTGAATTATTTTTTCACTGTAATTGCTACTATTTAATAAATATTAAACACAGCAGCCCAAAATCCATATGTTTCAGGTAAAATTATGTAAAAAACTTTTTCATCGCTGACCTGTGTTATCTACCTATATGAACAACTACAACAAGACTTGTAAAAACGCGCACGAAAATGCTTAAACTAAATTTCTGTTTAAAATGTTTTGTATGTCTCTTAAATGCTTAAATCAGTCTCAAATTTATGTCAAATTACCAAGACAGAACGACAAGCTTCTAAATAACTGTCCATTTGCGCTGGTTTTTAGCATAGGTCTTGGTAAACCGTCATTTTCTTAATTTTGGTTTATTTTCAGTGTAACAGCTAAATATTTTATGAGGTTTCTTTTAACATCTTTCAATTAAGACCCAGAGAGTATCTCGATTTGTCACAAACTTCTGAGTACTGCAAGTAAAATATGTCTCTCAATATACCACTGTCTAATTAAAATATTTTGTATCAAGCTTTGTTTATTTGTTATAAATGATGTTAGCAGGGCTTGCGAAAAAATAAAATAGGGCAGTGTGGTTTTTTGGACTAATTTTTAATGGGGTGCGTTTGCGTTTGATTCAAATCGACAACATCGCTAGTCACTGGAATTTTAGACCCTTTCATTTTCAACAGCTACCTAAATGGTAAAACTTATTTGCAGTTATTGAGAGTCATTGATAAAATGTTTATGTAAAAAGTTTGCGAAGGATTTGATAAGTTGCGGGACACGTTAATTACACAGCTAGATCCTCCAATCTAGCAAAACCAATTTTTTCTGTGAAAATATGAAGAACAGAATTCGTTTGGTATTTCAGGAAAAACCTGCAAATATCATTTTTAACGCGGGTAGATTTTTAATTATGTTTGAATGAAGATAGCAGTCATTTCGAGCACTAAACTGATTAATTTTGATTTTGGAGAGAAAATGGTGACACAACTGAATTCTTATATTCCTTTTAAGATCCCTTTTTATTGTTGCTTCCTCCATAAACGGTACGACGGCGTACGGCGACTCGTTCAAAAGCTAACGTTTAGCAACAGACAATTTAAAGCCTTATCTTGGTCTGTAGGCTTTCGTCGCTATTCTTGATATCATTTTCTGGGCTCGTTGCCACGTTGACATTTCGTTCCTGATTTTTCGACACTCATATAGGTGTCTAGTAGCTCTCAAGCTGAAGTAGTCCTATTCTAGGACTACTTCACTTTCAGAGCTACTCTTGATGAAGACATGTCAGAACTTCAAGAACGAACCATCAATGTGGCAACTAACTCAGAGAATGACATGTCATGTGGAACGCTGTGTCCACGAAAAAAGCTATGATGAGCTAAACATATCGGCCGCAATTTAATACGTAAAAACTAATAGAACTGTAATATCCAATTGCCGTAAATGGCAGATCATGTCATTGTTATTATTTTAGCACCGTCCTCGTTCGTCAATAAATCATAAGATGACTTTTTAAATTAAAGGCTTGTTATTCGAAATAATGTTAGTGAGCATTCCCAGTATAAACGGAAGTAGGTTTTAGAGTATCAAGCATATCGGAGGAAAATAATGTGAAGCAAGACGTTTATATTTTACCATATTCTTCATACGTTACAGTAAGAGGGAAAATCGTGAACAATGTGTCAGTAGCGTTACTACAAAAATGTGTACTAAAATACCACAGTAGTAAACAGGAGCAAAAAGAAAACCGCTGAACAAAGAGTAAGTCACTAAAAACGTTGAAAGGGAAAGGCTTCCATCTGTTTGATTTTTTCAATCGAATAATGAGTACTACGAGATTTTTTAATCGACGCTCAAGGTGATTCCGCGCGTTCATTCATTACTATAACAATTCCAGTGCCTAGGCAAAAATGACTGCAAGTGCAAACCGTGAAATTCGAAACGAGCGTGAAAATAACCGATTATACGCTCTACTGTTTCCTATTATAACCTAAACGAATCATTGCATTATCTCGCCTGCAGGATACTCGCAAGGAACTGCAAATAATAACTGCTGTTTGTTGTCTTCCGTGGAGCGTGAATGTTTCCCCATTCGAATTAAAATATCACGGAAAACGATTTGTCCGAATCCGTTTGACACTTGGAGAACGTTATAAAGTGATATTTGTCGAAAATTTTAGCGCGCGCATAAATATGTAATGCGACTTTAATAAAACAAATATTAACATAAAACGTTTAAAGGAAACACTTTGTTTGCTTTGGTAGGTATATAAAAATAAACATGTCCTTGGGCGACCTTCACATTTCCCAAGCTCATTCCAAGATTTTATCTTGCGCTGTGGTATTAGCGTGTTCTAAGGTTATGAATTTATGATTTACAATATTTCGACCGCGTGCAGTTACTTTTGTAATGCGATTGTCGTTTCTGATAAGGCGCAGTCGAAAATATGTCTCGCGCGGGAATATCTCCGCGTACGAAGGGCTTCATGTTGTTCTACTAAAAAAGAATAAACACCATTTATACTAAGGAGCAAAGTACACACGCGCCGGAATCCTGAAAATATTTGGTTAACAAATGACCGGGAGAACAAAAAATACATGCCACACGAAGGTTCGCTGCTTAGTCCAGCAAGCCACAGCGTTTTCGGTCTAGACGTAAAACCCAAAAATTCACAAGTGTAGAGATGTTTCTTGCGTTCTGCTTCTTGTTTGAACGACTCAATAAGAAACTTTACTCACATAATTTTAATATTCACTACATCTGTTTGTAAGTGTTTTTGTTGACCTAACACAAACAATGACTCGTATTCAGTGTATTTACTTCTGAGTAAGTTTCTGTCTACCACATCAATGTTCTACCATTACTGGTTAGGATATGCACTGTGGTGAAAACAATTTTATTAAGTATACGAGGGGGATTTATGTTTAGTTTATGAGAGACACAACTGAATATGGTTGATATAACAATTATTACAACTATGACATTTTGTAAATATGATGCCAGGATTTGACGTACATAAGTTGACATAAAATGGAAACGAACAGGTTACAGCTTTCCCGCTCAAATTTTGAACTACTGATGGGACTACGTGCGTTTAGCGAACGTGCTTCTAGCGAACCAAGCGCAAGTAGGCGTATCGCACCTGTGCTCTGAGCGAAACAAATAATTAAAGAGATATGAATTCAAAATAGCGTGTTAAATGCGATTCTTTGACAGGGCGTATTATTAATAAAATTGATGTAAATTTACTGAAGTATATTAAAATGACTATCACAGTCACGTGGTTAATTACATTTCCCGCATTTACACACAGTTTGAATTGGAATAATATATAAAATTTATATAACGCAGATCTTATGTTTTGAGATGTGCTGCTTGCTGAATATGCTTACAGATAAAATACAAATATCAAACATGAACATCTGTACCTAAATAAATTCGTCTATAGTTCTCACATGAATTCAGAAATTTAGGAATAAGTTTTGAAGTTGTCTTCTCCTTCTAATTCGTATGTTATTAATCAAATAATATAATATAATACAAAGCACAATCATATTTTTACCAATTTAGTATCAAGTATGCGTGCAAAAAGTGACTTCGAAAATCAACTAAAAAGAAATATACGTGCTTATACATATTTTTAAAGTTTGCTTTGTGTCATGCTGTGGAAAAGTTATTTATTACTATATTTGTGATGACTGAGGAATATACTTCTATAACCAACAAAATGATGAATTTAATTAATCTGATATTTAGACTAGCCCTAGAAAAAATTGGGCTAAGTCTATAAATAATGATGTTTTTCTTACCTAAAAAATTGCAGTTAAAATAAAAGATAAAGCTATTAATGTTTAAGAAATCACCGTACAAATCTTAGAAGACATAAACGATTATTCAAATTTTTGTAAATGAGTCACATTCCTTAAGCATTTTAATATGTTTCCGTCCTTTTCCAACTTTTTTGTAGCTGCTTCTAGTTGGTTATCTAGCTGGAGATATGTTTTTCTACGTTTTGTTTGCTTGATTTTGTACTACAGCTGCATTGTCTTAAATGAAATGTGTACTACTTCATCTTTCAGTTTTGTATCAAGAAATATAAGTTCAGTCAGTACGTCCGACAATTGTCGCATAAACTACTTTTCACCCTTGTTTTAAATATAGGAAATGTTCTTAGCTATTTTTGTAAACTTCTGGTAAGGGATGAAGTGGTGGTGCTGGTATAAATATTCCGGATTATACCTATATTATACAGAATGCACATACTTACTTATTGCTTTCTTACCAATTCTACCGATTTCTTCTCCGAAAATTATTACAGCCCCTAGTTATTGTTTTTTTTTCATGCCCGTGACTCTATCGCTAGAACTAAAAGCGGGGGCTACTACTTCAATTCGTACTACTTTCATTGGATAACAAAATTTTAAAGCGAGAATCGGTTTAGTACTTGCTAAATTTGATGTAGTAATTCAAATGTGAAAATCATCCAAGCCATGTCATCATCGTAAAGTTCGAAGTTGATTGCTTGATACCAATGACGCAATGAGTAGGGTCGGTTTTAACGGTAGCCACTAGCAACTCAAAAATTTTAAATAGCAACTAGAATCTCGTTTGAAAGCCACTTTTATTATCTTGGGGTATTGACAGCGACTGTGATTAGCGAATACCAAATACTGTCAAAACCAAAAAATACATTTCAATCTGTGATAATTTTGCCTCGTATGGAATTTAACATTTGTAACTATTGTGATAATACTATAGATTTATGCTTTCTGACCAGAGAGGACATAAACCTGCCGTTTGTAAAAAAACACAAGCCGGATATAAAAATAGATACACATTATTAATGCTGCCCATCATGACAAATAAGCTAATAGAACAAGCTTGAGAAACGCAGAAAGAAGTTCGTGCAATTGCTGTCCAAAGCTGTCAAATAAACCGAAAATCGAGAGACAACAGAACTCCTAGAGGGAAAGACAATCGCAAAAAGAATAGAAACATATGTAATGAAATATTGGAGACATATTCAAAGGAGAGAAGTATACCTATGTTACAAAAAGCGTAGAAAATGAACGGCAACAAGCTAAAGGTAGGAAGACCGTGCTACACGTGGAGAACAACTGTGGAAAGAATCATAGCAAAGACAGCAGCTTGTCTAAGCAGAAAGACGAGTAATGCAGCCAAACTAAGGTAGGTACCATTAAACACAAAAGCATATAAAGAAAGAATCTAGTAGTTGGACGTATCCTGAAAACCTCCCCATTCCAATCCTCAACTTCCTGTAACATGCGCTACATATTAGCAGCCCGCTGCGAACACATTTTCAGTTAGTATTATTCTAAATCCAGTGACGTACTAACAATTTTTGAAACATAAGTAACCCGAATTTGTATTTTTTATGGAAGTCATAATTGTCTTCTTCTATGGTCGAAAGACTTATTTTCCGATTAAGAAAATAAAAGTAAGAAAACACTGTTAGCTTTATTTTCAATAATACTATTCCATTTTTTAAATAATTTAATATTATTTTATGTTTACATTTAAGAGGCTGTGGAAGAAGAGAACATACAATATAATATCATATTCTTAAGTAACAATTTTAATTTATTAAAAAAATATATGCTTATTTGTATACATACTTAATACTCATAAAGGTGCGCATGTAGTTCTTTTGTCGGTAATCAGGGATGCCACGTAAATTAGAAAAATTACTGGTTATTTGAAGATAAGTACTTCTGCAATTCTAGGCATCACGTTATTTACATCCATTAAGAAAAACATAAAATATGATTTAATTATTCAAAAAATGTAATAAAATCATATGCATACCTATATTGAAAATAAATCTAAAATGTATCTATATATGTTTTACTTAAAAAATATATGTTTTCGAACTGATTTGTGTCATATCTCAAAAATATGACCCCCCCCCCTTAAAAGAGTACGCCACTGGATTTCAAATAATTATTATATAACGCTCGCGGCGTTCGCACTTTCTAAATTGTTTCTATACGTTTTTCCACCCTTTATATGTAAAAAATGGTGACTAAAAAAAACAAGGGACCTTTTTTCGTAGCAAGTTTCACAAGATTTTTGCATTAGTAACAAGTACACATAAGGACTGGTCGAAAAAAATTCAGTTAGATTATCAAATTAGCGAGTCTGTGTCGGTTTTATTGTCTTCTAACTCAAATTCTTGTAGTTCCCAGATTTTCAGACACATTTTCAGTTAAGATCCAGTACTTTTGGTTATTCAAACGGGAAAAAAAGAATTTGTAATTAATGGTAAATTTTACACATTTCATCATACTGTTAAGTACAGTACTGGTTCATTTTAGCTAATTGCGTAATTTTTTTCAAATGCTACACGGATATTTCATTTTGGCTTCAGATTTGCAGAAGCCCAAAAGTTTTAACCGAACAAGGAGTTATGAGCGCGCCTTTGCGTAAATTTGGACCGTCCCGTCGAAGCACTTCGGAAATGCCCTGAAAAAATCGAAGGGGGGTCGTCAACCCGTTGTCAATACGAAATGTGTTAGATGCAGCATCATTGGTATTCCGCGATCGTTCGCGTGTGTCAGCGTCTGTCGTTACTGCGAAGTATTGCCAGCATTTCTGTCCAACCCACCGGCCACTGGCATTGCTGGCGATTTTTGCTCGGACATGTGTTACGCGTGAAACAATTTCTGTTGTTTTAAAATGGCGTACAAACTGCCACTAATTTCCAGCAGCGTCGCCGCACTTGAAACGGCCGGCCGTGGCGAGAAAAAGCCCTCTGGATGCTGGAGAGTTTAATGCTCGGTCGGACGGGTAACCCGCATGAACGGGAAGCAGAGGGACTGTAGCAACTTTAAATTTGTTGCCGATAACAGGTCAAAAGTAAAGTTTCTTGGTACAATATAATTATCGCCATTGTTTAGTTCATACCGTAATTTGAGAACTTATTAGAATAGAAAAGAGAAGGCATTTTTGAAAACTGCAAAATTCTTCTTTAAAGGAAAACAAAATATATTTGTTCAACAATTCGAATCCAGTAAAGTCCCTGATCAGTCACTGTTTAATCATTTTTAGAGTTGTAAACATAAGTATAAGAGATTTGAATTTAGTTAATCTCACCTGATATTTTCAATAAACAAAGGCGCATAATACATAGCAATTAATCTGCTAAATATAGTTGCCAATGAACTAATCATCCAAACCTGAATTATTTTAGGAGAAGACCTTTCAAACGGAAAACATCTCTAAGAATATGTTATGAATTTAGAAAATAAATGTTCCAAAGGAGCAGGTTGCTTTGCGGATTCAAATATAAGAAAAAAAAGACGTATGCTCGCTTACCTTAAGGTACTGTGTTGCAAACGGGGTTGTAGCGGAATGCGAGTAGAACACCAAAAGCTGGAGCAGGAGCACCAAGACGGGACACCCAATTCGAAGTATTAGCAGCGAATTCAGATGTGCACACTTCGGTTTTGTTTGTTTACTATTATGCACTTTTTTGTTAATAATAATTTCTAACCTTTTTTAGTGTTCAAAACAACTACGATATTTGGTAAGCGAACATTTTACGCGCGAAATTTAACAACTCAAATTTAATTAGCTATTTTGCCTTAACAGAATGTAAAGTGTGATCAAGAAAATTTGGCATCGAGTCATCCATGAAAGCGAAATCGTATGTCTTTCAAGATTGATACGCTTATTTCTGGTGTCTAAAGTTACGACATTTGCAGGTTTAATAAAATAAATTGCAGTTTATGAATACTTTATATCATTAATGTTTTTGCATTCATATATTGATAGATAGAAACTGCTGTCAATAAAATTTATTTTCAACGGTCAATTAAAAACAAATTAAATTTATTTAAAATGTATCACTCCCAGCTAACTTGGACCACAACCTAACCTCACTTTTGTACAACCTTTTCCACAATTTGACATTTAGCGGTGTGGTTCAATCAACGACATATCCAAGGATGACTCGATGCCAGATTTTCTTGATCGCACGATATAAACGAATGGGGTTAATTATCCTTACAGATTCATTACTAAAATTTGTTTAAGTTTGAATGTGGATTGCTGAAACCCGGGTTCAGCATTAAAGATAAGCATAAATGTAATAAAAAAATATAATAATAAAATTATTGTTGTTCTGGTCTAGTAACAATACTTCTTAGGTAAGATATATTTATTGGAAATGCAGGCAAATATATTGCCAAAGACCGGGATTTGAACCCTGGCGTATGAACACTAGTCAAGGCTGGGGTTCAAACTCGGTCAAAACCTGCAATACTTTTTCAACATGTATATTTACCTGCATTTCCAATAAATATATCTTACATAAATTTAAATTACACTGAAGCGATTAAAATCTTGATCATTCGATGCTGCGTACTTTATTTAATTTTTTCAGTGCCACTGGATAATCGCTGTTGTTATTGGGCAAACAAAATTTGACTATTTGAATCGCTTAGCAAACCTTTTTTTGCCTCATTACTCTGTTCAAGCTAAGCACAGTACACAAGGAATCTCGAAGCCGTGGGGTAGAATATAGATGAACGTATCGAAATGATACTGGTTTACAGTATATCCATAATCAATATTGCGTACAGTCGCAGCTGTATCAGAGATCTTGCTGCCAAATTTCAAGGAAATGGTTCAATACTCAATAAAAAGGGTAGACCCCCAAAGACAGTCGGGTGAATTCGCGATGAATCCAGGCCGTGATTGAATGATGATCTACTAAATTTCCAGACGCAGKCGTTACTATATAGTATAGTTACCCAAATTAGTAGATGCCAGGAGAGGTCCTATTGAATGTCCACCCAGATTGCCAGATCTATTACTAAATAGTCTTTCTTTTTTTGGGGGTGATCTGAAGTCAATCATTCATTAACAACATACCACAAACAGATACCCGGCTATTTATTCTGCAATTTGCTTGTTCAATAAATCATCAGAGCGTAGCTTTTTTAAAATTCATGGTAGGTTTCAGAGAAGTCTGTTGTACCCAAGTGGTCAACTGTTTTGCTATATTGCAGGAGAAGTTTCGCTGATACATTGCTTTTTTGTGTGATGTGATTGTTAGAAGATTGAATTTTCGCCAAACATTGATATTGTGAATCTCCGTTGAGAATTTGACCTTTTTAAGAGGTAAGGAAGTTTGCCGAACTTCAATATTTAATAACAAACACAGCAGCTATTTACTCTATTGTACATGAACAGCCATCCCGTCATAATTAAACTTGTATGAGATTCGGTTCCTGATCTTAATACCGTAGATGATCCGCAGACATGAGTTCTAAGCTTTCTGTATACGTTTTTTTTGTCAAAGCAAGTTAAGCAGTGACTATAAATGATTTTATAATAATTGAAATGAAAGAGTACTAATGTATCACACAATCTTATCTTTATGTCTTCACCTAAACTGTACCTTTGGGAGTAGATTAGACGCATAATCCTCTTACTTCTTTAACGAATTGTATTTGATTGTTCTCGATTTGGATCCTTTTACAAAACAACAAGGTTAATAATTTTAAGTAATTTTTAGATGATGTTTCTTTGAAACTTTGTCCACTGCTTAAATATACCGGGTCGCTATACAAAGCATGGAACCAGCAGGATATTTCAGGTAGCTGAATTTTTGCCTGATTCGTCCTTTTAAATCTTCTGCATTATGTGACCGATCAGCAGAAATACGATATTTCAGATACCCCCACAGGAAAAAATCAAACGGCGTCAGATCAGAGGAACGTACTGGGTATTCTATCGCTCCGCAACTACCAATCCATCTGTCTGGAAATATCGCAACGTTGACTGCAAAATGGGGCGGTGCACCATCTTGCTGAAACCATATCTGTTCAGAAGGACGCGCAGCATTTTCACGATTAGGGAACTGGTATAATGTGTTCGCGCAAGAGCTGTAAATACTTGACAGCATTCAAATATCCATCGATGAAAAAAGGCCCAATAATGTGCTCACCGATAATACCACCCCAGACATTCACTTTCTGAGGATGTTGTGTGCGGACTTGTTCCATCCAATCTGGATTTGTGTCCGATCAATATCTGCAATTATGTCTATTCACATTACCATTGAGGCAAAAAGCCGCTTAATCACAAAATATAATCCAATTTAAAATGTTTCTATCTTCATATATCATGTTTATAGCAGTTTCGCAAAATTCTATCCTACGATTGAAATCATCTTCGCTCAGTTCTTGTAATAAGTGAATTTTGTATGGATGAAAATTTTCTTTTTTCAAAATGTTCTGCTTATATGGTGAGTGAGAGCACGCTGTTCTCTTGAACATGTACAAGGACATTCAAGCTACTTTCCTCACTCGTAGCAACCTTTGGCTGTCCTGGTTTATGACGATTTTTAACACTGCCGTCAAAACGTTCCAATGTTTTAATAACTGTTAATCTGGCAATTGGTTCACGATCTTCATGAATTGCATTGTGAAGTGCATCTACTTCCGAATAACTTCGCCTTCTATCTCCATAACCAATCATCATCAAAATTTCGATGCGATCATGTTCAGTTAACTGAGGCATTGCGATTGCAAATAACAAAGTGAACGAAAATTATCACCAGTCACGAGGAAAATGGAGACGCCTGGAGTTTTGTTCTTACTTAGCGAATATGGTTTTTATTCCGAAGTTTTTCACAAGACCCAAGTTTGTTATCACACTTTTCTCAACTCAGAAGCAATAAATTGTACAAGTGTGATACAATTTTGAAATCAGGAAAAATATCTTTTTCAACGGTGTGCCTTTTGACCCCACTTCCCGTTTAAAAAATGTAATTTGCGTCCATATCTTGGAAACGGGAGCTGACACGGACACCCATAGGCCCATGCACAATATAATCAGAAAAATCAATCGAACAGAACCTGAAATATCCTACCGGTTCCGTACTTTATAGCGACCCTATATAATTGCTAATGTAGTTGCTGAAAAGAGTAACATGTACGCGTATCATCCGCATAAAGGTGGTACTTACACTTACAGTACCTCACAATTATGTTGAAATCGGACTCAAAACGCTGCATTGGAATACACCGAAGCTCACATGAAATGGCTCAGAGGTGCCACTGCTCAGTCTAATATTTTGTTTACAGTTGCTTAAATATGAGGGAAACAGCTTTATTAAGCTAGTATTGCAGCCAAAATAGTGTAATTTTGACAGTTCAATTAATTTGGAATCTTGGGGATTGGGATACAGCCTCCTTCCGAGGCTTTTGAAAATACGTCTCATTGCTTGGTAAAATGTATGCACACAAGAGTATCATGGTGATATTAATGTGATCGATAATTACATGCTTAAGACTTAACCAGCGACAAGATTTTTATGACTTTAGCTTCACAAATTCTTTTTAATTTACTTGGTTTTGTGATTCCATCTTTAATGTTGGTTTTATAGAAGTTGATGGTGTTGTAATCAACGGGTGTGTCGTCTTGAGAAAACTCCAAAACAAATTTACCAATGGCTTCAGGGCTATTTAAATGGTTAAGAATTTGAGTGCGTTTAGCTTCCGAAAAAAATTTTAGCTAAAAATAGGTGTTTTCGTTAACCGCTTAAAATGTAGGTATTTGATTTGATTTTCTGGATTGCGACAGCCAAGGTGACGTAGACTTGCGGTTGAAGCCTGATAATTAGACAGCTACGAGTGGTAAACGATAAATAAAAGTAGCGTACAGTCGTTTCCGATGAGGCATATAAGGCGAGTTGGCAGCAGATGCAGTGATCAGTCTTCTGTGGTGTACTTTTGCGCGTAGGACGCAGTAGCATGCAAAAACGGCGGGGACGATGGCTGGCTGACGATCCTTTTTGTTCTTAATGGCCATCTCACACGAGATAAATTTATTTGAAAGCTTCAGTCTCTAGTAATTAAAACTGTGATCATAACTTAGCGCAGTTTTTTGTTCGCTTTTTCGAAATAATTTACTAGAATCGATCTGCGCGTGATTAACGTCAGTGGTAGGCAGTGGAGTATTTTAAATGATGGTCTTAATAGTGTAACTTCTGTTTTTATGTGGGGGTTATCGCTAAATCAATAAAGTTGTTCTTAAAAATGATTAATTTATATTGCATGCAGGCATCTCTTAGCCAATGTTAATACTGTGTAGGCGTTATTGCCTATTAAAATGATTGAAGACTGAAATTTCGTTCTGCCGAGCGGTGCGCTGCGCGGCTGTGCTCGCGATGGCTACTGTTCTTCGGCTGACTACACTGTAAAATCGAAAACGTTTTTATAAAATTGGATCGGCCCGGCGACGACCATTTTCCTCTTTTTAGTCAAAGTCGCGGTGCTTTCATACGTCATCAAAGCCATTGAAGTACTTGTTTATGGCAGCTGCTTTACTTTTCTCTTATACTGCGTTTCGTCGCCGCGTATTTCACTAAGGATTTGTAGTTATTGCCGTTTAATACAATAATAAATAATAACGAACAGTTGGTACACATGCGAGCGCGAAGAAATATGAGGGTATTTATATCCTCGCATGCTCTCGAACTGTACCGATATGTAGAGTAACATAACATTTTATTGGATTAATGAACGTTCGCGCACCGCGTCTGTTCGATCGAGATGAATAAAGAAACGCCAATTGTTGACCGTTTCATTTCACTTCGCATTAGCCGAATGCGTTTCTTCTGTCACGAACATGGACGTCCGTCAAAGCAGCAAGATAATTAATTTTAACAGCATATTTCATTAAAGCAGAACCGATTTACAAAAAAAAACATCACAAAAAAAAGATAAAAATAAACAAATGATAAGGTTAACAAAATTGCCTTAAATGTTCGCAATCATTCAACTTTGCGCATATGGTTTTTAAAAACATACACGCCATATAAATAAATTTCTGCAAAAGATGATTAGTTAACCTAGGAATTCTATACAATTTACTAAATTAATCCCATATATAGTTACAGCACGCAACGAGAATGATTTCAAAACACATGGCAATTTATTAACTAACTTCGTTCATGTTTAACGAAAACAATACAGCCTTTAAGTGAGACCCTTGTGGAACACCGTGCTGTTACATGAGAAGCAACATTATTATTGAATATCCTACACACTACKTTACTAAATTTTKCCAAGAGCGAATCAGGCTCGTAGCTAGACGGGAATCAAAATGGGATGGGAAAAGMTACCCACTAAGAAATTATAAAAAAGTACATGATGAAAATACTTAAAAAAGCAAGCATATACAGGGTCGCTGCAGAGTATGGAACCAGCAGGATATTTCAGGTTCTGTTCGATCGATTTTTCTGATATTGTGCATGGGCCTATGGGTAATTAAAATGTATTTTCGGGAATCTTTTCAAATCCGTATTAGCTCTCGTTTCCGAGATATGGACGCAAGCTGCATTTTTTTAATGGGACGGGGGATATTTTCCAGATTTTAAAAATTTATCACGCTTGTACAATTTATTGCTTCTGCGTTGGAAAAGGTGTGATAACAAATTTGGGTCTTGCAAAAAAACTTCGGAATAAAAACCATATTCGCTATCGTAGGAACAAAAACTTCAGGTGTCTCCATTTTCTTCGTGACTGGTGATAATTTTCATTCACTTTGTTATTTGCAATCGCAATACCTCAGTTAAGTGAACATGATCGCATCGAAATTCTGATGATGATTGGCTATGGAGATAGAAGGCGAAGTTATTCGGAAGTGGTTGCACTCTACAAGGCAATTAATGAAGATCGTGAACTAATTGCCAGATCAACAGTTATTAAAACATTGACGAAACCGGCGGTATTCAAAATCGTTAACCAAACCAGCACGTCCAAAAGTTGCTACAAGTGAGGAAAGTAGTTTGAATGTTCTTTTAGATGTGCAAGAGAATCCCAAGTGTTCCGTACAACAGCGTGCTCTCACTTACCATATTAGCAGAAGATCTGTCAGAAAATTTTGAAAAAAAGAGAAGTTACATCCATTCAAAATTCACTTATTACAAGAACTGAGTGAAAGATGATTTCGATCGTAGGATACAATTTTGAGAAACTGCTATGAACATGATRGATGAAGATAGAAACATTTTAAATTGGATTATGTTTTGCGATGAAGCGACTTTTTGCCTCAATGGTAATGTGAATATATATAATTGCAGATATTGTTCGGACACATATCCACATTGAATGGAACAAGTCCACGCACAACACCCTCAAAAAGTGAATGTCTGGTATTCTATTATCGGTGAGTACATTATTGGGCCTTTTTTCATGGATGGAAATTTGAATGCGGTCAAGTATTTACAACTCTTGTGCGAACACATTATACTAGAACTGCCTGTTCCCGAATCGTGAACAGATATGGTTTCGGCAAGTTGGTGCACCGCCCCATTTTGCAATCAACGTTCGTGGATATGTGAATGCAATATTTCCAGACAGATGGATTGGTAGGCGCGGAGCGATAGAATGCCCAGCACGTTCCCCTGATCTGACGCCGCTTGATTTTTTTCCTGTGGGGGTATCTAAAAATCGTATTTATGCTGATCAACCACATAATGCAGAAGAATTAAAAGAACGAATCGGGGCAGAAATTCGAAACTTACCTCCAGATATGCTACAAAGAACATTAGAAAACTTTTACTTAATGCTGCATTACTGCCAGGAAGTAATTGGGGAACATTTTGAGCATCTTCCGTAATGTAAATCTGAAAAAATACAGCATTTTCACGGAATCATGTTTTTCTTTTTTACTTTTTGGGTATCCGATTCCCAAAAAATTGATCAAACTAGACTAAAATTATCATCAGTAAAGGAAAAATTGTAATACCTGGCTTTCTTGTCCATTTTAGCGATAAAGAAAATGGTTTTCGTTCTTTTGGTTCTTTGTCAAATCAATTATTGCATTTACACTTTTCTCAACTCAGAAGCAATAAATTGTACAAGTGTGATACATTTTGAAATCAGGAGAAAATATCCTTTTGACTCCCCTTCCCATTAAAAGTGCAACTTTTGCCCATATTTCGGAAACGAGAGCTGACACGGAGTTGAAAAAAATCCAGAAAATGCATTTCAATTACCCATAGGCCCATGCACAGTTTCACAAAAATCGATCCAACAGAACCTGAAATATCCTGCTGGTTCCATACTTTGTAGCGACCCTGTATATGTAGCTTTTATACAATAAACCTTTAAGTTCAGAAAACAAGTTTCCGTTTGAAGAAGAATCCTCAATCGCAAAAAGTCTACATAACGAAACCAAAAATGAACATTAGACAGAAAGCAAGTGGTATGCTTTAAGAAATTTTTTGCAAGTTTATGCATAAATAATTTAGTCAAAAGAGGGCTAACATAAAAACCCATTGCCAATTTTGAAGTTTGTATAAGATTTTGATTATTGAATGAATAGAAATGTTGGTTTAAAATAAATTCAGTTAACAAAATTAAGTTATTTTTTACGCATTAATGCTAAATCAGAACTTTGAGAAAGCAGATCACTGAAAATTTTAATACAATATTTAGGAGAAATAGAAAAAATATATATTTTACATTGAATTTAATCGGAAATGAATTTTTTTTAGGTTTGTGGGTCAAATCGAAACTGTTTTTAACAGAGAAAGAATTACCCATATTTAGAACTTCACGGAAAGCTAAATTTAGCCATTTTGCTAATTTGTAACAAGGGAGTCTAAATAGGAAGCCCTTTTTTATTAATTCCAGGAAGACCATAAAATCTAAGCGTTGAGGGGTTCATATGAATAATCTGTGACCTTGCAACTAAAAAATTAAAAAAAAAATTGGTTCAACTCTATCTAACAAATTCTATAATTTTGAGTTAAATTTAATTGTCTGATCACGTTTAGTTGAAACAAAGTCTCTAACATTTAGAAAATTTGGAACTTTATTAATATACTCATTTTTATCTAAAATAACGAGAATATTTCTTTTATCTAACTGTATGCTTTTTAATTTTTAAAAGTAATTTAAAGTTTATCCGAACTGATCGATTTGTTTTTGTTTTTGGCACGATAGCTGGTAAAGTGCGCGATTTTTTTAAAATTTAAGTTTCAAATGTGATGATTGATTTTTCCAGAATTCAAAAATGGACCCAGTCATTTCGTTGGACGTTCTAATCATTTCATTCATGGCTTCCACGAAAGCAAATTTCGCAGAAAAGCACCCGTTAACCACCAGAACAAATACAGTCTGTTAGTCATACACGAAAGCATCCGCGATGTGTCTACGTGTTGTTGTAGGCCACCTTTGACCTTTGCTTTATTGCCGGACACATTATACCTTCACCGACCTAGATTCMCCTCTCGTTTATATCGCCTTCTGATTATTTTATCCCAGCGCTACGGGGACCTAATAAGATACTAATAAATTTTGGATGTTTACGGCGGCCATTAAAAAAATACAGGTGAAATAGGGGGCCGCTGACTTCGACCGGAAATCTACTCTCAATATTCGGTCGCAGCAAAAATCTCCCGCGGACCGAACAAACAAACCTATAAAAGCGTGAAAAATGAAAATGTATAATGACGAGCGCTGAAGCAATAAAACTGATACGATCTGCTTCAGTCATATAGCAAAGGTCATAATATAAGAATCCTCGACTTACCCCTCCACGAATAATACTTTACAGCCGTCGTAAGAAAATTGATGATAAAATCTCCCGACGATTTTTTTTAAACGAATTCCACCGCTCTGGGTGCAAGTATCAAATTTCTGGCTTTAATAAACGCGAAGCCATTTAACTTTTAATGAAAAATCACGTTAACGTAAACCCACAAGTAACATAACACCGCGCTGGCGCATTGGGAAACGTATACAGTGGCAAGCATTACATAAAAACGTAAACATACACTACCAAAGTATCAAATATTTCAGAAATGGAGCTCTTGCCATGAAATGCCCGAGGAATTTGATGTTGCCTTGTGTTTTATTACACTCTTCGGGGACGATAAACAAAGTAACACGAAGCAACACCCACCACTTTGCAATCTCAAAAAGAAACATGAAATCCACCGCCATAACTTGGTTTCTGGTACAAAAATGGTAATATAATTTTCGGCATTAGACATACACAGTTCGGCAATCTAAACACAAGCAGCTACACCTGTTTTGTTTTGTGCGCCGGAAGGGTGCATATACCTTTTTATATCTAACTATAGCCTTTCAGTATATGTATTTTAAAATGCTTAAAGTAAGCAAATTACACGACATCTATGGGGTTACTTCTGCCGATCTTCTTAGTCCAAACACATTCCAAAATCATGAGATATAGTTTTTTGGAGACACTTAATGATATTAAAGATATTTGTCTGTAGTTCACCGTTCTTGTAGACAGGCAACACAATTGCTCGTTTCCATCCATTTGGAAGAATGTCGCGGGTAAGGAGAAGTTACATAATATTTATCAGATATTCTTTTGTTATTTTTTGTTTCAAGTTACTTTATACGAGCTTCGAAATGCAATTGCTATTGATTAATTGATTGATTGGACTAGCGTACGATAGGTATTTCTGCCGCTCTCGGATATATAGCGCCGAGCCGGCTACGTCTACGCTGGGTTGGAGGGGTGACACGCTTGTTGCTAGTGGGCTCCCACGTAGCGCATGCCACAGGAGTTTGGGGAATGGAATGGGGAGGTTTTCAGGGCATCCAACTAGCGGATACTTTTTTATTAGTCCCCGTGTTGGATGGTAGCTTAGTTCGACTAATTTATTCTTGTTCTTCCTCAGGCGAGCTGCTAACTGAGATTGTATACAGCTTTAGGACTTCCTTATTTATTGTTTTCTTTGTCTTTTGCGATTTATGGCCATTGTTCTTCAATTATGTTAGATTTTTCTATGATTCCTTCCACCGTTGTTCTTCACGTGTAGCACGGTCGTTCACGGTTCGTTTGAGCTTGTTGCTGTTCATTTTCCACGCTTTTTGTATTATATGGTCCTTTTATCTCCTTTGAATATGTCCGCAACATTTCATAACATTTGTTTCTATTCTTTTTGTGATTGCATTTTCCTCTAGGAGCACTGCTGTCCCTCTATTTTCGGTTTCTTTGCCGGCTTTGGCCAACAATTGCACGATGTTTCTTTCTGCATTTGTCAAGCTTTGGTAGTAGCGGTACTTTTGACTCCTTTTTTCATGATAGGTAGGATACCGATGTGTATGTATATTTCAAGATGCTCCATTCCGGCTTGTGTTTCTCTACAAATAGTAGTATAGCTCTTGTCACTCTATGCATGGTTTTTGTCCTCTTTTTGACTGTTTCTCTGCAGTTGAGTTTGCTTGTTATGTAGGTTGCCAGATATTTTATTTTGTTTGTCAACCTTATATTTCGGCTCCCTAGTTTGTATACGCTACCTGTTATTAACGTTTTCTCGCTAAAGGTTTTTTTAGCATAACAGTGGTTTTGTTGTAGTTTATATGGTTAGCCCGTTTTCTGCCAGGTTATCTTCTATATTATTTAGAAATTCGGTAAAATCTGCTTCATTCTCTGATGTTATTACCACTAGGTCATCCGCATATGATAGCATATAAAAGGAAGTTTTATTTTATTTCCTTGTCTGTTATATTTTTTAGTAGTGCGATAGATGTTATCTAGGAGAATTGTAAATATTCTTGGTGATATGGGGCATCCTTGTTTTACCCCTCTATTTTTTTTGTTTTACTGCAGGGAACCTTTTTCTGTACCAGGATTTCTGGTACAGATTGGTAACTTATCATATCGAATGCTTTCTTTAAGTTTATAGACATGACGAACATCTTTGTACCATTTTTCTTGCTCTTGACAAAGTCTGCTTGATAGAGGGTGATGTACTTTTCTATTTCTATAAGAGTACAAAGTATGCGATAGTCGTTCGTGTTCTAGGGGATTTTGACTTTAGAAATGAGTATTTGTACCGTGGTGCTCTAATCTTGGGGAATTACATTTAATAGCCAAGCTGTTGTTATTACTGTATGTATTCCTTGTTTTATTATTTCCGGTCCATACTTTATTAGTTAGTGTTTATCATTTTTCATGCAGTTCATGATCCGTTCTAGCTCCTCTAATGTTAATGGTTCGCTTATCAGCCAGTGGTCTCTTTCATCAATGAAATTGATTATCGTCTTCCATTTTTATGTCCAGTGTTTTATCGGGATGTACTAGGAAGCATGTCTCAAAATTAATATCCCTTCGCGCCAGAGGCGGATCGAAATCTCGGTGTTTTTGGTTAGACAGCGCAGGTTTTGGAAATATGGTTGACGTTTTTGTTCGTTCTTGTAAGGAGTATCACGGGTAGAATACGGAAATGGCAGAAACTTCACCCGTGAACCACGCCATGTAGAGTTTAACCAAATCTTAGGAAATCAGTTTGTACCATATCCTATATTCTTATCCTGATGATGCCCCTTATCACAAAAACGGCCAAAACATCGACCATATTTCCCAAACCGAGGTTGTCTAAACCAAAAACCAATATTTCAATATACTATTATAGACTATCTCATTATGGAAATTTTCCTTTTGTTTTGCTTCCTGTATCGCCCAAATAAGAAAATTGCATTATTCGGCCTCAAATTCTAGTTCCTCAACTCCCCCTCGTAAAAAGTAGCTGGTACTTTCCATGTTCCCAGAAATAAAAAGGATTTCTTATAATTGGGTATTATCACTTTTTTTGAAAATTACGTAAAATGAATCTTGAAGTGCATATGTATATACGCCATGTTAAAAAAAAACAAAAAAATATTTTTAGGTAGAGAATTTCAGGTCTGAAATTCGAAACTTAGGAGTCACAACCAAAACGCAACTATCCAAGGTTATTCAACTCGTGACGTAAAGTGTCATGTAAACATTACCGAGGAGCGTGCTGTTTAATGGTGTAGTATGATTTTTGTATTGGATAAGCTTTTGTGTGGTGTTTATTGAAAGGACGGTGTAAGAGGTCGCACCAAAAAGTAATTTGTGTAGTTTTGCAAGCATCTATTATGTATGGAAAACAAAACAAGTGTTGTTTTGTACATGGTACTTCAGTCAGTACAGTCAACAAAATTTTTGTAACTGTTCCTTGAGATTATCAACGTATGAAAAAGTTGTTTAAGGCCCCTAGACGTGATATGCCGAAATCGCAAAGTTTGTTTTTCTGTTGTGAAGATCATCTTAATTCTTACTGTAAGTTTTATATCCTTTTTGGGGTTATAAGTGTTTACCATGCAGTTTCCATTTTGTTATAGTTTGCAGAGGATATGAAAAATTATATGCGTTTTAAGTTGATAGAGAGAAATGTTATAATAAAGAACGACGTTATTCCCCATATATTCGACTATTAGCCAGACCGAAAACGAGCCGCAACAGCCCCGAAAATAAATAGCAATTTATATTTATTCTGACCTCTAAAATAAATGTCAAGTTTAGATTTAGGTTACATTTTTGATGCTTACATTTTTATGTTTACAAATAGTATGTTTCCAATAACCCACTGTGATCAAATTATTAATGCTACGTTAATTTGATAAGAAGTTTACTTATGCTGTTGTTTTTACGTCCCTCATCTTTGCCGCATTGAACCGCTCGTCGCTGTACACAAATTCCATAACAAAGAACATGTATTCAGAAGTCATAACGCATAAGTATTTCACTTTTTCTTGGCGCATTTTAATTCGTTTGTCACAAAATGAACGCAACCAACAAACTGATAAATTGATGGGCTGAGGCCGACGCGTGACGCGCTGACCCCAGATGTAAACAAGCGGCCCTTTACAAGACACCTGACGTCACGTCGCGTTTTGGCGGTTCCTTTAAATATTCACATTTTTAATATTAAAAATACACCTTACGATCCATTTTTTCGAATTTATAAGCTGTCACAGCTGTTTTGTGGATTAGCCGCTACCTTTTAATATGCAATTTAACAAAATATAAATACATGGCAAATACCCAATTGATCAGCTTTAAATATTGCTGTCTAGATTAATTTTCCGCTCCATAAAAAAGCGCGACCTCGGAATGCAGTCGTCAGATAGATGTTGATGAACTTTTCTATAACAAATACCGTGATGCAATAAAAACAATGCAGCGCTCAACGGGGGCTGCCATTTTAGCTTTGTAATGCGTACTCAGGCCAATTGAATTGCCAATTTCTTATAATGCCACACGGTACTGTATTCTGCACATGTACGGGGCTGCTGTTTACATAATTAGGTTTTCTGACAGCGACCATTGTTGCTTTGGAAA
Source organism: Rhyzopertha dominica (assembly GCA_025024175.1). Lineage (NCBI taxonomy): Eukaryota > Metazoa > Arthropoda > Insecta > Coleoptera > Bostrichidae > Rhyzopertha > Rhyzopertha dominica. The sequence continues at coordinate 6,382,124 of QCXZ01000086.1, read as the reverse complement.
AAACTCCTTATGTATCGGAGAAAGAGACGAACTGACCCCGACGATTTGCCGCTAGAGCGCGGCCAGATTGAAAAATTGTACGGACACGACGTAACGCGAAAAAGAACCACGAATGGCTGACTGATTTATCGCGAGATCTAGAGTAGAAATTTCCATCGGTTATACGCCTAACGCTGCCGCGGGATTATACCAGAGTGTGAGCTGTATAAATAGAAACGACTCCCACTAGACCAAAATCGTTTTCGTCAAAATATACGTACGCCTCCTTTGCAAGCATTATGCAAATGAGCAAATGGGTATTACTGAATCATTTGAATTAATACATTGCATTTACTCCTTTGGCCATTATTATCCCATGACTTTAAAGGCTAACTGTAACTGCCAAGTTTGGCAAAGTTGCTTTCAGCTATCAGTCATTTTTGTGTCAAAATTTTGACCAATGTAAAATTCGCTTCTGTCACTACCATCCATTTTGCGTTACCCTTTAAGCTCTGTCGACTTGTCACCACCACATTTTGTATTTCCTKATCATTTTGGTTGTTGACTGTGTTAGTTGCTTGAGTGAACCACTGTCACATATACATATATAACTTAATACTGCGGTCGCGCCTGTATCCCAAAGCATCACGTGTAATACCAGTGCACAAATCATCTGATAAACACAACATTAAAAATTACAGACCAATCGCATTATTATCTAATTTTGCCAAATTATTTGAATGCATTCTGGCTGATGCTGTCTACGCTCACGTGGTGTCCAGGCTCATGTGGTGTCCAGAATTGTGCCCGAACAGCATGGTTTTCTTAGAGGCAAGTTAACAGTGTCTTGTCTTTATGAGTTTACACATTTTGTATCTAAAGCTATGGATGGCGGACTGCAGGTCGATGCAGTCTCTACTGATCTGTCGAAAGCGTTGGACCGCGTTCATCATTGTGTTTTGCTGAATAAACTAAAATACTACGGATTATCTGACAGCCTGTCGCTGCTGTTTAGATCTCTTCTTATGAAGAGAACACAGTATGTAGAGTACCGTGGGTTTGCGTCTTCTGGATACCTTGTGGGCAGTGGTGTTGTGCAGGGCTCCAATCTGAGTCCCTTACTATTTATTACATTTTATAACAATGTTGTCTGTAACCTACGATGGAGAACGTTTATTTATGCGGGCATGGGCGTACCCAGCTTTTCGTCTGGGGGGGGGGGGCAAAGCAGGAGCGTCCTGTAGAGTATAATTCAACATATATAGAAATAATAAATGTTTATAAGATATAGGTACTTAAGTAATTAATGAAGTATTTATTCCGTGAATAAACCTCGTGGATTTTCTGCAAGGTGACTTAAAACATCTTCTGTGAAATAAAAACCCAAATTGGTTTTCTATGTACACTGATCATACAAAGCCCCTTTATTACTAATTCCGTTATTGATGAACTCAGTTAGGTGAGGCGCATTCAGTTGCATCGCTCTGGCATTTAACAAAAAATGAGTTGATACATTTTATTTGGGTGAATAAAGATCCGTGATCCACATAATGTATAATGATATCATACGAAGTACCAAAGGAACATAAATTTCACCTTAAAAGTTCTACTAATAGGAGCACGATTACTGATTTAGAATTAACACATATCAAAGATTAATGTATTAACCGATGCGCTTTTAGCCAGTTTCAACTTCTCACACCAGAAGCTTTAGAAATTTAAGCTGGGAGTTCGAATATTTAGGTGCTAAAGATACAATTGTAGTAATTTTCACTCGCCAGGGAAAGAGACTCGATGGATAACTAACATTATTAGAAGAAGAATGACAAATGCCTCAGCATTATGCGTCAAGCCAACCTTCTTAGATCGCCAGTGCATTGCTCTCAAAAGACTGCTTAATATTTTAACCAAATTAAGCTTCGTTTAAATAAACTGAAATATATTTAATTGCATTTTTAACAATTCACCGGTTTTAATTCGTGCTGATAATGCTTTTACTGGATTCCTAAAACTTATATTAAATAAATTGACTTTCATAAACGTGAGTTCGGATGGATTTTTAGTTTTTTTTTGTATTAATTGTTAAAATGTAATGTGAATTTAGAAATTTGGTACAAAAGTTAGAGTTATTGCTGATTATATGACAGATTCTGATATAATTCCATACAACAGTAGTTAGTTGAACAATCTTTATAGGAAAAGGTAGAAGAGCTGAACTAAGCAGAAATCGTGTTATGACTCATCCTGACCAAGATAGTTTTTTTAGGCTATCCGCCCTAAGACAAGAATGTTGCAGTCACAGCTTCAAAACGCACATGGCATCGATTAAGCTTGGAAACCATTTGACAACGACTTATTAGAGAAGGTCATTTGCAAGGGTCAAATATGAGTTCTGGATGAAAATTGTGAAATACACTTGCCTATAAATTTACAATTTTGTAAATAAGACAATTTTGAGGTGTACACACATAATTAACCAGCTAAATGTATGGGAAATTGGAAGTGCCCAGAGTTGGCAACCCAGGTCCAGGGGGGGGGCAGCTGCTCCCCATTGCCCCCCTCCTCGGTACGCCCATGTATGCCGATGATTTGAAGATCGCTACGATTGTACGTGGTGTCGATGACTGTTTGGAGCTACAGAGGGATATTGACATGTTGACCCAATGGTGCCAAAAAAATATACTTGATATAAATACCAAAAAGTGCAAAACAATTCCTTTACCAGAAACAGTAGAAGAATAAACTATCCTTACAGCGTAGAAAAATGTACGCAGGTTTTTGATTTTGGCGTGATATTTGGTGATCATTTAAAATTTGTTCCGCACATTCTACATGTGACTAATTCTGCAATAAAAATTCTTGGTTTTATGCTTCGTAATACTCGAGTATTTACTGATGTAACTAAGGTGAAACTTTAATATTATTCATTGATTAGGTCAAGGTTGGAGTATTGTTCGGTTATTTGGAAACCATATGTCAAGTTTATATTGACCTCATGGAAAATGTTGTTAGAAAATTTGCTAAATATTTGTTCTTTAAAATGTTTCGCGTATATGCAGTCAAACACTGTAACCAGCTAGAACTTCTGAAGAGTGTTGGCGAAAGCTCACTGCTTGCTAGACGAAATACGCATTGTTTAATATTTTTTTCAGAAGATACTGAACGGTTCAATCAACAGTCCTAGCCTACTAGAGGAAATATATATAATTGTTCCTAGACCTATCTCTCACTGTCGATATACCATCTATTATACTATACCTAAAACTTACCACTACCTTAATTGCCCGCTGTTGTATATACCCAGTGTCCGTCTATATAATGAATGCAATGAGAGATTCGAAACATTTTATGTAAACTTCAGTCATTTTAATGTTAAGAAATCTATTATAAACTTCTTTAATTCCAAGTAATTACTTCTTCTACAGTTTTTTGATGTGTAGTTTGTCGAGTATCTATATGTTGTATCTGTATGTACCTCTATATTACTATATTATTTAAGTCTTTGTAGCATTATCCACTGTGGACCTTAGGTCCGTTGGAATAAAGATTGTTATTGTTATTGTTATTATTATTATTATTATTATTATTATTATTATTATATTAATGCCAAACACACTGCTGTAACATAGACTGGCCGCCTCGTTGTGAACCTTGGGTAGCGGCAGGGCTAGACATTGCACACAAACGCCACTGGATACTGGAACTTTTGATACACGCATTCGCCGAATCTTTCAAGATTATTTAGGTATATATGGTTCCAGCTAGCGCAAAGTTGTTGCTATAAACAACTTCTGGCAGTTCAGCGCTAGCGTTGTGTTGAATGTGATCGACCCCTTTTGGAGTCCTGTGTGGAAGATTTGTATTTCATGAAAAGCGATACATTGCCTACGGTGGTAAGCGGAACTATTATCTTGTACACTGTCACCATCATCGTATTTGTTTACGTTTGCGTTTTGCAGATTTTTATTGCTATTTCCGAGGTTATTATTTTTTTCTTGTTCTTGTTGCAGCTCTCCATTCATATTGTAGCAATAGTGTAGTGGAATCACGAAATGCTGAAAAGTTTAAGTAACCATATCCACTCTTCATAATTGGCTAAAAACTGACAGTTACAGTGACAGAATAAATTAAAACTTGACCTTAGTTGTATTACTCAGGTTAACTATGTTAACTTACTTATTGACTACTAAAATAATTCTTGATCAGTGTTGTAATATAATGTACCTATTTTACTACAGTTAAATATCATATGGATCTAAAAATAAATGAATTTTTATTTAGAATTCGTTTCATTTAAAAGTAATACATAAAAGACAAATAAATTATAACAATAAAAACGATCAGCTACTTGTCTCGATTTTAAAGCCAATTTAAGCAGAAAATGTCCTCATAGTATTTTGTATTAATGAAAACATTTTGCTTTCATCTTCAATAACAATGCTTTAATAATGTTCTGCAATATTGCCATCATATATGGCCTTTTTTTCTCTGCAATCATAAACACCTTGTCGGTGTAGCATTGGATCCCTCGATGCTGGCAGGACAAGTCTTTTGGTCTCATTGGATTTTTCGAAAGCTTTTGATGCACTGGATCATGTGTTGCTTTGTAGTAAATTGACTTACTACGGTTTTGATAAGGTTTCTGTTAATTTCTTCCGATCTTATTTGCTCAATAGGTGCCAGCGAGTCTTGCTGGGTGGCGAAATGTTTGATATCGGCAGAGTGACGTCGGGAGTCTCTCAAGAATCTTTCCTCCGACCAATTTTGTTTTTAATTTACACCGCTGATTTAATCTTGAAGCGCAAATTTTCAACTTGCGTGGCATACGCTGACGATACGATACTTTTACACTTTTTCAACCCACAGAATATAGAGAAGGCATGCTTAGAAATGAATGAGGATCTAGGCAACATTAGTGAATGTTCTAGTAATATTTACTTAAAGTTGAACAGTAGTAAGTATTCTGTAGTATATTTCGTGTCAAAATCGTCACAAACATGTTTTGTGAAGTACATGTGGATCATAATCAACTGCCGGTATATGAAAGTCTTGGTTTTAAGTATAGAAAATGACCTTCGTTTTAAAAATCACGTGTCTTCTGTTATTAAAAAATGTTATGTTGCTTTAAATCTCTTGTACTCTAATCATCTTTTCTAACCTTTAAATTAGAAAAAAATTATGCGAATCTCTGGTAATCCCTGACTTACTTTATTGTTTTATGGTTTACTTTCCTTGTCTTGATGCCGTTAATAAACACAGGCTTCAGAAGGTGCAGTATAACTGCTGCAGATTCATATTTGGACTAAAAAAGTATGCTCATATCAGTAAGTGCGTACAACTTAAATGGTTAAAAATTGATCAACTTTTTCATTACCACCTTGCAACTTTCTTGTTTCGTGCCTTTCGATCCTCTTCGCCAAAATATTTGCGTGGTAAGTTCCATAGTCGTCGCAGCTTGCATTGCACTGATTTATCTCTTAGATATGTCCAACATTTATCAATGCCTAGCTTCCGAACCGCCCTATACACGCGATCTTTTACTTTTGATGCTGTAAAAGGTTATAATGAACATTATGATTTGTTTACTAAAATATGCCCTGTAGAAAGTTTCAAAAAACAAATGATGTATGTTAAGTCATTAGCTTGTAATTATAGTCAAAGCATGGAACTAAAGTCTGTGTCTGTGTTTCTAGTTTGTTTGTTTCTTATATTGAACTAAGTTTATATTTTTTGGTATGGTTAAATAAAGTCCTATTATTATTATTATTATTAATAAATTCTGGTGGCGCTGCGCTCTTAATTTGAAATCTCAATTCTCAGAGGGGTGGAGCATTGTCTTTTGTAGATGAAATTAATGCAGAAACACGACTTCCAAACGACGAAAAATTTGTACGACTTTAACAATTGACGATTATAGCTCTACAATCAATGGAACCTACTATGTGAAATTTCTGTACAAATGGCGACATAATATTTGGGAGAAAAGCTGCCAGGAACGGACCAGAGATTTGTGTGCTGCTCAATACTTTAATGAAACTGCGCAATCGCAGTTTGTGACTGTGGTTTTGAGTAAATTAATAACCCCCCGTATTGTTCTGATATAGCCCTAAGTGACCCATTTCATGAGGACGAAGGCATGAAGCTTTGGTAGATGGTTCGACTGTTCCAGTGGTTTATAGGGGCATAACTATTCTGAAAAGTTTTATTGTGAGATACGCCAAAAAATTTCGCACAATGCATCACATATTTGACATATTCTGTCAACTGTTCCGAACTGTTCGTATTTTTCTCAAAACTGCGTTCCGTGGAGGCCTGTAACTCTGTCTTTTGGAAAGTTCGTTGCTTCCCTGGTATCCGCAGCATTGCAGACGCTTAAAATCATGACGGGCGGCTCAAATTACGGCGTGCCAGGTCGAAAAATTTGCGACGTTGCCGGACGTCGCGAGCCCCGGACCTTCACGAAGGCACGACGTGTACCCGCCTACTTTTTACTTATATCGTCGCCTCATTACGCCCTATTTGTATGCCAGTGTCGTCCGGTGCTTATATGGATAAAGGCAGCCATCGTATGTCCACTACGTTTTTTACAATGCACTATTTCCGTTAAAGATATTTCAAATGGATACGCTCCGGCTGACAATACGATTTATTGTTTTTCCGAACGATCCCAAATGGAATTTATATTTTATGCCACGCCGGATCGGCTCATCTTGCCCGTACTCATTCCAATACGAGACTCCTCGGTCCAAGTTGTGACCCATTCCGAGAATAATGATAATGAATGAAGAGCTGAGGATCTTGCGAACAAAGATTTTTTTCTAAACCCACTTTCACGCTTAAATTTAACACCATTACTGGTAAAGGGCTTAAACTGATCTCACTGCTCACTAGCTAGCCTAATTAGTAATTAATATAAAACTGCAAGAAGAAAAATGGAAAATATACTTGAAGTTTTGGAAAAATCGGTAATAGACCAAATTCACTAAAACAAGTACAGGAGAAGCGTGTCAAAAATATTGTGCTGCAGACGTTCAACAGAATATAAAAAGACCCGAAGTATTAAGGCAATGAAACACTTGGGAATAAAATATTAAATGGTATAACTAGTTGACATAACTCTAAGAAATACGTCGAATAAAATAAAATACCAAGGGCGAGAAGCAAACAACTTCCAAAGTTAACGAGGCCTGGAACGAAGTGACCCACTATCGGCAATCTAGCTCAACAAAGTTGTGGGGAGTAAGTAAAGTAAAAAAATAAATACAATGGCTAGCATATGCAGATGACGTAGCTATTTAGCAAGAACGAAGAAGATAATAAGAAAATATTTGTAGAAGTGGAGAAGGTCGGATTGCTGATAAATTATAAGAGACAAAAGGTAAAAGAAAAACTGAAGATGAAGATGCTAGTAAGAAATCATATACTGAAATTGTGCTGTATATTTGGGCGCAGTGGAACTAAGAAAATTTCTCACATAAAAAGGAATATAAAGGACAATAAAGATAAAGTTGTAAAAATCTGTTTTAAAACCAGCATGGTGCACTTTAGCATCTAAACAAATTGGAAAAAAAACAGAATTATGATAAAGGAAGAACAACTATACAGAAAATAAGGAAATTATTAGAAGAACCAACTACAAAGTGCAAGATACAAATAAATAGACTAAGAGGATGGAACATATAAATAGGGTGAATCCAGATGACTTATCTGTGAAAGTGATGTATATAGAGACAACAGGAAAAAGCAAATTAAAGAACATAATATAAGGGGCTTGGAGAGCTTAGTGCTATCTAAGATGGAACGGAGTTTAGCTCCGCTATATAACTACAAAGAGAAAAGTTTTAATAAAAAATGTTTTACCAATTGAACCTGCGTGTCCGCAAAATATATTTTCACTTATACGGGTATTTCCTGGGACTACTCAACTTTTTTTAACGGAACCCCCTGTATATTACTACATTTTTAGATTTCTCGGTAAATTTAAAGGCGATTTTGTTAGTATGACATATTGTGTATTATGCGCCGTTTAGTATCATTCGACATTTGCATCACATTCAAAAAATTGAAAAAAACAAAGCATAAAATCATTAAATACACTTCAATTATTATGGCACATTCAATCATGGATAACTTGAGTTTTTTTTTAACAGAATAGTATAAAATAAAATAAATTAGATGGCACTAATCTGTCCTCCTATTCTTCCATGTTATGACGTATTATTTCGAGGTTTTCGCCAGTTTGTTCTGGTTCCATACAATAAAAACCATTAGTTGACGTTTCGGCCCTTAGTTTTGGCCTTTTTAAAAAAATATTTAATATCACAAATTGCTTATACATACTCATTCACGTTATTAAAAATAAAATGTGTTTGATTCAGAGGTTTGATTACTTTGAGTCTGTCAGTCGTGATATGGATTTTATATTGTCTAAAATTGTAATTGTAATATGTGCAGTGCAGGCTGTATGTTTCAAAATGGACTATAGGGAGGGTTCTAAAGAAAAGTGAACACATTGTACTCCGAAAACTACGAAAATGTCCGAGACTTCTTCCTCACCATAAAACAGGCAGTTTGTAATTTGCTCGTGGGAATATGAATAGAAATTGGGAATATGTAAAACAAAATTTTACAATTAAACGTCGAATCATGTTATTTATTTTAAATTTCAGATTATCTTTTCTTTATTATTTATTTAATCTTGATGGTCCAGATGGTTTCAATTGTTATTGGCGAAATTTGAGGAGAGAACCCGAGTATTTTTCAAAATGAAACTCTACGGGTGGTACGTTAATGGTGTTAATGGGATGCTTTTACAAAAGCAAGCATTTTAACATTAGCTCAACACGAATGAACCGTCGAGAGTACTTTCAAGTTTTTGAGACAAATTTAATGCCTTTTTTTAAATAACAATTACGAACGAGATTTCGTTTTCAACAAGATAATGCAATGATTCAGTCAGTCAGTAGAGAGTAGATGACTTGGTTTACCACCCAAAATGTCGAATTGTTAGAGTACCCCTCTTGTTCACCTGACATGAACCCAATTGAAGACCACCAATGCCACCAAAAATGAACTCAAAATTCATTAGAAGAGGTTTAGACCAATTTGGAACCAAGAATATTAAATAATTTGATTGGAAGCATGAATTCTAGAATTTTTGAGCTAACCAGGAATAATGGAGGCCAAACCCATTATTAATTTACGAAAGTTTTGTTAAAATTTGTTCAATTCTGTGTGAAATTTAGATGGAGTTCTAGCTGTGCACCAGTCCATTTTAAAAAATTATTTAATTAAACTACGGGAAATGTTAATAAATGACTGAATAGCCTACTGCTTATTATTTTGGTTTCTTTTATCCCTCTTGTATATCTGTTGAAACAACTTTAATAATGACTAATGTACAAGTAATATAACCAAAGTATTGTCAAACAGTTAAGAAAGCTTACCTTGGTATGCAAAAATAATAGATAGTCGCAAATATCTCCAAAATATTAGACACAGACCAAGCGTACCTTACTAAGATAGAAAAGTTGTCAAATTTGCATCTAACACTGCCATACGATTTTTAAAAAACTTAAGTTATCCGTGATTGAATGTCCCATAATTGAATGTCTGTATTTAATGATTGTAAGCATTTGTTTGTTTACATTTTTCATTACAGTTGCCTTAGGTTTCAACAGTGAAAGCCCATCTGTCTATCATTGTTGATTTACGAGATATACATTTTTGAATGTGCTGCAAACGTCAATTTTTTTAAAAAACAATAAACAGCTACGAAACGGTGCATGCTAGGCCACATGCCATAATAAAGTCGACTTTAACTTTACGGTGGAATCCAAAAACGTTATAATATAAAGGAAGTTCTGTCTAGAAAAACGAAGTTGAATAGCTCCCACAAAGAGAATATAAAAGAAACGATAGAAATAACAGGGATTGAACAGGTAGCAATAGAAGTTAGAAGCAATCGACAAAACTATAGTAAACTTCTTCAATATTCTGAAGCAATTAACAAGATTTGATTTAGTTTTTGAAGGTTTTTTTTAAGATGAATTACTTTAGTCATGTATTCTTTAAGATTTCTGACAATTTACTGATGTGCAAAACACAAATAGCGAAAACAAACTGAATAAATAATTACAGCTGTACTATTCTTTGATGGTTTAAACTTATTTATAATCAGCCATCAAATAATAGACTTTTACATTTACAAAGAAATCTGTTAATTTCTTGTATTATAGGAAAAAATGTATAGATGTTACCTACACATGTAATTTGAATATATCATTTTCATACTTGTCTTGGTTAAGAGTTTTTTATACCGTGTCCATAAAAAAAGTCAAGAGATATTGCAGCAGATTCCACCATAAATCTGCTTCTGCTTGATTTGGAGGTACGACGAACGAAGAAAGAGTAACTTTTTGCTTAAGGAACTACAAACACATCGCTTGAATTACGGGTCTGCAACTAAAACTTCTATTAAAACTTATTTTTTTTCGAAAAAACTAAATAAGTACACAGTATCTGAAAAGGATTTTTATGAGAAAATTTCGTTTTATTGCTTATTTGCTTTTCATAAGAAATTAGTAAAAGTAGTAAAGTAAGAGGAATTATATACCGTCAACAGAAAATAAAGCAAAAAAAATCGGTGTTCAAAAACATCAACAGCTGTTAAGAGGTAGAACAAAATCACACTATATTAATTTTTCGATGCGATCCCCCCGTCTAACAGCATTTATTTAGAGCACCTCTGTTTGTTTAGTGCAACAGACAGATAATTCAATTTAAATCGGAAATTTTGTTTTCGTTTGAGTGCTCATGAATAGCCCTCGAACCCTAGCGACGGCTCCTCGGGGCAGAAGAAAAAAAAGAGAGGCATCCCTTTGTTGCGCCCCTGGAACGGGCGAACTTGATGTGGGGCCGATTAACATCACACCTTTTGATACAATTGGTATTTACTTGTATTCGGTACTTCATCTTTTACATCCCGAATGACAAGGATATGAATACAGCACTAGAAATATGCAAAGGGCATCTCAGTGGGTCAGATTATGCGTGTCTTTCGCTGCATTTATAACACTCGCAAATTTTTTGCAGATAATTTCAAAAAGCGGAAGAAGTATACATATAATAGTGAAAAAACAAAGGAAGTCGTCATAGCCGCTCAAATGCACCATCTTTACTTTTTTCCTGATATATGAAGGGGTTGTTTTGCGAAACAAACTTTGTCCTCATAATTGTCAGATATAATACCTACCTTTCAAGTCTTCATTGCTTTATTTTTATAATGATCAATTATTGACTACTTTTCTAAATCAAATAGTTTATAGAATCTTGAAGTACTGATAAATTGCTCGGTTACGTGTTATTTGCGCACTTTTTGGCAATAATTTCAAAACGAAAAAAGCTAGCAACTTCAGTATTTTACCACAAATTTTCTCTAATAATAGACTACAAAACAAACTAAAAAGCATGTCTCCTGTTTAGTTTTTCAGAATTCAAGGAAAAATTTCCTTTTTTTTATTTTTGTCTTGTGTGTACTACTTTGGCAATAACTTGAAAACGAGAAAAACTATCAATGTCATGTTTTCACCACAATTTTCTTATATAATAGCCTACAAAATAAAGCACAAAAAATTGTCATGAGATTTTTCAGAATTCAAAGAGGAAATTCCTTTTTATCTTCTCATGTGTATACTATATTGGCAACAACTTCAACACGAAAAATAACACTCGTCTCAAGTTTTCACCACTCTCTTTACATAATATAAAACATACCGGTCCATTTTTGAGAAATCGAGGGAAGTATGACAGTTATTCAAATGGCGACCTCTACAGCTATTTAGAATAAAACAATTTTGGAATAATTTACCATTAATATTAGTTAATTAAATAGCATCTAAAAGTTTCAAAGTGACGTTACCATGGCAATCAGAAAAGAAATATTTAACGAAACTTTTAAGTAATTAAACACAGATTCTAAATACTACTTCGCCTACATTTTATAGGGCACATTTTGGATTCATTTGCATTTATCTGTAACGTGAAGTCAAATACGCCCCCTAGCGGAAATTGTAGGAGCTATAATATTTTTAACGAATTTTTCCGGTACGTTTCAATTCATTTTTTTCCTCAAGGCGATAGCGTAAGGGTTTTCAAGATATAGCCGCTCAATACCCTTAGTGAATAACTCTGTATAGACTGAAGAAGTTACTAGAAAAATCTACCTATCTTATCCAATTTATAATCCGCAATTTCGCTTGCGTAACGTATTTTCAATGCAATCCTTTTTGTCAATATGCACTCATTTTAGAGTTTAAAACACAACTTGTAATGCAACGACGTAATTTAATAAATTCGTATAATATACGCAATTCCCTAGGAATACTAGATGGCCAACAAACAGCAATTATTCAGCGACCCTAACCATTGGCTGTTCGTAATCACGGATGTGTCCTGTTGGTATGACGGCAGTGTTCTGCCCGCCTATCGCGTCGAAGCGCGTAATTATTTTATTACGCATTACCGTCTGAAAAAAGGCGACCTAGACTACAAATTTACATGCTTCGGAGCAAAACAAAACCACGAAGTTCAGATAAATTTAAGCGTATAACCAAATGAATGTAGCAAAAAGTCACGCGGTGTTAAGTCAAGTGAGTGTTGAGGGTTACTCCTGCTATTGATATACAAAATTACAGTTTGTTTAGAAACAATCGTACGGGATGAGGAGGTTTATGAGCATAAATCGATTAAAGCAGTACTAAACACTTCGTTGTCAGTAAAGGGATGAAAATTAATAATGGTAGATGTGTACCGACTGCCTAAACGAGCTTTACTTTCATTTTGTGATATCTTTGTACAGTATATCAATGTAGTTACTATGACGCGGCGGTATAAATGTTGATTTGCTGCTTCCAGATATTACGGCAGCTATACGTTACTTATTTTGCTGGAATCTTACGCATTATTATAATATGTGGATAATACTAGAAACTAGATGTCGGTACTGCAGGCTCGCACAGGTCAAAGCAAACTACAAACTAATCTTAAAAAAACGACAAGCCCTTGGTACACAGACAAGATTAGACTTTTGGTAGCATTGAGGAACAGGGTGTTAAATCYCTTCAAGAGAACTCGATTATCAACTCATTGAAAGTATTTTAAGAAGTACGAAATTTTACTCAAGCTATCCAAGTGCTGAAAAAGGCTCACTTGAATCAGGCATTAATGCAAAGTAGATATTCTAAATCCATTTTCAAGCAGTCGAAGAAACCTAATATTTATTTATATAACAAAAAATAAAAACCAAATACCTAATGGTTTGCTAAACGAGTCCAGAAAGTAGCAAAAGAGTAGGGAGTAAAAGGAAGATACCCAAGCGTTTTTTATGAGTWATCAGAAGATGAAAGAATTTTAGACCCGCAATCGTACTTCAAAGTCAATGTGTACTATTGCTGTTCACGTATACTTAATTCTCAAACTAAACAGATTTCAGAGCCTCTGTGACCTGAATAATACGTTCAAAGTGTTACAGCATTAAAATCTCTTATCGCTTTCAAGCGAAATAATAAAAAGGAAGCCAAAAAACTTACTGCTAAATATAGTAAAGACAATGTTAATTGATCTGTATGAACAATTAATTGCTTTGGAATTATTACTGATAAAATTCAATGTCCTAGCATCCAGTTTTCCAGCAGTAATAAAAGCTTGCTTCCTAATTTTGAGCCTTCTTGTTACAACTGCAACAGCTAAAGGAGCTTTTCAAAACTAAATCTGATTAAAAATTATTTTAGGGTCTCTGTGGGCAGACAACGGACATGTCAGTACTGTCTATAGGAGCAGAAAATTTCGAAAAACTAAAATCGTCTTCAGCTATTGATGATGTAATAAATAAGTTAGCCGAAAAAAGGGCGAGAAAAGTATCTATATACTTGAATTTTTTGGCTAACACTTGGTAAAGTCAAACGAGCACATCAAGATTTATTTATTTTGCCAGCTTATTGTTATCAAGGTAAAGTATTTTTTAGGCAATTAGAAGTATTTTGTAATGAATTTTTTAGATTTGCTGCTAATTGCCGTGGAAAAAATACCGAGACATCCAGGACTTTAAAATTTGATGTGCAAGCCATGGACGTACCCAGCTTTTGGTCTAAGGGGGGGCAAAGCAGGAATTTCCCTTACTGAATAATTCAACATAAATAAAAATGTGCCTTTATCGGATTATGTACCTACCTAAGTAGTTAACGAAGTATTTATTTCATGAACAATCTTCGTTGATTTTCTGCAATGTGACTTAAAACATCTTCTGTGGAGACCCAAGTTTTTATGTTTTTTATATATACTGATCTTCAAAAGCTCGTTTATTCCTAATTCAATTATTGATGATCTCAGTTAGGCGATATCTAGCGCATTCAGTTGCATGTCTATTACGTTTAACAAAAGATGAGTAGATACATTTTATTTGGAAAAATAAAGATCCGTGATCCACATAATCTATAGTAATGTCAAACCAAGTACTAAAGAAATATAAATTTCGCCTTAAGAATCTACTAATAGAACCACGTTTTACGATTTTGAATTCGCACATATCAAATATTAATTAATTAACCGATGCGCTTTTTAGTTTCAACATTTCACATTAGAAGCTTTAGAAATTTAACTTAAGAGTGAATAGGTAACTAATATAGATAAAAAAATTTATCAAAACTGAGAATGAGGAAACAACCTGGTTGTGAAACAGTACCTAAGACTGTGACGATTTAAGCTGCTGGTTTAGCTAATCTTAGTTGAACTGAAAAATACAAGTTATAAGCCCCAGCATTATGCGTCAGCTGGCAAAACTCCACCAATCAGCATTAAATTGATGGTCGTTTTATCTCTAACAATTTTTACTCATACATCTAATTTTACTCAAATTTCTGCATAATTTTAAAACCACTATTTGTTATTGTTCTCAAGCTGCAAAAATTCTTTCATGTATTATAATTCATCTTGCTGGCTGTCATTGATTTGCAAAATATGGCTCAATATCGCCAAAAACGTATGTTAAAATTTTTTACGGAATTTACTTGATTATACTGAAATCTGCAGGGATTAACAATTAAACGCACAGTATAAATTATTACAAATGTAGGTATTCCTTTATGATCAATTAATCTTATGATGACAATGTAAGTTATACTTCGATTGTTACTTCTGCGGCAGTTTTTATGTGACATAAAAAGAATTTATGTTTTTAACTTTAATCATAAATGTATAATTTATATGCTTAAAGCGCCTAATATCGTCATCTGAAACTGAATATGAGCACACCGATAATAATCCATTAAACTTGAGTATTAGCAAATTTTGGATTAAAAACAGTGATCGCCTTGATCTGATATTTTAAATAGATCAAATTTGAGTATTTTTTTGCTCTTTGGCTAAAATAATAACCAGGGCATAAATCAAAAATAGGGCTTTTGAGTAGATTACATAAATGCTAGATAATAATCAGACACCGCAACACATCACTAAAATGATAGCATATTACATCTCAGAGTTCGACGACGATTTTGTACGCATTATGAGTAGGTACTGTGCAAAGTCAGAATTAGATAGTAGCATAAAATTATGCAGGACATGCTTTGTTATGAACACAGTACAGAATATACCATCTTTTATTTAGGCTGAGCCTTCGGGTTTATTTGATTATCACATTTTTCATTTAGCTATTATTTTTTAAGTTAAACCAACCTCCGTAGTCCGCCAGTGCACTCCTTCCAAAAATTAACCCAGCACTTAATATTTTAACCAAATTAAGCCTCATTTAAATAAACTGAGATATATTTAATCCGTTTTTTTTAATTTTTTGTATACTGGCATTTTAACAGCACACCGGGTTTTAATTCGTGCTCATAATACTACTTTATCCCTAAAACTTATGTTAAATAGACTTTCATAACTCTTAGTTCGGATGGATTTTTGCTCGAAGTAACTGATATTTTTTGTTTCTCTGTATTACTTTTGAAATTTGGAACTAAGAAGGTTTGAGTTACATCCAAATACAAATATGTGACCGATTCTGTGTATTCCACATAACAGAATCATGCATAGTTGAACAATCCCTATAAGAAAACATATTAGAACAGCTGAACAAAGTAGAAATCATATTATGACTCCTGACCAAAATAAGCTTGGAAACCGTTTGACAAGGACTTATTGTTGTATAGGTCAAATACGAGTTCTGGATGAAAAATGTGAAATACGCTTGTCTATAAATTTTACTTCATTAACAATTTCGTAAATGCTACAAAAGATGGGAAGAGCCTAGAGTTGGCAATCCAAGTCCGGGGGGGGGGGGCAGCTGTCCCCCTTGCCCCCCTCCCCTTATTCACTTGTAATAGTGCATTTTAGCATTTTTTATGTAAATAAAATATATGAAATTAAATTCTTTTTACAATCATTTGATCACTGAGAAACAAACATGAAACTGGTACAAATCAGTCAACGATCCCCACAAAATAACTGCATAACAAAGGTTTTGTAAGGTAGTTTTGTGTATTCAGTGATAACCAGGACTGCAAAACCATGCATATTATTTATTATTTATTATTTATGCAGCGAGTGTGCCATACGCGATTGTTTGTTATAGCAGAACACTTCAGTAACAACCGAAAAGAAAAATGCAGTAAATGTCAATTTTATATCGACGCAATAAAAATATCAACGACGTGCTGAAGTGCGTTAACAATACGACAACCACGGGTGAAACACAATAAAAAATGAGAAACTTTTATGGCAAGAAATTCACAGCGACGTCGAAAATTGCCACCTTCACTTAATGGCCAGTCGTAAACCTCCTTAAAAGTAAATTACGTCATTGTCGGGGACTACCGCGTAGCTGGTGAATTTTTAAAGTGGCCATTTGCGGCCGGTCGTTTCCAAAAATCCGCTCCGGGTGGTTTTAACGAATTTCAAACGACCACAATAAAAGTGTCTAGCAAAACATGCACGAGGTCGTAATTACAAGTGTAACAATGCATCACACGGACCTGTATTTTTCGACGAAACATTCTCTGTCATATTCTTGCGCAATTAATAACTTTGCCGGTCGAAAGGTCATGCCAAATGCGTTTTAAAAAGGGCTAAACACACCTCATATCATAGTACTCCATCGGCAGGACGCCTGTGATCCGCAGACCCATCGCTTCAGAATTCACTTAAACACTACACACCCAAAACAGTTCTTTAAATTCACTCGATGCTTAACCTAACACACTAATTGCACCGCTAAAACGTTACTGACCTTCAGTATTGGCAGGACACCTGATGCCACTGTGAACAGTTTTTGCGGCGGATGGAGCAAAAAATATAGCGCTGTAGGTAAAGCCGCAAGTTTTTTACTCTGGTTGTTGATATTTCTTTTCTTATATGAATGCTGACGCATACCGCCACTATTTACATTGTTTACATTAATTTATAACATTAAACTTCGCAAACTGAATGGTGGAGATGTTAATTTGTCGCAAATGCAATTTGTTTGTGAAATCGAAGATATCAACTATGTAGTGGAGTGGTGAATAATTTACCTGATAATAGCCACACCGATTTTAATAACAAACTTTATACAGGGTCGCTCCAAAGTATGGAAACAAAAGGATATTTCAGGTTCTGTTTTGTTTTCTAAAATTGTGCATGGGCTTATGGGTAATTAAAATGCATTTTCTGGATTTTTTTAGATATAGTTAAACCAACTTTTTTTTTAATTTTTTAGTTGCAAGGTCACAAATTATTCATAAAGAGGGTAATCCTATTTAGACTCCCATGTTACAAATTAGCGAAATGGATAAATTTAGCTTTCCGTAAAGTTCTAAATATGTGTAATTATTTTTCTGTTAAAAACAGATTCGATTTGATTAAATTCAATGTAAAATATTTATTTTCTTTCTATTTCTGCTATTAAAATTTTCAGGGATCTGCTTTCTCTAAATCCTGATTTAGCATTAATTMATTAAAATAACTTAATTTTGTTAACTTAATTTATTTTCAACCGACATTCATATTCATTTAATAWTMAMCATTTTATACAAACTTCAAAATTGGCTATGGGTTTTTCTCTTAGCCCTCTTTTGACTTATTTATGCATAAACTTGAAAAGATTTCATAAAGCATACCACTTGCTTTCTGTCTAATCTTCATTTTTGGTTTCGTTATGGAAATTCTTTGCGATTCAAAATTCTTCTTCAAATGAAAATTTGTCTTCTGAGCTTAAAGGTTTATTTAATAAAAGCTACATATACAGGGTCGCTACAAAGTATGGAACCAGTTGGATATTTCAGGTTCTGTTCGATCGACTTTTCTGAAACTGTGCATGGGCCTATGGATAATTAAAATGCATTTTCTGGATTTTTTTAACTCCGTGTCAGCTCTCGTTTCCGAGATATGGACGCAAGTTACATTTTTTGGGAAGGGGAGTCAAAAGGCACATCATTCAAAAGGATATTTTTCCTGATTTCAACAAAGTATCACTTGTACAATTTGTTGCTTCTGAGTTGAGAAACGTGCGATAACAAATTTGGGCTTTACAAAAAACTTCGGGATAAAAACCATATTCGTTATTGCTATAAGAACAAAAACGCCAGGTGTCTCCATTTTCTTCGGGGCTGGTGATAATTTTCATTCACTTTCATATTTGCAATCGCAATGCCTCAGTTAGCTGAACATGATCGCATCGAAATTCTGATGATGATTGGTTATGGAGATAGAAGGCGAAGTTATTCCGAAGTAGCTACACTCTACAATGCAATTCATGAAGATCATAAAGCAATTGCCAGATCAACAGTTATTAAAACATTGCAACGTTTTGACGAAATCGGCGGTGTTAAAAAACGTCAAAAAATGTCTAAAGGTTGCTACGAGTGAGGAAAGTAGTTTCAATGTCATTTTGGATGTGCAAGAGAATCCCAAGTGTTTCGTACAACAGCGTGCTCTCACTCATCATATTAGCAGAAGATCTGTTCAGAAAATTTTGAAAAAAGAGAAGTTTCGTCCATACAAAGTTCACTTATTACAAGAACTGAGCGAAGATGATTTCGATCATAGGATAAAATTTTGCGAAACTGCTACGAACATGATAGATGAAGATAGAAACATTTTAAATTGGATTATGTTTTCTGATGAACCGACTTTTTGCCTCAATAGTAATGTGAATACACATAATTACAGATATTGGACGGACACAAATCCACATTGGAAGGAACAAGTCCATACACAACACTCTCAGAAAGTGAATGTCTGGTGTGGTATTATCGGTGAGCACATTATTGGGCTTTTTTTCATCGTCAGCAATTTGAATGCGGTCAAGTATTTACAGCGATAGAATGACCAGCACGTTCCCCTGTTCTGACGCCGCTTGATTTTTTCCTGTGGGGGTATCTAAAAAACCGTATTTATGTTGATCGGCCACATAATGCAGAAGATTTAAAAGGACAAATCAGGGCAAAAATTCAGAACTTACCTCCAAATATGCTACAAAGAACATTAGAAAACTTTTACTCAAAGCTGCATTACTGCCAGGAAGTAAATGGGGAACATTTTGAGCATCTTCTGTAATGTAAATCGGAAAAAAATACTGCATTTTCAATCATGTTTTTCTTTTTTTAATTTTTCGGTACCCGATTCGCAATAAATTGATCAAACTAGACGAAAATTATCAACAGTCAAGGAAAAATGGTAATACCTTGAAATTTGTTTTCATTCTTTTTGTTCTTTCTCAGGCTCATTTACTCAGCTCAGAAGAAATAAATTGTACAAGTGTGATACATTTTTGAAACCAGGAAAAAATATCTTTTTCAATGATATGCCTTTTGACCCCTCTTCCCATTTAAAAAAAAATCAACTTGCGCCCATATCTCGCCATATCCTGCCGGTTCCATACTTTGTAGCGACTCTGTATATCATTAGTTCTTGTAAATATGTATATAAATATATGAAAACCATTTTCCAGGCAACATTTCAAGTTACCTTTTATTTATTCAAAATACTATCCAGCTAGTGAATGACCTCAGGAATTAAGCAACAAGGTAAGGGAACTCTGGTCTATATCAAAACGAAACCTTCGCACGAAAAATAAAAATGGAGCTTTGCATTGGCAAAACGTTCTTTTTCAACCTGTCCCGTTGGGGTTGCAAGGTAAATTCCGGTGGTTTCAGCAAACTAGTTTGCCTTCGACGGTTGGGATCCCGATTTTTCAAAAACGTTGACAACGGTCCGGGTCCCATCGAAAGTTGGGTAATCACACGAATCGGTAGTGGCCATCGTCTTCATATGCACCGGACATCCGCATCAGTTCTCACGATGTACATGTGTGTCACCAGTAGAACTCGTATGTCCAGTTTTGGTCAGTCCGTTAAGGGTTAGACAATCCAGGCCCGTAGGGTCATCCGCGTTAATGCAGGGGTCACTTTAATGCGAAAGGGGGATTTCCCACGACTGCCCTTTGTCCGGCAGCGAAACTAAAGAGTTACGCAATGGTCAAGTGAATTTCGGAGGGACGCGAAGATGAGCCCGAACGAAAGGTGTCCTTTTACTGACCGGTTTCGAGGAACACCGGGTTGTTTGCTTACAAGAAAGGGGTTTCGTTTCTTTTTCTCGTCGCTTATATGTGTCACGTATTTTACGTTTTCATTCTGTACTGCCGGCGTAACGATAACATACGACGCACAACGCCTTTATGTCCATTCAAACGAATTGATTTGCTGGGCTCCGCTTGGGACGTTGGCTAACTAAATCATCTCTCGTTTAACGAATTTCCTTGCCGTCTCGACAGGACAGTAAAAATTGTACGCTGAAAAAGTTTCTTTACCTTCAAGGATCAATTGTCTTCGATATTCTATTCACCTTAATTAATTCACCTTAAATTGCTTTAAATAAAGGAAAAAATTTTAGGATTCCAATAACCGATGAACTTCTTAATGTATAGCACCTATTCTATTAGAAACCCCTCCAAAAATTTTAAATGTAACGACCCATCTTACGTACACACTACTTAAAAGTTTATTCCACAAGGAGTCTCGAAATGTAACTAGTTTACCATTTTTCACTCACTTCCACATCCACTTGTCAAAATGACATTTTTTTTATTTCTTATATTATATTATACGATTAGTAATCAGGCTGTGGGCATTTTTTCTCTCTACACATTTTTCTAAGACAAGCGGTCCTCGTGATATTAGCAAAAATATATAAATTTTTAAAATCTGTTTTTTCCAAATACCTCTAAAAGTATTAACTTAACAAAAAAAATACAAGAGTGCTTTCCGATTAGAAATTTGTTTTCCTATATACTACCAAAATTTAAAAAAAAAACGTACGAACAGGGACCAAAATACGTTTTTTGGAAATATTTCGAAAATGTCAAAATTTTTGATAAATTTTCTAAGACACTTTTTGTGAGATTTTAATTTTATTTCCTATCTGATGGTATTTTCATTTTTTGAATATATTAAATATATTCGGAGATATTTAGGAAAAACCCTTTTCTTTAAGTGACGCTTTTTTGCTAATATCTTCTAAACAATTTGCTGCACCGAAAATTTATACGGGGCGAATAATACTCGCAGTTATACTGCTAACCACATACTAAAACGAAAAAAAAATAAAAAAATAAAAATTTGCAAAAAGGGTAGATACCCCCGAATTTCGCCCCCTTCCCGATACCCTACTTATCCCAAAAACAATAGGTCGCTTTGGGTAGTTGAGATCTATACGTTTGGCAAATTTCAAGTTCAAGTTTCAAGCAAAACCACAGCAACACAGACACACAGACAAGAAATTTTTTGCTCAAATTTTGTTTTTTTACGTTTTCGACCATTTTAAAGCGAATGAGCAAATAAAAAATTTTTCCGCGATACAATACTTCCCATCAGTTGGATGTGGAAGTAAAATGTACAATAAAAGTACAAAAAATCTTGTAAAACTTAATATTCTCTTTTCGCATACCTTCCTTCAAAAGAACTTCTTTGTTTTTAGTTGCAAATTTTGGATAGTTTTTTATGCTGTACGACACCCCAGTAATCTACACCCTGTTGTGTCTGCTTAATTCTGTGCAGCGGAATTCTTGGTTTCTTGGTGCTTCTTTGTTTCTAGTGTTATAATCGCGAAATTCGATTTTTCTTTTAAGTTGTCGATACTTGAGTGGACATATTTAAGTATCATGGTATGGTATGTATCTTTATTTTTTTAAACTTTTCCTTACAGCTGTCATTATATTTCAGATCGCACAGAATTCTCAAGGCTTTCTTCTGTAAGATTAATTTTTAAAGTTCCCCCACAAAAATATACCGTAAGTTGCAATACTGTGGAAATTGGCATCATATGTTAGCTTCGCACATTGAAACGTGGAAAGACTTTTTATTCTTCTTATTGAGTACAATGCCGAAGAGAGCTTTTTGCATGTTTTACGTACATGTACTGACCAATTCAATTTGTTGTCAATGTGTATTCCAAGAAATTTAATTGATGACATTTCCCCTGTTTTACTTGAGACTGGCAATGATTGGGTTTTTTTCAGTGTTGACCTTCATCCTATTGATGTCAAACCATTTTCAGGCTTCGCTTAAAGCATCTTTTTCTTTTTGCTGTATAGTAATCTTCTCTTTTACCTTGACTACTAGTGTAGTGTCGTCCCCATACTGGCAAGTGCACAGTACTTTGTCCCTAATGTTGTAGGATAATATAAATAAAATTGGACCTAAAATCGGCCCTTGCGGAACGCCATATTTAAGCTGTCGTTCTTCGGATTTTGCATACTTCCATTCTACTAATTGGTGATGATTGCTCAAGTAAGATTTTATTATATCGTTACCTTTTCCTCTAACGCCATATTCGTTCAGCTTTTGTATTAAAATCCCATGTGAAATAGTGTCGAATGCTTTGCTCAGATCGCACATGATAATTTCGGTCATGTCTTGTTATCTATTGCTGAATGGACTTGCTCAAGTGTCAAATATGCCTTTTCTTTCAAAGAACGATACGACTGCAAGAGTGGAGATTGGTCTGTAATTACTACAATCATTAATATCATCTTTTTTATGAATCGGCACGACTTTGGCTACCTTCAGCTCGTCGGGGAAGATGCCTTCAACGCAAATTTCTTGGGCAATATGGTGTAGAAAACTTGTGGATAATCAATAAACATCTTCAGCCTTTATTAATAATGAATAGTGGAGTTTTTTGGAAGTTATTAAATAATAATAAAACACTTGTTTAATCCTACTTCCAAACTTTTATTTTTGGCAAAGCCAAATGCCAGCATTTCAACCGCCAAGCGGCCTTCTTCGGTGGCTTAACAAGTATAACTTGAGTTTCAGGATTGTAGCGAGCATTCAATTATTCCACGCTTATTAAAACAATGGTCAGGAAATCTATGATTTGACCAATTTTGCACATTAACAGCGCAATGTGGTGGAATCCATCGTGTTGATAAAACAATTGGTATTCGTCCAACATTTTATTTTTAATTCAACGTCATGTTAGTTTTCAAACTGTTCTGTTATTAGAGGATCAGTTGACATTTTCAATCATTTCTAAATACATTCCACCATTCGACGTCTCATCAGTGAACATTGAACCTAGAATTGCGTCACMAGGTTAT
Source organism: Rhyzopertha dominica (assembly GCA_025024175.1). Classification (NCBI taxonomy): domain Eukaryota; kingdom Metazoa; phylum Arthropoda; class Insecta; order Coleoptera; family Bostrichidae; genus Rhyzopertha; species Rhyzopertha dominica. The sequence continues at coordinate 6,358,513 of QCXZ01000086.1, read as the reverse complement.
TTGAATKCATCTGTCAGTCATTTTCGCCGATTTTTTGAAGGAATGAAATTTGCATAGCATTCCTTACAGATTAATAAGAAAGTCCATTKGCTGGKCCATGTTATCAAMTATGCTGTTGGACTTTCCGCACGAGATCAACAATATACCGAGCGTTCRCTTTTTCATTGGGGTAAAGTTCGTTAAACACCGTCCCTGACGCAAAAGCACAAAATTATTTCTATCCTTTCGGGAGTTGAATAAACCGTTTTCACAGTGACTATAAGTACAATGTTCTTATTTCAAAAACTTACCTACGCCATGTCAAAAAGGGTATGCGGAAAAAAAGACGGTCGAGATAAAAAAGCCGTTGAAAAAAAGTTAAAACACGAAGCAGATAACCAGTCAATGCATTACAAATTCTCCAGAGTCAATTTCAATTGCAGTAATTTGAAAAGAAAGTATTTTGGGCATCTTAGGAGTAACATTCTTTTCACCAAATATTTTTTTATCTTTAGGAGAATTTTTTTATTAAGGTACCAAAAATTCCTTTAATAAACAATTTACCTCATGGTACTTATTACTACTATTCTGTAAATGCGTCAAAAATAGTAAATGATGTTACATAAGAGCTTAGCTATAAGATCGGTCGTTTCATTTAAAATTTTTAAAGGGGTGTCTATTTCGCTAAAAGAGTAAACGCTGTCCATTAAAAACTTATCCGAAAATGTATCTCCCTGTAAACAAAGGTTTTGTTTTTAATTATTTTTATTTTTTCTCTATGCCCTTTTCAAAAAATCACCCTTCCTATTAGGTTGCCCCACAAACTTGTTAGTTTTTTTTAATAACAAATCAAATAAAACTACAATAAAATACTAATTTAAACGAAATTGATTACCGTTATTCTTGTAAACCTTTTTTGTACCATTGGTGTAAAATTTGTTGAGCTTCCCAGTGCCATTTGTGAAAACTTCTATATCCTTTGCACCCAGCCATTGCTTTCCGGCATTCCGGTAACTGCCCAAGCCACCTCGCTTGAAGGTGTGCAGCAGGTTTCTGCACCCTACATCAGGGTCTCGCTCAATTCGTATGGTACTGATTTGAGCAATTTTTTGCGACTTTTTCATCCTCTAAAAATGACTGAACAGAGTTGACTTCGACACTTCGCAGTCTTGTTGTTTGAGCCAGATTTATTTCGATAGTTATCCGCAGCCGTCGAGAATAATGGTAAATGGACGTCCGCTGCGCTTCTTGTCTTCTATGGTCTAGGTGCTGGCATTCTATCGCACTTCATTCTCTCGTGTGTTTTTGCTTGTTATTCTCTCCCATTTTCCATTTGTAAGAGTAAGACAAAATTATTGACGCTCTTAAATCCACATATATTTCCTTGTCATTTCATAAATAAAGTAAGAGACCTCACCATTTACAACATTTATAAGTCGCCGAATACTGTCTGGCCAGACAACTTCCTTATATACCACGAACATCCTTGTGTGTATATTGGTGACTTTGATGGCCATCATAATTTATTGGGCTACAGTGATAAAGACATGAGCGGATTTGCTCTCATGAACTGGATAGAAGAGCACAACCTGCATCTCACACTGAAGAAGAGAAGAAGAGCTACCATTCGGCAAGATGGAGACGTGATGTCAATCCAGACCTCTGCATCTCCTCCTGTGATGCTAATTTAACGCCTCTTCGTGTGATAAGGCAAGTGTTGAATAACTTTCCACGAAGCCAACATCGCCTACAATTAGTAGTAGCTGGGATACAGATTAAAAATGTGCCATCACTTGATAAACCACGATAGAACTTTCCAAAAGCAGACTGGTTGGGATTTAGTACTCTTCGATGGGACGCAGCAACTACTGAAAACTACGAGAGATTTGTTAGTGTAATAAAGGCTGCTGCAAAGATAACAATTCCAATAGGTTTTCGAAAATGCTACGTCCCTTGTTGGAATAAAGAAACTGGTGGCTTGTATAGACAGTAGCTCATCCCAGTTATAAATTGGCTGACAGGATTCTATAATCCCTGAATCAATCTCGAAAGAAAAAAACCTCTAATGCAGAGCATGAACTTCACTCACTCCAGTCGCAGCAGTTGGAACCTGCTAAAAAATTAGAACGAACCGGTAATGAAACACATAAACAAATATCATTAATTTCGCCTAATGTTTTAGCTTCTCGACTGGTAATATTTCCAGTTCTGTTCAGTTCCTAAAGGTTCGCATTTTTAATTTTAAAAAAATTGCTGAGCTTTTTCTGCTACCTACTATAGCAGTCGTAGTCCGTAAAGTCAACGTTAGATGACGCACGTCAATTTTCATTTTTTAGTAAGGGACCGGAAGTGCAGAAGCTTTATCGTCATTTCAGTATGAATAATAAAAGTGTAAAAGATTAATACTGAAGACAAAATATAATATTAATTAACTAAAGAAATTGCAGTCTCTTATTCTGTTTACAACTAAAAAGTAATAAATAAAGAAAATATATAAGATATATTTTTTTAAATAATGCTTTTATACTGGCGTCCTAAAAAGGAGTAAATAAGAACAAATCTGAAAATCCAAGAAATAATAGAATAAAAATTATTTTTTACAATCAAAAGCATTCTGAAGTATTGAAATTTACTCCTGTGAGATAAGCTTTTAATTGTAAAAAATTCTTTTTATTTTATTATTTCTTGGATTTTCAAATTTTGTTGTTATTAACCATTTTTAGTACACCAGTATAAAGTATAAAAGCATTCTCTGTTAAAAATATTTTTAATTAGAGGTTTTAAACTAGCTTAACTAAAATGTACCACACAAAAGACGAATTGAACCCTTATCTATTTGGGTGGCTTAAAGTGGATAAATGCGAACATAGATAATACCTAGCTGCATCGGGAGTTATTTATGATTCGACCAGTGCTATCCACCGACTCCTTATTTTTATAGTAGAACGTTTTTGTTTCGACTCCCTGCTTTTTTTATACCACTATACACTCCTTTCTTTATTTCTGTAGTTTTCCATTACTTAGTTCAATAACGTATAATTAATTAAACTTACTTGTTTTTTATATTCGTTTACAGTGTTCTGCATATCTAGTTTTGGTTTAATCTGTTTCGTTTCGTAGGAATTTCTTTTTCTTCTCTATTGCTGCAATGCATTCTTCATCCTACTATTCCTTTTCGCCTTCTCTACTATACATAGAGCACCTTTCAGTTTCACCGCTTGCTCATACTGTTCTTTACCCCTATTTTTCCATTTTGTACTTTTTTACCGCTTTCTTCATCCACGTTTGTACCAAAATCTGCCCAAGATGCTATTTTTGGTCGATTATCGAATTCCCTGACTATGATTCTCTATTATAATCAGCCGCGTTCAAAAATAATTCTGATGTGCATTTTGTGACTTAACTGCGATAGATGGTGAGAATGACAGAAAAAAAACAGTCGAGAATTCTCGTACATTTTTATATTGGTAATCCTGATTTACGACAGGAGTAGCTCGTTTAATTAGTCATTGTGGTGCGTTAGTTATTAAGAACGGGAAAATATCTCGGAACGGTGCTAGTCCGCCATAGCAAATTTATAGTTGGCCAGCGCATTTAATTACCGTTTCGCAAGATGCCAAATAAATAAATTTTCCGTTTCATTAATTTTATTTGGTATCTGATAAACCCGTGTTATATTTCTCGATGGTAAAAAAGGTCCGAGCGTTATTTTATGAATATTCAACGTTGCGGAGTCCACCGCGGCCGGCGTAATTCATTTCAACATGGTCCATTTTATTTGTCACACGGTATACGTACATTGCTGTTGTTTCTTAGAAAATGCGCCGTGTAACAAGTGTCCGAGCGTGTGATCCGGAAAACGAGCCGCTTCTAAGTAAATTAGAGCGGGATTTCAGGAATTTTCAGTGCCACGCGATCGTATCTGTCAAGTGTCGAACGACCCGCAGTTGACCCCGGTTTATCGCGGTATCATCTGGTCTCTATACTCGCACATTCTTACGACACCAACTACAGCAGCTAGACTTGTACGGCATGTAACTACTAAGAAATTCATCGTCGAGCTTTATTGCCCGAGCGAAAATGGACAGGCTAGCTTTTTGCGCCGATCATTTTCTTGACGGCGGTCCCGATTTCTTCAGAGCGATTTTCTTTCGCGGGAATTTCACCAACGCCCCTCGGGTACGACTGCGGCTGAGATGCGCTGATGGTATTAAAATTTCTGAGATTTAACACATCAAAACGCCGCGGGATGCTTCGCATTCCAAAGTTTTGCGAAGTGGCTCGCCGCAGAACGCGTACGCACTTTCTCCGTCTAACAAGGATGAAAAACGGTCGGTAATTGTAATGAGAGCAATTATGAAATCCTGACCGAGGACACGACATTTTCCCGCATTTCGATTATTTCGTCCATATCTGACTTTATAAAAGACACCTATGTAGAGTGAACAATTCAGGGGCGGTTTAACCACAGCACAGGGGGTTGGGATTGAAAATATCGTAGCAATACCCTCAAAATCGAATGTTATCATTCGCATTATGAAAATCATTAATACATTACACAGTACTGTTAATTTCATGCGACTATCGACTTTTATAAAAGCTTTGAAAGAAAAAATCTTTTTATTCAGCGATACGAGATCTAGCATTTTCGTTCTGTCCAGAATAGATAGACACATGTATAAGAAAAATAGTAGAAAAACTCCAATCAGATCTCGATTGTCTTAAGCCAATCTTTAACATTTTCATCAATGGATAGACGTCTCCATTTTCATAAGAAGGGTTGATAGATGGATCCCATTTATTAAGAAAAAAGTTGCATTTCCCATGACCAGTGCGAAGGCGATTCAGTGTGACCCAATATTTTCTCGGGAGGTCAGTTCCTGCCACCTTCCACCATCCATCTTCAATAGTGTAAGGAGCACGAAGAAAATCTTTTGTCCAGAGAGGTTTTCTGGAAGTTAGCCGAGTTGTAGGTAGCTCTTGCCGATCTCGGGAAATCAGAAACTCATTAGCAGCTGACTGATATTTTTGTCAAGCTTTGTATGCAGCAAACTGTCTGCGAATCTCCGGAGGAGCAATGTTTGAAAGAATAGGTAGCCAAGGTAATGGAGCTGACTTAATTGTTGCAGTGATTAGGCGCATTGCAGAATTCAGTTGAGTGTCAGTTTTTCCTGTGTGATGACTATTTTCCCAGACAGGACAGCAGTAAATACTCAGCAGTACTATAAAGCAAGGTAGTTGCAGAAGTACGGAGTACACTTGCATTTGCACCCCAAATTGTACCAGCAAGCTTATGCAGGATGTTATTTCTAATCTGTATTTTTTACTGATGTTATCTATAGATGTTTCTTGTACGTTAGGAACGTATCTAGAGTCACACTAAAGTATTTTGGCGAGAATTATATTTTATATTTAAGAATTGTGTTATTTGACATAACTTGGAGTTGCTTTGTCTTTTGATGATTGTTGAGATGAAAGCAAGTTACTTCTGTCTTCAATGGATGAGGGCACAAGCGGCAGGCTTTGAAATAGCAATTCATAATCTCGATGTATCTTGAAAGGTTTTGTTCCAGTACAGAAAAGTCTTTACTTGGCAAAACCCAATGCCATATCGTCTGCATATACAGAAATATTCTCGATTGGGGTACTGGAAGGTCACTTATGTAAAGGTTGAAAAGAAAAGGCAACAGAACCGATCCTTGTGGAAGACCATTATTCAAAATCCTGAATTTGCTCTCCCAGAAACACTCTGAATTGACGTTGGGACAACATTCGTTCTTTCCACATTTCAGAGTATTAAATAGTTTGAGGTCAATCCATCTTTCCACACAGTTTCATAGACCGCCGATAAGTCTATGAACACTACTACAGTTTTTAATCGATTCTGGAAACCAGCTTCAGCATATGCTGTTAAAGCCAAGACTTGGTCACAGCAACTTCTGTCCTTCCTAAAACCTGATTGTTCCTGCGGAAGTGGGTCTTCAATAATATGTCCTATTATTTGGTAGAGTAATTTCTCTAGTAACCTGTAGCAGACACTCAGGAGGGCAATGGGTCGGTAACTTTCTGCTTCATTTGAAGGTTTCACAGGCTTTAGACAGCAATCACCTTTGTTTTCTACACCAAACTTGGAAGAGTACATGTATCTAAAATMTTATTATAGAACAATAACAACCATTTTAAAGCATTCKGCCTCAGGTTTTTCAAGAATTCTGGGTAAATACCATCAAAATCAGCAGTTTTGAGGGCTTTCAGAGCACAAATAGCTTACGGAAGTTCTTCCAATGAGAATAATTGTGACAATTCTACTGAAGCCCCGTACCTTTTTCTTAATTGACGAAGTTTTCCGTTCATCTTTTTCAATTCTTCCGTAGATATTTGAACAGAATTGGAGTGTTTAACCAGTCGAGAAGCTGATGTTTGTATATATGAGAGAAAAAATAAAAAATCTTTTCATTCAACGATACGCATTTGCGCTCCATCCAGAATAGATACACACATGTATGTATCTATTCTGGATACAGAATTGAAGAAAAAACGTAGAAAACTCCAATCAGATCTCGATTATCTTAAGCCAATCTTCAACACCTTCATCAWCACGATGGATAGGCACAAAACCATCAAGTCATGCTGTACTGTAATTTATTTTTCGTTTAATAAATTTTCTTAAGATAATCAAAGTGTGATAACTTAAATCAGCCTAAACCTAGAATCAACCCTAAAAACTGCAGCAGAGTAGCCCCACTTTTGTAGAATATCAATATCATACACGTTTAATGAATGCCGTATCCCCGCCCACGGCAAAAGACAGCATCCACGGTGAATGAGATCGAGTGAAACACCTTTTTCAAGCAGGAGTAGAGAAGACCTTGCTCCTCTCGTTTGTAACAAGTCCAGCCTAATGTATTCTACAAACACATTGTGCTCCTGACCCTCAAATGCATGCTGATCAAGTACAACAACTTATTTAGTAAATCCGCATTTTTTACAATGTAGGTACAACCGGAAAATCAGGTGTAGGTAACTCTCTTAAATGAGTAAATTTATTTAGTAGTTTACCGGGTTCGAGAGACCAGTTCATCTCCGTCGTTCGACCGGCGACGTCTTCATTTGAGTATTTATTTCCGATAACGTCGCGTACGCTGATCGTTCCGCTTCCGTTTCCTCGTCCAGGTGACATTTCGAATCGTTCGGTGTTCTTTGCCAACCTTGACATTCAGGTCTGTTTACCATTATCTGAAATCTGCGGTCGAGATTGGTTTAACAGCGTAAATTATCTAACGAGGTGACGCAATTCCGTATAAATTCCCGGTAATTTGACGTCTTCGCCGAATGAAAAACGAACATAAATTTTCGTACAATAAAATGATCGGGCGATTAACGTGAAGTGTTTTATTCAAAATGTGAACACAATGATGAGTGAAGAATTAATGATATACGTTTATGGACTTCTAAAGAAAAAACAAGCATTTAGTATTGGTTTCAAGGACTCAAGTTCTTTAAACATATGGATCTTAAACATCATTACTTAGCTCATACTATCGCATTGCTCGACCAGTAATCGAGCTTTATATTGGGACCATTCCATAAATTGCAGGCGTTATCATAGCCATTTGCATAGCGACAACGACCATTTAATACCTAGACTGCATATTTTCAGAATCCCACACGCTCTTAACCGCATATTAAAGTGAATGTGACAAAAGGTAAATGTAATACAGATTAATTAATGTACTCCGCCAAATACACGATTTCTCCGCATTATTTCGCTCTAAATCGATTCCTCTGCCACCTGTCCATAAACGCGCGAAGCAAAACTTCGCAATTTTCATCACAGGTGTCGAAAACTCCAAATCGAACAAGGTTATGTTCCCTTCGAGCGAAGCAAAGAACGAATAAACCAAGATGACTACCGATCTAGTTGTGGATCCACAAATCCGCAGCTGGGTGTTTTTACCAATAGTTGTAATTACTTTCTTGGTAGGTATCTTGAGGCACTACATTTCAATCTTGCTGACAACACAGAAAAAAGTTGAAACCCAGCAACTACAAGACAGGTAACCTACTGTTATGACACTGTAGCGAAACAACATGTATTTAATTTTGTAGTCAGTTGATCTTGCGGTCCAGACTATTGAGAGAGAACTGTAAATACATCCCACGATCATCCTTCTTGATAAGAAGGTATGCCTTTAACAAAGAGGAGGATGGATATTTAACACAGAAACGTCCAGCACCCACGCAAAACATGATGACCGATCCTACAATGATGACTGATATGCTCAAGGGGAATTTAACAAATGTTTTACCAATGATCATAATCGGAGGCTGGATCAATTGGATGTTCTCCGGTTTCCTCACGAGTATGTCACAACTAGCTGTAAAGAATCACATTGTTTATTTATCATATCCTAGCTAAGGTACCTTTTCCCTTAACGCTACGATTTCAATCTATGTTACAACGTGGAATTGAACTCCAACATTTAGATGCTTCGTGGGTGTCGTCTGCATCGTGGTACTTCCTGAACGTATTCGGATTAAGAAGTATATACGCTCTTGTATTAGGTGAAAATAACGGTAAGGCAGCAGTCAAATAAAATAATGCATGAATTAATAGTTTTCTTCATAAATTTACTCAAAGTTTAATCCACTTTTTTATAAATACAGGTAAAGTGCTTTTGGCTACTTAATAGCCATCATCAGTACCAAGAAAAGATAAAATTGGAACTAGAACAACTAATCCTGATATTTTCAACTAAATAAAAGTACACAAACAAAAAGCAACTACAGGCTAGCAACACAAATATAATATAATTTAGTATTGCTCAAACGAAATTACAAAAATCATTTAAAATTGTACAATTTTGACCATTTATAATTGTATAAATCTCTAAATAATTAAACCAGTTCAAGTTACATTTTTTCTTTTCAGATATTAATGATGGATACTGTAGTTGAAAGCTGTATTTGTAATAAATTGAAACTCTTGAGATTGAATTTTTGAAGAAAACTTAATTAAGTTGACAATTCCACTTTAATGCATGAATTTATCGCCATTTTTTAACAGCTGCGGATCAAAGCAGGCAGATGCAGGATCAAATGTCTGGTGCAGCTATGGCGATGCCAACTGACCCCAAAGTACCTTTTAAAGCTGAGTGGGAAGGGCTTGAGATAATCGATCACCAGTGGGCACTGTCTGAAATAGAAAATACAATTCTAGAACACAGCACTTGAAGATAGTTTAGGTGTTTAGCTTAATTGTTATAGGTGAATGTTATTGTAACTTGAATTGGATAAATGATGATCAGCGATTAATGTAATTCACTTTTTATAGATATACTGTATTGTACCGCGCTATTTGCAAATATATTTATATACAGCCCATGTTTGTATTGATGGTACACTTGTTTAATTACACAGAAGATAATAATGTTCAAATCTGTCATTCCTATATCTCATTGTGAAATTGTAGATACTGGGCCAGAATCTATTCTCTTGGTTAAAGTTGATGTTAGCTAAAATGAACCCAGTTATCATGTCAATACCTTAAACTGAGGTATATCATTGGTTTAGATTTTAATTACGGAGTTGATTTTAGTTTAAAATAGAGAAGATAAACCAACCCATTTAAATTACAGTTCTCCCTTTGAAGGTTTTAGTTACAGGGTACTGCAGTATCAGCACTGCTAAATCGATAAGTATGAGATCACACAAGCTGCGTCRTCTATTGGTACGTTCAGTAACATGACCCGAAAAACAATGCGAATTACGAGTTTGAAGTCGCGATATTTTGAAAAAAGGCGTTGAAAATGCCTTCAAAGCTTTTAAATTGAAACGTCTGTTCAGTAATATAATTATAAGTAAATATAGGTATAGGTATAACAAGGTCGACTGGAAATCAGCCTCGCTAGCTTTGTGACGTAACATGAGTAAATATTTGTCCTGATTAGAAATTTTACCGCAAACTCATGCGCTAAAACGCGGTGTTCGTTTAGCAACGTGAGCTAATCATTTATTCTCAAAGTTGGTCAGCTTTCCCAACGTGCATCTTCAGCGCGAAGCTGCGCATGCCCGCCAACTTTTTAAAGTTCGTTTATTATGCGTGAAGTTTGCCTTGCGGGCCGAAACGTTGCGATTCTCGGTTGTTTGGCTTCGCGGTGGCTATTTTACGTGTTGCAAAACGGCGTGTTTTCACGTGAAAATTTCCAGTTCGATTTTCAGGATCGGCAATTATCGAAGGATGTGGCCGAAAGGTTGTGTCGAGTTTCTTGAACTTTTGTGCATGTGATGGAAAGAGGTTAAACCGTTCAGCTCTTGAGGAATTTGGTAGGCGTTTAGTAATTTTATATACCCACCAATTTCAGAACGTGCAAACATCTGTTGCGTTAAAAATTTTACAAACAACACGGTACCTATTCTGTTACTATTTTTAGCGGTGATCATACAGTAATATAATGCATAATTATAGGTATACCTGTTTGAGAATTAATTTTTAATGCAAATGCCTGGTTTCTTCAAAAATTTTGAAAATTAGCCTACAAGTTGTCATTATTGTTGTACCTAAGCGAATTCAGGGATAAAATGAGCGACACACACACCTGTTGTATTTTTATTTATTGACATTGGTAGTCCGCAGCGATATCTGTTTATCTAAAATTCCAGGCATGTTGAGTGGTTACGCTTTTTATCGTAATTACATTTAAGATTACGCTCATTTCGCAAAACAGTATAAAATTAGCACTTCCTGCTTCAGGCTCAACAAAAAAAATCGAAGACCGTTTCCTTGTCACTTAAATTTAGATTCGACTTTTATAAAAACGGAGGCACACACTGTGCATTCGTTAAATGTAAAAATAACCGTAGGTAAATGACTTACATCTGTGTGTGAAAGGAGAAAAAAATCATGTTCTTGCGACTTCCAAATTCGTTAGCAGTCAGGACTAAAAATAGCCGAGGCACTTCGGCTGTTCTAATTCGAGTGCGTTGTAATTTTATAATTGCTTTACGACTAATGAAATTTTGTTTATTCTTAGCTAAGGGCAGTGGCCCTCTCGACAAACATTCTCGAACCAAACCGTGAATGGATATTTTAGCATAAGCCCACGTGACACCCACTTTTGTACATTAATCGGCATTCCATAACTTTAATCTGTGTCTGTACCTCCCGCAGCCGAGTCCAATTCCTTCATGTAGCTGCCCCCTTGAAGGACCAAAAAATGGCATACAGCCACGAGATTGCCGCACCCGGAAACAATACCTACAACAGCGGTAAAGGAAATCACCCCAAACGCCTATGTTTTTGGTTTAATCAGATGTTTCAGGGTATGGGTGGTACAATTGCACCTGCTGCCCCTATGGATACCACATTGACCTCGATTTCGTGCGATACTGCGAGTCCATCAGCCAAGAAACCGACAGGTCGGGCTCGGCGAAAAGACGCAAGGACCGACGTCGCCAGAGGCAATCCATGGAGGTATTACTGGGGTTGACGCCACCAGTAATTGCGGCCATAGAACAAAATTACAAGGTAGTCATCCCACGGCGCCTTTACGACCTTGTAAATAAGTTCTTTTGTAGCCCATTCAAGAGTTGGATTCCCCCGACATCCGAACAGAAACCTTAATCAAACAATACTCATATTATCGACAGGATGGTTTCGATGACGCCGTATACGATTTTGAACAAACCCTACAGAGGTCCAAGAAGAGGCCGTACGTTTCCTTGCCGGATGGTGTACCCCATACGACAGGTAAGAGGTCTTACACGTTCAATTTTTTTCTACTAAATTGTACAAAACTGAAAAAGTTTGATCAAACATGGGATAACAGTAGCTCAAACTTAATATAACATCAGATCGGAAAAAATAGGTACCTATATGTAACATTATATTCATTTCATGTTTTATACAAATAAGTAGATATACCTAGATGGAGCTCTCCACACTGTATTATATAGGGTAMCCCATTTTTGTGGTTGCTACCAAATTAATTTTTTTAATAAAACCCTATATATTTTTTAATTTATCGCCAAAAATAAAGATTTGGCTATTTGATAATTTATGGAAGTCATCACTTTTTACCACGCTTAAGACTGGTTGTAACGAAATAAACCACTAAATACAAAAGAATGATAACAAAGCACTAAAGCGTTAAAAGTTATCAGTCGAACAAATGTAAACAACAACAAACTAAAACCAGCACCAGGTTTCTTTTCTAGATGTTGACTAAAATCAACTCTTATTAACCCTGTAGCCATGGTGATACAGTTAAATCTACCAATGGTCTAACCCACTTAAAGGCATTGATATTAGAAGAGAAACCATCCCTAAAAATTGTAAGAAGTGTTCTTTATATACATTTTTAAATCATAATATAATTAGTATTTTTTTCATTTTTCATCCACCTTTTCCATGATTTCGAAAAGCCCGAATTATTGTGTACCTGAGACCTTTATTTTTGACAAGGGAATTTAAAAATGCTAAACTACACGGGGTATGTCATTAAAATAAAATAAAAAGGTTCTGTAGCACCCAGAGTAAATAGAACACCTTGTATAATCTAAAATAATTTCACATCGTATACAGAGCTTAATTTGGTATAACTTTTATATGAAATATTTTTCAAAATGCTGCAGTTGTACTTTGTTACAGATTTTAAGGAATATTATGAAAAGCATTAACAACAAAACATTATCGACTCCAGCCTGTCAAATCTACTTATTAACGCACTAAATAGAGTACTCAAATGACTATTTTAACTTATGTATGGGACTGAAGTTTTTAACGGGAAGTTAATATAAAATAGCAAGTGGAGAACTTAACAACATTTTCTACTATTTTTAATTAAAAACTCATCCAGTCCCCTATGATTTTTGACGTATAAAGACGGCGCGAAAAAAGGAATGTGAATTTTTGCTTACTACTAACATAATCCGTCAATGTCATTTTATTCCGTTTGATAAGTTTTTACATGTTAAATCGTCTAGGACACAAAAGACATGGACTTTTTATGTGGACCACAGAGACTTCTGTTTATTGGCGAACGTCAGCTTTCAAACGAGCCATCGTACGCCGTCTAAAGTTAAAAAAGTTACTCCGCACTTCCAGTACCATGATACGCGAATATTTCTTAAAACGGGGAGGGGGGATCGATAGCGGACGCTTGCATGTACTAATATTTTTGTGTTAAAGTCACAAGCAACTTGATAACATTTTTTAAATGAACACCCATTAGTACAGAATAACAATCGAAAAAACTCACAATAATTAATTAATAAAACATAATTTTTTATTTTGCGGAACCCCTTCGTTAATTGTGTTTGTATTTTCTTTCGTGGACTATGGTTCCTTCTTCTAAATAAAAAATTTGTATGTTTAATTACGTTTCGGCTTTATTTCTGTGGTTTTTGCCTCAGCTGTTTAACAGTCTAGAATAATTAATAATAATACATAAAAATGTACATGTGTTAAAATATATAAAAATGTATACCTTTTCAAAGCTTTTTTCTTTCAAAATTGATTTATGTAAATGTCATTATTATCCTTTGTGTGTGGTGATTTTACTACCTGTACCTATTATAGTGTTAATAATCGTGTTTAATTTTATATGGGAAATCCATTATCTAGTGTTATAGCTCAAATTGTCACGGAAGATTTATAGAAGATACAACAATAACACAGACTATATAATTTTCTATGGCAGATACATAGACGATCTTTTTGTGGTAATTCCAAACATGAAAACAGATAAAATACTAACAAAATTTAAGAGCTACCACAGAAAAATTAATTTCACACTAGAAAATAACAAAACAACCAAAAAAATTCCTTGACATGACATTCATAAGAACAAAAAATAAAATATTAAGCTAATAGTACACAAAACCAACATTCACTGGAAGACATCTAAAATACATGTCAAACCATCCATGCTCACACAAAATCAGTGTAGTTAAAGCAACTATCGAAAGAGCCATTAAACTAACCAACCCATCATACAGACCAAAAACCATCACAAAAGCAAAAACCATACTAATAAATAACCATACAAAACAATAAAATCAATAACTGATATATAATAGCCAAATACAAACAGATACACAAGACCTAACAACTAAAATATACTTAACACTACCAAAAAATTAAACGCATAGTACACACAAACCCATAAATTCCAATAAACAATTTTATACAAAATTAAAAACTAAAATACCCAAAAACGATATTAAACATACAATATACAAAATACCATGCAAAGACTGCTCCAAAATTTACATAGGACAGTCAGGCCAGTACATAAAGATAACAGAATTAAACAACACAAAAATTATAGCAACAGCACTCAGGAACATGCAAATGAGACGCACCATAATTTTGATTTTGATAACACCAAAATATTAGAAAATGAACAACATACACGTAAAAGACAAATGCTAGAAATTATTATTTATATAAAAAACATAAATTACTGTGTTAATGAGAGGACAGATTGAGTAATATATACCACAATATATATAACATTAAACACCATCATTAACACTGTAGTAGGTACAGATAGTAAAATCACCACAAACAAAGGATAATACAGACACTAACATAAATCAATTTTAAACTAAAAAAGCTTTGATTAGGTATAATTTTTTTATATATTATAACAAATGTGCAATTTTTAAGGTAATATTATTAATTATTCTAGACAATTAAACACCTGAGGAAGGCAAAAACCAAAGAAATAAAGCCGAAACGAAGTTAAAAAAGTTCTTATTTAGAATAAGGAACGATAGCCCACAACAGAAAATAGAAACAGAATTAATAAACATTATTTTCTTCATTTCCTACTCGTACCCAGCAAGCAAGTGCATACATTGAGAGCGACATGGAGCTGGTATGGACGATTATTACCTTGTTTTGTAATTAGTGAATGCACTCATCAATAGTCCAGTTTTTGGATGTATTCTTTCTCAGAAATCGCGATGTAAACCTTATCGTGGGCCGATTACTATATCCTTCAAATAATAACAATAATATAGAAGAGATTTGGGCATATTGGTAATTTGAACACGACAGGCTAATGCGTATAGGGGCTGTAAGCGTTGCAGCAAGAAAAAACGTATATCGGCATATACTAGGACGTTTCGTTAACTAAAAAGTGCCGGCATGTGGAAATAATTACTGTATACATTGTTTGTTGGGTTGTATAAGCAAAGTTTTGTTTTCTTCAGCTCCCTAGCCACCACTGTTTACCTGGGACCTTGCCGTGCGAAAAAGTGTCCAAAGTTTGTCCGATAGTAGAGGTTGGTATTGCTAATATTCACGGATCAGAGGCAATGTCCAATGAAACGACACTGTTATGTAAGGCCTGGTTTGTAAACCCATAAACCGTGATGAAGAATTCTTTTTCCTACAGCTGGTCCACTAAGCGTGACCGATATATGCTTTCCTCTAAAAGTTGCTCGTTATTTTACGTGGTTGCAAGTGACAGTCGAATAAAACTCCCGGCTGCGTGTACCATCATCACTGTATAACAATAGCGTGAATTTTCCCAGGTTTTGCTACAAGTTGCCGTTATATTTTGTGTCCGCGCGCATGCTTCAGTACTTTCGTACAATGCGTCAATCAACAATGTACTAGCAGATTGTTTTGAAAGTGTATGGAGCGGCTGCGACATTTTCGGTGATTTCATGCAAAGATCGCGTCGGCCATGGATAGCGCGATAGCTTATCTGCTCATCAATGCATTGGCTGATTAATTTAGAATGTTTTCCACAAAGCGCGCAGTGACCGTGGTGTTAACGAACCTTCGCATCTCGCCTCCAGGTCCAGATTTGCCCATGGCCACGCCAGTGGCCGGGGTTGCCACCCCCAACGATGTCAGCGGGACTCGGGATTTCGACACCGTCAGCATCGAGTCCTGCGGGCTCTCTCCGGCCGCCTTGCAGAACATCAGGGAGCAGATGGCACTCAGTCTGGAAAGGACCAAAGAACTAGAGGATCAAGTGAAGCTAATCCCCGGCCTCAAGGTACGTTTGCTTTTTGATAATGTATTCGCCAAGCGCATTCAAGGATCCGGCAGTATTATACATAATTAATGACTGTTTGTCCTCCCATTATTAATAATTATTGATACTTACACAACTCGTGTGMTCACAGTTCGCGATGGTTGTGTTTGTGTCCCGTATTCATTTATGTTCMATTGTATATAGMGACAGCTCTCCGTCTTGAGGKAGGAAAACCAACAGCTACTATCGCAGTTGAAGACTGAACAGACGAACAGAATGAATATCATAAACGCGAACTACGTGACGAACCGCGTAAGATCCCAGTCATTTTCGGACGTGGATAATGCAGAAAAAGTACCGCCACGGCCACCGCCGAGAAGGGACTTTGGAGTGATGTGTGGAGTACTTACCAGGAACGTGGGAGTGGGACATCAGTATCCAAACATGAAAAGTGTTTCGACCGCAACCATAAACGGGGATGCTTCCCAATATTCCGACAAGTGGTACAACGAGAAGGTCAAGTTCCTTTCGAGTCAAAACGAAGAATTTAAGAGTTACGTAAAGAAAGTTGAACCGGTGCTTGTGAACCAAATTACACAAACGATCACGGCAGCGAAAAATACAAGAGACTGTATCACCCAAACCCCAATTCCCGAGAAACTTCTGGACAATTTCACGCAGACATTACACATCAAAGAGCGGCTGCAAAAAATCGACGAATTCACGCAGACAATCCAAGTTCCGAAACAAGTCTTCCACGTGGGAAGCACAGCTAAGCCAAGCGCAATGGATACTTCAACACAGATATTTTCAGAAAAAAAGAACGCCGGCGTTCACGTAGAAACGCCTTGTGAAAAATGCACCGTCGCCAAAATCTCAATTGGAGTAGGATCTGAAGATGTAGCAGGGTCTCATCTATCCCCCGTTTCACTGGCTTCGTTGACCACGCCGCGCAGCAAGTCCTTCAATCTTGGTGACGACAAGCTCAACTTGTCCTTAAAGAATCGAACGGTTGGTTGTCAATCCGAAAACTTCGGCATGAGCGTCGCGAGCCAGTACGAAATAAAGACGCACACTAAAGCGTGCCAAAACATTATAAAGACGTCGCACAGGGGTGTCCAACACGAATATCAAACTGTTTCGAAAATCACGGATACCAAAGACTTGGGACCTGCCACACTGAATGTGGCATGTGAAGCGAACGTTTTGAAAAATACCGCCGAAATTGGATGCAACACTGCTTATGTACCTGAAAAAGCTCCTTGCAACGCGAGGGAAAAAGACGAAATTTTGAAGAAGGAAGGAAGTCCGACCCCTTCAAGGATACCAAGGCCGCAAGTGCCGACTACACCGGTAGAAATTCGCAAATTCCGCCGACAAGACACCTATACGAAGATCCCAGCACCCACCGACAAAGCGCAAACATCTACGGGGTAAGTACCTAAATGATTTGAAACGCGAACTGGCGGGCTGGACCAACGCGCGTGCGCGCCAATTATCGATTTCATTAGCTTCAAAAACTCGCTTCTCTTGCATTTAATTATGGCTTAATATTTTGTTGGCTTGCCGAATGCTAACTTCCAAAGATACTTCGCAAAATGGTCACGCCTACATGCACAGGCACATTTTACTAACTAGGTATTATCGATTAAATCACAGAATTATTTATGTGATTGTTGACTTTCCAGGCTATCTGGTTTGGATTTGCCACTTAAGAATATCGCCAGTGACCCTGCTAGTCCCTTGGAAACGGTGAAGAGTAAGCTGCAAGAAGTAGCTTCATCAACTTCAAGTCATAATGGAGATGTCTCACCACCTACCAAAGTACATGTGCAAGAAATTACACTGCCAGTCCCCGAATCAACACTACACCTTATTGCTCAAAAACAAAGACAAAAGTGAGTATAGCGGCCAAAGTATATGTAACAATAACAGTGTTTATTAATCGGTCATTATATGATACTTTGCAAGACTATGTGCCAATTCACAATTAAAATTAACCTAATACGTAATTCATACGTAACCAAAGTTCTATAATTTGTCAAGATAAACCTCATATATGTGTATGCATGTGTTCACAATAACTGTACGTAAAAATTATGATTATGTGACAGTTGCAGGTCTACATAAAATTATGTAAAGTTGAAATAATTTCAACTTTACGTTTTTGTAAAACTTGTGTATTACGTATTGCGTTAATTGTGAATTGGCACTGTTTCGAATCACTATGGGAGATACATTCACGAAATTAATATTAACCTATGGTCCACAAGGAGAATTTGTGTTATAAATCTTTGAACAAAACAGGAGCATGCAGTTCAAACAAACTCAAAAGTGATATTTATGTATGATTTATTAACAGCAATAAACAAAAATAACTTAAAATGCCCTTGTAATTATTGTTTATACACAAAATATGGAATTTAAAATACAAAAATATTATCAACACATCTTATTTCTATTAGTATGATATATTAAAATTTAGAGACCATCAAACAGTGCAACATTTTAGAGTGTCCATGAAAATTAAAGTGAACCACAGATGTGTTAGAGAAAAGCTGCAAGACATCCCAGTAATTTCATTAACATGAGCATGTTCACTTAAATGATTGTCAATAATAACATCCAAATTATGATTGCCAACAATCTCCAGTGAAGCTGTCAAAACGTTAAGATTTTACATGGACACACACACTCATCCTAAACATATTTTAAACTCACTTTTATTTAAAATTTACAATATTTAACTACTTTAGCTAAATCATTAATAAATAGTAGAAATAGTATAAGACCCAAATTAATGTCCTGTGGTACTCCGGACAAAGCAATAATTTATCGATATCATACATTACATATCTCTTTTGGTCTGTTTAAAAGCAGTCTCTTGATATTTATTTAATCAGAAGCTTTATGCAAGATAAGTGAAAATACAGTCACAATCAGTCATCTTTTAAGGAATTTTAATTGTAATATCTCTGTATTGTTTTAGAGTGGAACCAAGCAAGGAAATGCAAGCTGCCATGAAAGTAGTCAACGATTCCCTTCAGAAAAATCAAAATAGAAATGTGAAGAACCAGCTCAAAAATGCTACTAATATTATCCAGCAAGAATGGTTCAAGATATCGAGCCTAGCTACTGCCAACCCTTTAGATGTAGAAGACTACCTAGACGCATTTGAGGATTTCTCCTCTGCCCTCCTGGAATATATAGTGAACATGACCGATGCGAGCGTAAGTAAAGTTGATAAATACATAAAATGAATGCTTTGAAAGGTATAAACCAGCATTCTCAAGAGTGTACATTTTTTTAAGATTTAACAATAGCACTAATATAAACTATAAATTGAAACGGTCCTAATCGTGAACCTTGTGGAACACCACTTCTTTTTATTTTTGAAACACTGTAATTTTTAAACCTTTCCTGCTGCTTTCAACTAAATACCCATCTTTTCATACCAAATGACCAGAATGTTGACTGAGCTTGTTGCGGTTCGCTAGCTAAACCCTCCTTGATACTTGATAACATATTATTTACTATAAGATAATTTGATGTTCTTCATGATCGTCTAGTAATAAACTGACCATTAGCCTGTGTTCATCCTATGTATTTAAGTGATAAAATTTGATGATTACTTAGTACAGATTGATTTAGGGCAACACGGCGATGCACTATGCAGTATCCCACGGAAATTTTGATGTTGTATCGATTCTTCTTGACTCCAAAGTTTGCGACATTAATAAACCAAACACTGCAGGCTACACGAGTGTCATGTTAGTATCTCTAGCAGAAGTACGTTCCCAAACACACGCCAACGTTGTACGAAGACTATTCAAGTTAGCCGATGTAAACATCAGGGCCAAACAGGTTTGTTGTAACAAAATTAAATATGAAAAGTGAACTGATGAAGGTTTTACAGCATGGGCAAACAGCACTAATGCTGGCAGTCAGCCATGGGCGCTTAGACATGGTCAAGATGTTGTTAGAGGCAGGAGCAGACATCAATATACAAGATGAGGATGGTAGTACAGCGCTAATGTGTGCGGCTGAGCACGGACATGTAGAAATAGTCCAACATTTCCTGAGTCAACCAGAMTGTGAWTCTAGCATAACAGATCTGGTAAGTTTTAAATAACTAAAAAAAATCTGATGATTATTTTTTTTWTTCGGTTTAGGATGGCAGCACTGCACTGAAGATTGCAATGGATGCTGGGCACAGGCACATAGGTGTACTGTTGTACGCTCGATGAACGTAATTTCCACGGCGGAAAGCAGAAGAAATCGAAGTCAACATCCGCCAGTCCAAAAACACCCTCTTCGCCATTGCCATTTAGGAGTACACATCGTGCCTTACCCGAAACGAAACACAAATAATATTGTTTTTTTACTGGTGTTTTATTATGTTGCATGTATAGWCTAACAATGATTTTGTGATAAAATGAATAATATTAGTGAGTATGTTTTTTGTTAATTTGAAATTTTGACCCTAAATATCTTTGAATATTTTATTGTTAACAGAACTGATTACACTTAACGGTGTTACATTCCACTACTTGTTACACTGTAGACATTTTTTATAATCCTCAAACTGTCGTTTACAGGCGTTTTGTTTATACTCTGTATTTAATATTTATATGAATAAAACAAATTCCTATTGTATCACATTTAGTTTTAATTAGCAGATGACATGCATTGATGAAGCATAGTGTATGAATGAGCCGCACTGTGACTTCAGTTAGGTTTAGGTTGAGACGTTTTCTAAAGAAAGCAAAATTGTTACGAAAACAAACAAGTTTTTATTCTTTTATTTAATAAAAACAGAAATATCATTATGAATGAACAATAAATACACTTTATAGTGAGCAATTATATTGTTTATTGTAACTTTACATTAAACATTTTTAATAGTAAAAGTCGTAGTTTGTAAAGCCACCGCTAGATGACACGTTACCAATTGACTGTCCAGTCAGCAATGCAGGTCTCTGTACTTACAGAGCATACCAACCTACATCGTAGTTCATAAAGCCACGACTTGTTCACTCATTTTCGACTATCACAAAATGACCTCCAAAGTGCAGCGTAAGATATGTCCACGTCAATAATAATAATAAACTTTATTGATTTAGTATACAGCTCATATTGAAGAATAAGAGTCCATAAATAAAGATATGCCACCTGGTATCCTCAATACACTTGAGCAAATTTCATTAAAAAATTCTAACAGATTTAGCAGACTTACTGTTGTTATGAAGAATTCTTCTTTTAGCCACTATTATTACAAGGCAAAATTTAAGGACATGATAAAACATTTGTTAAAAATTTAATGCCAATTCCTGCAAATAGCTGTTTAAGAAGTAAAAGAAATATTAAAAAGTTATGCATGTGAAAGCAGGTCTATATTTTCTCTTGTTACCACTGCTCTTGATATCAAACATATGTAAATGTACCAAGCAACTCTAAATGCAGCACAAAAGCAAAACAGAGCAACAGTGTTTTACTGTGCACCACTGTTATCAGTTTAGGCAACAAGATTTTTGTAATTCACCTTGAAAATATAAGTTCCACTTGGAATGTTGATTTAAAAATGCTGAAATCATTTGAGTAAAAATAATTGGAACCATATGACTCCCAGAATGCTTCAAATATTTTAACCACGTTAACTTCGATAGCAATGGCTTTGTAATCAAAAATTATAGGCCATAATAATATAACTGTATATATTCAAGATGAAACAAAACAGCGGAGTTTAGATTAACAGACACACTGTTCGCTGTTCTTCCACTCTACCGTGACAAACTGATACAAACCAAACAATTGCAGAATAGTAATAATAAAATAAATTAGCACATAAGTAGACTCCTACACGCATGACGAAACAATGCCTGGGTCGCTAATGCCCTTCACTAAATAGTCTTTTAAACATTATTGATTCAAAACGGTACAGGCTCAACACATGCAAAACAGTAGGTAAATGATTTTTAAAATAGACTGGTGCGGTGTGCTATTGGGTGAATCCTACTTTTACATCTTATATTAGCACTATGAATATCACCATGGTATTGGATTTTTTCATACATATATGGAGATCTGGATATTCTGATGCTGTGATAAAAAAACAATTAAAGTAGTCTAAAATTCTTACTCATATTTAACCAATGAAGATCATTTATCTTATAAAAAACCTGAAACTTTCTGATGCTAAAATACAGGACTAGCGAAATTGAAATTGGAGAACACCAAGCTTTCACATAACATAGCTTTAATCTGCCAGAAAAGATCATGTCTGTGAGGATGTAATAACCTCCGTATAGCGCAACATTTGCTAATATATGAATTTACATGTCTCTCACATATGAGAGTTTTCAATGAAAAGACCTAAGTTCCTTGCTCCGTTTTTTATTAGTGCCAATTTTCACTTCAAATTAACATGTTTTAATGCAATTTATTTGTTTGAAAATAATTTATGGCTAATGAGCAATATTGTTAAAAAATTTGAAAGGTACTAGATAAATAAATTAGAGTATCATCGGCATAACTGTGAAGGGTGCAATAACTATGCCTACTCTCTTAAAATTGATATCAGCTACAATCTACCCAGTAACCACGATAAGAGTAAGGTAGATAATTGGTTTAGATTTGAATTACCTACTGAGCTGATAAATAACTTAAAACAGAGTAGAAAATTGTCCACTGTCGCTGGAACCTGATTTGCGGATAGAAAACATTTTTTAATTTAAACAATTACAATAACGGCCCTAAATTTGAACCTTGTATACCAAATTGGTTGATAATATATATCAAGCTACAAAGCAACAATCTAAAAATAGTGAATGAGCTTGCAGAAAATGTTTCAAGGGGCAGAATAAATAAAACAGGCCACTTAACAAGATAGTGTATATTTTACATGTATATAAAATACAAAGAAAAGGTTATCACATGGAAATGATACTATAATTCTCACCTTTTTGTACAGTCGAAAACATAAGCAACAATATTATTCAATAGTAGCACCAAGCAGTGGTAAATCCTCCCGTTTTCTCTTTCTTTCACATTTGGGACATGGCTTTGATGAATTCAGGCAATCTTTATGAAAAACTGCACTACAATTTTCACACTAAAACAGAGAAAATTAAAAAACTAGCAGAGAAAACAGGCAACATACAAACCCTATAAACGTGTTCGACATCGAAAGGGAACAACGGTTTTGACTTGTTGCAAACCTCACATATGAATCCTTTCTGACTGCACAGCCAACAACTCAAGACGTGTTGTCTTGCAAAACTGACCACTTTTTGTAAGTGTTCCGCTAGGGTACCATCTATTATTTGTCCAAGATCCGAAATGGAATACTGGTGGATGTGTTCGTACATGTACTCCCGTGGCCACATTTGCTTCTGCAGCTGCTCTATTATTGGTTCCTGACAAGTGTAAAGATAAGCACGCAAGAAATTCAGCTGGTTTCTAAGTAACTGCAGCTGCGCCATTTCCTCAACCACCCCATATATGTAGGGATTTAGAACCTGCAAAGCCATGTTAAAGGAGTCACTTATTAGCATTCGTGTTTTACCTTGAGGTCTATAGTAGGATGTCCATGGATTTCTTGTATATAATTGAAAGCCTTTTGTGAAACCGGATAAATTTTAAAGTCCCAATTGTGGATGATACGAGCAGGGATTGGAATAGCTTCAGGTGACATGCAATCTTCACAGAAGTAATTACCGGTAAACGCACAAACTCTGAAATGACAAGTTGAGTACACAGAAAAATAACGATGCTGCTGCAACCTACTTTGGCTTATTAGACAAACCAAGTTGATGTTTGCAGCCAGTACATTCGAAATTCTGGGCATCCAAACCTCTCTCTCTAGCTATTTTACCAATTTGAGCAGCTAAAGCAACCGATTCAGTTTTGGTCAAGTGGATACTTGAAAGAGACTCTATTCTAGTGTCCGTCGATGTGACCTAAAGTAGGAATTTTTGGAAAAATATTATATATATTGCTAGCATTACCTCGTCCTGTTTATTCGTGTGTGGTAAATGTTGTTCTTCATACTGCTGCCAGACTTCCCTAATATCTGGTGTCTTAATGTAAGCACCACCCAGCATATTATAACTCTCTATCAGTGCGTTAAAACTATGGTCGGTAATTGGGCTGCTCACGCCATGTGGCCCAGAGGAAGACTCCAATATGCCGGATTCGTTGCTACTGTTTACCTGGCTTTCATCAAAAGACCACCCCGACTTTTTATTCAGGGAGTTGCCCAAACTCTCCACTGCTTGCACAGGTGGCTCGGGCTCACTTTTTGTGTCACTCTCAGAAAAGTCTGAGGTCGGTTTCTGACTATCCACTTCTGGTTGAGGCAAGACTGCAGTTAGTTTATCTTTCTTGTCATGCTTTGCTAATATTATCCTGAGGGCCTCGTCCTCGCTCAAGGCGACCATCTGACCTATCCCTGAGTTTAACGAACTAATAGACATTGCAGACGCAAGACTGCAAGTGTCGGAATTATTCGAGCTAGCCGCTTGCAGACTTTCAGCGACATCGACCCCTGATGTTACTGGAGCAGATCTCAGCGTAGGGGCCCAAACTCCGGCCAAGAGAAGGCTGGGCAGCGGCCAGGTGTTCAATAAACTTGAGTTCAGAGGCAGCATGAATGATTTGAACGTTTCAAGACCTTCGATCAGCCGCTGGGCTACATCAAGCAGCTCATTATCTCTGACATAGGCGTAAGTACTGTAATATGGTTTCATTATGGAAGAATCTTGGCGGATAGTTGTTAGATATGAGGAAAGCAGACAGTCGTTTAATACTAGCCGAATCCACGCCCTGCACTGCCCAATTTCAGTGTTTACTTGGGAAAGATGTTGAATCTATCAACAAGAAACTTGTTAATAGTTTTAATGTAACTGGTTTGCTCAGGTGCAATGGAATGTGTTGTGACACAAAGAAAAGTTTTGGGTCTATTATTATTTCTTTTATGTATAAATTACAATTGTAAACAAAACACCTCCAGTCAAGTGTATTATTTTGCTGACAACATTAATAATTTACATGGTCGACCACAATAAAATAAATTAATTGAATTAAAAGTTAGTAAAAGTAATTTGGGCAAGAGAATCTGTTTTTTTCAAACATAGTTCAGTGGTGCAAACAGATCTTGGCTCACTTTATTCATTTTTGATGTACAGGGCATTCTCCGAGAGATTTTTACTGATGCTCGTATCTTTATTACTACAAGAGCTATTAAAAAAAGTTTAATGTTTTCTAACAGCATAAAATACCCTAATTACCATTTTCAGGGATAAACCTTGTGTTCCATTAAAAAATCATCAAGCAGTCTATGATTTGTTAATGTACATGATTTAATGCTTACTAATATCTGTAAATGTCATTTATCTCCTTTTTGTAAGGACAAAAAGCTTTAAAATGTCTACTTCAAATCAGCTATTGTACACTGTCTAAAACTGCTATTTTTTATTTTGATAGGGAGCTCTTTTCTCAAAATTGAGCAATATTCACCCAGTTTGATTGTTTTTAAACGATAATAACCGATTTCCACTGTACAGGGTGTCTCATTTTCGTTGTRATTGTAGGGTATCTCGGTAACTATTAATGCTAGAGCGTTATRGTTKCKACATTACTGTATTACTTTTTTGTTGTGAGTTCAGTTGTACCGTCGCCATTTTTGTATCGCATTTTGTTTTAAAGCCATAACCAACTTTTGAAAAATGTAACATTTCTTCAGTTCTCAATATCTCGATTGACTATGTGGACACAAAAAAACTGTTGAGACATATTTTATAGATATTTTTATTCTGAATCCAGTGGCGTACTCAGAATTTTTTTAGGGGGTCACATTTTAGAGATATAACACAAACTTGCATTTTTTAAATGGAAACTATAGTTGGCTTTGCTATGGTTGAAAAGAACTATTTTTTGTGATTAAGAAAATGTATACATTGTTATTTTTATCTTTTCTAATTTTGGTATTATTCCAATTTTTGTAATAATTTAATCAGATTTTACGTTTTTCGTCAAAATGGATGTAAATACTTCATGATAAACAGTGCATAGATACTTATCTCCAAATAAACAATCATTTTCATTAGTTACATGGCCTCCTAGATTATCAATAAAAAAATGCATGAGTGCTCTTAGGAGTCTTACGTATGTATTCTAATATGCATATATTATTTTTCAAGGATTAAAATTTTTACTTAATAATATAAATTATATCGTGTGTTTTCATATTCCATTACCTCCTGGATGTAAACGTAAAATATGATAAAATTATTTTAAAAAATTTAAATAATTCCAAAATTAGTAAAAATAAACCTAATAATGTATACATTTTTTAATCAGAAAAAATAGGCCTTTTCAACCATAGCAAAGCCAACTATGGTTTCCATAAAAAAAAATGCAAGTTTATGTTATATCTCGAAAATGTGACCTCCTAAAAAATTACAGGGTACGCCGCTGGATGCAAAATAAAAATATCTATAAAAAATGTCTACAGTTTTTCTGTATCTAGATACCCAAGCGAGAAATTGAGAGCTGGAGAAATGTTATATTTTCCAAAAGTTGGCTATGGCTTTAAAACAAAAGACCGTACAAAAATGGCGATGGTACAGCTGAACTCAAAACAAAAAAGTAATACAGTAATGTTGAAACCTCAACCCTCTAGCATTAATAGTTACCGAGATACCCTACAATTACAACTTTCTAACGGGCCCTTGAATGTATTATATTTTCATGAAGCTATATATGTCAGAGTCATAAACGACTTGATTATTTTTCAAATGAACACTCATTACAAGTTCCTTTTTTTAAATGAAACTATATTTTTACACTTTACTATTTTAAATAAGCTTTGTAATTTCAGTTGTGCTATTCCAAATTCTATGTTTGATCATCAATTTGTCTGTTACTGTCATTAAGGTTAAATTTAATTTGAGGTCAAGTTTATTTGTTATCTTTCATTGTGACATTAAAATGTACTGAAGTTTTTTATACCCCTTCAATATTCAGTGGATACTTCCTTTAAGTGATTAATTTAGATAATTGATGTAATTAGTAAGAAGTAAACAATATTAGTAACAATGTTAAGAATAACTATGTAGTGCTGAATGCTGATTCATACCTTTCAGAACATTTTCAAGTACCTATGAATGGTAGCAAGACCTTTATTTTGAAAGTGTGCTTTGGTGATGTAAATACGGTATATATTTTAATATAAGCCTTGTGTATACATATTAAATATGTATACAGAAGGATATAAGGAAAAATTATTTTAAAATATAAACTATGTATATTGCAGTTTTGGATGGCCAAAGCAAGGACTTATTATTTATGCTAGGGAAAAGGCAAAAACATACTAGCACTGATAGAAACTGATCAAGTTCAAAAACCCTCCTATATGTAAAAAATGAATCAAGTTAGCCAAGATCTATTTACGGCATTGAGCTATGCTTAAAAAAAGAGATGGTGGCACTTATACTATTTTTTCTTTATCTCTTATATACAATTATATCTTATAATCACTGAAATAAACTGCTCATTTATTTATTTATCGATTAACCACCAAAAATGGTCCACCCATAAAACAAATATTAGAAGAGAAAATTTTCATTTTTTATTTGTTCTTTATTATCATAGCAGAAGAAAGCAACAAACCTGATCAATAACTTGTCTGTGTGAAATAACAAGCAGCGGTGGCCAAAAACTTGGTTCGGGTTTCACGTCGACGTCTGTTAAAGCCCTCCGAAAACGAAGTCCTAAGGAATCCTTGAGGCCATGCAAAAATAATGCCTCAATTACAGTACACAGTGAGTTTTCAGCTTCGGTCATGTCCATAGAGTCGCCAGATAAGTTCTCATCCATACCGAAAAGTTGTATTTCCTTAACACTATGTGAGAGTTGTGTTGTTATAGAATTCTTGATTAACCCCTCCTTACTGTCTCTCGGACTACTCCTAACACTCCTTATAAACTTATTCATGGTAAAGTTTTAAACCGAATTTTTGCAATATAAGCACTGTCTCGCTGTAAGCGACACCCGGCCGGATGATCTTGTAGAACCCTGTAATCGAGAGATCCACTACCGTTGAGCCCTGACGGTTGTAGTCAGCAACGCCTAAGCTACCCCCATCAAAAACTGCTGCCACTTTAGACCACAGTGGTTCAAAGTCTGTGACACACAAAGGACTTGGTTCAGAACTTATATTTGCACTTGTCAGTGCCAATGGACAGTTCAAACCATTTGCAATGGCTCTGATAAAATTATGATCAGGAATACGGATTCCTACTTTGTTGTGATGAACTACGGATTTGTCAAGTTTATTCACGCACTTAAGTACAAGAGTCACAGGTCCAGGAAGCAGGGCCGACAATAAACATTCCGGAAGATGGCTAATGTATGCCCACTTCTGAATATCTCCAACTTGCCCGACACACACAGCAACAGGTTTATTTTCATTCCTTCTCTTTATCCCATAAAGTCTATCGATAGCGTTCACGTCTATTGCACTGCAAGCGAAACCGTATATTGTGTCCGTTGGCAAAGCAATGACTTCACCCGACTTTATAAGTTTCTGCGCAAGCTCCACTGCAGTGTCATCTAACGCAGATATTGGTAAAGCCATAGAAACCTTCACGTTGCTGATGCCTCGCACAACTAAACGCAAAACGTTCATTTATCACAAACTAATCTCTCTAGCAGTGGTGATACTGAGGGCTACAGCAACGGTAGAAAGTTATCATGCAAATGCAGGAAGTAAGCTTTTGAATGCCCACATTCTGAACAAGAACAATCTGTCGAATTAACGTTTTTCCATGCCTCTACACCGCCCAAAACGTCGTCGATGCTCTAAAAAATACGAAATAGTAGTGTTAAGGTTATAATTAGTTATTCGAACTAACCCTCAATTTCAGGTACACCCTGTGGGTTATGTTCTTTTTCTGCTGACTGTTCAACACACACGAGTTGCAAACGAAATAATGTTGTCCATTTAGATTATTTATGTCGCACAAAGGATAAAACACCAACATACTTGTAACATTAGTGTGATTTAGATAATAAAATAATGACAATTTTGCAATTCGTGTTATCACGTGGTACGACCAGTCGATAAAAAAAAGTTGACAGTATGACAGTTATTTTAATGGAGCTGATACAGTAGCATATAATAGACATAGACGTAGCATTAAGAAGAAGCATCTGGACGATTGTTTAAGCAGTTATTTAATAAATAAACGTAACATTGCTTAACGTTTCAGGAAAAACTTGACTTGACATATTGTCTCTTCTCGTAGGGTGAAAAACGGACGGGATAGCAATTTGTATTCGATTTTTTGTAGAGCACAAAACTATCAACATTAGTTATCAATAAAAAATAAGGCCTAAGCTTGAATCTAGTTAAGACGCGAAACGTTTAAACGTGGCTGGCGATCGCACAAAATTCTTGATATTAATAATTGTGCAGATACGAAATTGTAAATAATTGGTATAAAGACCAAAGCTAAATACGCGCATACTTATTTTTAATTATATTAATGCTACCAAAGAAATGATAAAATTAAGAAATTGGAAGACTCTGCAAACGAAGCATTATAGCATGTACATTTTAGTTACTTATCCATTATTCGCATTACTTATATTGACTTGTAAAGTTAGCGGTACAATCCCCTGCAATAGGTTACAAAAGCTAGTTAATTTGTGATTCTGTTACAGATTCCCAACCTTCAGCCCTAATTGTTTTATCCCAAGTTGGTTATTTTTTAAAATTATGCTAAGCACGTTATAAAATTCAAATTGCAACATTATTAGGATTTAACATTAAATTGACAAATAAGAGGTCTGTGCTAACATAAAAACACTATCGAAATGAAAATATTTGTTTAATAGAAATAATATAGAACAAAATAATGTGTAGTATCAAACATGCTGAAACAACACAAACTTTATAAATCACAGTCACAGTCCAAGTCACTCCAATACTGGCCCACATAACGCAGTGTCATGGAACACAGACACTGGTAAAGTTATACAAATATTCATAACGCAAATGCGTTGCATGACTAAAGCCAAAGAGTTCATTTATCACAAGCTAATCTCTCCAGCAGTGGTGACACTGAGGGCTACAGCAGCGATAGAAAGTTGTCATCGGCTCATCAGCAGAACGAATTTGTAACTGCAGGAAGTATGCCTGTGGATGACCACATTTTGGGCATGTACAATCAGTGGAATTAACGTTTTTCCATGCTTCCTCGCCCCCCAAAACGTCGTCAATGTTCTACAAAATGTGAAATAGTAATGAAGATTGTAATAGTGTTTTCGAACTAACCTTTAATTTTAAGTAAACCCTGTGGGTTATAGTTCTAGTCTGCTTGCAGTTCAGTGGACACACATTGCACACGAAATAATTTTGTCCACTGCGATTTTCTAGGAATAGCGTGTTGCCGCACAAAGGGCAAAATATAAACATACTTTGTAATACGTATTATCATACGTTAACCCGAAAATAAACAATACCATACCAATACCAATACTACACATGGGCACGTGGGATACAAGTAGGCAACACGCTACACATTACTCCAGCCCGGCGTCTAGTCGCAGTGTTGCCAGGGCTATTGGCGAAAATTTTTGTTGCAATCGAAAAATAAACCAAACTGGTCTTTTTTCCACTACAAACAGTGCCAAACCTTTGAGCATAAACAAAAATGAAATTTAGGATTAACTTAACTATATATGTGAAGTTCAAAAACTGGTAAAAAATCTAGTGCATCTGGAACTGCGACACTTGGTTAGGTCTATTGGGTCTATTATTTTTACTTTTTCCATTAACTTTATTATAAAGTTAATGCTTCTACTCAGTGTCTCCAATAATAAGAGGGTACCTAGGTAGGTTTTGGTGTTTTATTTTCATACCACAAAATTAATGCATTTGTATAAAATAAAATGATCAATAGTGAACAACTATTCTAACAATTAAAAAGCTACTGCAAAATGAATAAAAAATGAAAATTCCTCGGGTTAATAAAAGCCGCTACTTTTAACAGTTTTTGGAACTATCACATCTACTTCGCTGATTTTTAAAAATTGCGCTACTATTGGCAACAACGCCAAGTAATCGCAAATGACAGGTGAATCACATAATATGCTTAATAAATCGTGAATTAAATCTGTGCAAAGATGTTGCATGCCATGCGAGTGGGGGTCGTTTTCTTAATAATATGTTGAATGAATTCAAAGGTGCATTCATTGTGAAACATCCTGAATCAATTAGGTAGCTTTTGGAAATAAGCTGATTGAATGTAGTATCGGCTGCAATATATTCTTGCAACAACGTAACAGGCAACCCTTTAGTTAGCACCTTTTTCCACCAAACGACCACGCAAGCACAGTATCCCTATTGAGCAACAATTGCCAATTTTTATGCAACCCAACATTTGAATATCTGCATATCTACCTGTTTTTACGACTACATATTTACCTACCTACTTAATATAAACAGCCCAGCTCAGGCGGTATGGTATAGGTGGAAATAAGGAATAATATATCAAGAAACCTTCTTTTGTAAAATATGTAGCAAGTTAATAAAACTTGAAACATTTTGAAGTGTTCTATTATTGCTATTCAGTTAACACTGGAATATGTCAATGAAGTCATTGGGCAGGTTTTTCATCTCCATTTTATTTTAAGCTATAATTATCTTTGTAAGTAGTTAGAATCTAAACCAATCACACTGCCTTATTTTAGGGCCCATTAATTTTTAGACATGTCGAATGGTAGCAAGTCGTTTATTCATTTATTTCAAGTATATACTAAACTGCACTACGTTAGCATAAATGCAATAATATTTGAAAAAGAGGAGCGATGAGTTATCCATTATAATTAATTGCAAGAAAATATGTGTTGTGACGTTAGTAAATGTTATCTTGGTATATGTATGATCGATAAATTGGCACATTAAAGTACCCTAATCTGGTACATGTATATAACAGTGGTGTTTTTATCGGATAAATAAAATTATTCCGGTTATGCAGGGAAAATTATATTTAAGTACGAATATTGAGAAAATTTCAGATAGTTCTAAAAACTTTTACGGTAATATGTTAAGCAATACGACATACAGCAGATAAAATATAATGAAATATTTTTGGGAATCACTCGTAACCTCTTTAATATAATTACATTTTGAAAGAATAGCTTTTAAGCACTTTTGCCCCGACGAAAATATTATTATTATTATAAGGGTGAATGCTTCCAGTGTCCATAGAGGAGTGATAGCCGACATCTAAAGGAACTCGCACCAATTTAAATTACAATGAACCAACCTACATTAATTTTCAAATTAATGTAACAACAAAATTGCCACCGAGGCCGCTGTGGTAATACAACAAAGCCCAGAAAAGTGAAAGTAATGTATTTAATTTAAACGGTAGTTATCAACAACTTTGTCAACATTTACGAACACAGAAAACATGAATCTTACAAAACAATGTTGAATATCAAAAATAACATCTGGAACGGCACAACATTTTATAAATCACAGTCGCGGTCCGAGTCCCACCTTCTCTCTGATACTGGCCAACATGGAACCAAACGGGGTGTCAGAACCATCCTTGAAGCGTAAACCGACTGCAGTTCCATAGCAGTTGAAGAACAGCTGGCGCATCTTCTGCAGCCTCTCCTTTCGGCTAAGCAAATATTAAGATTATTGGTAATTATTTACTATAGCGTCCCATCACCTATCGAGTTCAAATTGTGCGTATCCATAGAAAGTGGCCTCCTGAACACGAATATGAAATCCGTTTCTTGCGGTCGCGGCTAGTTTTCAAGAAATTAATATTTCAATTTGGAACTACTTTACGACGCGGAGTGTTGTCCCGTATGCCGCCCGATGTCGCATACTCCTTATCGGCCGGACGTCCTACGCGCATGCGTGTTTTCAAGCAGATTTGGGGGTTGTTTTTTTATCGCGCGATTTTTGAGGCATTTAGGCCGTGTTTTTTGCGCGCTGCGCGCATCACAGTCATACGAAGAACACCGAGTGTCGCCAAAAACACGGCCACACGGCCTAAATGCCTCAAAMATCGCTCAGTAAAAAAACAACTTCTAAATCTGCTTGAAAACGCACTCGCGTAGGACAACCCGACGTTAAGGAGCATGCGGCACTGCGCGGAATAAGAGAGAACACTCCGCGTCGTAAAGTAGTTCCAAATTGAAATATTTATTTCTTGAAAACTAGGCGCGACCGCAAGAAACGGATTTCAGGAGGCCACTTTCTAGAGGTACGCACAATTTGAGCTCGATAGGTGATGGAACGCTATAGTAAATAATTACCAAATTATTGTATAAGTTAAAATTTAGAAATGCACAAAAATTTGTAACAAGTATTTTTGAAATACCCTGTATAGTTAATGATAATGTATATTTTTTACACACCTATATTGTGGAAGAATAATATCCTCATCAGTAACTGTCTGCGTAGAGTCTTGCGAGGCAGAAAATTCATCCCTATGTATTAAAAATATGTATATAACACAGCCTAAACATTTCTGAACGACATACCTGTTACCATTAGTGGAGCTGCTGTTAAATGAAGCGACTGAGTTGCTGTCAGAGCCACGCAGGCTTCCAGTGCCTGTAATCATTTGCCAGCTGCCACCACTAAGGGACGAAGAGGATTCGTGCCTCTGACGCAATCTTGACGCAMAGGGCACAGATACTGGTGAGGTGTTGTGCTGGGATTGCGGAGAGTATGTAAGCGGGCTGTTATCGTTCAAATATGAGTTCCTGAAAATATAAAATCAAGTTTATCCTCTACAGAAAACATTCAACCGTCGAGACACCTACTATTATGTGCCAATTAGGGCTGTGTGATACTGAAAATTAGATATCGAATATAACACAATGATATACAGGGTATCTAAATTCGATGTCATAATTTCTAGTGCGGGTTCCTGATATGAAATTATGATGAAAAGTCTATATAAACATGTGTCCGAAAATTTTGATATACAGTGTTGAAGAAAATTTTTGAATTTTTTACTTTTTTACAGAACGGTTTTTTGAAACTTTACGAATTTCGGCAGAATGTTATAATTGACACGGCTAATAATCTAGCATAAAGCATTTATTCATATCTGCAACAGAGGTGGTGTAAGGGGAGGCACAGAGGGGTTTTCTTTTATTTTTTAACTTTTTTTTATTTTCCAAAGAACGGCAAACAACTTCTTGGAATTATTTTGAACTACGAGGCATGTTTTTTAAGTAAGTACCGTTTTGCGATTCCGCCGCCGCAGCGCTACGGTCGGTGTTCCGCGCATGCGCTCTGGTTACCTACATCTCTTGTCTACGCACTGACGCCATTACAGTTTGATTCTTCATTGTATACGTTGTTTACTGAGTGTTTAAGATGCCTCCGACAATCGTGAGTCCCGCTGATTGTGAAGTACGGGCTGTTATACGATTTCTTAGTGCTAAAGGCGTAAAACCGATCGATATTCATCGTGAGATCTGTGAAATTTACGGACAAAACATTATGAGTGATGGAATGGTAAGGAAATGGGTGAGAGCATTTAAAGATGGCCGCACAAATGTGCATGATGAAGAACGGAGTGGGCGTCCTTCGGTCGTTAATGAAGATTTGGGCAGAAAATGAACGAAAAGGTGAGAGAAAACAGACGCTTTACAATTTCATCATTGTGCGACTGCTTTCCTCGATATTCTCGTAGTGTTTTGTATCGCATTGTGACCGAGAACTTGAATTACCGGAAATTGTGTTCACGTTGGGTGCCAAAAATGTTGATGGATTTGTACAAAACCCAACGTTTAGGCAGTGCATTGACTTTCCTTGAGCGGTACCACAATGAAGGTGAAGACTTTTTTGACCAAATTGTTACTGGTGACGAAACATGGGTGGCCTACGTCATACCAGAATCGAAACAACAATCCATGGAATGGCGACATTCATCATCACCCAAAAAAGTGAAGTTTAAGCAAACAAYTTCTGCCCGGAAAATCATGTGCACAGTTTTTTGGGACAGAAAAGGAGTATTGCTAGTGGAGTTTCTGCCTCGTAATGAGACAATCAATGCAGCGTCTTATTGTAAGACATTGAACAGTCTGCGTCGTGCAATCCAGAACAAAAGACGTGGCAAGTTGAGTAAGGGTATCGTTTTGCTGCATGACAATGCCCGTCCACATGTGGCTAATCGGACCAAAGATCTCATCAAATCTTTTAAATGGGAAACTCTAGAATCATCCTCCATACAGCCCTGATCTGGCACCCAGCAACTACCATTTGTTCCTGCACTTGAAGAAACACCTGGGTGGTTAGCGTCTTCAAGACGATAACGAAGTCGAAACATTTGTGATACAGTGGTTAACAAGTTAGGCGGCAGAATTTTATGAGGAGGGTATTCAAAAACTGGTGCCACGTTATGACAAGCGCCTCAATATTCACGGAAATTATGTAGAAAAGTAGATTAAGGTACAGGCTTTCATGTAAGATAAAATTATTGCGATATCTTTGCTTGTCTTTTTTTAATTCCAAAACGGTATTTACTTAAAAAACATGCCTCGTATATCATGATAAATGATCAGACATAAGAATTACCTCCATATCTAAACAGTGGCGGTAATGGGGGGGGGCAAGAAGTTTTTCTTTATAAAAAGATTGTTTCCACATTTTTTAAACCGTTTCAATAATTATAAAGAATAGTAAAAATATAAAAAAAAAAGGAAAATTTACTTCACATACTGCTCAGACAAGCCATTGTTGTAAAATTAAGAAATTTCATTTTTCAAGATTTTTAATAACTGCAAATGCAAGTTGCATTTCTAGCTTTAAGAAAAATAATTTGTTCACGTACATACATAAATCTAATAAACCTTTATATTGAATAGAACAAAAAGAAAATGTGAATAAAAAAAAATTAAAGGAATCAACATAGAATAAAACAAGTAAATGTTCAAAATATCAATAAAATTTAGAAATTAACTTCTGGATCACCATACAGCTACAACGAAAAATTCGAGGAAAAATTTAAGTATCCGGTTTTTGATATAAACTTTGACAGTTCATTATTTAATAAATTTATTTATTTAATATACCAGGTTATTTGATTTTATGTATGTAATTGAACAAATTATTTTTCGTAAAGCTAGAAATACAACCTGCATTTGGAGTTATTAAAAAATCTTTAAAAAATAAAAGTTTGTCTTGGCAGTATGGAAAGTAAATTTTTCTTTTTTTATATTTTTTACTGATCTTTATAATTATTGAAACGGTTAAAAAAATGTGGAAACAATCTTTTCAAAATATTGATTAGTAATATWTCGATATTTCGATAATGGAGTACCACAAGGTAGTGTGACAGGGCCACTTCTATTTAGTTTTATATATCAACGGTATCACTTTGTTAAAATTGATTTTGCAATGTGCTCTATGCTCAATCAATACAATTTATTATTATAAATACCAACCCATTGCTGAACTCCTCCTGCATTGGCTGTACAATAGAAGGCAATTCGTGTGACTTGTTGCTCATAGAAGAGCTGGAAGAATGCTGGCTAATGTTGGAGTCACGGGAGTCTTGGTCGAGCAGCATCGGGTCCAGCAGGGACTCAATGTCAGCAGTTCTTGAGACGCTTTCACTGCCACGATCGCTCTCTGCACGTGAAACACTTCTAAGCTCGATCTCTGTGCGTGAAGCATTTCTTTCGGTGATATCGGACTTTTGAACACTTTTGTGGATTTTGTGGCTAAAACAAAAAACCTATTTTGGACCCTGCTCGTACGATTTTTTCTAAATTTTGGTAATATATAGAAAATCTAATTTCTGATCAGAAAGCACTCTTGTATTTTTTTTGTTAAGTTAATAATTTTCGAGTTATTTGAAAAAAATCGATTTTAAAATTTATATATTTTTGCTAATATCATGAGGACTTTGTCTTAGAAAAACTGAGAGACAAAATGCTCAAAATCTGATTACTAATCGTACAGTATAAGAAATAAAAACGTAAATGTCATTTTGACAATTGGGTATTTGCCATGTATTTATATTTTATTAAATTGCATATTAATAGGTAGCATCTAACCCACAAAACTGCTGTGACAGCTTATAAATTCCAAAAAATGGATCGTAAGGTGTATATTGGCCATGACGTCAGGTGTCTTGTAAATAGCCGCTTGTTTACATCTGGGGTCAGCGCGTCACGCGTTAGCCTCAACCCGT
Organism: Rhyzopertha dominica; assembly: GCA_025024175.1. Classification (NCBI taxonomy): domain Eukaryota; kingdom Metazoa; phylum Arthropoda; class Insecta; order Coleoptera; family Bostrichidae; genus Rhyzopertha; species Rhyzopertha dominica. The sequence goes on along the minus strand of QCXZ01000086.1, from coordinate 6,321,297 downwards.
CAATTTATCAGTTTGTTGTTTGCGTTCATTTTGTGACAAGCAATTTAAAAAACGCCAAGAAAAAGTGAAATACTTATGAGTTGACTTCTGAAGGCATGTTCATTGTTATGGAATTTGTGTACAGCGACGAGCGGTTCAACGCGGCGGAGATGAGGAACGTAAAAGCAACAGCATAAGTGAACTTTTTATCAAATTAACGTAGCATTGATAATTTGATCACAGTGGGTTGTTGGAAACATACTGTTTGTAAACATAAAAATGTAAGAATCAAAAATGTACCCTAAACTTGACATTTATTTTAGAGGTCAGAATAAATATAAATTGCCATTTATTTTCGGGGCTCTTGCGCCTCGTTTCCGGTCTGGCTAACAGTCGAATATATGGGAAACAAACGTCTTTCTTTATTATAACATTTCCCTCTGTCAACTTAAAACGCATATAATTTTTCATATCCTCTTCAAGCTATAACAAAACGGAAACTGACTGGTAAACACTTATAACCCCAAAAAGAATAATAAAACTTGCAGTAAGAATTAAGATGATGAAAACAAACTTTGCGATTTCGGCATATCACGTCTAGGGGCTTTAAACAACATTTTCATATGTTGATAATCTCGAGGAACGGTTACAAAAATTTTGTTAGCTGAACTGACCGAACTACTTTTATAACCATGTACAAAACAACACTTGTTTCGTTTTCCATACATAATAGATGCTTGTGAAACTACACAAATCACTTTTTGGTGCGACCTCTTACACCGTCCTTTCAATAAACACCACACAAAAGCTTTTTCAATACAAGAATGATAATACACCATTAAACAGCACGCTCCTCGGTAATGTTTACATGACACTTGACGTCACGAGTTGAATAACCTTAGATAGAAGCGTTTTGGCGGTGACTCCTAAGATTCGAATTTCAGACCTGAAATTATCTACCTAGAAATATTTTTTTGTTTTCTTTAACATGGCATACGATATATATGCACTTCAAGATTCATTTTACGTAATTTTCAAAAAAAGTGATAATACCCAATTGGATGTGGAAGTATTGATTCAATTTTATTATTTTATATATTTATTTCAGTTTTTTTGAAAAATTTATACAGCATGGTATATCTCTAAACACAAATTATAAAAGCCGAATTAAATCAGGTTTTGACTAACTAAGCATCTAATAAAAGTGGACTATGCAAATGGTTACTTAATAAAGTAGGGCAAAAAATTTTTTTTTACTTAGTGCATTATGGAGAGATTCTAATTGTGGCAGTATAAATAAACATAATGAACATTTCAGGTGGCAGAAATACCCTCACTGGCTGCAGCAAATAGACAATCAACACAGATTGAGTTTGAATGCCTGTTTTTTGGACAAAAAAGTAGTTGGGCCATATTTTTTTGATGAGCACATTTGTATGGTGCCAACTATTTACATTTCTTAAGCGAACAGTTACCAATACTTCTTGATGATACATATATCTTTTCAAACCGTGTGAGAGATTTGGTTCCAACATGACGGTTGTCGGGCACATTATTTGTAAAATATCAGAAGTTTCTTAAAAGATCTCCAGATCTTTTAGTTCTCGATTTCTATCTTTGGCGAAAAACTAAAAATAAAGTATATGCAGTACAACCAACCACATGAGATAACATGATTCAGAGAATCAACGAAGTGATTAGGGACCTTTCTGCAGAAGAAATTGAAGTCGTTCGTGGAAAGATTACAAGAGCAAATATGTGCATTGAATATGGTGGCTCACAATTTGAGCATTTTTATATCTTATACACATGTATGTATGTATGTATATATGCATTGTTTACTTATTTAATACTAACACTATACTTTTTGTTACTGCTTAGTTTGTGAGACTAGGTAGTAGTTTTTTTGGCAAATAAGACATAGTTGCAGTGTTATCTGTTATTTGTTAAATTAATTATTTACATCCCTAGAGTATGTAAGTGTATTTAGTACAGTATGCCATAATTTGTATATATGTGTTTGTACTGCTCCTTTGATTTTTATATTGTTATTAAAGACATCAAAACATTCTTGCCCACTTGTTTTACAGATTTTTGTACATTAAAATGGTTTACCTGGGTCTGCTTATTTTGCATTACTATAGTAAATCGATGTACTTTATTTTGGATTATTTTTAGCTATGTATAAAGTGGACAAAGATAGAATTTTTGGGTTTCCATCAATTTTTCTTATAACAGATATTCACAATCGCTAAAAACTTTCTGTTTTTCTTCAAATAGTCTTAAAAGTCTTTTGTAATATGTTACTGCTGACAGAAAGTCATTACTGTGTATTGTGCATTATAAAGACTTTTCATGACCTGCTTAGTTTATCCTTGGAGTAGTCTGGCACATTTTTGCTACAATTTGGATTAAGTAAAGATAGAAAAGTGCAGTTTTCACTGTTCTCACCATAGGTGCATGTAAAAAATTCTGCAAACCTTTACGATTTAAACAAGACTAACATGATAAAAATATGTTAAACAGTACAGAAATTATACCAACTATTTCACTTCCGCATTATGTGAATTCAATATGCTAGCGTTGAATTTAATTAGAAATTACTTGTACAATAGAATGCAACACATGGTTAATTATGGAGTGCCTCAAGGTTTAATCTTTTTTCAATATGTTTAAGTGTTGTTTTTACACCAGATCATAAAATTTCGTGATAAGATGTTTATATCACTCGCCTTTTATCGTTGTGTATATGTCTCTTGTTATTTTGTATTTCAATGTGGATAATAGACACTTATTATTATTATTATAGGTTTTACAGGACTATGAACAATCGATTTTCTTTTTATATGTTTATTTTAATAACAAATGTCTTGTCTTTGGTTATGATTAGTTTTAAATCATAAGTAATTTAAGTGGTTTTATACACACAATATCCTAACCAGTTCGGAAAGTTGTATTAAAAAATTTGTATAAACAATGTAATAAAATATTAATAATTCTTTATAAAATTTTAGATTTTTATTAATTGAAACAGTTAATAAATAATTTATATTTAGTTTCTGTCACATACACTATGAAGTATGTAAATGATAATTTCAACACGAAGCAGTGGAAACTTACCGTGAGCTACCGCTGAGGCTGAACTCTTCACCTTCCAGGAACTTTAAAACATGGAAGCAGAAGAAGAATATCTCTWCTCCTTWACTGATACGATCACTCAGGTGATGTCCAAACAACATCCAGTCATAAGCAATAGTTAAATACAGCATTTGTACTACATCAAGTCCCTGATGGGCCAGGCCATCAGCCCACAGACTTATTCTGAGCAAAGAGATGAACAGGGGAGTGCGGTCCCAACCACTGATGCAGTGGATGAGTATACCAGAATTGCCTTCCTGCAAAAAAAAACAAATTGCACTCAAAGGATTTAGATAAAGAAAGTTTAAGGAAAACGAAAAAAATGAATAATTAATTATCAGTATCATGATTATCTGCATATCAAATGTTATTCCATTACAAATACCACCACATTAATTACAAGACTCATAGCGGTACCATAAGTTTAGTTTTACAAATACCTTGATCATTTAAAATGTGTAAAATTTATTTTTTACGTAAAGGAAGTATTCCTAAGACTTAGCCCATAATGAACTATTAGTAAAAGTCGTAATAAAACATGACAAATGGTATGTATTATAAGCTGCAATACCTGTACACTAAGAAAGARCAACTGCAAGTGTAAAAAGTTGAAAAAAAGCAACCAAAGTGTTATAAAAAACCGCTGCAAATTGAATCAATACTTCCACATCCAATTGTCAAAATGACATTTATGTTTTTATTTTTTAAACTATACGATTAGTAATCAGATTTTGAGCATTTTTTTCTAAAACAAACAGTCCKCGTGATATTAGCAAAAATATATAAATTTTTAAAATCGGTATATAATACCAAAATTTAAAAAAAAATCGTACGAGCAGGTTCCAAAATAGGTTTTATGGAAATATTTCGAAAATGTCAAAATTTTGGATAAATTTTCTAAGACACTTTTTATGAGAAATTTTATTTCCTATCTGAAGGTGTTTTCATTTTTTGAATATATTAAATATATTCTGAGATATTTAAGAAAATCCGTTTTCTTTAAGTGACGCTTTTTTGCTAATATCTTCTAAACAGTTTGCTGCACCGAAAATTTATAAGAACGATTAATACTCGCAGTTATAATACTAATCACATACTAATACGAAAAAAAATTAAAAAAAAATTTGCAAAAAAGAGTAGTTACCCCCAATTTCGCCCCCTTCCCGATACCCTACTTACCCCACAAACAATAGGTCGCTTTGGATAGATGAGATTTATATGTTTGTCAAATTTCAAGTTCATATATTAAGTCTTTCGAAAGTTATTGTGTCCACAAACAATACCACAGACACACTGACAAACAGACAAGAAATTTTTTTGCTCAAATTTTGTTTTTTTGCGTTTTCGACCATTTTAAAGCAAATGAGCAAATAAAAATTTTTGAAAATTTTTTTCGCGATACAATACTTCCCATCCGTTGGATGTGGAAGTAATTAGCTGCATCGCTGAAGTAGACTCAAAGCAATCAGGCTATATCAGTATATATTTAATTCTATAGAAATGATTTGAACACATTTTAGCCTAAGGTTAGATTGCACCACAATTTAGCAAACAATAATTAAGGTACTAATAACAGAAATCAGGAAAATAGGTGCAGCTAGTTGAAAAACTACAAATAAAAAATAATACACTATGTTTTTATTGCCCTATTTAAAAAAGATTCTTTTAAACAGAACTATGTAGGCACAACATTCTTAGTTTTTTAAGGGTATATAGTATGGCATGGATGATGGMACCTTTATAATATAAACAACTGCATACAATAATTGCTGAAGTGTATACTTTTAAGTCATGAAAGTAGCGACAAGAAATTACTAAAAGTTGAACACAATAATTTGGCTTCTGCAAACAAACAAAGCAATTGTGATTATATAAAGGGTGTCCCATTTTCGTCTTACTCTTTTGTTGTGAGATGAACTGTACCGTTCCTATTTTTATATTGTCTTTTGTTTTAAACTTTTGAGTATGCCACCAGAGTCAAAATATAAATATCTATAAAAAGTGTCTATACATTTATTATGTCTACATACTACAGGAAGATGATATTGAGAACTGAAGAAATGTTAGGTTATTCTAAAGGTGGCATCATCTTTAAAACTAAAAATAATATAAAATGGTGATGGGACAGTTTAATTCACAAAAAAAAGTAAGAAAGCAATGTCAAAACTGCAACCCTCTAGTATTGGAACACTCTGTATAGTATGAAAATTCTACATGTGCCTGATAACTGGTTTAAAATATCTGAAACAGATAAAAAATTTACCTGTTGAAATGTAGCAGTCAATACAACATGTTTGAATTCCTTGACCTAAAAACCCCTGAATACAAAATTTTCTTTAATACTTCAATGCCTGCAAAGTTGTTGAAGAATATCAAAAATAAAATTTGAACTTTAACACTCTGTATCTTTTTTAGTATCAACTTTTGGACTAAGATAAGTTTATTAAATCGGTTTATTTTGATCTAAGAAACATATGATACAAGTGTGCAAAGACCTTTTAGGGACATCCTGTATATTAGTCTGTCTGTTAACACAAACAGTCCATGTTTACAGGTTTTTGAACACCTTGAATGTATTAATTTTGCCTCACACCAAAACAATAAAAAAAAATGTTTGCAATTAATTATTTATTACTTACCTATGTTATTTGTAACAAAAATGCACTAAACAGCAAGGCAAAGAATAATTTATTTCACAAAAGAAAGTTAAGGTGGTATATTGTCATCCTGTTGAAAAATCAAGTCTGCTGTTTGATTTATTTGATTCAGTACACATTTTTAAACTTTAAATCTGTAGGGCAAAATAATGTCTCATTTCATGTGATTAAGAAAGTTACACAAATTAGAAAATGAAAATTTGTTACAATAAATTGTTTCACACAATTTTTTAACTTCAGAATATAAAATCGGTTGCCTCTGAGATTATTTAATAAATTTATAATTATAAGTGTTAAAKCAATTTGGCTTGTTGAAAGATCTCAGTAAAGGCAAAGGTTAAGCGATTTTTCAAGAACCTATAGTAAAACGTGAGCTTTTTACATTAATTACTAAAATGGTTAAATATATTAAAATCTTCAACAAATATGGTCTAGTCAAATACTATTCACGGAATACTACAAGAATTTCAGTAAGTTAAACTTAAGCTATATATTACTAGGGAAATTTCAAACATACTCACTAGAACATTTGGTACTTGAATGCAGATCTTCTGAAAAAAAATGAATATTGCAAAAGACTATGAAGACGTAAAATTTATTGCCCTTCATGACTTAAATTTAAGTGGTTATTGTTCACAAGTAACAATAAAAAAGTCTGGGATGTGTGACATAAATTAAACTTAGTTTGTGGTGATAATTTGATAGTTGTTAATTCATACAGTTTGACAAAAAGTTTAAGTAAAGATGTTTATTCTATTCAAAAAAAGCTATTAGCCATTTAGTTACATTCGAGTACATAATATTAAACAAATTATTGATAGATTACAAACTGCAGTTACTGAATGTAACAAATAACAGTGCCTTTCCTTGCAGGTTAGGTTTAAAGTAGGTAACAGATTTATTATTGTAAAGTGTATTCCAGTTAATGCCCACCCTAAATAGTTATACTGTGAGAAACTGACAAGCCAAAGTAATTATTGTAATTCTGAGTTTATTGCTACCAAAATTACCAGAAGTTAAGAAGCCACAGAACAATTCAAAACTCATGTAATGATCATACCTGCAAATACTTAAGCAGCACCTTCAGGTAGTTTTGAGTGAGCGTGATGAGGTCCCATTCCTTGTATTCACTCCAATCAATGCTGAGTTGTGATATGGGTTGTTCGTCTGGGAGATCCAATTCGATATCTATATGTGGCTGAGTCCAATCGAACACCAAATTTTCACCTGAATAATTATTATCCCTGTAATTCTTGAAAAATTCACAACCGGGGTATGGAAGTAGGAAAAGCGGGAATTCCATATAGCGTTGTTTCTTATCTGCCTTTTCTGACGAGCTAAGTCTGAAAAAAAAATTACAAACATGAATTAAGGGGATTACTGTACATATGCTGTAGTTAAAAAATACGTAAAGTTTGCTTACTGGACGTTAAATTTTGTTTTCTTTTTTTCCACCATCAAATCAATAATTACTCCAACATTTAACGTTTGAGCAATTTGATATCATCGGCACGCACTTTATTCCACATATTCAGGTCCATAAAATTAGAGTCATCCACCTTTTCCTCTAAATCCTGTTCACCATTGGTGGTAGTACCCGAAAAATATTCCTGAGCAGTTTCCACGCCTATTCGTCCATAAATTTCATAACCGCCTGACAGAGTAGCAGAGCGGCAAATGAATTTATTCTTATAAAGTATAACTGGCACTGGAAATCTAGTTCTGCATCTTTAAAAAAATTGTATGCTTCAAGGTTAGACAAGCATAAATATATTAAATGGTCACCTTGCATGTCTAGCTTTTTGCATCAAATCTTTCAGTAACTGCCTATCTAGAGTAGTTTCATAAATGGTTCTAGAACCACTAGCACCACCATGGGATATCTGATGCTCGGGGATGACAATCTGACTAGGATAGCTTGCGCTCAACTCCCCTTTTGAATTCGGAATCTTGATAAGAGTGTAGTCCATAGACATAAGCGCAATGCATTTTTCTAAAGCTTCAGCAGCCTACAATAGAATACAGTTATAAAATGCTCATAAGTTCTATTAAACACTTACCGTTTCGTCCGCCTGGTTTGCAAAATAGGTATTCTTTGAAAAATGGCTAAGCAGTTTGTTAATATCTGTCGTGTACAAGGAATTCATCTTTGCAGCTTAACGCTAGCCAAATTTGTGCGACACTAAGATACAGTACTTTTTCTGATCACAGAAGAAACGTTATCGCGCACAATGCCACAGTTTTTGTTTTACTCCACCTTTTTTTACCGCGTACCATTGTTTTTTGACGATATGCACTTGCACTTGTTTTACGCAGCAAGCCAAGATATTCAAGCACGCCACCAAAACGCAWACGAAAATTATTTAACATCAAAATAAACGTGAAGTTATACGCATAACTCCGATCGGTGTATCCAACATATGTTTACAAACACATTATTTCAATTGTAGCTTTTGTGTAGTATAGCTCTTTTTATTTATTTATGAGTAAATAGCTCGTAACGCAACATTTTAATCTTTTAATGCGCATTGTTATCATCAAAATGCAGCACCAAATAATTGTAATTCCCCTCAAATACATATGTCAAAATAAATAAAACTTTCAACGCACTAATTAAAAATTCTAAATTTAATTTCACCTTTCTTTTAAGGAAAAAAGGAGTTTAGTTCGTATTATACGAACGTGAAATTAGCAACAATTACGCAAGTAGTGGCAGTATGTGCCAGCTACAAGCTGATATTATTGTCAAGAAGTATACAACCAATCATATTTAACCACGAGTTTGTGTTGGCGGTGTTTTAAGAGAACCAGTTAACATTTCCGAGTTTGTTCACATTTAGCGAACGATTTGAACTCACCACGCCTGGTGCTGACTTAAACCAACATTAGTTTCATACAATATTTACCAAAGGACATCACAAATGTTTCGTCTAGGTGAGTGGTCCTATCCCAAATCTTGCTACAGGGTTACATGTGTTATAATACCATTCCAGTCGTATCTGTCACACTCCTAATAGTGGGCTGCTCTGCATTGTACCCATCATCATCCGATGTCATCGAACTGACCCCGAGCAATTTCGACAAACTCGTTGTCCGCGGAGATGAGGTTTGGATAGTGGAATTCTTCGCGCCATGGTGTGGTCATTGCCAACAATTCGTGCCAGAATATCAGAAGGCCGCTAAGGCCTTGAAAGTAAGTCGGTAGGTAACTGGAAGTTAGTCTGTATCTTCAATGTTTTCTTCTAGGGTGTCGTCAAAGTAGGTGCGGTGAATGCAGATGAACATAAAGATTTGGGTGGACGATTCGGTGTTAAGGGATTCCCAACTGTGAAAATATTCGGTGCTAACAAGAATAAGCCAGAAGACTATAATGGCGCGAGGACTGCAGATGGATTGGTTAGCGCTGCACTTGCGGCAGCTAAAGCTAAAGTTAACGCTAGATTGGGTGGAAAATCTGGAGGATCAGACTCAGGAGTAAGTGAATTGTTGTCTGTATAATAATACATACATACACATTGTATTGTTTTACAACATTTACCTACACAGCGTGTTCACATTAACAGTTTACAATAGCTGAGCATTATGTTTTGTCGGRTGGGCATTGCCCCCTCCTAGCTACACCCATAAATATATCTGCTGATTGTATTTTTTTTTATATCCAAATAATCGATTTTTGAGCTTTTAACACGTTGTTTAAACTAATACTTATTTTGATTTCTTATTGTTAGAAGTTCTTATTATACTCATTTTTGCTACTATTAAATAAATTTGATCATAACGAGAAGATTCACTCTAAAAAAAAGTCTGTTCTCCACAACTTGACCTTTGTTCCTGTCCGCCAATTTTGCTCCCGATTGTTTTGTGAGCTGTAGTATTCTTGCCTGTCCTGGATGTGAATTAATTCATGTTTATTGATTTTATTAACTTTCTCTCATTTTTTTTAACTTAATATTGTACAGTAGAGTTTTAAGATCATCCACACTTATTAAGTCTCAATACCAGAAAGCATTCCATTAAATATGTCCCGTAACTTATTACATATGTAAGAACTTGTTTTGTTTTAGCTGTATTTAGAGTTGATGAATTACTTTGAAGCTAATCTATAATCTTTGTCATTACTTTTGTTTTGTCACAGTGACGGATATGTTTTTCATTTTTATAAACCAATGTATTTAATTCCCAATATTTAAGTTTCTACCTCCTTCACTGAGTCCAGGATCATGTTATTTTTCTCTTGTATATATAGCATTGTTYAAAAAAATTCACATTAGAACATTACTATAACATGTGTGATATTTTATGTTACAGTCAACTGATGACAAAGATGTTATTGAACTGACTGACAGCAACTTCAATAAGCTGGTCCTGCAGTCTGACGACATGTGGCTTGTGGAATTCTTTGCACCGTGGTGTGGTCATTGCAAGAACCTAGCACCCCACTGGAACAAAGCCGCCACTGAACTCAAAGGCAAGGTGAAGCTGGGTGCATTGGATGCCACTGTCTATACAACTACCGCAGCCAAGTATGGAGTTCAGGGTTACCCCACAATCAAATATTTTGCCCCAGGACCAAAGGATAGTAGCTCAGCACAAGATTATGATGGAGGACGCACCTCCAATGATATCGTCAATTGGGCATTGCAGAAATTCGCTGAAAATCTACCAGCACCGAAGCCAATTCAGATCGTAGATGAAGAATCGTTCAAAGAAGTGTGCGACCAAAAGCCACTATGCGTCATTGCATTCTTGCCGCACATTTTGGACTGCCAATCTGAGTGTCGTAACAAATATATTACAGTTTTGGAGAATTCAGCTCAGAAATTCAAGCAAAGGCAGTGGGGGTATGTATCCATTTGATTTTTCCAGGATCTGCCACCTAAAACTCCCTAGGCTCATATTCTCATTATTTTTTTAGGTACAACCTTAAGTTATATGTCAAATTATAGTTCTTTCTAAACTCTTTAAAAATAGCATAGTGAGTGTCCAAATTTTTTTTTGCCAATTATGGTATTTTGCAAACAAAGTTAATTTTTGTGAATATTTTTTTTTACCTTACCCTGTGTAATAAATATTGCTTCATAGTTGGATGCCGACTTTTGTCTTCTTCAATTAGTTTCATTACAACGCATGCGTAATTTTTACTCCTTATTAATGAAAAAACAAAAACTTGTCGCCGACATATTCTGTTAATAGGGCTGTTAACAATTTTTTAAGAGTTAGTTTAACAGTTTATTACAGTACAAATTATGCCTACATATCCATTGCTGCACTAAAACAACTTTTAAATAAATCAAGTAAAAAGTTCACTCTGAAGAGAGAGAGGGGCTAGAAAATGGTACCCTGTGATGAGGCTGGTGCGTGATGTAGAAAACCAAACTAGCATCATCGCAAGGTATTGTTTTCTAGCCACTCTGTAGAACGAATTTTGTACTTAATTTACTTCAAAGTCAGAAAACCAAAAGTGTACCTCATTCGATTTTTGCTATAGAAGGATCACAACAAAATGTTGAATGTTTTTTAGATTAAAAAAATCATTTTCATCAAACCCCTTTTAAAATTAAATCCTGGCTACACCCATGCCCTGACAGTTTATATTTTTCCAACCGAAATAGTGAATTTCGACTTTACATCCTCATAACAATGTGGGGTGGGACAGACAGCAGTAAAATGCAAATTAGGGATTTCTCCATTGGAGTTGTCTATGCTTTTTTCGACCCTTGCAAAAAAACACCCTCATTAATGCAGGTAAAGAAATTGCTGCAATGAGTAATTACAGTTTAAAAACAAGTATTATTACACAGATTTTTTTTTATATTATTACACTGAGTTGATTAAATTATGCATCCCTACTTTATATTTTAAATTAAAATTAAAAAAAAATATATTTTAAGAATTAAAAATCTATATCAATCACTGTTGTCGTGCTATCGTTGAAATCAATAACGATCTGAGGAAAATCTCGAGGACTCGTGAAACTGTCTTCCACATTAATTATGTGATGTACGCAGTTTCTCCACAACGCGTGATATATTTTTTCCACCTTTCGTTAGACAATATCGACAATGCTTGCACCCAAAATTGGCGTCTAATTTGACTTCTACACATTGTGTTTCAAATTACTCCATACCAGTTCAATCGCATTTAGGACACAATAGTTTGATGGAAGTCTTAATACAGTGTATCTTTTTGACTTTGCTAAATAGTCAACTGCATACTTTGTTGTTTTATTGATATTTTTTTCATCTATTACTTTCAATAAATCGGCTTTTTTACTTTTTTTTGGTACAACTAAATCATGTTTTGTCATAAAACCAACTTGAGATTGCTTTTGTCTGGCAGTTTGTTGATTTGTCTGGAATGTTGTCCATTATAATGGCAGACATTTCTTGTAAATTTGGCAACAGTTGGTTTTGAAACCATTCCTAGAATAATTTGGAATCCATGTCCTTTGCTGATAACAGCAAACTTCCAGGGACCCATCCGTTTTCACTGCCGGTACGGTGTGCAAAATACTTAATCGTTTTCATCGTGCAGGTGGCATCTCTAAATAACAGTTCCCAGAATTATCAATCCAGCGTTTGCCGATTGTGCCATGAGTATCATACCATGTTTCATCAAGGTACAGGATGTATTTACCTCACCTTACCTCACGATATTTTCTAATTCGGAATATAAATTGCGTTCTTTCCACTTTCAGTCGCTAATCCTTATTATCTTGTAAGTAAATCAAACACGGCGTAAAATTTTTCTTAATGTTTCTTTCAGTTTTTTTTAATTGCTTATATGGTCGGAACATTATTTCCTTTATAGATTTCATATATGATATTTTTTATTTCACCAATTTCGTTTGTGAAACAAGAATCGGAAACGGAAACTCACGGCTTTTTCTTTCTTTTCAGATTGTCTTCATCTGAGTTAACTATTTTATGAAACGATTTGAGCAGGTCCGCCATTAATTCTAAAGGTCCGTTTAACTTATGTTCTACCAGATTTTTGTACAAAGTTTGCACCAAAACTTTTGCAACTTCTGATAAATGTCTTCTTTTGACTCGTTTCGAATTGGAAATACAAATTTAGATTTTGGATAAATGTTTACTTACCGTCATATCCATCTAGCTGATTTAGGTTAACTTCAAGCACTGGTTCGTCTTCATCAACATTTATAATTTTTTCATCGATCATGAATAGATTATCTATATTGACAGAATTTTCATCATACCACTTTTTTGATTCATATAAAGAATAACCACCGTTCACTATGAAAACTGGTTGACAACTGTATATTTTGAAACATTGTGGCTTATACGGATTAGATTTGTATTTCTACCTGCTGGCCCCTACACCCTGAACCCATTTGATAACATCTGTTTTGAAGAGAACAATGAAACAAGGAACCCTTAATTTGCATTTTACTGCCGACTAATCATCGTCTGTGCCACTGCAGATACTTAGCAAGATTTATAGCCTAAAGTCAGAATTCACTATTTCGATTGTACGACAATATTGAATATTGGAGCAAATCTTTTATATAAATGAGGAACAGAAAAGACCTAATAGGGTTCCTTGAGGGATACCAAATTCCACTGATTCACATGCACTATGTTATTCGATAACACATAACAGTCAAACTTGTCTAACAGTATCAAAGGTTTTGTCGAGGTTAAAAAAAAACCAAGAAAATGATTTCTGAGGAGTGGATTGAACCCATACCAAGGCATTATTTGGCTATTCTGTTTATCTAAAAACTCATTACTCAGGATTTAAATGCATTTATAAACTTTGTTAAGTTTGAAATCAGCAAGATTGTTTAGAACCTGTTGCTTTGTCATCTCCTGTAAAAACACCTTCCTTATAAGTCCTGTATTAGGGTCGTAGTTTTCTCATTCTTCAGAATTTTATCCCATAAATATTTCATGTTGCTGCACTAAATATTTTCAGCATAATAATCCTGCATATATTAATAAGACAATCTCATTCCCACAGTCTTTACGTTATGCAAGTAGATCTTGTCTTAAACTATCATCCAGTGGTTATTTATTTTGTATTGGTGGATGACATGTCTAAACCATGAATTTTATCAATATAATGAACTGCAGTATAATTTAGGAAACACCATATGAATTCATTTATTGATGTAACTTATCCTAAAGGAATGATTTCCTTTCACCCATGGATAATACAAGTATCTTCTAACTTGGATTATATTCCCAGATTATCGAGGGCTTTGAAAGTTAATATACATCTTCCTCATAAATCTGTCCTGGGACCTGTTTATGACTCACACATGAACACTGGGTCAATAAGATTCGTATCGATTTGATTTTTTAACTAAAATGTTTCAGATGGGCATGGGTTGAGGCTGGAGCACAACCCGAGTTAGAGAACGCCTTGGATGTTGGTGGTTTTGGTTACCCAGCGATGGCCGTCATCAACCCCAAGAAACTGAAGTGTTCCGTGCTCAAAGGGTCCTTCTCCAACGAGGGAATCGGCGACTTTTTGAGAGATTTGTCTTATGGTCGCGGCAGCACAGCCCCAGTCAAGGGCGAGGCACTTCCAAAAATCTTCAAGACTGAACCTTGGGACGGTAAGGATGGAGAGCTTCCCATTGAAGAAGATATCGATCTTTCCGATGTAGTATTAGATGAAAAAGACGAACTGTGAGATATTAGTTTAAGATTTCATTCATTTTTTCCAGAACTGTTTCCTGTGTGTACTGTAATAAGTTTGTATAAAAAACAAATAAATAAAATGTGTTTGTAGAGTGGCGTTTTCAGTTAAATGTTGTGGTCAAGTTACTTCAAAGCTGCAAAACAACAAATGAGGTAGAAGTAGAGCATATAGCTTTGATATCGAAGTGAAGTTGTATATGTAATGTGAATTTTGGGAATCTGATAAAGTAGTATGGTGCTGGCCAGTACTTAGATGAATATGTGATAATAACAATTTTAAGTATTTATTACATATGAAAATAATTAATTTTCTCAGGTTGTTTATCTAAAAATCATTTATTCACTTTCAGCCAAATTATTTGTTTATAAGAGGTAAAAGTAGACCAAACTGGTGAAAAATTGTTTATTGGTTTGCATTTACCAATGTTTATTTACTTTGTACAGGATGTTAAGTTTCTGTTCGGCCAAATGAAAACCTCCGAATATCTTGCTGTATTTTGTAGTTTCTAAAATTGAAGTGACCTTAGAAAATTAACTAAAGAAAAGTGAGTCATATGTCAAACAAGTTCATTAGTTAGTTTATGGAGAAATGCAACGTAATTTTCAAACCAAAACCAACCAAAATTTTTAGCCGTTCATCAAAGATTGAGAGAAATAGGTTCATTGGTTCCGAGAAAAAGTGAAGTTTGATGGGATGCTTAGGTAGCAGAAATCCAGGAAAGAAAAGAAGAGGAAGCCCACAGAAAAATTCTTGGAAAGGTCAGTTTTGTTTATAAAACGTCATCTTTTGAGATGCATAATATTATTATACCATAGTTGATTACCAAATAACTAAAAAATATTATACCAGAACTTTTATTATTTTTTTATTTATTTTGTGTTAATAATGTACGACCTACACATAGTGGTTCAAGTAAAAAAATAGAATAAGTACCTAAAAGCTATTTCATATTAATGTCCATTAATTGTTTTACTTACACACTGATTGATGGATACTGATATTGCATGCCACAAAGCATAAACAATCCTTGCGCAGAAGCATAAATATTATATTACGTTTTATTAATTCTGAGAAGATAAACACATATTTTAAAATTACTTAAGTAATATGATCCCTTGTTCTAGAACAGCATTTGAAATACTTTTTACATAAATTATCACAGCAGGTTTCTTGTTATGGATTTGTTTAATAAATGTTCTTATCAGTATCCCTTAATACCTGTAAACATAGTTCCAAAGCAAATTCTTGTTTATATTAACAGCGGCTATAACAGGATAGCATTAATGTCAAACCAAGGGCTTGCATCATCATATACGTTATGTTTTTGTTTAACTTAGCACTTGGGGTGACCATTTTACGGTCTTTTAAAATCAGGACATACTTGTCCAGCGTTGATGATAATATTAATAACTGTACCATAATAAGATTGAAATGGCAAATATAGTTTCATTTTTCGAAATATAGCCACAGGCCATAGTAATAGACCGAAATAAGCCCAAAATGGCATGATTATTCTAAAAGAAGCTAGAGACATCGTCTTACATCATTAAAGATAAGTGGTTGCCAGATTTAACATAAAGCACAATGGATAACCAACATTTTGTTGAAATCTAGACATAAATATATGAAATTATTAGATGCAAACATTAGGCAGGGCATTTTCTATGAAATCAGTACTGAACTGCATAAATCAGGACGGGTGGTCACCCTATTAAAAGCACTCATATGAAGTGTGCTTTCAGATGAAATATTTCATTAACTTTAATAATCAGCAGTGTGTGATTTGCGACAGGAAAAACCTTTTTCAAGATCTGTTTTTATTTATTTATTATGCTTTCCCTGAAATATTGATTATATGGACTTCATTTAAACTTGAATGGTTAGTTTTTGCGAAATTTAACAGTATATTGTGTGAAAATTGACCAACATTATTGAAAAAGTTACCGGATTTTCTATTTCAATTTTTTGGTGCGCTTTAGTCAAGCAGTGGGATTTTTACAGTGTAACCAATAATTGACTCTTTATGAATCCACTAAATGTTTATTAAAATAATACAAGAACATCGTATAATACATAAAATTGAGCATTCATGATTTGGTGATGACAGCCAACGGATGAACAATGTATGGTTACCATCATCAATAAATATCAGTCAAAAATACTTGAGAATACTATATAATATAAAACAAAATAAAGAAGAAAAACAGTTACCCAGGCTTAAATCTGAGATAGCTCGATTCTGTCATATTTCCGTTCCTTTTTACAGAGTATCGGATAAAACAAGGCGAAATAATAGGCCGCTACGCCTGTCAGAATAGCACTAACGATTAGTGCTACGAGGCCCCATGCAGATATGCCAATTCCTTTGACAGGGCGACCTATTATAGTAGCAAATCAGTGGTTGTTAAAGAATATGAATKGTCTACTTACTTTCAACTTCATCACTTGTTTCCTTATTGGATGATTGAATCTTGTTAGATTTATTTCCAGCTCCTGCTCCATCGCAGAGACATATCTCAACCCCAACAATAACTAAAAAAATTATGCCAATAAAATTTAAGTGTTAAAAGAAAGGTGGCTTTAAATACTCACCAATTGCTAGTAAAATTATACGAGCCTTGAAAGCCATTGTTACAGTTTACACGTATTCAGACGTTATGAATTAATAAAGCCGATAATACGGCGGCGAACATGTTATATGTTTACAAACAATCGCATACCCAGAATTAACCATGTGCAGAAGCAGAACACGTGTACATGTACATTGGGCGGTACTGTAACCACACAGTTCAGAAAACTCGCTACCATGACAACCGGAACAAAACGGTAAACAAACTCTTTTCGAACGAAACTTCAAGTGTTGGGACACGTGAAGTTCAAAAGTACTACAAAATGTTCATTTATTTAAGCAAGAAGGTAAATCCTAAGCTTTTATTAGTGTTCGTTTGCATATCATTTGGTAATTTACAGGTAGCAATACCCCCATCCACTAAGATTAATGCATTAGCATGGAACAAAGAAGATGGTTACATTGCTGTAGGAGGTGACGGCGGATTACTACGTGTACTTAAACTAGATTCGGGTAAGCATACAACTCGACTTTTAAAAGCTTCACTCACATAATATTCCACTTTAGGTGACAATGACCCAAGCTCGAAAGCCAAGGGTTTATCGATGCGCAGCAGCTTGTCGATGAACGAAACCCTAGAAGGTCACACAGAAAATGTCCGCGTCATTGTCTGGAATGAAGCATACAAAAGACTAACTACAAGTGACGAGAACGGAGTAATCGTAGTGTGGATGTTATACAAAGGAACATGGTGCGAAGAAATGATCAACAACAGGAAGAAGTCGACTGTCGCTGACATGGCATGGAGTAGGGATGGAAAGAAAATTTGCATTGTCTACGAAGATGGAGGTGTCATCTTAGGTTCAGTGGATGGTAATCGCATATGGGGTAAAGAACTGAAAGGTCTTGGCCTCTCCAAGATCCAATGGTCACCGGATGACTCCTTCCTGCTGTTCGGATTGAAGGATGGCTCACTCCAAATGTACACCAAAGATGGAGATTTCTTTGTAAGTTAACAAATTCCAATATATACAAATTTCCGAAGTAAGTCTAGCAAACCTGGTTATTACTATACCATTATTTCAAAAATTGTGATTTGATAATTTAAATAATATACATATCATATCAGCCAATTACTGTTTCATTAATTTTAATGGTGACTATATTTTGGGCTAGATGGATAAGCTTGTGTTATTTGTATATATAATGATATCAATAATAATAATAATGCTTTATTTCCAATAAGTAAAAAAATACCCAATTACAGGAAATAAACAAACTTAGAGTTAAGTATGTTGTACAGAAATTTCATCACCAAAAAAACTCTTCTTGTATTTAAAGAATTAAGATAAAATATTGTCAATAGTTGTATGTGGTCATAGCCCTGTGCAGGATAAATCCCACCCTCAAAATAAACTAAAAATGTTAAGAACTTCCTTTGAATCAATTCAATTAAATCAATATAAACACTATAGAGGGGAAACCAAATTAATGCTCTACATTCAAATTTTGAACGAACTAACGAAACATAGAGATTTCAGCATGTTGCTGCTTTGAACATTTCTATAAACATAGCCAAACAACTGAGAAGCTTTAACCACAGTATATGTGACATGTTCGTTAAAAGTTAGTTTATAGTCAAACTTAACAATTAAATCCTTAATAATGTTGCACCTAGAAAGTTCAATATTATCAATGCAGTAAGTACAGGGTACAAGTTAAAAGGGGCTGTTTCTTTGAACAAGATAAAAAGGAAACTACAGCACATTTGGTTATGTTTAGAGACAGATGATTACATATTATCATAGACAGCTTATTACTATTAATGACATTTGTAATATCAGTAATAAATAATGAAAACGGCAAAGGATCAAAATTCGATCCCTGAGGTACAACATCATGTAGTGAATGGTTTTGTTTGTGCTATTGATTCTTTCATTTATTTCTTCATTCATTCTTCCATTGTGTTGTAATTTAACTCCCAGATATTTAAAACTTTTGACCTATTCGATTTGATTTCCATTTATTGTTATGTATAGACTTTTCGCACCAAATTTGAAGTCGATATCTTTTATAGTTCAGGAATAATTTTAAAAAATCATTTTTTAAATTTAACTTTAACACCCTGTATATCAAAAGGAAAACATCTTTGGAAATTTTTCTAAAATCACTTTTTCTATCACCTGTCAAACGCTGTCGGTGTATTTTGAGGACACCCTGTATATTATACAACAGGGGCCCCAATGTTGACCCCAGCGGCACACCATATTGAGTCTCAACCAACGCACAGTTGCACCCGCCAACAGAAACAAACTGCTGTCAATCACATGAATATGAGGATAGCAATGTAAGACCGCTGCCCCTGAATCCAGTACGTTCCAACTTTGACAACAGTACTTGATGATGCACTGTGTCGAATGCTTTTAAATAATCTATGTAAATAGACACCGTAACATTTCCATCATCAACATATTTTAGCATGGTTCCCATGTAATCAGTTGTGCTGTTGGTTATCAAAAGCTATACTGTTAAGGATCAAAGCAACTGCAGCTCTCAATAAAGTTCAGCATGCGATGCTTGATAACTCTTTTACATATTTTCCTAAGTGTAGATGTCTCTAATTTACTACAAGGTTAGGGGTCTCCACTTTGGCCAGACCATCACTCCATCATGCTCTGGTGCAGAGCTATGATTCATTGTTTTCATAACGTTTTCAATTTCTTCTGCGTCTGTCTGGAAGAAAAAACAAGAATTTTTATTAAGTTTGCCGATGATAGGTCTATCAACAATCCGCCCATGTCACCAAATCAAGCACGGTACATGTTCCACAAACTCAGAATTAAATATCTCTGCAATCTGCTGTGGATCCATCCACAACCTTGAAGTTCATTCATTCCATGTTACTTGTCTTAACCCAATTTTTTGTGGTACTATCTAGACCCTATACTTGCTCTCAGCTTGTTATTAATATCCTTTATCTTCATACTTTCCCAAAACACTTCTCTAAGTATGTTAACGAATGCCTTTTATAAGTCCGTAAATGTTAAACAGATCCCTTTTTTTTCTTTTCGATCATTTGTCTAGTCGTAAATATATGGTCTAGCATGCTTCACCGCCTTCTACACTCTCTTTGTGCTTTATATAACTGTGGTCATCAGTCGTTAGTACACTTTTGCTACTAGACTTAACGTTCTTTTGTGTCTTTTTTTATATGTATTGGCATAATTATCCCTATTTTCCAGTCCTCCGATACAGTTCCTTTATTCTGTAGCATATTAAATAATAATTTGTTAGCACTTTTCAACGTTCTAGTACCATACTTTTTAACATTTCTGATGCAATTTGGTTGCCTTTCACCTTTCCTCTTTTTATATTATCAATGATCTTTTTTATTTCTCCTGATTTATATCATTCTGATATTTCTCTTGAATCCCTCTATAACTTACTTCTGTTTTCTGTACGAGTTATTCCACCTTCTGGGTGTAATAATAATTTTTAAGTCATCTGTATATAACAAAAAATCCGAATTCTTTGAAGCATTGATCAATATCATTAATAAAAATCATAAAAAGTAGTGGGTCTAAATGTGAACCCTGTGGAACACCCGAAGTAGAAATGATATCCTGAGAAATAGAATTGTTAAGCCTAACAAATTGAGACCTGTCAGAAATATATGACTCAAACCAAGCCAAAAGATTGCCGTGTACACCAKCCTTCTCCAGTTTACCAAGTAATGTATGATGATGAACCATATCAAAAACTTTGGAGAAGTCAGTGTACACCACATCAACATGCGCACCCCCCCTCAAAGCTACYCAAGACTTTCTGAACCMGCGTTACAAGATTAGTGAGCATCGAGCGTCCCCGTTAAAAACCATGCTGAATTGGACTAATTATATGCTTTAGCTCAAAAAACAAACTTTTAGTTATTGTGGATTCAAAAATCTTTGCTGAGCAACGAAAAGCAATGAACAGAAACTATAACGGCCCGCTTCCAAAGTAGAGGGAAGTATTTTACCTCGCTTGTTTCTTAACTGACCAGCAATGCATTTTTTATTATTTCTCGCATGATTTAAAGCTTTATAAATAAATAAGATTGTGTTACTTTGTGCTATAATACAAAAATTATCTTATAAGTGTTGAACTGGTGCAGTCATATTTGTACAAAACTTTTAATGTCTTTGTTGGCACACTTTTGTAACCTGCCTGTATGTGATATTTTACTGCACTTATTTAATATGTTTTCTGTTTAAAGTACAATTGTCCGTTGTCTTTCCAGAAACAACTCAAAAGTCAGCTTCCAATGAACGACGATGCAAGACTTGTTGGTTTAGACTGGTTTCCTGGTAAACAAACAGCCGTTGCCGGGCCTTGCAAAGCACTTGTGGCTTGTTATGCAAACAGTTACATCCAGTTAATGTATGACCAGTATGATGAAAGTAAAGGTTGAATATTTTTCTCATCTTCCGTCTTAATACGGTATTTGTTCMAGGACCCATTGAAGTACTGCTGAATAAGAACACATCTGTAGTGCATGGTCGATGGAACGACACAGGCTCTCTACTGGCTGTGGCTGTAAAAATAACCGAGAACAATAGAGAAATAAATGCTGTGCAATTCTACAATGCATATGGCGAGGTAGGAAATGCTCTAAGATGAGATATTTTGGTAACTTGAACCATTTCAGCATTTGCGTACCTTACGTCTGCCAGGCCAGTCAATCTCCTGCCTTGATTGGGAAGGTGGTTCCTTAAGAATTGCCTTAGCAATCGATTCGTTTTTGTATTTTGCCAACGTCCGTCCTGATTACAAATGGTGCTACTTCAACCGAACACTGGTTTACGCTTCGGATCGACCGAAAAAGAGGGGTGGTGTCTGCATTTGTTATTGGAACATGGACACCTACCAATACAACTTGAAATACGTCCCTAAACTTGTTGATATTGCTGCTGATTCAGATGCTTGTGCTATTGCTGCACGCCTGCCTGATCAAACCACAGACACCAGCATCATTATTTGCAACACGAATGGTACGGTTGTGGAGGGCTACTTATTTGTGTATGACGTGCTTTGCTTGACCATGAATCACTCTCGAGTTATCGTGGCCAGCAAGTACAACTTTATCATATGGCACTACACCACTCCCAAGAATTATTTCCATACAGGTGAGGTTTTAATTTAGTTTTTTGTTTGTTTTTGACCATTAATATGTTTCCATGTAGTTTTTTAGGGTAATATTACACAAAACATAACTTTATTTTTACGATATATGTGACAGAATGCATTTTTATTAAAAAATATTCACCCAAAAAAATACTACAGTGGTCTCACTGAACATACCTTACTATAGAGTCAAGCTATGGTTTGGTTAACTATACAAATAATTGTTAACATTAAACTTAGAATTGAACATTGAAGACAAAAATGAAAATACTCAAGGACAAATTTACAGAACTATCTGAATTTATTAGGAGTAAAGCTAATCATAAACGTTTATTTATGGGATCATGGTTCATGAGACATCTCATTTGAAAGCTGCTTTTATTATCTACTTGTCTGTTTTTAAAATCAATAATTAAAATACGTTAAAAATGTGATACTGAAGTGATCATGTAGATAATCAAAGCTGCTTTCAAATAAGGTATAGCAATATTTCCTCTTTTTTTTTAATTTTTTGAGTTTATCGTGGCTTAGGTGCCAACATGGATTTTTTTAAGAGCAGCTTATTTTTCAAGGATCTTATTAACCAGAAAATTTTATAATTCATACAGGTAAATAACTACCTCTGTGTCCGGTATACAATATGACTTAAAACCACAAAATAACCTGACATTGCAGCAGACTAAAGTACATTTTACAAAATAGAAAACACTGCAAAAAAACAAGCAGGAACAAGTCTGCAAGAAAAACAAAACAGAGACAATAGTGAAATATACCCTCTTCTAAGTTTTAAGATCATAATGGAAATGAATTAAGTATTCTAATAGCTACAACATAACTTTTTATTACTCATAGTTTTGTTTTATATTTTTATTTCTAGTGTTACTTCTTAGATGTAGAAAAGCTTTTTTTAAGATCCTGGTAATAATAAATTAGGGACTCAAAATTAAACATTCCAGATTTAAATCAATTTTTCATTCACAACAGTATTCTTATATATATTCTTTTTAGCATATTATTTTGTAATCTTTGTAGTAGACTTAGATTACTTTTACCCTTTCAAACAATGATTGCATAACTGAGAATACTGTGGCAAAAATACAATAAATAGCCGTTTTTAAGTTTGTCCAGTTTTGAATAATTTTCAGAAGACAAAAAGGAGATACTTGGTTTTATTTATTATATGTACACCTACTTTCAATATATTTATTCCACTTTATGTTATACCCAAATATATTTATATCTAAACTATCTCTGTAGTTTTCAGATGCCATATACAAAGTTGTTGCAACATTCAAAGATGATCTATTATTAATAAATTTCACATTTATCCATTTTATCTTGTGTAGATATCCAAAAATCTTCAGCAGAAACAATGGTAATGCTGTCTGCATCTGACACAATTGTCTAATAAATCTAATAAATCATTTACATAAAGAATTAAAAATAAAGGTCAAAATCGATCCTTGCGGTACTTCAATTGCTATATTACACCATTCAGTCATTTTCTGGGATCTTGACCCTCAGTAATTTATTAGATAGACAGCTGGTAAGCAAAGTTTGCACCCTTTCACTAATTCTGTAATTATTAAGTTTCTCGAATGGTATATTTTTTGCACCAAATCAAGATATAATTCATTACTGGTCTATTTTTGTCTAGTTTGTTATAAATTAAAATAGTTAGAAAGGGCGTCTTTGGTTCCTTTATTTTTAATAAAACCAAATTGCTAAGAGCTTATTATATTTTGTCATAGATTATTTTTTTTTGAAAGTTTTGTCAATATTTGAAATTTAACAATTATATAACACATATAGTGTGATGTTCTACACGAGTTGTCAGAAGTTTGTAAACAGGGATCATATCTGCCATCTTAAATAAATTCGGCCAGACAGGTTGTTCTATGCATAAGTTATACACATTAACTAAAGGTTCTACAATATAGTCAGACATTATTTTTATTCTGTAACCATTTATTCCCATGTTTGTAAGCAGAGTTTCTTAGGGATCAAACTTGGGATCTTTATAATTTATTATTATATTACGGTTACCCAATTATGATACATAATAAGAAATGCCAAAGACTTTACTAATATCCATTATTACAAAGGAGCAATTTCTGTAATACATAAAAGGGGTAATATAATCTGTAGTTTTATATTTTGGCACATTGGATAAATACATGTTATTATTGTTTTTGTCCAAGAAAAACTACATGCTTTGATACAGCTTTTACCCATACAAATAAAATTTTAAATTTTGCAGTAAGGAGCCAAAAATTTAAGGCTTTAGACATCGATTCTGACAAACTCATTAGGGTTGTCGAGAAGAAGGGGCATGTTTTGCTGGAGGGTGCCAAATCATACTCTGAAGATGAAATAACATGCATAACTTGCAACTCAAGCTTCTTGCTGGTTGGAAAACAATCTGGGTCTATCATTCAGTACAGTTTACCCGACGGAGTACGGATTGCCAGACATGTTGTGTCTCCCAGACCATATAAACTGTTCATAAACAAAATTGGAAGGTATTTAGCATAGTTCTGCCAAATATTCATTTCTAATGGTGTGTTTAATGTAGTCATGCAGCTATAATCGATGCAAATGGCCTTTTCGAGCTCCTAAACATTTCGAAGCTGCACACTCGTCAAGACGTCAAAACCAGCCTCGAAAGGAAGGATGTCTGGTCTATGTGCTGGGCCAGTGATGCCCCGACATCCTTCGCCATAATGGAGAAAACACGTATGTACGTCTTCAAAGGGGAAGAACCTGAAGAACCCATAACGTCCACAGGATACATATTTAACTTCGAAGTCTCTGTTCTATTAATTTTCAAATGAATATTTTTGATAATTGTGTCATTTTAGAACCTTGAAATAAAGGCTGTTATGCTGGACGAAATCATGGAGAACCCCGAGGAACCAAGCAGCAAACATATATTGCATTTGGAAGTGAAGAGTTTAAGAGATACCAGGAACTTGATGAAGGATGTGGGCATCGGTGAAGCGAAAAAATTTATTGAAGACAACCCACATCCTCGACTATGGTGAGTGATGCTTATAATTTAAGAAATAGTATTTATACCGAAAATAAAATTAAAAAAAAAAACGCTAAAATAGGTAACTTAAGATTTAAAAACAGATTTAATTTGAGACATCTGAAACAGAGCAGTTCTTTACTGTGATGAAGATATCAAATCAAATGTTTTCTTAAAATGAAGCCTTGTGTCATTCAAGCCCTTGTTATCTAAAGAATTCAACCATTATGTCATCTGAAATAAAAAACACTTAAAATGGCACAATTGGAAAAATGGATATTTGAGAAGTGAAAAAAATCACATTCAAAAAACTACATTACCAGTCAATTTACAATTTGACACTTCTAATCGATCCATATGACACTTCGATAAAATTATTTGAGGGTAGTAACGTAGCTTAAAACTGCTGGTACTTTATGCTCCTTCCGACTGCAATAAACACTTGTTCAATATCTTGAATTGAGGAAGACAGTTCCAAATAAACAAAAACGTCGACTACTATCAATATACAAAAAGTTATCATCTGTAGATTCTAGTGAAATTCAAAAAATACAAAATTACAGTTGGTGGGATCTACAGATGATAGCTTGTTATCTACTGACATGAATCGTGTTTTTGCTGGTTTTTAGAATTGTTAATCTTTAGCAAGTGTTTAGTGAAAGTCTGAAGTAATGCTAACGTTAGCAAAAGCCAACTGACACTGACAGTTCTCAAACATAATACTTACAGCGATAATTCTCAAACAAGTAATTTAAACCTGTTCTCTGCATGTTTAATTAAAATGGTGAATCCTAATTCTAATGATGGTAGGTTGCGGCGATAAGCTCAGGATTCATCAGGAGGTTTGTCAATTGGAATTTAGAACACCAAAAGAGACCTCCTGTTTGATACTTGTTGCACAAATTCATAAACGGGTACGTTGAAATTTTCAATGCCAAATTTTACAAGAACGGTGCAAGATAGTGACTATCAAAAAGTATAGCTTTTTTGTGCAAAAGAAGTTGTAAAACCAGAATAGATTTGTTGAGATATAAAAAATTTCTGTCATTTTCAACACATTCGACCTAGCGCAGGTAGCATCCTCTATGTGCTACATGCAAACCATGGATAGATTTCAATCTCTTGCTCCAGGAAATCCCTAACACCAAAATTTCATCTCAATTTGAGCATTTATTATAAAATAAATAAGAAAAAACGAAGATAATTTTTTGCATTTAACACCATGCATATGTAAGTATAAACTTTTGGACTAAGGTGACTTTGTCTGAATCATAATATTTTCACGTCAGGAATCTAGTCATGAATTTTGGCCCATTACGTCGCGACCACCCTGTATAATGCCCATCCCGATCACTAGATTTGAATCCTTTAGATTTTTTCTCTGAGGTAATTTAAAAAGTAGAGTATATGTAGACCATTCATACATGCTGGAAGAATTAAAGGCTCATAGTCAATCTCTAATGCAATTGCTACCCCCAGACGTTGAACACAGTCCAAAGTGTCTTGTGCAATTTATGTAATGTCTAGTTGTAAATGGACTGTAATTTAAAATTTTGGATGTGTAAAATATTTTTTTTCTAATTCTAAACTTTGTTAATTCATTATATAAATGTGGAGACCATAGTCATGTATTTTGTTTTATTTGTGAACTTTATTTATTATTTATATTTATTCACATGTTAAATAACCATTTTTTCCAAATGTGCCCATTTTGATTGTTTTCAGTGCAAGATGACATAATGGTTGAATTCTTTAGGTGATAAAAGCTTAAATGACACAACAAATGCATATGGTTGTATAAAAAAAAACTTTTGATGATATCATATCTTCCTCATAGTAATAAAATAAATACTAAATCTCATTTTAAATTACCTGTTTCAGTGTTATTTCCAATTTTTGAAAATAACCCGTATTTTAAATTTTATGTGTCACTCTATTGATACGCTGAATATTGCCAATAGGCGACAGCTGGCTGAGGGTGCTCTACAAGAACTGGACCTAAAAACTGCTGAATATGCATTTATACGGTCAGAAAACTACCCTGGAATCCTCCTAATCAAGAAACTGCAGAGGATGCCTAACGATAAACTGCACAAAGCTTTCATCGCATTGTTCCTGAAGGAATTTGACAAAGCAGAGAAACATTTCATCGAAGTTGACAGAGCGTAAAACTTGTGCATTTATCTAATATAGTCTAATTAAAGCAAGATTTTCAGTGATCTGGCTTTGAAATTCCGACAAACTATTGGTGATTGGTTCCGTGTGATTGAGCTAATCAAAACACTGTACACTGGTGAACAAACCCTGCTGCTAAAGACTTATAACAAGGTTGGACGCTATTTCTATGACAAATGTTATTGGCTTACTGCTTTGGATTACTACCAACGAGCTCGCAATGTAGGGAGAGTGATTGAATGCTACAGTCGCTTGAAAGATTACGAATCTCTCAAACTAATAATGGCTACAATGCATGACCGTGACCCTTTTTTGAAAAAAATTGCCAGGAAATTTGCAGCAGAGGATGTATTCCCTGAAGTTGTGATTGCATATGAGAGGGTAAGTCTACAAGCTTTTCCTTACAGTATATTAAAATTTTGAACCTTTTCTACTTGTAGATGGGGCAAGTAAATGCTGCCAAAGACTACTGCATTAAAAACAACCGCTGGAGCTATGCGATTACACTGGCATTGGAACATAGATTGCAAGGAATACCCGAGTTATATGACAAGTTTATCCAGGACCTGCTTGATCGCATGCGTATTAAACAAGCTATCGAAGAATACACGAAGTCAAAACACTTCAAGGAAGCAGCAGAATTGTGTTACCAGGTTGACAATTAGTACTATTTACCTTATAAACAAAATATTGTGTTTGTTATTTCTAGTATGCCTCTTACCTATTCCGGACTGTCAGGTGCAGGGTAGGGCTGGAAAGAATACAAAGATTATATGCATATGGAGCACACATGTACTGGAATTACTACTACAGCAAAGGTACGACTATGAAAAAAAATTTCCTTTTCTTATAAATTATCTTAGAAGTTCATTAATTCTTCTTTAAGAAAAATTTACTTGAAGTATAATCCACTTTATTCTTTTAATTGTAGAGCGCTTTCAGCTAACAAGTAGCCATCATCTGTACAGTCAATATATATAAAGAAAAAAGGAACTTTTTCAGATAGTTTGACAGTCAAAAAAACTGCTGCAAATTGAATCAATACTTCCACATCCATTTGTCAAAATGACATTTACATTTTTATTTCTTATACTATACGATTAGTAATCAGGTTGCTTTCTCTCTAGACATTTTCTCTAAGACAAACAGTCCTCGTGATATTAGCCAAAATATATACATATTCAAAATCGGTTTTTCCCAAATAACTCGAAAATTATTAACTTAACAAAAAAATTACAAGAGCGCTTTCTGATCAGAAATTAGATTTTCTATATAATTCCAAAATTTAAAAAAATCGTACGAGCAGGATCCAAAATAGGTTTTTTGGTAATATTTAGAAAATGTCAACTAAACAGTTCGCCCCCTTCCTGATACCCTACTTACCCCACAAACAATAGGTCGCTTTGGGTAGTTGAGATTTATACGTTTGCCAAATTTCAAATTCATATATTAAGTCTTTCGAAAGTTATCGTGTCCACAAACAAAACCACAGACACACAGACAAGAAATTTTTTTTGCTCAAATTTTGTTTTTTTGCGTTTTCGACCATTTTAAAGCGAATGAGCAAATAAAAATTTATGAAATTTGAAATTACAAAACGTTTAGAATAGTAAAATTTTGTTCGCTAATAGTGTTATAGATTTCTAAAATTTCCAAATAATTTAATTTTGATGATTTATTGCACAATGCAATGAATTTAAATTGTCTCGGCTGGCAATGTATTTATTTAACAATAAATTTGTTGTAACAATATCTGTATTTTTATATTTTTCGAATATTTAAATGTTCTTTACCTCTAATTAAAAATGATCTTCCCATTTGTCCAACTAAATTGCAATGATTGCATGAAAAACTACAAATGCCTGAATTACTTAAAACTGAAATTTGGTCTTTATTACGGACTTAATGGGAAAATACACTGCCTTGGTAGAAAAAGCAATATTTATTCCATGAGAAGAAAATAATTTAGTTAGGCTAAATGAGGCTTGCCCAGCAAACTTAAGAAGAAGCTAAACATTAACTTTTTCATCAAAGTAAGTATACAGAAAGAAAATTTAAATTTTGTCAAATATTAAAATAGTTTTTCTATTAAATAATTTGGAAAATTGGAAAAGCAATTTGGAGAATAAGACCCAATTCTTTTTCGAAAGCATTTAATTACAGTGGTATTTTAAAAAGTCGGTTAAAAAGTTAATGAAAAACAGCCATTTTGTGTGAATACGGGTGTAAAGAATAATAAGAAATAATATTGTTGAAAAATTTCGAAAGAAAGGTAAGAAAATTGGTTACATAAAATCAATAAATCTAAAAAGGAAATCTGATTATTAATATTTGTTTCTACAATTAAAAGAATAAAGTGGATTGTAGTTCAAGTAAATTTTTCTTAAAGAAGAATTAATTATTGATAAGTCCACTTGGACATATATGCACCAGCTTTTTATTTTTAACAAGTCCGTTAATTTGAAATTTTGTTGCCAAATGACCATAAAATTTCCTTCAACA
The DNA here is from genome assembly GCA_025024175.1 of Rhyzopertha dominica. Lineage (NCBI taxonomy): Eukaryota > Metazoa > Arthropoda > Insecta > Coleoptera > Bostrichidae > Rhyzopertha > Rhyzopertha dominica. The sequence continues at coordinate 6,291,413 of QCXZ01000086.1, read as the reverse complement.
GCTTTCGAAAAAATTAAATTACCTCTATCTCTCTTGGATTCACCGCTCTTAAGTGTTTTGTTGGTATTAGATTGCAAACAATATTTTTGCCTTCTAATCTTCACTATTTGTCTGTAACAGCCAAGAGACCTCCAAAATGCATTTGGAAACCAGCAGAAGCCTGCTTCTTGTTCTTGAAGTGTTCAAGGAATATCCCGGTCGAGCGTGATACAGCTTATCAATGCATGTGCTTGGGTCTAAAGATGATGGACTATCTCAGATATCTACCAGCTTTGGAAGTTTGCATCTTCGTAGCAATTGCTGCCTACAAGTGTGAAAAATACAAGGTTTGCTCCAGGGCCTTCGTAAAGCTCCAGAGGCTTCGCCACATTGATGACAAAATGAGAGCCAAGATAAAAAGATGGGGCTACCAACTCTTCAAGTATACTGATCCGATAAATTCAGAGGAGCAAATGAGGAGGTGCAGACACTGTCTTAAATCAATCGAAGCCTGGTAGTAAACCCTCTGCCTTGTTGATATAAAGTATGAGGATTTTTTTGGTTTCAGGAACACTACTTGCCCCAAATGCCGAACTCCTTTCAAGATCTGCATCATGACAGGGATTCCATTAATATCTGGAGAACAAGAGCATTGGGAATGCAAGAGATGCTTCAGCTGTGCTCTCAAGAGGTCGGCAAGACATTGGCAATATTGTCCTATATGTAAGACTGATGTTAAAGCACCCAATCTAAATTTCTGAAGTGTTCATGCTCTTATTGTTCGAATAAAGTTGTGCAAATATAAATTTTTTTATGTGATTAACTAGTCTTAAATATTGATGTTTAGATAGAACTAAACAAAAAAAAATATGGGCAGTAATTTGTCATTAATAAAAAATTCATTACAATATTTATTGTGAAAGTCATCACAACCTATGTGCAGAATGCAAATATGCAGAAAAACAAAAGAATTTAAAAGATTATGATAAGGAAAAAATCACTAGAAACAACAAAATAAACAATTATTTTTAACTATTAATTCCAAAATTGCTGCTAGTTCCTAAAATGTAACCATTGGCATGAGATGCATACTTATTTTTAACTTACACAACCATCTTGAAGAAATGGGGCCGGTTCTCTTCTCTATTTTAAACTAAAATCAACCGTTTTTAAAATCTAAACCAACCACATATCTTATTTTAAGGTGTTGTCATGGTTACTGGGTTAATTTTAGCTAACATCAACTTTAACAAAGAGAATAGGAACCGACCCATGAACTTTAAAAATAAAATATTGTTTTATCCAGCACTGATCTCGTGTCCATGTTAATAATATGTTGTGTTGCAGCGTATATTAATATGATTAGTCTGTTTTATTTGTTAGTTTTATATACAAAGCGCGGCTGTTTACTTGTGATGTGCTGTATGAACCCATAATTGTCTTGAATGTACTTACCAACAAGCATGAGGTGCTAGGTGGGGCCGCCCAACAACTGCCGTAAACCCAGCTACTAAGTACAAAAGTCTTATTTCTATGCCCACTAGCCCTTCGATTACATTCTACAAATTTTAGATTCTATTCGTAAGGAAAAACTGTCATAACCATCTTGACCAAGTCACTTGCTTATCCTGTGACCTCAATCCTAAGTTTAGTCAAAAATTGGTATAGTCGAGCATAAACTGCAATACTCTGTCAACAGCTTCAATATCCAGTAAGTGTCCAAAATGGGACAGCCTGTACAGTCGATGTCAATTACAATTTACTTTATTGTCAGTTCCAACCCAATAACAAACAGAATAACTTCAATTAACTTTATTTAGATTGATAGTCACTTCCAAAAACATTTAACTCTGAACATACAAAACAAGGAACGATACAAAAATAAATTCATCTATTACACCATTAAGCTGTGGCCTTTTGCTTCTTTTTGATTGAAGCGTTGATGAAAATTTTGTCGATGGAACTGAAAACCTCTTTGGCTGATTTGGCAGCATCTACTTTGTGATGAATACCACGGAGCTGATAATAATCAACCAGAGGTTTGGTTTGGGAATGATAAAGCTCAAGACGCTTTCTTCAGCGCGTTAACGTTGTCATCCGACCTCCGCACGAGAGGTTCACCTGTAATATCATCTGTCATGGATTTCTTTGGTGGCTGGAATTCTTCATGATATGATCTGCCGCTGGCAGGATGAATTAGACGGCCCGTAATGCGGCGGACCAACAGACTGTCATCAATACTAAATTCAACCACTGCATCCAGCTTAGTGTTTCTGTGTTCCATTAGATCGTCTAGTTTTTCCGCCTGTACCACAGTCCGTGGAAATCCATCAAGCAAAAATCCGTTCTTGCACTCCGGCTTGTCTAAATTCTTGTCTATCATACTGACGACTAGATCATCGCCAACAAGCTTCCCCTCGTCCATGATTTTTTTAAGTTTGGCACCTAAGGGGGAACCCGATTGGACTTCGGAGCGAAACATGTCCCCTGTAGACAGGTGGCACACACAGTACTTGGCACTAAGTAAGGGAGCCTGGAACTTTTCTGTTAGCAAAGCTCCTGTAACGGAAGAAATGTGTACTTACCTGAGTACCTTTGCCTGAACCTGGGGGCCCCAGGAGTATAGCACGTATCCCTTTGCCCTCACTGGATTTCTCTTCCGGGGCCGGCGAAGATTTGAAAAAATTCGCGAAAGGCGCCATGGTTAGGTTAGTTTCGATTAGTCTTCAGGTGCAAAAAACAGAACCGAAAACGAAAGCGTGACGTAAACTGCCAATGTTTTAAGGTTCAAATTCCACTTACACATAAACCAAACACGACGGTGTCAGCTTTCAAGACCACTTCCACATCCACACGTTTGAAGTGACAAAAATGACTATGAAGCTGGCGCCATCCAGTAATCACTGCCGTAATGACGATTGCCGCGCGGTTTAAAAACATGCTATGTTGATATGAATGTGATGAGTTTTCTTCAAGATAATAATGCGTAAGCTACTTGTAAAATTAGATACATAATCTACTGGCTTTCACATAGCAGTTTTTGAGGTGGGAGTAAAACTTAGATTTGGGTCAAAATGTGTCGTTAAGTCTAAATTACATCAGAACCTGTGCCATTAACAAAATGATGAACACAGAAAAAATCACTTTGCATAATGTAAATAATTATGCTTACTAACAAATTACTCAAGGATGATTTGTGGAATGTTACGTAAACATACATAAATCAAAATACATATAAGCATGGCTTTTACTGTATAGGATATATTTTATAATTAAGAAAACTATTAACACTCATTTTATGAAATTCACACTTAAGCCAATACTGAACATACTTCATATCTCATTGAAACTCTCAGAACAATAACTGTACTAGCATTAAACTAGATCATTTAACTTTAGGAGAATCCTGTTTGGCTTCATCTCGTCTTTTCTGTTTTAAACGCATCATTTCAGCATCCCTACAACAAAAGATATAGCACTATAAGAACTTGCACAACTTTTTATTAAAATAACTTTATAATTGAAATTACCGCCAATACCTCTGTTTCCGTTGTTCTAGAGTAAGTCCATCGCCGCCCGAAGGTTTTTTTTTGGACATTTCACTCTGCTTCTTCTGGTTTTTAGCTCTTGCCAAATCGCGTTGGTTACCTCCTAAAGAGTGAAATTGTTACTTACAAAATACTGACAAAGTACTACACTTACGTGTCATGATTGTGGATAAATGTAGAAAAAAACAATTGGTAATATCTTTCGACAAATATATCCGATACAGGCCTTTAAGGCCGCAGCCTTTTGTACGACACGAAATCAACGAATGTAATTCAGCTATTCTGACAGCATAAATTAGTGATGCCACTGTGCTGTTGCCATTTGCCAAATACACACAAACAATAATAATAGTTTTTTTTTGCTTTTAGATATTAGCTGTTCCTGGAATATATTTATTACCATGAACAAATCCTACGTCATAAGCTTGTAGCAAATAACAATAAATAAACACATTTTCAGCGATATCAAATTTTTACTATTCTCCACATCGGCATCATTGTCCCAAAATTTGTTAGGGATATTTCACTACGACCGCAGGAACTGTCAACAAACCATTGGTAACACTGAAAACAAATGAATAAACCTTCCTTTCATGATGGATCCTCTGTATTGTTTGTGCGGACAGCCTTACGATCCAAATATTTTTATGATACAATGTGATTCCTGTAAAGACTGGTTCCATGGCAGGTAGATACTTGTTTATATAATTACCGATTTTGCAACTTTTACAAATGCTGCCTTTGGCAATAACAAATATGTAGCGATGATGACAAAATATTTTGTTTTAGTTGCTGCAACTTTCCCGAGCATTTAGCAATCGAAATAGATAAATACCATTGTCCACGATGTGTACCACTGTATGGCCCTTCGATCTGTAAGATAAAAATTTCGAAAGATATATAAAAAAAATTGACAGTTCCACACCGTTTCAGATAAACCGTATCGCAACTGGCACCGTCATGATTTCTGGGATGAAAATGCAGCCAACAAGCCAGTGCAAACGGGCACGGCTGTTTTTGTCAGAGAATTACGTGCGCGACACTTCGCAAGTGAAGGAGAAGTTGTCATACACATGCGTGGACAACAACTCACAGACACATTGCTACAACAACAAGGCTTCAACAACCCTATTGTGATAGATGGGAAAGATGGTTTGGATATGACAATACCACCTGATAATTTCAGTCTATACGATGTCGAGTCGTACATTGGTGGGGACCATGAGATGGATGTCATTGATTCCACGCGGCAAACCGACATCAAGATGAAATTAAGCGATTACGTCGCCTATTTCAACAGTTTGAATCGTACACGGGTATTAAATGTAGTGAGCTTGGAATTCTCGAACACAAGGTATGTAATGGTTTGGTTTTAACCATGCCGTTATTGAACTGTATGCGTCCATAATGATGATAATATGTTTTCGGAAAGAACACTGTCTCTTTAAAACACTTTCAAAATTTTGTTTGAACTTGTGTCAGACGAATTTTGAGGTTTTCGTCTGTGACAAAGATTACAGGCATAATCGAAAAGTCAGACTAATAACTTTTTATCAGTGTTTTAAAGAGACAGCGATCTTTCCAAAAACATATTATCATCAGGGTGAGACATTGAAAAATCCGACCATATGTTTCTAACACATACTAACAATACAGAAATTTGCAATACACAGTCAGCTGTCAAACTCAGTATCAAAAATCACTTTCAACAACATGAAGCAAAATTGATTTTTTGTACCTTTAGGTCCGTCGTACTCTTAATCCAAATTTGACATGTACCCTCATACTCAGCGTCAGAAAACACATACAATGACACCAGGAAGTAAAATCGATGTTCTGTACCTTTAGGGCCCATGGTGCATGTCCGTTATAGTCTTAATCCAAATTTGATATGCATCATCATACTCAGCATCAAAAATCGCGTTCAGTAACACCCATGAAGTAAAATCAATTTTTTGCACCTTTAGGTTCCATAGTGCATTAACGTCCTAGTGTTAATCCAAATATGACATGTACCAAAATTTGGCATCCAAAATAATGTTCAACTACACCCATGAAAGAAAATTGATTTTTTACGCCGTTAGATTCTATGGTACATGTCCGTCATAGTCTTAATCTAAATTTGATATGCACCTTCATATGCGGCACCAAAAATCACGTTTAACGACATCCACAAAGCAAAATTGATTTTTTGTACCTTTAGATAATTTAAATTAGATATGCACCAAAATATTTAGAATCAAAAATAACTTTCAGCTACACCCATGAAACAAAATTAAGAAAAAACACATATCAGCCTAAATAAAATGAATTTACATTTGTTTTTGCTTTTGTGTTGTTTTGCGATTGTGTCCAACAAATATCATTATTTAATTTCGATTACGTGGACAAACATTTTTGACAGCTGATCCATTTTCCTGGTCTTTCTTTTGTGATTTGTCAGTGCATCTTTTTGATTCGGATAATGTATTCTACATTTTTTATCCTGTTGTAATTGGTTTAAAGTTAATTTCCAATTGTGAATTAAGTTTCATTTTATAAAGCGAATGATGTTTCGTTGATTTTCATCAATGTGTCATCATCAAACAAACGAAGTACAGTGATTTCTGAAGTGCCAGTAGGTTACATGGTGACGAAAAATTGATTCAATTGTCCATTTTCAGTTGAATTGTAACTCTGTTGTAAGTTCATCACAATCGTTTCATGAAGTTAGTTAAGTTCGTTTATTTATCTCGAACAAATTGACAGATTTACCCACGAAATAGGTTGAGCTCTGAAGTGACGTATGGTTATACAGTAAAATAAAGTGAATCAATTGTCCATTTTCAGATGAACTGTGATTCTTCGCAAGATTAATTGCACTGCAGTGCGCCAATAAGACGGAGCAATTTAGGTCGCAGAATTCATAATGCTACAAACCAAACAAATTTTTGATCTAATTGAACTGCAGAGCAACGCGAAGAGTGAAATTAAATTGAACAGACACGTTCAACACCTACATAAGAAGAAACAGAAAATGCAAACGAAGACAATATGCATTGAATGAGACATCATTGGTCAGGTCAGGTCCTTGGTGTTCAAGCAAACAATCAAAACAAACAAATGATTTGTTTCGATTGGTTTGCTGTGACCATTTCGTTTATTGCAATCGAAATTAAAATGTAAATAAAACATCTTGAGATTTATTGCAATTTCAAATTGGAAGAAAATAAATTATTTGGTTCACATGAAATTCTGACGTAATCCAAATGTGATTTAATTTTCGGAACAAAATCGCATGGCTCCAAATTGATCACATTTTAGGCACACATACATTTCCAACATTTCAACGGTGAACAACCGATAAAATTCATGTCACATTTAAAATTTACCGCTGGCGTACTTCTGAATGTTCCCCTCATCAACCAGACACTCGAACAATTGAATATACGTGGTCACAATCATTAATATACATTTCCAGTAGCTTTGCACAAATTCAAAAGAGAATCACAAACAATTTATTGACGTCTGCCAGGTCAGCTAGTATCCAAATAAATGCTAGTAATAAAACTTTTCGTATAGGCTACATTATTATGGTACTTAAACTAAGTTAATAAAAAAATTGAGCAATTAGCTCATTACCAATAGTTTTTTAATACTGCTGTGAGTGATCAATATCTGGTTTAAAAAAATTCATAAAATGGTAAAACCGTTAGTTAACTAGTTCTTTTGATTAATCAATTTTATGGTTAGTTTCTTAACATTACAAATTAGTAATTAAAGACTCGGAAAAGTGTGAATGTGAAAGCAGCAGCTCTCAGCATACTCTGAGCAGAACTCTGCACACTAGGCAGGTGGTAATTACCTAAACATCTAGGGCAGGTTCTTAGCATATGCAGATATTCCATACATAGCATGCTGGGAGCATCTGCTCTCACATTCACACTCTTCTTATGCTAGGATAAGGCAACAGTTTGCTGTGGTCAATTCATTCAATATCTCTGCTTAAAGAGTCCCAGCAAGGATCAAACTAGTCATAGGATCTGAATGAGTTGACCAGAGCAGATGTTTATTTATATTCATAAATAACGTTTTCTAGACAGGCATTACAAATAATGACATAAAGACTTTCACAGTGCTTGTATACAAATTTTTCATAACCAGTTAGTTTTTAACTGATTTCATAACTGGTTGTTACACGGTGATGTATCCTAACCTTAACCTTTGCCAGTAGTAGTCTGAAGTAAGGATGCTAACAATATTTTGATACTATCGAAATATTCTGGGTCCAAATATCGATATTTGGTATCATTAGTGCATGGCAAATAGAAAACATCAATATTACTCTTGTATATACATAATACACTGGGGAGCAAACTATATCCCCACCTTGAATTATCAGTTTTTCTTGGCCAAATGCAAACGTAATTTAATGTAAGTTACAAGAAGGATAAAAGAAATAAAAATAATAGGAACTGGACTGTTTAAAGTAATTAACAAAATTTCAGATTCTTTTCTGATTAAAAAAAATGTAATATTGATGGTCCAATTGTTATTGGCGRGATTTGAGGAGAGAATCTGAGTATTTTTCAAAATGAAATTTGGAGGTGGTACATTAATGGTATGGGGTGCCTTTACAAAAGCAGGTGTTTTAACATTGGCTTACCCATCAACACGAAAGAATAGTAGAGAATACATTCAAGTTCTTGAGACAAATTTCATGCTTTTTTTAAATAACAATTACGAACGAGATTTCATTTTCCAACAAGATAATGCGAGAATTCATGTCTGTAGAGAGTTGAGAGAGATTATTAAACTTCATAGAAAAAATTGTATCCTGACAGGTCAGCAGCATGGCTATAGGAAAAATAAATCAACAATAACAGCGTTACAAGTAATTGAAAAAATGCATGAAGCAGTAGACACCAAGAAAGTACTTCAAATTGCATTTTGTGATTTAAGTAAAGCTTTCGATGCTGTACATCACACTATATTGCTAGCAAAGCTTTGGAAATATGGAGTAAGGGGTGTGGCAGGTAATTTGACAAAATCTTATCTGTCAACCAGATATCAGAGAGTTTTTCTGCTGGACAAGCACCGCAGGGATCGGTATTAGGCCCTTTATTATTCCTACTTTATGTTAACGATTTACCATCAAGTATCAATTCAGACCTCGCCTGTATGTATGCAGATGACACAACTTTTTTAAACATAGGGGATGATGAGAAAAATACTACAGAGAAAACAATGAATAGTCTTGAGCAAGCACAGAACTGGTTCATGGACAATGCAATGAAGATGAACCAAGACAAAACATTTATATTAACCATAGATACAAGATCCAAACCTAAGGAACAGAAATCAAACACTAAATTCCTAGGTTTAACACTAACCAGTGATCTCAGATGGAACAAACACATAGAAAACATGGAAGCCCGTCTAGGAAGAGCACTTTATTGTCTACGGATACTACATCAACAATCAACACCAGATGCTGCAAAGACTGCATATTTTGCTTATTTCCATGCTGTTGCCATTTATGGAATTCTACTATGGGGAGCAAGTCCCCAGGCAGAGCGTATATTCTTAAAGCAGAAGAAAGCAGTACGTGTACTGTGCAATCTCCAGTCAACACAAAGCTGTAAATCTTATTTTACAACATCGAAAATACTTACAATTCCTAGCGTCTACATACTTGGTTGTATAGAATATGCACACCACAATATTAATAAGTACACCAAGCACGAGGAAATACACAATTTTAATACTCGTAATAGATCTCAGCTAATGCTCCCACGTCACAGAATAAATCTAACAACTGCAGCAGCCGATTACTGGGCTGCAAAACTATACAACAAACTGCCATGCAATATGAGAAATAAGTCTCCAACCCAATTAAGAAGGACGTTTACCTAGAGCGAAGCGGGTCATTTTAAGCACCTACCATTTTACATTTTACCGAGTTATTCGAAACTTTTTCGAAGTGAAATTTCGGCATGGTAATGACAAAAGATGTAGCTACAACGTAGAGTTCGAGTTTTTTCTGAATTTGGTATGGTAATGTTAATATTTGTTGTTATATTTTGCTTAAAAATGTGTATTTTTGGCGAGCTATTTCTCGAAAACTAAGGCACATAAACGAAAAATTCGAACTCCACGTTGTAGCTACATATTTCTTTGTACACTACCAAAAACATGAGCACGATAAATAAGTAAAAACATTCAAAAAATCTAAAACCGCAAACTCTTTCATACGAGTCCGTCAAGAGAGCGGAATGCGAATGCCCATCCCCACCAGATCCGTCGCGTGGTATCCAGAGAACAGTGAGGCTAAGATACAAACCTGTCGGTAATGATCGTGCGGTGTACGATTTATTCCGATATGACCGGATTTCTAAGCTTTTATGTCTAGATACATGTAACAAGTTTAATGTTAAAAGCTGTTTCACATTAATTTACTGTCTGCCGAAGCAATGGGGAGGCGGAATGAAAATTATTATAAAAGTTCCTCCAGAAATCATAGTCGACATGCAGTTAGAATGAAATGTTATATAGTTCATATTTACAGAAATAAATGGGTTATTCCATATTTTGAATAACCTGGTATAATATCGTAGTAAGTTACTAATATCATGCTTACTTTTTATGCACACGCTACAGTCAGCAATTTTCCGAATATTAGTTTAGCCCGTCTAATCTTTGCGTGATTTCTACCTATCGGCTACCCTCTTACGTCCCATGTCCCGCTGGTAACATGGGTTGCATAGTTTACATTTTGCCCGATCGCTCTAAGTAAATGCCCCTCTTAAAACGCATACTAAAGAATTATACTATTCATCATTCTTTCTACTCCCTGGAAGAATTTCTCAGAACTCCAATACATGAAGATGAAGACAATATATAATTTCTAAGATATAAGAAGAAAAGAAGATTAAGATAATTATATAATACCTATGTATACATGTATATATTTTTTTGCATTATGACGATAGCGTTCAAATATTTTTGTTTTGTAAGGAAGCTGAAAATAAATGTTATTATTATTATTATTATGATGGCTTGCTTTGTCGTCCAAAATGGCGAATTGTTAGAGTGCCCCTCCTGTTCACCTGACATAAACCCAATTGAAAACCTTTGGGTTATCTTAGTTCGGCGAGTATATGTGGATAACTGACAGTATGCCACCATAAATGAACTCAAAAATTCATTTGAAGAGGTTTGAGGCAATTTGAAACCAAGAATATTAAATAATTTGGTTGGAAGCATTAATTGCTGCCGAATTTTGACATAATAGAAGATTCTGAAGTGGAAACAAGAGCATAGTAAGTGTATTAAGCCTAACAACACTAGAAATTCTGTTAAAAACAAGATCTGGCAACACTATCATGCTTTTGGTCCGCAAAATCTAGTGTCAAAAATGCTATGAGTATCAAAATATTTTATATACTTCGGTTGTTTATTAGCAACCCTAGTTTTATCATGGGCTTTTTCTTTTTGTGTTTCAGTTTAGCACGCATGGTGGAGGCCCCACTGATTGCAAGAAAATTGGACTGGGCGAATATCATGTGGCCAAGAAATTATCCGTTTCCCCGCCCTCAAGTGCAAAAGTACTGTCTCATGAGCGTAAAGGATTCTTACACGGATTTCCATATAGATTTCGGCGGGACTAGTGTTTGGTACCACGTGCTGCGTGGCGAAAAGATATTTTACCTCATACGACCGTCGCCTGCCAATCTCAGTCTTTATCAGCAGTGGATGACTTCCAGCAACCAAAGCGAAACTTTCTTCGGAGATCAGGTGGATCAGTGTTACAAATGCGTTCTAAGACAGGGTCAGACAATGTTAATCCCAACCGGCTGGATACATGCCGTATTGACACCAATAGATTCGTTAGTCTTTGGAGGAAATTTCCTACACAGCCTTAATATACCAATGCAATTAGAGTATGTTAGAAATTTTACATTCATAAATCAGTTGTAGTAAAATTTTTTGTTGTAGGATTTATGAAATAGAAAAGAAAATTAAAACAGCAGAGAAGTTCTGCTACCCGTATTTTGAAGCCATTAACTGGTTAGCAGCTAAACGTKTATTACAACAAATTAACGAGCTTAATGTAGAAGAACGCAAATGTCCTAATGTCTTGCTGGTAGGGCTAAAAGCCTTACTAGCAACACTAAAACAATGGAACACTGAAAAAGATGTAAGTAAGACGTATTCCAACTTCAACATTTTAATCTTTTTAAATTTAGTATAACACAAACACAAGAGAACAAATACCCTACATGATCAACCCGTCAAAGCTACTAAAGGACATATCAAAGGAAATACGACATGCCGAACGATACCTCAATACTTTGAATCCCCCAAAACCGGAGAGAGAATCAAAACGTAAAAGAAAACGTCCAGTTAACAAAGATTTTGTAGACTATTCAACATCTCCAAAATCTTCTTTCGATGTAAGATTTCTTGGACATTCTCCTAACACAAAGTAACCTTGATAAATTACAGTTTATGTCAGATACACCTGATCTGAACAAACCTCCACCCATAAAACTTACTCTCCCAAAACCCGCAATGTATCCATACAGTAGGTCATCTCTTACAAGTCAAAACATGAATAACACTGGATTGGAGGCTTGGAACTTGTCACCATTTAGCGCCAATACAGTACAGCCTACGTCGGCAGATGGAGGAGCCGTTTTAAAACTGAAAATTAAGTGAGTATGCTCCACGTTTCTCTAACACATGCAGTAGGCATCTTCAAAAGCAGCTGTTACCTTAAATTGTTATACTGTATTAATGGCAGATCTCAGCAAGTACCACCAAGTAATATGCTACCGTTAGAAGAAAATATCATTGATGCATCTCACAGTACAAGATCTGTTTACGATTTCCATGATGGTAGTGATCGGGATGAAGAATTAGGTTTAAGTATCGACGAAAATCCAAAAAAATCCAGGAAGGGACAGTCTAGTGGGTCATTAAAAGTGAAATTACCTGGTAATGTCACACGGCTATATTCTTAATTTGTTTTTTAACATTATTGTTTTCACAGCAAATAAAAGTAAGAAGCTACTAGATGAAGACGAGGTCTCTCAAAATCTAGCAAAAAATGGTATTGAATCTCTACTGAAAGCGTCTGCCCTTACTAATAAATTAATAGAAAAGTGAGTTGTATAACTCGCCGTTAACAAATTATTAATATATAAAAACATTGCAGTACTGGTAGGACATCTCCGTCCACTCAAGAAGCAATAGCCGGAATGCTGTCTATTAGCCAAACGTATATGCAACAGAAAAGTTCTAATAACCAGCGCAAACGTACAAGGTCCTCTAGCCCCGCACCTGAAGAGGACGATGATATAAGCAATGTACATCAGGATGAAGACTACAGTAAGCACAAGGCTTGAGTTTAAAAAAATTGTGGTTGGGCTATATCTTTGATATGCCCACGATTTAAACGTGGACATGTTTGATGATGCATTATAGAAAAAGCGTTTTTTTTTTAACTTGAAAAATGTATTATACTTACTCCTTTATATCATAAAACACAACGATATTTGATTTTGAAATGTTTCTCTCAAATAGTAAGTTTTGCATAACGCCAAGTTAGAATGTGCATCACAAACTGTTCTTAGCGACTGTTCACGAGTTTTTTCATCTTTTGGCACTTGAAAAACTGAATTGTTTTTCAGCATGATTATTCATGCAAAATTAAAATATAATGAAAATTTTAAAAAAGTAATGAGGTACTCAAGTATTCATATGCATATGAAATTATATATGTATATACATTCCATTCCTTACCGAAGTACCTACTTCTACTAATGCTCTGGATAAGTTGGACACAGATGGCAAATTACCGTATATTATATTATTTATTATGGCCAGTATCTTTATGAGTTTTTTCTAAAATTGCATGTATCTCCTAGATGTAGCAATAACACCTAACTGAAAGCGGAGCATCATTATTTGTGCTTKGCAAAAAAATTCTCATTTTCTCATATTTTTATCATTTCAAATTTATTTAGACATCTATGATTTTGATAGGTTAATTTTTACCAGCATTTTTCTTCCTTGTACCCTTATTGTTATTACTGCATAGGTTTAATCCTCTACTGGAATTCCCAATAAATTTTAGGATACAGGTGCTTGTGCAATTTCATCAGGTTCCATAAATGGAACCCCAAAGAACTATGGAACACTATTTGAGATTATGTTGTCTTTATTGGCATCAGAGCATTTTATATTTGGACATATATGTCAAAACTGTGATAGTCTGGTGCTAAACTATTGTCTCGTTTCGGCATCTGATTAATTTGCAATAGACAAATGGTGATGTCAAAATACTTTGGCCTATGACCAAATTCGCCATCTGTCTCCAACATACATACAGAGCTCTATTTCTACCTCTAAATGGTGTTACCCAGTGGCACCACTAGATGGCATGCCTATAGTTGGAAATTCACGGAATGTACTGCAAAACAGATGAATGATGGCGAGCGGTGGGGATGAGACGCGTTGGCGCCAGCCTCAGATCGTGCCGACCATCGTATACCAGTGGCGGCGCAAATGAAATTTTTCTGGTTTGCACGCAAAGTGGTGTTTAGGAAAAAGAAATACAGGAAACAGTATTATTGTGTAATTAAGTAAACAAAATAAAGTAGGTAGTACAAAAAAATGGAATCCTAAAAATAATGTCAATAATACATATGCATACATGTGAGTTGTCAAATTACTATCGGAACCAAAAAACTAACGAAAAAGAAAACATACTTAGAAGAAACAATAAGACTGTACAATAAAGAGAACTAATTACTAAGTACAAATAAGAGAAACAAAAATAATAAATCACACATTCGAGTGGGTTGTCAAGTTACTACCAGAAATTGAAGGCAAATGAAAAAGAAAACAAGCGAAACAACATTATACAATGAACAGAAATAATACATAGGTACATATGCACTATCTAATCACTATCACAATCACTGTCACTACTATCTTGTAAGTTAATAATTAGAGGTTCTACTTCACTGAAATTATCAACAAACACTTCTTGCTCTATATATTTGTCCACTACTTTAATCATGCGGTCACGGCGCTTCTTCCAATCTTCGGGTGTTATCTTGCTGAATTCTTCTTCGGCTATCATCCTTGCGTCATCCAATTTGAATGTGACATTTCTTGCACCAACTTTATGTTCTACTGTGGCCCAAATTAACTCGATAGGATTCAAATCCGGGTGGTAGGGTTGTAAGCGTAAAACGTTATGTCCATGACTTCGTAACAAGTTGTCAAACTTTTAAGTTATATGACTCTTTTTGTTATTTTTAACAATTTCGGACAGTTTTGGTTTCAAACTGTTTGGATCGAAATTAATGTTACGATCCGTAAGCCATCGCACCATATCTGCTTTCTTGGAATTCGACGACGGTGCTGGATTGGTTTGCACATTATGGTACGGCACATTATCAATAACAATGACCAAATTCCTCAGCAAATTGGGGATTAACATGTTTTCCAGTCACTTTCCGTAATTACCAGAATTCATTTCTGAATGGTAATCACCACTTTTTGTTCCCGACTTGAACATTAATAGGCATCCAGGTAAGAACCACTTTTCCCATCCTGCATGTATGATTATAAGCCTCTGACCTTTGGACATATTTGCAAATAACCCTTTTGTTGAATCATCCGTCCACTTTTTCGACGAAGTGTCCACTATGCAGGTAAGTTTCGTCCAGATATACAATTGGTGTATTCTGACTTCGGAAATATTTTAATTTCTCCAATTAAGAAATTCGAAGTGATCTGATGTTGTGCCTTTCGATTAGCTCTTTCCGATTATTTTGAGTTCTCCTCCACCTGAATCCCATGTTGTGCAATAAAACCCTTAAAGTCTCTTTCGATCCATGCCAATCCCAAGTCAGTTCGTATCTTTTAATTGTGCTACTGTCACATGATTTCCTTCGGTCTTGTGAAATTCTTGCACAATATGACGCAAATCAGTCTTCTTGTATTCCTGAAAATAGGCAGTTAGGGTACTTTTCCTCGGTCTGTTCTTTCCAGGAGTACTGAACTGTGGTTTTCCATTATTTTCCGATGCACTGCAATCACCTTCACGAACAATCCTCTCGATAGTTCTGACAGAGATTCCCGTAGCAATAGATGTCTTACATTTCACACTTTCAAGAGTATCTGAGGCACCGCTTTCATTTTTAAAATGAAACACACAGTACACTACTTCCCTTGTTTGACTTTAGTTTTTTTTTTGCCGTCTGACATCGTGTACAATTTTCAGTTACGACACAACCACACGCGTTTATAGCAAGTACTACCGTTATGCCGTCACTGGTTCTGAGTTGTAAATGTGTTTGTGCGCAACCCCCACCGCTCGCCATCATTAATCTGTTTTGCAGTACCTCAAATTTTGAGTTTTGAGGCTCAAAACGAAAAATCAGACTTGTCCACGTCAAACATATTACATTTATATTTTTAGTTTATCCTTCCCTGGACAATTCTGATGATGAAGACATCCACATATTTAAACCACGAGGTCGATCGAAAGTTGACGAAGCTTGGAACCCAAAAGCCCGAGTTGGACCGTTACTACCAAAAATGAACCGTCCTGCTAGAGAAGGCACAAAGAAGCAAGCAGTGGAAAAGGTCCTTGAGGCAGCAGCTGCGAAAAGGGCCACGGAAAGTCCAGAAAAGGTTCGTGACGCTTAAACATGTCTACAGTTATTTTAATATTCTTTTCCAGAGCCCTAAGAGGCAGTATCGTCGGAAGAAGGTTAAACCAAAGCAGCTTGTTAAATCTCCCGTCTCGAGCACATCAAGTCTCGGGAGTACTTCAGTTGTTCCAGTACCTGCACCCAAATTCCGTAAAGGAATGAAGACTGTCAAGCAACGTCTTGGAAAAATATTAAAGATACATAAAATGATACATTAAGTTATGTTTATAGTTAATTTATTTGGATTTTTGTATAATGATTATAGTTGATTTAAAATTTTAAGCATGATGGATTAATTATTATTGTACGTAATTTTACAGATTAATAAATAACATTCCCTCTGTGTTCAAAGAAAACTATTTATAGTTTTTAAATAGTTTAAAAATTTTTTGTTAGTATAAAGTAGGTATAAATGTTTAATAGCAACATAAATGTCCACATCCAATGGATGGGAAGTAGTGTATCGCAAAAAAAATTTCAAACATGTTTATTTGTTCAATCGCTTTAAAATTGTCGAAAACGTAAAAAACTAAATTTGAGCAAAAAATTTCTTATCCGTGTGTGGACGCAACAACTTTCGAAAGTTTTAACATGTGAACTTGAAATTTGGCATACATATAAATCTCAGCTACCCAAACAACCTATGTTTTTGGGTAAGTAGAGTATTAGGAAGGGGGTGAATAGGGGGTAACTTCCTTTTAGCAAATTTTTCTTTTTTTAACGTTTTAGTATGTGATTAGTAGTTTAATTGCGAGTATTCATCCCTATAAATTTTCGGTGCAATAAAAGGTGTAGAAGATAGCAAAAAACCGGTTTTTCCTAAATATCTTCCAAAATATTCAAAAAATGAAAATACCATCAGATAGGAAATAAAATTTCTCACAAGATGTTTTAAAAAAATTTTACAAAAAATTGACATTTTCGAAATATTTCCAAAAAACTGTATTTTGGACCTTGTCCACACGATTTTTTTTAAATTTTGCTGATCGAAAAGCACTTGCAATTTTTTAATTAAGGTAATAATTTTCGAGTTATTTACAAAAAATGATTTAAAAAATATTTATGTACTTTTGCTAATATTACGAGAATCGTTTGTTGTTCCAAAAAATGCTAAAAACCTCATTATTACTCATATAGTATAAGGAACAAAAGCGTAAATGTCTTTTTGACAATTGGGTATTCACTTTTTTTTAAAATTACATAAAATGTATCTTGAAGTGCATATATATCGTACGCCATGTTAAAAAAAACAAAAAAATATTTGTAGGTAGAGAATTTCGGGTCTGAAATTCAAATCTTACGAGTCACCGCCAAAACGCTTATATCCAAGGTTATTCAACTCGTGACGTCAAGTGTCATGTAAACATTACCGAGGAGCGTGCTGTTTAATGATTGTAGTATCATTCTTGTATTGGAAAAGCTTTTGTGTGGTGTTTACTGAAAGGACGGTGTAAGAGGTCGCACCAAAAAGTGGTTTGTGTAGTTTTACAAGCATCTATTATGTATGGAAAACAAAACAAGTGTTGTTTTGTACATGGTTATAGAAGTAGTTCAGTCAGTACAGCTAACAAAATTTTTGTAGTCGTTCCTCAAGGTTATCAACGTATGAAAAAGTTTAAGGTACCTAGACGTAATATGCCGAAATCGCAAAGTTTGTTTTTCCTGTTGTGAAGATCATCTTAATTCTTACTGTAAGTTTTATTATTCTTTTTGGGGTTATAAGTCTTTACCATTCAGTTTCTATTTTATTATAGCTTGAAGAGGATATGAAAAATTATATGCGATTTAAATTGATACAGGGAAACGTTATAATAAAGAACGACGTTGTTCCCCATATATTCGACTGTTAGCCAGGCCGGAAACGAGCCGCAAGAACCCCGAAAATAAATGGCAATTTATGTTTATTCTGACCTCTAAAATAAATGTCAAGTTTATGGTACATTTTTTATTCTTACTTTTTTATGTTTACAAATAGTATGTTTCCAACAACCCACTGTGGTCAAATTATCAATGCCAAGTTAATTTGAAAAAAGTTTACTTATGCTGTTGCTTTTACGTCCCTCATCTCCGCCACGTTGAACCGCTCATCGCTGTACACAAATTCCATAACAATGAACATGCCTTCAGAAGTCATAAGACATAAGTATTTCACTTTTTCTTGGCGTATTTTAATTCGCTTGTCACAAAATGAATGCAAAACAGGAAACTGATAAATTGACGGGCTGAGGCTGACGCGTGAAGCGCTGACCCCAGATGTAAACAAGCGACCATTTACAAGACACCTGACGTCACGGCCAATATGTTCGTGTTTTGGCGGTCCCTTTAAATATTCACATTTTTAATATTAAAAATACACCTTACGATCCATTTTTTCGAATTTATAAGCTGTCACAGCTGTTTTGTGGATTATATGCTACCTATTAATATGCAATTTAATAAAATATAAATACATGGCAAATACCCAATTGGATGTGGAAGTATTGATTGAATTTACAGTGGTTTTTTAAGTATTTCACAGATATGAGTATTATAAAGCTTTCTTTTTTAATACATGCATACAAGGTTATACATGCACATATCACACGGTTTTCTAGACTGTTGAAGGTGGTTTGTGTTATAGACTGAAATGCTCAGAGCACAATTGTAATATTCCGAAACAATTTTAAACAGTTGGATAAAATCACTATGTCGAGTCGAGAACTGTGAGCTTTGTAAAATGCCTTTGCATCTTGTCAATGCACTCTACGTTTTTATGGAAATAATGGACATGACACACGCACAGTAATCTATAACCGGTCACACATAGGTCTTATATGTTGCATCATTAATTCTGTTGACAGGCTTTTGAAGGCCAATTTGTAATTTTATTTATGTGAGATTCCTACTTCAAATCCTCCGTTACCATTACTCCGAGGTCTATCCATTCTGTAATCCTTCTGGCCACACTACCATTCAGGACATACCGACGCCCTGGATTTCGGTTGCCAATATGAAGGACCTTACACTTTGCTGGATTTATTGTCAACATCCAGTTTGTCGACCACTCCTCCAACCTGACAAGATCCTCTTGGAGCTAATTGCCTTTTGTTATGGGATTTCTATAAATTTGCCATCAGCGAATGAGCTGATATTTGATTTTACTACTTGAGATAGGTTATTGGTATACAGGGTCCGCCAGCTAAAACTCCCCAGGCTCATATTTTCTTTATTTTTTTAGGTACAACCTTAAGTTATATGTCAAATTGTAGGTCTTTTTAAACTCTTTAAAAATAGAATATTGGGTTTCCAAAAATTTTTTTTGCAGATTATCATATTTTGCAAATAAAGTTAATTTTTGTAAATATTTTTTAACCTTACCCCGTATAATAAATATTGCTTTATAGTTGGATGCCGGCTTTTATTTTCTTCAATTTGTGTCTTTACCATGTATGCGTAATTTTTACTCCTTCTTAGTGAAAAACAAGGAAAACTATTCGCCTCCATTTTTGAGAATAGGGTTGTTCAGAATTATTAAGTGTTAGTTTAGTAGCTTATTACGGTACAAATTATGCCTACATACCCATCGCTGCAAACAAAACCCAAAATTTGGAGTAACTTTTTAATAAATAAAGTACAAAGTTCGTTCTACAGAGAGAGAGGCTAGGAAATGAAACCCTGCGATGAGGCTAGTGCGTGATGTAGAAAACCAAACTAGCCTCATCGCAGGGTTTCGTTTTCTAGCCTCTCTCTCTGTAGAACGAACTTTGTACTTTATTTATTAAAAAGTTACTCCAAATTTTGGGGTTTTGTGTGCAGCAATGGGTATGTAGGCATAATTTGTACCGTAATAAGCTACTAAACTAACACTTAATAATTCTGAACAACCCTATTCTCAAAAATGGAGGCGAATAGTTTTCCTTGTTTTTCACTAAGAAGGAGTAAAAATTACGCATACATGGTAAAGACACAAATTGAAGAAAATAAAAGCCGGCATCCAACTATAAAGCAATATTTATTATATGGGGTAAGGTTAAAAAATATTTACAAAAATTAACTTTATTTGCAAAATATGATAATTAACAAAAAAAATTTTTGGACACCCAATATTCTATTTTTAAAGAGTTTAAAAAGACCTACAATTTCATATATAACTTAAGGTTGTACCTAAAAAAATTGTGAAAATACGAGCCTGGGGAGTTTTAAGTGGCGGACGCTGTATATCAAAAAAGCAGTGGGTCCAAAACAGACCTTTGTGGTGCTACGATATGTGGCCGTGGACTTCTGACTTGGAAATGTCAGCCCTCTATCCATCACAAAAGATTATTTCTTATACCAAAGGGTTCAAGTTTCTGTAATAGGCGTTAATGCAGTACAAGATTGAACACCTTTTCTTGTCAATATACAAGACATCAAATAGAGATCCATTATTCCATGCTCTTGTCAAAGCATATAGATTTTTCAGCATGTTTGTTCAACAAGATAAGGAAGTACTGTTGAATATGTCGGAACCTTAAGTTTGCCGTCACCGATATCAAAGTGGCAATTGTGCCACAGGGGTATCTTGCTGACATTCTCAAACAGCGAACTCAATTAGGACCAGCCTAACCAATGCTTTGGATGAACTCCAAACGGGAGGGCCAGCACCTCGATTCACTAGTGTTTCGCTGAGGGGTGGCTTTCTCTATGCATCATATGCTGACCAGACCACGAGATACTGGCTGATCGGGATAGTCAAAGGCAGCGAACCGCATGAGGGAATAAAACTTAGCATCATTGACGTTTCCAAACCAGTTATGGCCTTAATGTGGATACCGAGACCCCTAAAGGAACCGGTAAAAGTGTTAAAAAGGTGCAGTGTCCAGTTTCACATAGGAATTTGAAGTGTGCTGGAACTAGAACAAAGACCTGAAGGAACAGCAGCTGGTAGTCCTAATAAATGAACTATGGTAGTTGACAATACAGCAGCTACAAATAAGGCCTTGGGCCAGAAAAAGAATATGGCTGAAGAGATGGAGGTGGAACAGGGAAATGGAAATCGACCACCGACACCCCCCAGTCTTTCCGGGTGAGTAAGAGAAAGCTTGCATTTTATAAAAAAGTCGTAATATTTGCAAAAATAAGAATTACTATGGATAATAGAGAGGACCTAGTAGTCGTACCTGCATACTTATACCATATGACCAACCAGGAGTGCCACCTACAGATGAAGTGAAAATACCAAGAGAAACGGTGGGTCACTTCTAAAATTTATTATCCATAATAAACTAGAAGGAGCAAACATCAGTACAGAACCTACCTTTGTTACTACAACAAAAAGGGAAGTTATTGACATAACAATTGGGCCACTATTTGTGTGTTCTGTGATTAGTGAATGGTGTGTGTTCAATGAGCCGACCTTCCTGGGTCACCAGTATTTATCAATGAGCTTTAGCAAAAAAAATAAGAAAGAAAAGTGTCAAGAAAAAAATTTATTAACTCTGAGTTGAAGCCACATGTGATGTTCGTTAAAAGGCTGGGTAAAAAAAGTGTTAAATGGGCCCCTAAACGACAGATGGTATTTTCTAGTGAAAAAGGTATAGAATATTTACTAGTAAAATACTTAAAAAATTACCTTGTGATGGCTTTAAGGTGAAGCGTGTGATAACAATTCAAAATCCGACAAACATCATTCAGTTGACAATAACACTGTTCACAAATAGGCAAGTTGCAACTTTCACATCCTGCCTTAAGCAGAAAATACATGTAAACAATCACAACACTGATAGTTATAACTGCAAATAMATGCTATCATATACGTTTCKATGTGAKTCTCGCATTAAAATGTGAATCTACAAGCAAGATGMATCAGAGCTCAAATGGAAGKGTCCAAATMCATATTCACATTGCTGCTATTTCCAGTACGGCTTTGTGTTTACATTTTTATACAACATGCAAACACTTTTTGTAAAACGAGATGACAGGAGCAAGACTTGCAGTAGCACTGCTAATATGCTCATTAAGAATTTTATCATGACAAATAGTTTTGGTTTCTCACTTGAATTTATTGAGCAAAGAACAATAAATGTACATGTACCTACACAATACAGCAAATTTTGAAAAACACAACAACACTTGGTCCCTTTTTGGCAGAAAGCAACATTCTAACTCATCATGTAAACCCTTGGGTTAGGGTTGTATTCTACAACGATTGTTTCAGTCAAGCCATCATATCCAAAGCGGTTGAATGGCAAAAAGGTCCAGATGTAATACACCGGTAACATGAAAGTAAAGAAAATATGTTTCACCACGGATCTGGTGAAGGCTCTTCCAACTGTCACTCGAGCACCTGGATAKACCAGCACTGAAGAAGCTAGGTTGGAGCCCGGGTTGCGGTGAATTATTTCACCATGAATCAACATGAGACCCATGTAACGTTTTCCTGGAGTAGCACATGATTCACTGCTTAACCAGTACGTCTACGGATGATGAGTAATTAATTGTAGTACAAACGAAGGTTCGGAAGTACTTGCCTCATAGATCAAACCAAGAATGCCTTGTGCAACTTCTATTAGGGCAATATGAATTGCAAGGTTCGGATACATCTTTACGATGTCAACGAGGAATCCTTCCAGTTTGCTACAAAGAACAGACTTTTTATTACAGTTACGACATAAGCATCTCACACATACAATGCCATGAGGGCCTCCAGTACAACCACGATCAGGCAAATCTTGATGGCAAGTAAAATTAGGATATCGACAACCTCCGCCATCAAACGCTTCCACAGCGGTGGTACAAAGTACTCCTTATAGGCTCGTACTAGAAAATAAGATAAGCGGTTGTTTAATTAGGAAGTTGTACACGTACAGTTTGCCCGGGATGAGTGAATTGGAGCATTCCGTCCATAGATTTGACTTTGTGGTGTGGTGTAAACACTGTGCCATAACCTGGCTTCTTCTAGCCAGTTAGCTAGTTCTGCAAAGTATAGTTCTCTGGCTACTATGCCATTCCGTTCTGCGTTTGCCATCGTCCTCGGTTAAATTACAATTGCAGACAAAATCGAAATTGATTTACAAACGGATGACACAGTTATTGGTTATGTTGTTTAAATGTAAAGTGACAACCGGTGAGAACAACAAAACAAAAGTGATAAATGCCGCTTACAGGGATTGCCAACTGTTAAAATCCGTGCAATCATATAAATGCAACAAAAGCTATTGCATTTGAATTCAAATTATCGTACACTGGAAAAATATTCTTGTTTTTACGCACACAGGAAAATAATAATCCTGTCAAAATACACAATTCAATTTTCTATAATTCGCATAGAGCTGAAAATTGGTGCAGGCTTTAAATAACATTATTACAAATAAAATATCAAAAATCATCACCAATTCTCTACGTCTGCAAAAACATATACCTATTCAAGGTCAAAATCAGTTTTTGCATTGGTGTTATCATAAAAATAAGTCAGACAAAGGTTGTAATTTTTGCCTAGGTATACTAATCACTGTTGCTGAGATATTGTCATTTTAATAATATTGCTTTTTCTAGCAGTACTCCTTAGCTGTCACCACTTTTATTTGAAATATTTTTCTCTAAAAGATATTTCAAATAAAGCCGTCAAATGGGTAAGTACAATAAATGGACCACACACAGGTATCTCCGACACAGGACTACCTACCTATTAATTTGCTGACCAAAATAGAAATGTATTGACCACCCATTTATACAAATGCGACAACCCCAGTACACCTACCTTATTGTATCTATGTTGAACATATCACCTCCTACCACCCAATATCCTCATTCATGCTTCCACCACCCATTTGAAAGTATTTTACTTTTTGCGGATTTTGCTGACCACGCTGTTAGAGTAGTGCAACCACAACCATTGCTTGTATGTATAATGAGCATATCACCCCCAACCACCCACCGCTATTAATTACTCACTCCTTCACCCCTTTCGAATACTTAACTTTTTGCGGATATTGCTGACCACACCCTTAGAGTTGGTGCGACCACAACCATTACTTGTATGTATAGGCATATCACTCCCAACCACCTACCACTATTCACTCCTTATTCACCCCTTTTGAGTACTTTACTCTTTGTGGATTTTGCTGACCATGCCCTTAGAGTCGTGGTGCGACTGCAACATTACTTGCATGTATAACAAGTATATCACCCACAACCACCCACCGCTATTAATTATTCCCACCCTCACACCTTTCGAGTACATTACTCTTTGCTGATTTTGCTGACCATATCCTTAGAGTGGTACAACCATAACCATTACTTGTATGTATAATGAGCATATCACCTCAAACCACCCACCGCTATTAATTACTTACTCCTTATTCACCCCTTTCGAGTACTTTACTCTTTGCGGATTTTGCTGACCATGCCCTTAGAGTGGTGCGACCACAACCATTACTTGTATGTATAATAAGCATCTCATATTCTGGATCAAAGGGTTACACAAACAAAGGGAGAGGTAGTACTCTTCTCGCTCCAGGGTGTCAGCGAAGTTTTGCACAATATACAGGGTCCGCCACCTAAAACTCCCCAGGCTCGTATTTTCTTTGTTTTTTTAGGTACAACTCTAAGTTATATGTCAAATTGTAGGTCTTTTTGAACTCTTTAAAAATAGCATAGTGAGTGTCCAAAATTTTTTTTGCAGATTGTGAGATTATAAATAAAGTTAATTTTTGTAAATATTTTTTAACCATACTCTGTATAATAAATTTTGCTTTATAGTTGGATTCCGATATTTGTCTTCTTCAATTTCTGTCATTACCATATATGCCTAATTTTACTCCTTCTTAGTGAAAAACAAGAAAAACTATTCGCCGTCATGTTCTGTTCTAGGGCTGTTCACAATTTTTTAAGTGTTAGTTTAGTAGCTTATTATGGCACAAATTATGCCTACATACCCATCGCTGCAAACAAAACCCCAAAATTTTGAGTAACTTTTAAATAAATCAAGTACAAAGTTCATTCTAAAGAGATAGAGGCTACAGAACGAAACCCTGCGATGATGCTAGTTTGGTTTTCTACATTGCGCACTAGCCTCGTCGCAGGGTTTCATTTTCTAGCCTCTCTCTCTTTAGAATGACTTTGTACTTGATTTATTTAAAAGTTACTCAAAATTTTGTGGTTTTGTGTGCAGCGATGGGTATATAGGCATAATTTGTACCATAATAAGCTACTAAACTAACACTTAAAAAATTGTGAACAGCCTTAGAACAGACCATGGCGGCGACTACTTTTTCTTGTTTTTCACTAAGAAGGAGTAAACATTACGCGTACATGGTAATGACACAAATTGAAGAAGACAAAAATCGGAATCCAACTATGAAGCAATATTTATTATACGGGGTAAGGTTAAAAAATATTTACAAAAATTAACTTTATTTGTAAAATATGATAATCTGCAAAAATATTTTTGGACACCCACTAAGCTATCTTTAAAGAGTTTAAAAAAACCCTCAAATTTGACATATAACTTAAGGTTGTACCTAAAAAAAATAAAGAAAATACAAGCCTGGGGAGTTTTAGGTGGCGGACCCTGTATAGAGGAGACACCTCGGTAGGTTGACGACACTAGGAGGTGTATAGGATATTGATATTGGAAACTGTGTCAAAACTTTACATTTTTCCATGGAGATAGTAAGTCTGTTTTGTGTGCATCCACTGTTGTATGTATTCCAGCTATCTGGTAAATCTATGTACGATGTGATGCCAGTTTCTCCCTTGGCAGAGGAAAGCAATATTGTCAGCATATTATAAAATCTATATCTCACTATCCAGTACATGTAGTAAATCACATGCGTACACATTGAACAACAGAGGGCTTAATGGTGAATCTTGTGGAAGTCCTCCAAATGATTCTTTGGGTCCTATTAGCTGCTGTGTACTGGGATCTTTAACATATAATTTGCGACCGTGAAGGATTTTGCAACATATATTCACTATTTTTTAAGGAATCCCATGCTTTTTGAGTTTCACCCTTAAAATATCTATATTAACTTTATCATATGCATATTTAATATCCAGGAATACCACGATAGTCTTAAGTTTATTTTGCATGGTCTTGTACAGGACTGTAGAAAGATAAACGGTGCATTCTGTTGTTACTGTGCCTTTTCTAAAACCGAACATATTTGAGAGTAAGAGTTTTTGTGATTCCATCACCCATTCTAAGTTAAATTTTATTATTGTTTCCAGTGTCTTTAGAACACAACTCTGTAGCATTATTGGTCTATAGATAGCTTTCTGGATCTTTTCCCGGTTTTTTAATTGGGATTATGATATTTTCTTTCCATATGTCCGGGATTCCTTCAGAGCTATTATGTATGTTATTGATGATGTATGTACAGCAATGCAGGCCTAAAGGCCTATGGCTTGAATAGTTGTTCTCCATAAAACTCGATCCATCGCCAAATGTTCCCAATCCCGTATTCCAAAATCTTCCAAGTCCCTCTGTACACTTTTCCACCAGGTTAATCTAGGACGACCTGTATGATTCCTACCCATCACTTCTTTCTTAAATATCTTTGCTGGCAGGTCTCCATTCTCCATTCTCTGCAGATGCCCCAACCATCTTAGCCTACTCTTCTTTACTACTATACCAATACTGGGCTCCCTGAAGATTTCTCTTAACTCTTCATTGCTCCTCCTTCTTCCTTCCCTGTTCCTTGATGCCGCCAAAAATTTTCCGCAGGATCTTCCTCTCCCATACTTCAACCTTTTCTGTTAAGTGCTTGTCTATAACCCATGTCTCACTAGCGAAGGTTATGACCGGTCTTATCACTGACTTGTATATGACCACTTTAATGTTTCTGGACAAATCCTTTCTAATTAGAAGTTTACTGAAAGCTCTCACACACCTTGATCCTGCTGTTAATCTTCTCTCTATGTCATTGTCGTTCTTCACATCACTACTTATTTCTGCACCAAGATATGTAATAGTGCTTGTACACTGAAAGTTATATTCTTTATTTAAGTCCGCCACTTTAATTTTTAGAGAGCCCGTTATTAATTGCACCAAACTTTGCAGCAACATGTAGTATGACTTCCTTTCATTTATTTGTAAACCCACTTTCTCTGCTTCTGGACACACTTGCCGTATAATTTGTTTCACTCCTTCTACCGTCCTTGAAAGTATCCCAACGTCGTCTGCATATGCAAGAATCTGATATGGTTTGTCCAGTACACTGTATTCTAACGATATTCTACTCCTTCTTAGAACATTCTCTAGGACGATATTAAAAAGTATTGGTGAAAGTGGATCTCCCTGTTTAAGACCCTGATTACTTGTAAAAGATCTAGATTCATGTCCTTGAAACTTCACTTTGTGAGCCGTATTCGTTAATTAATTCAATGATTTGCTCTGAGAACTGCAGTTCTTTCATTGCTTGAATAACCTCTGATCTTCTGACTCTATCGTAAGCCTGTTTGAAGTCAATGAAAAGTGAAAAGTTCCATATGTCCGAGATTCCTTCAGAGCCATTAAGTATGTTATTGATGATAGTACCCAATATTTATTTCGTGGTTCTAGGAAGATGTAGCATATCATACATCATTTGACCCCTGCCCGGTGTTGTAACTTCCTTACTTTTTAGTGCTGCTTTGAGCTCCTCCACTCCAATCCTTGTTTCAACATCAATTTCTTTTGCTCTTTCGCTGCTCTTCATTTATGGGGATGTAGGATTGTGTCATGTTCTCTAAAAGGTCGATCTTCCATGTAGTGTTAAAAGCCCTGATTTTATCTTCTGGGTTACATTTGGCAGAATACTTTTTCACAATCCTCCACAGGGTTCTGCAATTCATATCCCTATTAATATTTTCATAGAATGTTTCATATAATTTCTTTTTTTGCTTGCGCAGGGTTCTTCTTGTCTTTACCACAACAGCTTTGGCTTCCAAGTGAACATCCGGTTTAAAGTTTTGTTTTAGTGTGTTCAGTTGTAGTCTTCTTTTTTGTATAAGTGCAATACACTCTTGAACTCCTTGATCTAGCCTTTTTTTGGAATAACTATTTCTGCTGCCCTGTTGATTATGGTCTCCCAGTAATAAGTATAATTGTTGTCCCTCTCAAATGTATCATAAGGTGCACGAGTGGTTGGCTAATTATTTAAGTAGTAGAAAACAGAGAGTCAGGATTGGGGACATAGTTTCGGAAGAGGCGGTGAGTGAATGTGGGGTACCTCAGGGGAGTGTGATAGGGCCTCTGTTGTTTACATTATATATTAATGATATTGATTTGTTTGTTGGTTGTGATTTTGTAAATTTATTTGCAGATGATACATTACTTGTTGAAAGTGATTGTAATTTAGATATAGCAATAGCAAAAATGAATAAAACTCTTGCAAAGGTAGAGCAGTATCTAGCTTCAAATAGATTAAAGCTTAATGTATCAAAGACTAAGGGTATGATTGTGACTACTAAATACAAATATAAATTTTTAGATTTAGATAAAATAGATTTGCATATTTGCAATTGTAGAATTGATATTGTAAGGATATATAAATACCTAGGCCTCACAATTGACTGCTTGTTATCGTTTGATGAGCACTTTAACTACATGCAAAAAAAATATCTAAAAAGTTGTTCTTTTTATCAAGAGTGGGTAAATTCCTCTCTATGGAAACGACCATTAGAGTATTTAAAACTATTATACAACCTCATTTTGAATACTGTGTGTCGATAGTGTTCCAGTTCAACCTTAACAAAATGTCTTGCTTGCAAAAACTTCAAAATCGTGCAATGAGAATTATTCTAAAGTGTACCAGACTAACGCCGATTAGGACTATGTTGATTGCTCTACGGTGGTTGAATATTGCGGATAGGGTGCTGTATCTTACGATGGTCTTTATATATAAAATAATAAATAATCTCATGCCACTTTATCTAACAAAAATGCTAGTTAGGGCACAAGATACTCATCAGTATGAAACTCGAAATGCTGGTGATATTTTTGTGAATAGAACTTACGCAACTGCCTCTAAATCTCTATTTTTTAAAGGTTTTATAAAATACAATTCATTACCACTTCATATTAGATCTGCTAAGTCTCTTAGATGCTTCAAATCACAGTTGCTGGTTTATATTACGGGCACTGGGTAGCGTGCGAATATTGTTTAATTTGCTTTGAGTTGTTTGTTTTGTGTATTCATGTTGAACATTAAATAAATTAATAAATGTTATTTTCCAATGTATCAAATACTAGCCTTGTGCTAATTAATAAAGTGTATTATTATTATTATTTAAATAATTACAAAACTCATCCCACTTGGCTTTATTGGTGTTCCAGGTGAAATTGTTACTAGTTTCATTGCTTGTTCTATTTTTGGTTGTAAATTTTACCAGTATTAGTAAGTGATCGCTTATGGCTATTCCAGATAGACCAATCACAACTAATAGCTATATAAGATGTCAATTATGGTATCGAACCATGATTATCGCTACATTATGTTAGTTTTGAATTTGCGAACTCTAGCTGATCGCCGTTTGATTTGATTACAATTTTCAAGATCATGAATGGTTTGATTGTTTGTCCAGATTTATTGGAAAAAATTACCTTGAAAGTACCGGCTTTTGTTGTGTGATTCCACTCTACTAATTATGGACAAAATTCCCCCATAGATCGGACCCTAAGACTGCTAAATGATAGCACTGTTGAAATTTTTTGATGTACTCTAAATAGGTTTAGAATGTCTCTAAGAGGCATATCACATACTTAATTATTATACTCATTTACCTGTCAGTTTATAATTGTAAGCAAAGCTATTGTTTATGGTACCATTAATTTTAGGAAGATTATCTTATTTCTAGCTATTAGTTTGATAAATTAATAATGATTGTGCTTTAATTTAGGAGATATGTTGGGTAAGATTACTTTGTTGCTGTTTGTTACACTAGGATTAATATGTGTAATAATAATTTAGTTTAGTTATAGAAATATTGTTCTGACTTAACCAGGTATAGTGTATTTTGTTGTATATTTTTGGCTGCAATGGGGGTATCCCGTATGATTAAATAAATAAATGTCTTTTCCCTGATCCCCATACAGAATGGTGAGCGTTTCGAGCCCAATCTTAGGACTTGTCCTATTAATTTTTCCCACAGTTCACTCTTGATTTTCAGATATGGTGGAAAGTAGATGTTTTGTAATGTAACATTTTCTAGAGTACCGCCCAAGCTTGGAATCTGTCTGAGAGTCCATTAAGTTTCAACTTAATTTGTTGGAAAGGGATTTCTTGCCTTACGATTGCAGCCACTCCTCCTCTTCCATCTTGCCGATCCTTAATTATTATTTTATAGTTCTTCATGTCGAAATTCTCCTCCTTTTTAAGCAATGTTTCATTTATGAACTATAAAAGCTTCTGCAAAAATTTAAAAAGAACATTGTTGGAAAATTTTTGAATTGTATAACATTAATTTGTGATTTAGTTTATAAGTGAAGTGAACTGCGGCGCCTACATAAACTGTGTATATTGATTTTCCTTTGTTTAAGCCAATGTTACAAGTTATTTTTTATACTGTTTTTTGGCTAGTAATAAATAAAAAAAATATTAAGTATATCTGGGGATTCGTCTTGTATCAGATAGCATAGGTCATCTATGTTGGCCCTTATGCTTCTAATATTCCACTGCAGAATTTTGTATCGCTTGGTCATTAATATTAGACTTGTTTTTTAGTGGACTTGATCTGTTTATGGTGTATATATCACTTACAATTTTCATTAAATTATTTTTATCAACTTCAGAATTTAAGATATATTTGTGAAGGCCTTTTTAATTTTACTGATCTCCTTTTCATATTCCGTAGTTATGTCGGGTGAATGTATTGATGATGTTGCCATTCTTTATAGTGAGGGTCCTAAGATGTTTCTGTGAGATTGTATGTCGTAACCGATGGCTTCTGATTCCGCTATCCTTTTCTTCTTCCTTGCCTATGCCTGTGAAAATGTGTGATGCAGTTTCATATTTTGTTGTTTTGCTTTCCTCTCTTGTGTGGTTACTAGTTCATTTTCATTATTTGTGTATTTTGTTAAATCGAGGAATTGTTGTCTGGCCTTAGTTAAGAGTGATTTCTTGACTCTCTTGCTTGCTTCATAAAAAGAAATATTGTTGTAAGCCATTATTTCCTTTATTTGTTTCTGTCTGTTGTATTCTGGGCACTTTTATCTGTAGTGCCCTATAATCTTGACTGCAGTGGACACATCTGTATTTTTCTTGTTGACAATCATGCATCTTGTGTCCCTCTCCACATTTTCTGCATCTTATGGTTCCCCTACATTGGCATCATCTCTAATATTGCTAGTTTGACCAATTCTGTCTTTTAATGGTCGTCTGCGCTTCTGATTTGCTATAATGAAGCAACTGTTTCCAGAATGCATAAGAGGATGCCATATTAAAGTGAACGCATCGTCTCTAATATAACTAGTTTGACCAATTGTGACTTTTAAAAGTTGTCTTTGCTTCCGATTTGCTATAATGAAGCAACTGTTTCCAGAATGCATAAGAGGATGCCGTATTAAAGTGAATGCATTGTCTCTAATATTGCTAGTTTGACCAATTGTGTCTTTTAATGGTCCTCTTCGCTTCCGATTTGCTATGCCTAATCAAGCAACTGTTTCAACAATGCATAAGAGGATGTCGTATTAAGGGGGTATTCTCATGTGACCATTTACAAAAATCGATTTTTATTTTTTTTCATATTTCGACAGTAAAACCTATCGAAAATATGCTGTGAAAAATTCAGACCGAAATTCCTAGTATTATAAGTTACAACTCACAGTCCCAGTTGCACAAAGCGTGGTCAACCAGACCCTGGTTAGCACGCGGTTAAAAAGAAACGTTTCTATGGCAACTGCCTGTTGACCGTGCTGTGTGCAACGGGGCCATATGTAGATGCCGAATATGCTGTAAGCAACTTGACTGCCGCGCACCAGGGTTGCAGCCGCTTTGTTTCTATTGTTTTCATCGGTCGTAGTCTAAGTATAAATTTTCCATGAAAATTCGGCTCTCGAAACTTTAAACGCATTTTTCGCGAAACATTATATTCTAAAACTGTCATGGTCCTAAAAAAGAAACTATTCAACCGATTGCTTTGAAATTTATATATCTTCTACTACTCGTCAATAGTACCAAAACTGCTTGTTTTTGAAAATATTTTCTTATTTTTTTAAAGGATTTTTAACAAAAAAAAAACAAGATTTTCGTAACTTTTCTTCTAAAGTCAGCCATTTTAATTTTTTTCCATGAAATTGATTAATTTTGGTAGGGACGATAGCGACACACTTACTGAACAATAATCCATTCGGTTTTTTTAATTTATGACAACAGGAACAGCCGCTATTACCATGACCAGTGACCTGCTTTTTTTGGTGTCTAATTTAATTTAAGAAATATATGTACATATAAAGAATGTAAAATAGGAAAAATGACATTTTTCTATACAGTTCAAGATACAAATAAAAACATACAAAAAAATTAAAATGAAAAAAAATTCCTTAAAAAGAGGTAAAATTTATGTCTTCACATGAGAATACCCCCTTAAAATGAATGCATCGTCTGTTAATATTGTTAGTTTGACCAATTATGCCTTTTAATGGTCGTCTTCGCTTCTGATTTGCTATACCTAATCAAACAACTGTTTCCAAAATGTATAAGGAAATGTCGTATTTAAGTGTATGGATCGTCTCAAGTATTGCTAGTTTGACCAATTGTGTCTTTTATTGGTCGTCTTCGCCTCCGATTTGCTATAATCTAGCAACCGTTTCCAGAATGCAAGAGAGAATGCCGTATTATAGTGAATGCATTGTCTCTTAATATTGTTAGTTTGACCAATTGTGTCTTTTAATGGTGGTCTTCGCTTCCGATCTGCTAAAATGAAGCAACTGTTTCCAGAAAGCATAAGAGGATGCGGTATTAAAATGAGTCTCTAATATTGTTAGTTTGACCAATTGTGTCTTTTAATGGTGGTCTTCGCTTCCGATCTGCTAAAATGAAGCAACTGTTTCCAGAAAGCATAAGCGGATGCGGTATTAAAATGAGTCTCTAATATTGTTAGTTTGACCAATTGTCTTTTAATGGTCGTCTTCGCTTCCGCTCTGCTATAATGAAGCAACTGTTTTCAAAATGCATAAGAGGATGCGGTATTAAAGTGAATGCATTGTCTCTAATATTGTTAGTTTGACTAATTGCTGTTTAAATTAAAAATACTTATCTAGAATTGGTATAGCAAATGATCTTACATGTCGAAAGTGCATGGGGCAGGCCACATTTGCAGAACCTGAGGAAATTGCAAAAGCACCCATTGCATGTATCCTAAAATTTATTAGGAATACAGGATTAATGGAGTAACATATCTCCTAGAGGATAATGGGGGCAAATAAGCTAATGCTTCAGTGCAGTGGACTCTCAACACCATAGCTTGCGCAATAATATTAAGGTCCAAAATGCATGACTTAAGGTCTGTTAAAAAAATGAGTTACGTATCTCAATATCTTGTATAAAATTTTTGATATTATTCGGTATGGTTATTTTTAATATATTAGCGAAGCAGATCATGAATTTATAGCAGTTTAATAGTATTTACCAAAAAAAAAATTAAAAAAGGCAAAAAATTTATTAACTCTTTTCATTTCAAGCCACATGCAATGTTCAGTAATGGGAGTGACAAAACCGGATGGGTAAAAAAACTGTTAAATGGGCCACAGAGTTCTTTAACCCTAAAAGATAGGTGGTGTTTTCCACTGTAAAAAATATTGAATGTTTACTAGTTAAGTACTAAAGAAATTACCTACCTCATTAATGTGTAGCTATAAAGTGAAACGTGTGATAAGAATTTAAAATCCGACAAACATCATTCAATCGATTTGCGTGACAACTAACAATAACACTATTCACAAATATGCAGCAGAAAATATGTTTAAACAGTCGCAACATTATAGTTATAACTGCAAATAAACATTATCGTATACATTTTTGTGATTCTCGTATTAAAATGTAAAGCAAGCAAAGCAAAAAAGAGGTACAGGCAAATATGCATTAGAGCACAAAAAAGGCATTCCTCGGTAAACCGCCGCATCCAAATGAATAAAATAGGCAATTACAACTGCAATATGTTAATTAAAATAAGGATTGTTATATATTTCCACCACTTTCTCAACTACAGTGCCCAAACCCATAATCACATTACTGCTATTTTTACATTACATTTTTATACCATATGCAAACATTTTTTGTAAGACGACTTAACATGCTCGTTAAGAATTTTATCATGACATAAATAAACGTATATAAATCAGCAAAGTTCTGGTTTCTCACTTGAATTTATTGAGCAAAGAACAATTAATGGACATGTATTTAAATAACACAGCAAATTTTGAAGAACACAACATTTGGTCCCTTTTTGCCAGAAAGCAACATTCTAACTCATCATGTAACTTCTCGGGTTAGGGTTGTATGCTACGACAATTGTTTCAGTCATGCCATCATATCCGAAGCGGTTTGAATGGCAAAAAGGTCCAGATGTAATACATTGGTATCAAGAAAGTAAAGAAGATATGCTTCACCAATGATCTGGTAAAGGCTCTTCCAGGTGTCACTCGAGTAGCTGGATATATCAGCACTGAAGAAGCCAGATTGGAATCAGGGTTGCGGAGAATTATCTCACCATGAATCAACATCAGACCCATGTAACTTTTTCCTGGGAGTAGCACATGATTCACTGCTTAACCAGTACGTCTACGGATGATGAGTAATTAATTGTAGTTCAAACAAAGCTTCGGAAGTACTTGCCTCATACACCAAACCAAATATGCCTTGTCCAAGATGTATTACTGCAAGATGAAGTAAAAGGTTGGGATACATATTCCCGATGGCAATGAGGAATCCTTCCATTTTGCTACAAAGAACAAACTTTTTATTAGTCACAACATAAGCATCTTACACATACAACATCATGAAGGACTGCAGTACAACCACGATCAGGCACATCTTGATGGCAAGTAGAATGAGGACATCGAGAATCTCCGCTACGAAGCGCTTCCACATCGGCGGTATGAAGTACTCCTTATATGCTCGTACTAGAAAATAAGATCAGGGGTTGTTTAGGAAGTTGTACACGTACAGTTTGCCCAGGATAAGTGTAATGGAGCATTCCGTCCATGGAGTTGACTGTGGTGTGGTGTGTGTGGTGTAAACACTGTACCATAACCTGGCTTTTTCAAGCCAATTACCTAATTGTGCAAAGTATAGTTCTCTGGGTATTATGCCGTTCCGTTGTGCGCTTGGCATCGTCCTCCGGTTAAATTAGTAGAATTGCAGCAAAATTGAAATTGAATTACTATCGGACGACACAGTTACTGGTTATATTGTTGAAAGTTAAATGTAAAGTGACAGCCGGTAAGAACAAAAGTGAATAAGTGATAAATGCCGCTTACAGGCGTTGCCAACTGTTGAAATCCATGCAACCATATCAATACAACAAAAGCTATGCCAAAGACGATTTTATAAGACTGTCCAACGTTATAAGAGTACCCCAGCAGTATTAATGCATGTTAACAGATGGCGTATGATGTAACTCGACGTTTATTCGGTCAAATTACGCCACATGACCTTGTCACTGGACCGACAACCCCATACTTTGAATAATGCGTGTTTGCCCATTATATTGTAGTATACTGTAAAACCTTAGCGCTTAGCGGGTATATATACCGATTTATGTACGATGCAGTTTCGCGCTGCGCTCTATAACTTTTAGTCGCCACCACCGAAAGCAAGGTATGGTGCGAAAAGATCCAAAAGATGTTTATGTTTCCAGTGTTCTGAAAAATCTGAATTAAAATGCTTTGCCATTGTTAATAATTACAACTTACTACGCACGCTTGACTATTCTAAAAATTAGAAAATTTAGATTAGGTGTTCAATACATAACTGTATTATGGTAAACACCATGAATATTATTAAGCAAAACAATGCAAGGTTAAAATGCAACAAATTAGGGATGCCCATTTTAAGATGTATGAAAAAACTTGACAATCAGTATATAACTCGCATTTTATTAATATTAAACATTACCATATGTACACATAGCAAAACATTTGTATTAAAACGACACAAGTATGAAAATATATACATATTTGTGATGATAAAACAAACAAAAACTGTATGTTGCTGCTTCAGGGTTCAGTATTACAAAAATACAAAAAAAACATATGAGGACTGCTACTGTATTGTTTTGCCACGCGTCGTGCTTTTATTGAATTGAATCAATACTTCCACATCCAATTGTAAAAATGACAGTTACATTTTTATTTCTTATACTATACGATTAGTACCTAATCAGGTTTTGAGCATTTTTTCTCTCTACACATTTAAATTCTAAGACAAACAGTCCTCGTGATATTAGCAAAAATATATAAATTTTGAAATAGGTTTTTTCCAAATAACTCGAAAATTATCAACTTAACAAAAAAACTACAAGAATGATTTCTGATCAGAAATTTGATTTTCTATATAATACCAAAACTTAAAAAAAATCGTACGAGCAGTGTCCAAAATAGGTTTTTTTAGAAATATTTCGAAAATGTCAAAATTTTGAATAAATTTTCTAATTTTTTTCATTTTTTGAATATATTAAATATATTCGGAGATATATAGGAAAAACCCTTTTCTTTAAGTGACGCTTTTTTGCTAATACATTCTAAAGTTTGCTGCACCGAAAATTTATAAGAACTAATAATACTCCCAGTTATACTACTAATCACATACTAAAACGAAAAAAAAATTTGAAAAAAGGGTAGTTACCCCCCAATTTCGCCCCTTTCCCGATACCCTATTTACCCCATAAACAATAGGTCGCCTTTGGGTAGTTGATATTAATACGTTTGCTAAATTTCAAGTTCATATATTAAGTCTTTCGAAAGTTATCGTGTCCACAAACAATACCACAGACAAGAAATTTTTTTGTTCAAATTTTGTTTTTTTTGCGTTTTCAACCAATTTAAAGCGAATGAGCAAATGAAAAATTTTGAAAATTTTTTTTCGCGATACAATGCTTCCCATCCGTTGGATGTGGAAGTAGGTAATTCAAAATACTTGAATTTATTTACATTTCCTAACCAGTCTCTTCTGCACTTGCATTCGTTAGATGAATTGCAAATTTCTTTAATCCTTTGAGAAGTCTAACAGATAAATGGAACGATTTGTCTTTGTTACTTGACTTCAGATGTTCTAACACTATTAGTCTGTGAATATATTCTCCACAAAGGCATCACATACCTAGTTCACCCTCCTCAACGCTTATATTCATTAGATAAATCTACCATTTGTTGATAAGTTTGGGCAATGTAGTTCGACACCTCCTTATGCAGGACGGATCTGACGGCGTATTTTACAATGATACCATGCATAGTGTAATATACATGCCTAACCAGTCTCTTCTGCACTTGCATTCGTTAGATGAATTGCAAATTTCTTTAATCCTTTGAGAAGTCTAACACATAAATGGAACGATTTGTCTTTGTTACATGACTTCAGTTGTTCTAACACTATTAGTCCGTGAATATATTCTCCACAAAGGCATCATATACCTAGTTCACCCTCCCCAACGCTTATCTTCATTAGATAAATCTACCATTTGTTGATAAGTTTGGGCAATGTAGTTCGGCACCTCCTTATGCAGAACGGATCTGACGGCGTATTTCTCAATGATACCGTGCATAGTGTAATATACATGCCTAACCAGTCTCTTCTGCACTTGCATTCGTTAGTTGAATTGCAAATTTCTTTAATGCTTTGAGAAGTCTAACAGATAAATGGAAACTATTTGTCTTTGTTACATGACTTCAGTTGTTCTAACACTATTAGTCTGTGAATATATTCTGCACAAAGGCATCACATACCTAGTGCACCCTCCACAACGCTCATTTTCATTAGATAAATCTGCCATTTGTTGTTAAGTTTGAGCAATGAAGTTCGGCACCTCCTTATGCAGGACGGATCTGACGGCGTATTTTACAATGATACCATGCATAATGTAATATACATGCCTAACCAGTCTCTTCTGCACTTGCATTCGTTAGATGAATTGCAAATTTCTTTAATCCTTTGAGAAGTCTAACACATAAATGGAACGATTTGTCATTGTTACATGACTTCAGTTGTTCTAACGCTATTAGTCCGTGAATATATTCTCCACAAAGGCATCATATACCTAGTTCACCCTCCCCAACGCTTATCTTCATTAGATAAATCTACCACTTGTTGATAAGTTTGGGCAATGAAGTTCGGCACTTCCTTATGCAGGACGGATCTGACGGCGTATTTCACAATGATACCGTGCATAGTGTAATATACATTCCTAACCAGTCTTCTTCTGCACTTGCATTCGTTAGATGAAATTGCAAATTTCTGTAATCCTTTGAGAAGTCTAACAGATAAATGGAACGATTTGTCTTTGTTACTTGACTTCAGATGTTCTAACACTATTAGTCTGTGAATATATTCTCCACAAAGGCATCAACATACCTAGTTCACCCTCCTCAACGCTTATATTCATTAGATAAATCTACCATTTGTTGATAAGTTTGGGCAATGTAGTTCGACACCTCCTTATGCAGGACGGATCTGACGGCGTATTTTACAATGATACCATGCATAGTGGTAATATACATGCCTAACCAGTCTCTTCTGCACTTGCATTCGTTAGAAGTATTGCAAATTTTTATAATCCTTTGAGAAGTCTAACAGATAAATGGAACGATTTGTCTTTGTTACTTGACTTCAGATGTTCTAACACTATTAGTCTGTGAATATATTCCTCCACAAAGGCATCACATACCTAGTTCACCCTCCTCAACGCTTATATTCATTAGATAAATCTACCATTTGTTGATAAGTTTGGGCAATGTAGTTCGACACCTCCTTATGCAGGACGGATCTGACGGCGTATTTTACAATGATACCATGCATAGTGTAATATACATGCCTAACCAGTCTCTTCTGCACTTGCATTCGTTAGTTGAATTGCAAATTTCTTTAATGCTTTGAGAAGTCTAACAGATAAATGGAACTATTTGTCTTTGTTACATGACTTCAGTTGTTCTAACACTATTAGTCTGTGAATATATTCTGCACAAAGGCATCACATACCTAGTGCACCCTCCACAACGCTCATTTTCATTAGATAAATCTGCCATTTGTTGTTAAGTTTGAGCAATGAAGTTCGGCACCTCCTTATGCAGGACTGATCTGACGGCGGTATTTTACAATGATACCATGCATAATGTAATATACATGCCTAACCAGTCTCTTCTGCACTTGCATTCGTTAGATGAATTGCAAATTTCTTTAATCCTTTGAGAAGTCTAACACATAAATGGAACGATTTGTCTTTGTTACTGACTTCAGTTGTTCTAACACTATTAGTCTGTGAATATATTCTCCACAAAGGCATCATACCTAGTTCACCCTCCCGCTTATCTTCATTAGATAAATCTACCATTTGTTGATAAGTTTGGGCAATGAAGTTCGGCACCTCCTTATGCAGGACGGATCTGACGGCGTATTTTACAATGATACCATGCATAGTGTAATATACATGCCTAACCAGTCTCTTCTGCACTTGCATTCGTTAGATGAATTGCAAATTTCTTTAATCTTTGAGAAGTCTAACAGATAAATGGAACGATTTGTCTTTGTTACATGACTTCAGTTGTTCTAACACTATTAGTCTGTGAATATATTCTCCACAAAGGCATCACATACCTAGTTCACCCTCCTCAACGCTTATTTCATTAGATAAATCTACCATTTGTTGTTAAGTTTGAGCAATGAAGTTCGGCACTCCTTATGCAGGACTGATCTGACGGCGTATTTTACAATGATACCATGCATAAATGTAATATACTATGCCTAACAGTCCTCTTCTGCACTTGCATTCGTTAGATGAATTGCAAATTTTCTTTAATCCTTTTGAGAAGTCTAACACATAAATGGAACGATTTGTCAATTGTTAACATGACTTCAGTTGTTCTAAACGCTATTAGTCCGTGAATAATATTCTCCACAAAGGCCATCATATACCTAGTTCACCCTCCCCAACGCTTATCTCTCATTAGATAAATCTACCACTTGTTGATAAGTTTGGGCAATGAAGTTTCGGCACCTCCTTATGCGGACGGATCTGACGGCGTATTTTACAATGATACCATGCATAGTGTAATATACATGCCTAACCAGTCTCTTCTGCACTTGCCTTCGTTAGCTTGAATTGCAAATTTCTTTAATGCTTTGAGAAGTCTTAACAGATAAATGGAACTATTTTCTTTGTTACTTGACTTCAGTTGTTCTAACACTATTAGTCTGTGAATATATTCTCCACAAAGGCATCACATACCTAGTTCACCCTCCTCAACGCTTATTTCATTAGATAAATCTACCATTTGTTGATAAGTTTGGGCAATGAAGTTCGGCACCTCCTTATGCAGGACGGATCTGACGGCGTATTTTACAATGATACCATGCATAGTGTAATATACATGCCTAACCAGTCTCTTCTGCACTTGCATTCGTTAGATGAATTGCAAATTTCTTTAATCCTTTGAGAAGTCTAACAGATAAATGGAACGATTTGTCTTTGTTACTGACTTCAGTTGTTCTAACACTATTAGTCTGTGAATATATTCTCCACAAAGGCATCACATACCTAGTTCACCCTCCAACGCTTATCTTCATTAGATAAATCTACCATTTGTTGATAAGTTTGGGCAATGAAGTTCGGCACCTCCTTATGCAGGACGGATCTGACGGCGTATTTTACAATGATACCGTGCATAGTGTAATATACATTCCTAACCAGTCCTCTTCTGCACTTGCATTCGTTAGATGAATTGCAAATTTCTGTAATCCTTTGAGAAGTCTAACAGATAAATGGAACGATTTGTCTTTGTTCTTGACTTCAGATGTTCTAACACTATTAGTCTGTGAATATATTCTCCACAAAGGCATCACATACCTATTCACCCTCCCTCAACGCCTATATTCATTAGATAAATCTACCATTTGTTGATAAGTTTGGGCAATGTAGTTTTTCGACACCTCCTTATGAAGGAC
The DNA here is from genome assembly GCA_025024175.1 of Rhyzopertha dominica. Lineage (NCBI taxonomy): Eukaryota > Metazoa > Arthropoda > Insecta > Coleoptera > Bostrichidae > Rhyzopertha > Rhyzopertha dominica. The sequence continues at coordinate 6,250,082 of QCXZ01000086.1, read as the reverse complement.
GGATCTGACGGCGTATTTTACAATGATACCATGCATAGTGTAATATACATGCCCTAACCATTCTCTTCTGCACTTGCATTCGTTAGTTGAATTGCAAATTTCTTTAAATGCTTTGAGAAGTCTAACAGATAAATGGAACGATTTGTCCTTTGTTACTTGACTTCAGTTTTTTCTAACACTATTAGTCTGTGAATATATTCCTCCACAAAGGCATCACATACCTAGTTCACCCGTCCTCAACGCTTTATCTTCATTAGATAAAATCTACCATTTGTTGTATAAGTTTGGGCAATGAAGTTCGGCACCTCCTTATGCAGGACGGATCTGACGGCGTATTTTACAATGATACCATGCATAGTGTAATATACATGCCTAACCAGTCTCTTCTGCACTTGCATTCGTTAGATGAATTGCAAATTTCTTTAATCCTTTGAGAAGTCTAACAGATAAATGGAACGATTTGTCTTTGTTACATGACTTCAGTTGTTCTAACACTATTAGTCTGTGAATATATTCTCCACAAAGGCATCACATACCTAGTTCACCCTCCTCAACGCTCATCTTCATTAGATAAATCTGCCATTTGTTGTTAAGTTTGGGCAATGAAGTTCGGCACCTCCTTATGCAGGACGGATCTGACGGCGTATTTTACAATGATACCATGCATAATATAATATASATGCCTAACCAGTCTCTTCTGCACTTGCATTCGTTAGATGAATTGCAAATTTCTTTAATCCTTTGAGAAGTCTAACACATAAATGGAACGATTTGTCTTTGTTACATGACTTCAGTTGTTTTAACACTATTAGTCCGTGAATATATTCTCCACAAAGGCATCATACCTAGTTCACCCTCCCAACGCTTATCTTCATTAGATAAATCTACCATTTGTTGATAAGTTTGGGCAATGAAGTTCGGCACCTCCTTATGCAGGACGGATCTGACGGCGTATTTTACAATGATACCATGCATAGTGTAATATACATGCCTAACCAGTCTCTTCTGCACTTGCATTCGTTAGATGAATTGCAAATTTCTTTAATCCTTTGAGAAGTCTAACAGATAAATGGAACGATTTGTCTTTGTTACTTGACTTCAGTTGTTCTAACACTATTAGTCTGTGAATATATTCTCCACAAAGGCATCACATACCTAGTTCACCCTCCTCAACGCTTATCTTCATTAGATAAATCTACCATTTGTTGATAAGTTTGGGCAATGAAGTTCGACACCTCCTTATGCAGGACGGATCTGACGGCGTATTTTACAATGATACCATGCATAGTGTAATATACATGCCTAACCAGTCTCTTCTGCACTTGCATTCGTTAGATGAATTGCAAATTTCTTTAATCCTTTGAGAAGTCTAACAGATAAATGGAACGATTTGTCTTTGTTACTTGACTTCAGTTGTTCTAACACTATTAGTCTGTGAATATATTCTCCACAAAGGCATCACATACCTAGTTCACCCTCCTCAACGCTTATCTTCATTAGATAAATCTACCATTTGTTGATAAGTTTGGGCAATGAAGTTCGACACCTCCTTATGCCGATCGATGGCGTATTTTACAATGATACCATGCATAGAGTAATATACATGCCTAACCAGTCTCTTCTGCACTTGCATTCGTTAGATGAATTGCAAATTTCTTTAATCCTTTGAGAAGTCTAACAGATAAATGGAACGATTTGTCTTTGTTACTTGACTTCAGTTGTTCTAACACTATTAGTCTGTGAATATATTCTCCACAAAGGCATCACATACCTAGTTCACCCTCCTCAACGCTTATCTTCATTAGATAAATCTACCATTTGTTGATAAGTTTGGGCAATGAAGTTCGACACCTCCTTATGCAGGACGGATCTGACGGCGTATTTTACAATGATACCATGCATAGTGTAATATACATGCCTAACCAGTCTCTTCTGCACTTGCATTCGTTAGATGAATTGCAAATTTTTTAATCCTTTGAGAAGTCTAACAGATAAATGGAACGATTTGTCTTTGTTACTTGACTTCAGTTGTTCTAACACTATTAGTCTGTGAATATATTCTCCACAAAGGCATCACATACCTAGTTCACCCTCCTCAACGCTTATATTCATTAGATAAATCTACCATTTGTTGATAAGTTTGGGCAATGAATTCGGCACCTCCTTATGCAGGACGGATCTGACGGCGTATTTTACAATGATACCATGCATAGTGTAATATACATGCCTAACCAGTCTCTTCTGCACTTGCATTCGTTAGATGAATTGCAAATTTCTTTAATCCTTTGAGAAGTCTAACAGATAAATGGAACGATTTGTCTTTGTTACTGACTTCAGTTGTTCTAACACTATTAGTCTGTGAATATATTCTCCACAAAGGCATCACATACCTAGTTCACCCTCCTCAACGCTTATCTTCATTAGATAAATCTACCATTTGTTGATAAGTTTGGGCAATGAAGTTCGGACCTCCTTATGCAGGACGGATCTGACGGCGTATTTTACAATGATACCATGCATAATGTAATATACATGCCTAACCAGTCTCTTCTGCACTTGCATTCGTTAGATGAATTGCAAATTTCTTTAATCCTTTGAGAAGTCTAACACATAAATGGAACGATTTGTCTTTGTTACATGACTTCAGTTGTTCTAACACTATTAGTCTGTGAATATATTCTCCACAAAGGCATCACATACCTAGTTCACCCTCCTCAACGCTTATCTTCATTAGATAAATCTACCATTTGTTGATAAGTTTGGGCAATGAAGTTCGGCACCTCCTTATGCAGGACGGATCTGACGGCGTATTTTACAATGATACCATGCATAGTGTAATATACATGCCTAACCAGTCTCTTCTGCACTTGCATTCGTTAGATGAATTGCAAATTTCTTAATCCTTTGAGAAGTCTAACAGATAAATGGAACGATTTGTCTTTGTTACTTGACTTCAGTTGTTCTAACACTATTAGTCTGTGAATATATTCTCCACAAAGGCATCACATACCTAGTTCACCCTCCTCAACGCTTATATTCATTAGATAAATCTACCATTTGTTGATAAGTTTGGGCAATGAAGTTCGACACCTCCTTATGCAGGACGGATCTGACGGCGTATTTTACAATGATACCATGCATAGTGTAATATACATGCCTAACCAGTCTCTTCTGCACTTGCATTCGTTAGATGAATTGCAAATTTCTTTAATCTTTGAGAAGTCTAACAGATAAATGGAACGATTTGTCTTTGTTACTTGACTTCAGTTTTCTAACACTATTAGTCTGTGAATATATTCTCCACAAAGGCATCACATACCTAGTTCACCTCCTCAACGCTTATCTTCATTAGATAAATCTACCATTTGTTGATAAGTTTGGGCATGAAGTTGACACCTCCTTATGCAGATCGGATCTGGGCGTATTTTACAATGATACCATGCATAGAGTAATATACATGCCAACCAGTCTCTTCTGCACTTGCATTCGTTAGAATATGCAAATTTTTAATAATCCTTTGAGAAGTCTAACAGATAAATGGAACGATTTGTCTTGGTTACTTGACTTCAGTTGTTCT